>CM077671.1:236222594-237422594 GCA_039707655.1 Elymus sibiricus | reverse complement strand
TTCAACCGATAAAGATCTTCGTAGAATATGTAGGAACCAATATGGGCATCCAGGTCCCGCTATTGGTTATTGACCGTAGAGGTGTCTTGGTCATGTCTACATAGTTCTCGAACCCGCAGGGTCTGCACACTTAAGGTTCGGTGACGTTTCGGTATAGTAGAGTTATGTATGGTGGTGACCGAAGGTTGTTTGGAGTCCCAGATGAGATCCTGGACATCATGAGGAGCTCCGGAATGGTCCGGAGGTAAAGATTGATATATAGGAAGTCCTGTTTTGGTCACCGGAAAAAGTTTCGGGTATTTCGGTAGTGTACCGGGAGTGCCGGGAGGGGTACCGGGGACCATCGGGAGGGGTGTCTCGACCCAAAGGACCTCATGGGCTGTGGGAGGAGTCAAACCAGCCCCTAGTGGGCTGGCCTAACCCCCCCCCCCCCACTAAGGCCTATGTGGCTTTGGGTGGAAAAAATCCAAAGGAGGAAAGGTGGAAAGGGTTTCCAAGTGGAGAGGAGGAATCCTACTCCTAATAGGATTGGAGTAGGACTCCTCCACCTCCAATTTAGGCCAAACCTTGAGGGTTTGATGCTGCCTCGTCCCCTCCCTCCCTCCTATATATAATAGAGGATTTAGAGGGAAGAGCTAACCCTAATTGCCACGTGCTCCCTCTACTTCATCTAGATCGGTTTCTCCTCTAGTCTAGTTTCAGCGGTGCTTAGGCGAAGCCCTGCCGGAATTGTTCCACCACCATCGCCGACGCGCCGTCACGCCGCTGGAGAACTCTTCTACCTCTCCACTCCCTCTTGCTGGATCAAGAAGGCGGAGATCGTCATCGAGCTATACGTGTGCTGAACGCGGAGGTGCCGTCCGTTCGTTGCTAGATCGGAAGGACCGTGATCAGGATCGCGAGACGATTCGTGATTTGATCGCGGGACGGATCGTGATGGGATCGCGGGACGGATTGAGATTGGATCGCGAGACGGATCGTGATGGGATCGCGGGACGGATCGAGATTGGATCGCGAGATGGATCGTGATGGGATCGCGGGACGCTCGGCAATTTGGATCGCGAAGACGTTCGACTACATCAACCGCGTTTCTTAACGCTTCCCGCTTAGCGATCTACAAGGGTATGTAGATCCACTCTCCCTCTCATAGATGCTCATCACCATGGATAGATCTTGCGTGTGCGTAGGAAATTTTTTGTTTCCCATGCAACGTTCCCCAACATGAACTTGTGCAGGGTCTCTCCATCCTGCTGCTTGATACGCCGCAGGTCGTTCACGGTGAGCGCGCGGTCGCGGGTACCTTGGAAGTTGGCGATGAAGCGTTTGTGCAGGCCATCCCAGGAGGTGATGGACACCTCCGGGAGATTGAGGAGCCAGGAGAGCGCGCCGCCTTTGAGCGCCATGGGGAACCAGCACGCCATGACCTTGTCATCTCCTCCAGCCGCCCGGATGCTCAGGGAGTAGAGCTGTAGGAACTCGGCTGAATCCGGGGTGCCGTCGTAGTGCGGGGGCAGGTCAGGCTTAAGCTTGCAGGGCCACGCGGTTGGGTGGAGCTCCGGGGCGATGGCGAGGCACCCCACCGGTTCGACGGGTGCTGCGTGCGCGGGAGGGACCCGGTCTTGACGCTCCTGCGGGGCCACCTCGAGTGGTGCCTGGTCGCGATGTTGGGTCGGCAGCGCGGGAGCGCACGCGCGTCGACGCGCGGCCGGGGAACCACCTGGCAGCTAACTTCATCTCTTGCCCTTACCCGCGGTTCGCGGGGCTGGTCGTGCGGGCGCGCCTCTCGCCTGGGCTCGGGGTTGGCGTCGCGTTGCGGAGGGGGTGGCGGCGCATCGCGGGCCACGTTGTCTTCCTGGGACGGTCGGGGTCGAAGTGAGTAGGAGAGCGCTGAAGCGCCACCGGCGGCAGTGACGAGCTCTGCGATGCGCCGAAGCCAGTCGTCGTAGCGGTCAGGGGCAGGGCGGTAGTGGAGCAGCTCGTTAGCCATGGCGAGCGCGCCCGAGCCGCGCGCCGGCCCGGGCCGAAAGTGGGAGGACGACCCGGAAGCTGGGACGATCGATGGAGTGGCGGTGTGGCCATCGCGCCGCGCGGTGACCGGCTGGGAGGAGTCTTGTTGCTCGTGGGCGTCTGGGCCTGTGGCGGCGTTGGCCACAGGCGAGGGTAACCGGCGTGCTTCGGCGCGGCCCACAGGCGCCGTCTGGGCGACGCGGGCAGCTCGGCGCTCGGCGTGGGCTCGGCGAGCGTCAGACATAGGAAGGGCGAGGTGGGAGAAGATCTTGGCCTGAGGAAGACTCCGACACGCCCCTACCTGGTGCGCCAAATGTCAGATTTCGGGCTCCGCAAAACCCTTAAGATTCGAACTCAGGGGCGTGTGCGAAGATCCCCTGCAGCTTCGCCCAACCTAGCTCGCTACACGATGACTACGACGATGAACTCGCACGATGACGAGGAAGAAGATGAACACGGTAGTTTACCCAGGTTCGGGCCGCTGCGAAACGTAGTACCCTACTCCTGCTTTGGTGGATTGCCTCTCGAGGAGGTGTGGTGGATGAACTAGTACAGTGTTTTTGGAGCCTCGTGAGGGCGCTCCTGAGGTGTTCTTGCCCCTCTTTTGGCTTGGTGATGGATGAGTGGATCGACTAATTTCGGATCCCCCTCTACGGTGCAGCCTAGCCTCTGTATATAGCGGTGGCCCGGGTCCTCTTCCCTTATCGCAATGACGGGAAGGGATCCCACAACGACGAATTTTGAAGGGGGACAGGAGTACATGCTCGCCCTACCCAAAGGCGGTCTTCGCCTGCAAAGTAGCTGTCGATGATGCAGAGGTGAGCTCGGTGATGACATCCGTCCTGCGGGGCTCGTGGTCGTGGTCTTGTTGCACCGGAATGGAAACCTTTGGGGGGTGATTTGGGAACCCGCGTACGTCCTTGCTCCCTTTGCACCAAAGGGGAAACTGCGCCGCCTGGCGCGCTGGCACCCGCCTGTCCTTCCTTGCGTCATCTTTGACTCCTGAGCCCAGGCCCTGCATAGAGATCTCCGCCGCTCCGGAGGGGGCCTGGGGAGGCCCATCCCTTGCCGGTCTTGACGCCGCTCCTCCTTGCGAGCCTAGGGGCCTCAAGAGGGCCTTGCCCCAAGTGGGGCTGTGCATGGCTGCGCTTGGCTGATGAAGTGGGCCATTCCCTGGGCTGCAGGCAGGCAGGTCTGGGTACCCCCGTTCCCAGAATGCCGACAGGGGGCCCTCGGGGTCGGCGCAAGTTCGCCGGCGCAGGGCCATGGTCGACGAGTGAGTATTCCGCTGCCTCCCTCCTCCTTAGTTGTCTTGTTCCATGCTCCGGAATTGATCCCCTCCTCCTTCTAGGGCACCTGCGGCCAAGAAGCGCAAGCTCGGCGAACTCCAAGACGAGGTGGACGCGCTGCGGGCCCAGCTGGCGACCGCCGAGGCCGCCTTCAAGGCCGCCCTCAGGGGCGAAGCGGAGGCCAGGGCGGAGCTGGCGTCCCTCCAGGCCCAGGTAAAGGAGGCGGCCGACGCCGTGCAGGCCACCCAGGATGAGGCGGTGCATGCCAGGATGATGGAGTCCCAGCGCGCCAAGCAGTACCTTGGCATCGCCAGCCGCGCGGCCGGCGCGGTGAACCGGTTCGTCGGGGAAGCCCCCGCGCTGCCGTGTGTGCGCGGCGACGGGGGCTATCTCGACTTCTTCCAGAAGGTGGTGGAGGCGCTGGAGACCGGCGTCTCCCGCATGAACGCAGACAGCGAGTCCGACGCGCGCGACCTCCTGGACCTCGCCTTGACGCTTCTCTTCTCCAACCTGCGCCACTTCGCCCCGCAGCTCGACCTCCGGCGCGTCGGGGAGCAGGTGCCTGATGGGCTCCAACGCCCCCTTCAGGACGAGGTGCGCCCGCACGTGGAGTCCTTGGTGGAGCGGTTCATCCAGGTGCCCGCCTCCAGCGGGGAGGACGACTCCGACGCCGAGGCGGTCGGTGGCGCGGGTGGCGACGGCGGCTCCTCCCCCTAGGCATCCCTTGTTTCCCTTTCATGGTCCCTGTAATACCTTAAGAATAACTCGGCCCTGGAGGGCGTTAGTCTTTTGCATGTTACCTTCGCCTTCTTGTTTTTCTTCCCTTGAATCGTTGATCGCCTGCTTGCCATGACGTGACTTAGTTTCCCCGCGCGGGGCCCGGCGCCGCCGCTGATGTGGCCTGGTGCCCTGGAGGGTGTTAGTCTTTTGCATGTTACCTTCGCCTTCTTGTTTTTCTTCTCTTGAATCGTCGATCGCCTGCTTGCCATGACGTGACTTAGTTTCCCCGCGCGGGGCCCGGCGCCGCCGCTGATGCGGCCTGGTGACGGCAAGCGGTAGGGCCCTCGCGAGGCTCTCTCTCCCGAGGGGCAACTCGCGGCCGCCACCCCCCGGGTTCATGGCCTTGCGGCTTGTCGTGGTGGGGTCCCTTCCCTCGTGCCGTTTTTCCTCGCGCCTCGTGCCTTAGGGGTCTCGGTAGTCGCGCATGGTTGCCCGTAGTACCTGCATCCTTACGTTAGTGTGCATAACCCTTGTCCCATCCTCGGGTCGTTATTAGGTCAGGAGGCTTTTGCTTGGTTCGGCGATGTACTTAGCTTGTAGGGTGGTGACGATCTCATGCGTCGCGGGGTGCGGCTGGGTTACCTAGGCAGTCCGTGATTCCTCCTGTGATGCTTCCTTCTTCTTTGTGGGACGGTTTGGGGCCCCTTTCGGTACTCTGTGTCTGCAGGCCCCAGTCCCGCACATTTCCCTACCACCGTTAGGTACGACCGGATCACCTGGACACACTTCACGATGTGGGGCCTCGACACCCTTGATGTCGACCGGATCACCAAGGATGACATCAAGGGGCGAGTGGCTATATGACCGGTAAGGCTCTTGAGGATCGATGCTCAGGAGACCCCCTTGATGCTCAAGCGGCTCTACGTCGGCAGGTCCCAGTCCCGCACATTTCCCTACCACCGTTAGGTACGACCGGATCACCTGGATGCACTTCACGAGGTGGGGCCTCGACACCCTTGATGCCGACCAGATCACCAAGGACGACTGAAAGCACATTTGCTCCCTTGGTGGTTTTGGTAATTAATAACATCATATAAGTCATTGAACTAATGTTTCCACTAAGTATATTTTAAGAAAAGTTCAATGATAGGGATGGCAAAAGGATTGTGGAATTACCCCAAGATGCAAGGAAATGGATTGGCAAAGCTTCAAGCAAGAGGACTCTACATTTTACTTTGTGAGAAATCACTTTGAGTCCATAGGAAAGCCAATACTATTAAAAGGGGGTAAGGTTTTGTTGGTGAACAAAATGCTCATACGTGCAAAAGTGATAGTCACCAAAAACACCCACAAGCTCTTCCACAAAAGTCTGTCCATAGCCAAATATTCAAAATTGGTCGAACCAACACTTTCCACTCGGTGCAACCGATTCCCAAACTCAGACAGACTCAGCCAAACCCTAGCCACTTCGGTGCAACCGATTCTACTTCGGTGCCATCGAGTTTAGGTTGCCAACTTTCTGTTACGCAAATTCACAATATCGGTACCACCGAGATTGTTGGATCGGCGTCACCGAGAATGGCAATCTGACCGTTCATCACCTTATCGGTGCAACCGAGTTTCCTATATCGGTCTCACCGAGATTCAAAAGTTGCCACCTTTTGGTCACTTCGGTACCACCGAGATTAACACATCGGTGTCACCGAGTTGGTCATTTTGTGTGTAACGGTTGGATTTTTGGGGATGCCTATATATACCCCTTCACCACCACCCACTCGAAAGAGAAGCACTCAGAACTATTCCATACTTGCCCCATCCAGTTTTCTGAGAGAGAGCCACCTACCCTTGTGTTGAGGTCAAGATCTTCCACTCCAATCATATGGATCTTGATTTCTAGCCTCCCCAAGTTTCTTTCCACCAATCCCATCTCTTCCACCAAGCCTAATCTGTGAGAGAGTAATTGTGTGTTGAGGAGTCTATCATCTTGAAGCACAAGAGCAAGGAGTGGAGTTCATCATCATTACCGAGCCTATTACCTTTTGGAGGGTGGTGCCTCCTAGATTGGTTAGGTGTCGCTTGGGAGCCTCCTACTTCGTGTTGTGGAGTTGAACCAAGAAGTTTGTAAGGGCAAGGAGATCGCCTACTTCATGAAGATCTACCCATAGTGAGGCTAGTCCTTCGTGGACGGAAGCCGTTATGGAATAGTCAAGGTTGCTACTTCGTGGACCCTTATGGGTGGAGCCCTCCGTGGACTCTCGCGACCATTACCCTCCGTGGGTTGAAGACTCCATAAACGTGGATGTACGATAGCACCACCTATCGGAACCACGGGAAACATCATCGTGTCTACAATTGCGTTTGATCTTCCTACCCTATCCTTTCTACTCATGCTTGTTGTTACTTTCCGCTGCTATACTCTTAGACATGCATGTGTAGGGTGTACTTGACTTGCCATGAAATGCTAAAAACTGCCAACTCTAAAATTTGGGAAAAGGTAGAATTTTTATTTGGTCAAGTAGTCTAATCACCCCCCCCCCTCTAGACATACTTTCGGTCCTACAAGTGGTATCAGAGCTTTGGTCTCCATTGCATTGGTCTCACAACCTAGGAGAGTATGGCGTCTAGTGAGGGAAATTATCACCATAGAGGTCCGTACTTTGACGGCACTAATTTTGCTAGTTGGAAGCACAAAATGAAAATGCATATTCTTGGTCATAACCCCGCCGTTTGGGCTGTTGTTCGTGTCGGCTTGCAAGGTGAATTCTTTGGTGATGGAAAGGAACCGGATCGTGAAGCGACCGCGGAAGAATTGAAGATGTTGCAATACAACGCTCAAGCATGTGACATTCTCTTCAACTGCCTATGCCCCGAAGAATTCAACAAAATCAGCCGTCTTGAGAATGCAAAAGAGATTTGGGATACTTTGGTTGATATGCACGAAGGAACCGAGTCCGTGAGAGAATCCAAGTTAGATGTTCTTCAAAGTTAGCTTGACAAGTTCAAGATGAAGGATGGTGAAGGAGTCGCAGAGATGTACTCTAGGCTAGCTCTCATCACCAATGAGATTGCTGGCTTAGGAAGCTAAGAAATGACCGACAAATTCATCATCAAGAAGATACTTAGAGCTTTGGATGAGAGATACGACACCGTGTGCACATTGATCCAAATGATGCCCAACTACAAAGATCTCAAGCCTACGGAAGTTATTGGAAGGACTGTTGCTCATGAGATGACACTCAAAGACAAAGAAGAGCTTCACCACAAGTCTAGCGGTGCTTACAAAGCCACAAGTGATGCTCCCGCAACTTCAAGCGACAACCTTGTCACCAATGAAGAGATAAGCCTCATGGTCAAGAAATTCAACAAGTTCTACAAGAATAGGGGCAAAGAACGAAGCTCCAACTCAAGATATGATGAGAAGCGTTCGTCAAGTCGTGACCGCAATTGCTACAATTGTGGGAAGCCCTGACACTACTCCAATGAGTGCACGGCTCCCTACAAACGAAGAGAAGAGTCACCTCGAAGACGAAGCTCAAGGAATGAATCACCTCAAAGGGAGAGAAGGAGTAGAGATGATCGTTATGAACGAAGACCCTCAAGGAGAAGTAGATATTCGGAGAAGAAGGACAAGTACACCAAGAGCTACACAAGAAGAAAACATCAAGCTCATGTTGGTGAATGGGTTTCCGGCTCCGACTCCGACAACAACTCCAAGAGAAGCTATCACTCCGACTCCAACTATAGTCAAGATGATGGTGTTGTCGGAATTGCTCTAGTGACTACCAACTCCTACAATCTATTTGATTCACCAAACGAAGGGAGTGGAAGTTGCTTCATGGCTAAAGGCCCCAAGGTATCACACCCCGAGTATCTTGATTTCGATAGTGATGAAGATGACTTGCTTTGTGATGATGACTTGCTCTTTGATAAAACTAGTGATGTTACTCAAAATGAACTTGATAATTCTCATGCTAGTCAAGATAAGTCAATTGATGATGATAAGATGAAAATAGAAGAACTAACTAAAGAACTAAACACTCTTAAGTTAGCTCATGAATCTACTCTTGAAGATCATAGAGAGCTTGTAAGAACTCATGAGAAGCTACGCTTCGAGAAGGTCAACTTGGAGCAATAGCATGAGTTTCTTAAAGCTATCAATGACGATCTCCGAAACAAGACTTCATCTTATCTAGCCAAACGACTACTCTTGTCTACATTCATGCCTCAAGTTAAAACTAAGCAATCTAGTAACAAAGGCAAGAAAAGTTCTTCATCTAGTAGCAACAATAAAAATGCTAAACCTAATGATGTTGCTTCTAGTAGTTCTATTGATTCCACTAATGATGATTCTCTTAGCCAAGTTACACTTGAGCAAGAAAATGCTTTATTGAAAGGAATTATAAAGAAAGGTATCTACAAGAGTCTTGCCGGTTGTAAGCAATTTGAGGAAATTGTACGCAAGCACGGAGGATACCGAAAGAACCATGGTGTTGGCTACTTCAACGCTAATGGAGTTGAATGGAAGAAGGTCAATACCCCAAGCCCAAGTTTGTTCCTCAAAAGGAGAAGTATGAAAATACTCTTCCCAAGGGAACAAACACACAAGATGACCTTCTACCACAAGACCACAAGCTCAAGGGCAAGAACAAGCTTCAAGAGGACATTGACTCGTATGAAGATGAATCCCTAGCTTTGGTGGAGTGGGTTCCCAAGGCTACGTCAAGCTCAACTTCTACAAAGGCTACTTCAACACCAAGGATCCCCATCAACTTGATGTGGGTCCCCAAGAAGAAGAACTAGAGAGTTCTTGAGGGGTGACTCAGCCAATGAAATTCACTCACATTCATTATTGGCAAGAACTATTTGCAATCAACATCAACTCTATGCAATAGTTCAAGGAGTCACACATTCCCTCAAAGGTAAGCAAGGGACAAGGTAATCAACAAATCAATGGACATCATTACACATGTTTTGCACTCCATGTCCATAGATATCCTTGTATTTGTCTCTTGTGTGTAGGGACTAACCCATGTAGGTGAGAAGAGTAAGGAAACGACAAGGATGCTCCCAACTCTTGGTGATCTTCATCAACCTTGAGCATCCACCACTACCTCACCAACATGAAGTCTTCATCGACAAAACCCAAGGTTAGTTTATCCCTCCTATGGGGGGATGTCACATCAAGGGGGAGCTTTACTCTAAGACTTGAGTCAAAGCATCTCTCAGCATGTGACAACATTAAATGCTTTATGTAAAAGTGGTAACCCCACTTGTGCTTAAACGATGAGTATAACTTATGATCAAGTATTCTTACTTGGCTCCTAAGTCAAAATACTCATATATAGATGACTTCGTCATCGCCCAAGTGCTTGTTAGATGCTAGTATGTATGTGCATGTTTGTCATGATTTCATTTGACATCTTATTGTGTGAGCATGTTGGTCTGCATTTATTTTCTCATTCGAGGACATCCAATTGTTGTTATTTGGCTTTTGATTTATCTTTTGCCAATTGGATGAACAAGAATAACTAGGACCACTCTTTAGCTATCTATGCTTTCTCACCTCATATTCCATTCATGCCGCATCACAAAATTTGAACAAGTACTTTTCGATCCCTCTGTGTGTGGAGCACTCGGAGTTCCGTATCGACAAGGACTGACCATTAAAACCTCTCAAGTGCATCTCGGTGGAACCAACCCACAATTCTCGGTCTCACTGAATGCCTAGGGTTGATCTGGTTTTCAATCTCGGTACTACCGATTCCACATTCTCGGTTACACCAAGTTTCCCTGTCAACTGACAGTTGAGGAACTCGGTGACACCAAAAATTTAGAATCGGTGTCACCGACAGTGAAGGGTATATAAGCTGTGGCCCCGACGGTTCGAAAATTCAATCTTCAATCGTCGCGCCCCAAACCCTAAGCTGCCGCAGAAGGTCCCCCTGGTCGTCGCCCTTGTCTCCCCGCGCTCCTCCGCCGCTGGGATCCTCGCCGTCGACGGGCATCTTCGCCGTCGTCGCCGCCGTAGCGGATCCGTCACCAAGCTAGGGTACGGATTCGATTTTCCTTGCGCTCCCCGTCTGATTCTCGCGCATTGGATTTGATTTTATCTATAAGCCACCATTTGCAATCCCTTCAATCCTCTAAAACTTCCTGTAGTTAGAGAACAATCGATTTTCTAGGGTTTACCGTCCGCCCGATGGAACTCGGTAGAACCAAAGCAAACAAATCGGTGTCACCGATTTGCTTGTCTGTGCTGCTGAGAACTTTCTCGGTGAAACCGAGTACTTCTTTTCGGTCTCACCAAAAAGAGTGCCAAGTTTCTGTTAAGGAGAAAGTCAGTCTCGGTAGCACCGAAATTTTTGCTTCTGCTGTACCGATTTTCATGTGACAGAATGTAAACCTTGAAAATCTTTTGTTCAAACTTTCAAAACCAACTACATTTTGTGATGACTCATCTTCTTCTGCTCCTCTATACTCTATTCACAGGGTCAGTATGTCAAGTGCCGAGGACAGTGAGAACAATTTCCAAGAGCAAAACGTTGTGATGAGTTCAGGCACTAGTCCTAAGTCCAGTTCCTCTTCAGATCCAGGCACTCCTAGTTCTCATGGGTTGCCCAAGGCTGCAACTAGGACCAGGAAGAAGCTGAATTCAGATGAGGAGGATTCAGATTTTGTGCCAGAGGAGATTCTTGCTAAGAAACAAGAGAAGGCTACCAAGAGAGCTGCAAATGAAGCCACTTCTTCAAGGAGAGCTGTCAGGAAGGAGTATGTGTGCTCTGAGACTATGAGAGCACCTGAGAGTGCTAGGGCTACCATGACTGTTGAGCCCCCAAAGAAGTCTATGCCTAAGAAGGCAGGTGAAAAGAAGGGAGCTAGGAAGAGGATTGTCTATGTCACTGGTAGGCAGACCTCCATGTTTGAGGACCCTGAGGAGGCTGCTGGTGCTGCTGCTGAGGAGGAAGAACATGTTGAGAAGGCACCTCCCAAGAAGAAAAAGAAGCTTATGTCTGATGCTATGCCAAAGACTGGCACATCCAAGAGCACCAAGTCTGTCCCCAAGAAGGCTACTGCTGAAAAGCCCAAGAGATTGTCAAGGCAAATTCCTGCTTCTGAAAAGAACAAGGGAACTACCTCCAGAGTTGAGGATGAAGATGCTATGTCTGCTTTGATGAAGCTTAGACCACACCTTCCAGTACATAATGCCAGCTATCCACTTGCTGAAGATATGAAGAAGAGGAAGGATTCTGGTTTGAGGGCATGGAGAGCTGCTAATCCATATGCCCAAAGGAGGAAGACAGCTGTGGACTACAGATTCTACACCAAAGAGCAACAGGATTTCTATGAAACTGTGCTATTTGACAAGAGTCCAGCTGTGAGTGACATGAGGTATGTGGACTGGAAATTCATTAAGGAGAATGAAGACTATTTTCCAAGTGTCCAAGACAATTTCCACTGCATTGGTTTGGATGAGTTTGTTGGCAGAGAATTCACTGCTTGGAATGATGAGATGGTCATGCAATTCTACTCCACTGCTCATTTCTATGGAGATGGTAGGATTGTATGGATGACTGAAGGTGCAAGATATGAGTCCACTGTTGAGGAATGGGCTGCAATCTTAGGAGTCCCAGAGGTACAGGATGGTGACTTGGATGTCTACTCAGAATCCAAGGAGAGCCACAATGCTATGGCCAACATGTACAATGAGATCCCTGCTGCTCATGTGAAGTCTCACAAGCTAGGATCCATCTACTTTCTTCAGGCTGGCCTCCGTACCATGAACACGATTCTGAGGCATACTTTGATGCCCAAGTTAGGAGATGACAAGATGATCCGAGTCTACTCCATTAACATGCTGATCCATCTTGACAGACACACCAGGATCAGAGTCATGGACTTGATTGTTGAGACAGTTAAGAGGGTTGCTGCTGATCAGAAGCGCTCTTGCTGATATGCACCCTACATCCAGATGCTCATCAACTCTAAGCTGGAGAAGCACATATTTGCTCTGGACAGACCCCACTTGCCCCTACAGCCAGATCTCGAGGACAACATTGTGGTGATGGACCCAGAACATCCCACATCAGCTGCAGCTCAGGCAGAGGCAGAGGCAGCTAGAGCCACTAGTGCTCAGGTCCCCAGATCCAGGAATGAGCAAATGGATCTGTTGATATCATCAGTTCAGGGCATGCAGAAGGACATTAAGGACATCTTGAACAACCAGAACAGTCTTGTCAGGATCTTTGAGAACAGGATCAAGACCCTTAATGATAAGGTGGATGGGCTGACTAAAACAGTCAATGAGCTCAAGAAGGAAGTTGACTCAGTGCCTCTTCCTCATTCTTCAGATGATGATGATGATGACGATGAGGATGACTCACCTCTCAGGCCAGGCACACACTTCACTACTCAGGCCAGATCAGCCACCGTGCCAGCTCCAGACTTGAGGCCCTCTACATCAGCTCCTGTCACTGTCACCTCAGCTCCTGCTCCATCAGCTCTAGTTCCTCCAGTTGCTACTCCAACTCCATCCACGACATCTGCAGAGATCTTCGCCGACGCTGTTCTCTCGACTCCTTCATCAACAACCGGAGGAGATCAGCCCAAGAACGCTTAGATATATGCCTTTGAACTTTTTGGTAACTTGTTGCCAAAGGGGGAGAAGTGTATATAGATCTTTAGGCTTCGAGTGAGAGAGCGTTTGGTTTTTATTGCTTTTTCAAAACCTTTATCTTTTGGTGCTTGTGTGAAAACTTATGTGTGTTTTGATCATACACTTTATGTGATTGTGCTACTATTTCCTATCATCTTAATGCTTATGAGATGATCATTATCTTGTTTGGTTGTGTTGTGCTATGATGTTCACTCCAATTATCTCGCACACCACCAAGATGTATGTGACATGGAAGAAGTGCCGCATGTACCTAATCGATTGTGCATTTGCATTCAAACGCAAATCTTAAAATAATGCACAAATTTAAGGGGAGCTCTTGCTTATCACATACTTCTCAAAGCGACGATTATATTCATTGATTATATCATATGTCGAAGCTTTGATCTATATGTTGTCATCAATTACCAAAAAGGGGGAGATTGAAAGCACATTTGCTCCCTTGGTGGTTTTGGTAATTAATAACAACATATAAGTCATTGAACTAATGTTTCCACTAAGTATATTTCAGGAAAAGTTCAATGATAGGGATGGCAAAAGGATTGTGGAATTACCCCAAGATGCAAGGAAATGGATTGGCAAAGCTTCAAGCAAGAGGACTCTACATTTTACTTTGTGAGAAATCACTTTGAGTCCATAGGAAAGCCAATACTATTAAAAGGGGGTAAGGTTTTGTTGGTGAACAAAATGCTCATACGTGCACAAGTGATAGTCACCAAAAACACCCACAAGCTCTTCCACAAAAGTCTGTCCATAGCCAAATATTCAAAATCGGTGCAACCAACACTTTCCACTCGGTGCCACCGATTCCCAAACTCAGACAGACTCAGCCAAACCCTAGCCACTTCGGTGCAACCGATTCTGCTTCGGTGCCACCGAGTTTAGGTTGCCAACTTTCTATTACGCAAATTCACAATATCGGTACCACCGAGATTGTTGGATCGGCATCACCGAGAATGGCAATCTGACCGTTGGTCACCTTATCGGTGCAACCGAGTTTCCTATATCGATCTCACCGAGATTCAAAAGTTGCCACCTTTTGGTCACTTCGGTACCACCGAGATTAACACATCGGTGTTACCGAGTTGGTCATTTTGTGTGTAACGGTTGGATTTTTGGGGATGCCTATATATACCCCTTCACCACCACCCACTCGAAAGAGAAGCACTCAAAACTATTCCATACTTGCCCCATCCAGTTTTCTGAGAGAGAGCCATCTACCCTTGTGTTGAGGTCAAGATCTTCCACTCCAATCATATGGATATTGATTTCTAGCCTCCCCAAGTTGCTTTCCACCAATCCCATCTCTTCCACCAAGCCAAATCTGTGAGAGAGTGATTGTGTGTAGAGGAGTCTATCATCTTGAAGCACAAGAGCAAGGAGTTCATCATCATTACCGAGCCTATTACCTTTTGGAGGGTGGTGCCTCCTAGATTGGTTAGGTGTCGCTTGGGAGCCTCCTACTTCGTGTTGTGGAGTTGAACCAAGAAGTTTGTAAGGGCAAGGAGATCGCCTACTTCGTGAAGATCTACCCATAGTGAGGCTAGTCCTTCGTGGACGGAAGCCGTTATGGAATAGTCAAGGTTGCTACTTCGTGGACCCTTATGGGTGGAGCCCTCCGTGGACTCTCGCGACCGTTACCCTTCGTGGGTTGAAGACTCCATAAACGTGGATGTACGATAGCACCACCTATCGGAACCACGGGAAAAATCATCGTGTCTACAATTGCGTTTGATCTTCCTACCCTATCCTTTCTACTCATGCTTGTTGTTACTTTCCGCTGCTATACTCTTAGACATGCATGTGTAGGGTGTACTTGACTTACCATGAAATGCTAAAAACTGCCAGCTCTAAAATTTGGGAAAAGGTAGAATTTTTATTTAGTCAAGTAGTCTAATCACCCCCCCTCTAGACATACTTTCGGTCCTACAACGACATCAAGGGGCGAGTGGCTATATGACCGATAAGGCTCCTGAGGCTCGATGCTCAGGAGCCCCCTTTGACGCTCGAGCGATCCCCATTCCGTCCTGCTGGGTACTGCCTCAGGAAGCCCTGGGGCCTCCCGAGACTCCATGCTGTGGTACCGCGCTGCGGTCGGAGCCCCCGAGCGGGGGTCGACTGCCAAAAGATGCAAGTCCCTAAGGCGACAAGGCCTGGCTATCCAGCTCTGAGGCACCTCGGGGAGGGCCGGAGCACACGGCTCCTTGCGAAACACCAATCCAGAAAGAGAGGGCTCAAGACCAGTAAAACGAGAGAGCAATGAGAGAAAACGTTCACGCCCCTTTTTCTTTTAAATATAGAATTCCGAAATTCTCAAACTTCATTCCAAAAAACAGCGACTCGAACAGCAAAAAGAAGCAAACAACTGCCGCGTCCGACCCCTAGGCTAGTCTTTGTCTTCGTCTTCCCCCAGCGCTGAGCGTAGGGCATCCACGTTGCATGGGCATAGCCATTGGAGGGCAGTGTTGTCCGCCAGCACGGAGCTGTGGCTTCCACATTGCGTGGGAGGGAACCCCTCCGCGTCCTCGGGGGGCTCCGGGCGTATACAGCCCGCTCATTATTACGTGAGAGTGTCACAGCCGTAGATAGCTGGGCAAGCCCCCAGGCGCACGGCCTGGTGGCTCCCAACTCCGTCAAGAACCATCCCGTGCATTTCTGCTCGGTTGCGCGCCCTTATGACCCAAACCCGAATGCATCGTTCCCCGCGCGACCGTGGGATTGCGCTCCCGTGGCCCAAACATGAGCACGATGCATCCGGCGCAGCCATAAGGGTGTTTTGTCGATGAAGCCGCCTCGTGAAGCGTCTGTGCGCCGGCCAGACAATGTCCTGAGGGCCTCGTGAGGCCCAGCCTCCCGAGGCTGCGCCGGCACTTCAGTTGCCGTGGGTGGCCCGCGCTGTTTGTGTCTTGCTGCTCCCCCCAGGCCATTACTCCTGAGGCCTCGGGGCTTGGTTCGGCGTTGCTTGCTCGCGAGGGCGCTGACGGTGTCCTGGACTAGGGGGTACTCACCACGTCGTCTCCCGACCAGTGGGTCGGGCCGAGGACCCCCGTGATGATTCACTAATGGGCCACTTCGGGCAGCCCATGCCGAATACAAGGAGGATTCCACAAGACTTGGCGCACAAGACAAGGACTCCTCTAAACCCTAGGCCTACGGTGCATATATAAACCGAGGCCAGGCTAGTAAATAGATCATTACACTACATCTCATAATCTCGTGGTAGATACATGTACTCTGTACTATCCTCCATATCAATATAATCAAAAGCAGGACGTAGGGTATTATCTCTTCAAGAGAGCCCGAACCTGGGTAAAATCCTGTGTCCATGTTACCATCACTCCAAGACGCCTAGCTTAGGACCCCTACTACGAGATATGCCGGATTTGACACCGACATTGGTACTTTGATTTAGAGCTTGCTGGCAGTCGCCGCGGTGCGATGAGAATTCGGATAGTTTCCGGCGCGATCTACGCGTTGGAACCGAGCTTTGTTGTCGATGTCGGCATCTTCGTCGCCGGGTCGACTGGTCACCTCGGCTGGACCGAGGACTGTGCTCCATGCCGGATCGTCAAGATCGGACGGATACTTTCATCGTCATCATCTCCGATCTCTATCAAGATCACGAGAAATCATACATGGAGCTCGGGGGCTCGATGTTGACATCGTCCTCGAGCAACCGTGCAGTTTTTCTGGACAGCGACTCGTGTTCGTCGTCCCCGCTTCCTCGAGCGTCGCCTTGACGATTGCATTGGTTGAACTGTGCGGAATTGAGTCTATAATGACCCCGTAAAATTTCGTCGTATTCCGATGGAGGAATCTTCGGCGATCTACGAAATACCGGAGCCCTGTCGAATCTGGACGGGAATCGGGATGAGTTTAGGGCGGGGTGTCCAGCTTCCAACTCGGACATCGTTTGGAAGATCCCACCATTCATCGTCTGCGGAATTCCCATACCGATCACCCCTCAAAATTTCAGCTCAATCCGACCATTCAAACTCCGGGAAACGTCCGATGAGTGCATCAATTTTTCCGATCTGTTTTCTGCGCGAAAACGAATCCAACCCGAGTTCATCTTTTTCATGAACGGGTTGTCGGACGTCCTTTTTGAAGGAAATTTTCTCATCATCTCGGTCATCCGACCAAGATTTCGGCATCGCGAGGGCCGAATAATCATCAAGCGAACCTCGTCATCCGCGGGTTGTACGGGTCGGGCGCTCCGTTGCTTCATCAAGCCAGCTTCGACCTCGTCACAAATTCCGACCTGCGTCGGCATCGCCGCGCCGTTACTTTTTCAAGCTGACGTCCACCACGCCGACCTGCTTTGACACGTCGGCTGGTATGGGGCTCTAGCGTCACCAGCCGACCTGCTTCAACACCTCGGCTGGCCTAATACTTCGGCGTCACCAGCCGACCTGCTTCAATACCTCGGCTAGCCTAATACTTTGGCGTCACCAGCCGATCTGCCCCGACACCTCGGCTAGACTGGGGGCTTCGTCATCTCCTCATCAACCCGCTCCGGAGACTTCGGCATCACCAGCCGACCTGCTCCGTCACCTCGGCTAGACCGGGGCTTTGGCATCCCTTCATCAACCTGCTCCGGGGACTTCGGCGTCACCAGCCGACCTGCTTCAACACCTCGGCTGGCATGAGACTTCGGCGTCACCAGCCGACCTGCATGAGACTTCGGCGTCCGCTGATCACAGCTTCGCCATGTTAACTGGACCGAGGACTTCATCTCGCCACATCGACCATGCAGCGTCGCCACTTCGTCAAGCCGAACTCTTCGTTCAGGCACCTGGGAGCCCAGGCCATATTCCTTTGCTTATTTGCTTCACTTAAATTAACTAAGTAGAAGAATTTTTTTAAAATATATTATTATCTTTCTTTGTTATTACTTTTGGCTTGCACTATTTTATGAGTGTAGGAAATCGACTTCGACTGCCGTCATGCGGTCACCCCGGCGTCACCTTGCCGACCTACTCCACCACCTCGGCTGGACCAGGGGCTTCTCCTCGCCACATCGGCCGAGCCGTGACACTACTTCGGAGTGCCGAACTCCTCGTTCGGTCACCTCGGGACCGGCTTGGGGGCTGGGACCTTGACCCGCTATAAGCTTGGCCTGCGTCGTCAACACCGAGCACATTAACCAGCTAAGTCGCTTTAATGCTCAAATTTCTAAATTTTTGTTCGGTTCTACCGAGCATTATATTTGTGTTAAATGAAAAAGTTTGTTTGTTAAAAACACTTCCTTTTCCCATGATAACTGAGTGCTTCGTCGTCACGCTGCCGAACTACTCTGTCTCCTCGGCTGGACCGGGGGCTTTGCCTCGCCGCAGCAACCGTGCTGCGTTGCCACTTCTCGACCCGAGCTCTTCGCTCGGTTACCTCGGGCTTGGGAGCTGGGACCTCGGTCAGGCCGAGGACTACGTCTTTGTCCTGCCACAACCCTAGACCGCACCGAGCATATTAACCAGCTAAGTCATTTTCGTGCTCAGCTCTCTTTAGAATTTTACTTTTTGTTCGGTTCGACCAAGCACTATACTTTTTTGACAAAAAGTTGTTTGCGAAAAACTTTCTTTGTCAAAACTTTGTTTGTTACAAACAAGTTCAAATACACCGTTTACTTGGGGGCTTCCTTTATGAAACCTTTTCTCTCTGCATGTGATTATTATTGTAAAGCTTCTTTCCTATGACACCCTGATTTTGGCAACTTTTTCTTTTCAAAAATATTTGGATTTTATTTGCAATTTTCAAAACCTCTTCAGTTGAGTTGACTTATGCCTTACAAAATTTTTCTCCAAGCATTCCAAAACCTTTGTCATCTTGATAAAACCTATCCATGCCTCTGTTGGATAATTTTTCAATATATAATCTTTTCTATAAAATCATTTTCTTAATTTGGGAATTTAGATCATCACTATGGGTGGTGAAGCAACCTATAGTTTGGGTGGTCAAATAATTCCCAAACTTTTTCCTCATCTTCTCATCATCATAAGATTCCAAATTTGCCAAAAATATTTTATTGCCCAATGGGAAATTTTGGCCAGAATAATTATTTTGTTTCTGACCAGAATCTGTCCATTGTGAAGCAACCCTATTATTTCCATTCCAGAAAATTCCCAATAAATTCCCCAAGCTCCTAGGGATCCTATCTTGCCTCAATATCCAAAAATATCATCTTGGCCAGTACAACTTTTGAGCAGAAAGGCTCTGACAAGTTTCTGCATTTTTGAAACCTCTGTGAAGGAAGTGCTAGCTAGAGATGCCTAATCACCCTAAGATTTTTATGGCATCTGCTATGTATCAAATAACTCCCTTCCACCTAGTTTCATCATTTGCAGAGCAACCAGTTGAGGGCCACAAGCTCAATTGTGTTCTGGGCCAGAATGATAGTTTCCAAAGGAACCCTATCCATTTCTTCTTCAAATCTTCTCAAATTCTGCCAGATGATAGTCCTTCCAACCTTGATGGCCCTAGACATCTCCTCTGGCTCCATCCTTATCCCTTTTTCCCTCCAGAAACCCCTCAAGATAGCTGGCAGAAGCTGTAGCTGAGACTACACTTCACAGCAGGGTGAACCTGGTCGAGCCAGTGACCCAGGGAGGCTAAATGGCCAAGGGTCGACCCCATGGACAAGGTGCGCCAGGCAGGCGTGTCCTCTGGACGGCAGCCACCATGGTGAGCACGGCACTGGCATGCCTGTGCGCGCGCTCTGCGCGGCGCCAGAACTAGATAAGCTCGCCCGAGCTGTCCATCGCTGCCCCCCCCCCTTGTCTCGTGGTGCCGACGTCCCTCCTGCTAGCCGCGTGCCTCCTCCCGAACCCTCCCGGTCGACAGAGAAGGTCGCCGTCGCTCCCGGCCAAGCGTTGCCACGGGCAGAACAGTGGGCTTCGGCCACTGTGGTCGTCCGCACACCATTGATGGCTCCGGACCCGTCCCGTCGTGCCCTTCTGCTGTCTTCCATCCCGTCGACGCTCCCGACCAGCCAGCGAAGCGTACGGGCGCCGGCGACGTGGCTGAGCCTCGCCGCTTCGAGAGAGATCCCTGCGCTCGCCCTCTGCCTATTTAAGGCCCTCCCCGTCCCTCCGAGCTCATCAGCCATCCCCTCCCCTCCTCAATTGCTTCCTCGAGCAACGAGCCACGGCCGAGAGGCCCTCTAGCCTCGAACCTCGTCGAAGCTCCGCCATCTGAGGCCTCCTCGTCGCCAGCTTGCTCCGCTCCTTCCCGAGCCCATTTGACCCCGCCATTGAGCTCAGGGTAGCTCCCTGGTGCTCCTAGTCCTCCTACCCAAGCCAGCAGTCACCGGAACCGCCGTCTCCAATCTCACCCGAGCGTCGCTGCCGCCGGAGACGAAGGGGATGACGTCGTCTGACCATCTCTTGGCATTCCACGGGTACGTGCGTGCTCGCCTTTGAGTGCCCGATCCATTCCCGTAGTTCCCCGACCCCATCGCTGCCTCTGCCGCCGGCGACCATCGCCGGAGCGCCGCAGTGCTCGGCCCCCTTCTCTCCCTCTCTGTTTTAAAAGGGCGACCCCACCCGTCAGCGGCTCAGCTGCGCGCGGGCGAAGGGGTAAGTGGACGCGTACTCTGAAATACGTCTTCGACGTCAGCCCGCTGGGGAATTTTCTGATTTTCTATTAAATCCATTTTAAAACAGAATTTTGACTGAACTTTCACCATCAATAACTTTTTATTTATAACTCCAATGCAGTTGATTCTTTTTGCATTGTGTTTGTCTTGAGCTCCTTTACTTTCTGCTAAATTTTGGTATTTTTCCAATATTCACAGAATTTCTATTTAACCGAAATGCTTGATGTGACATTTCCAATTATATTTGAAAATAGTTTCAGAAGGAGAATTTGGTGCTTGTGAAGATCCAGAGTGTGTGAACCACCCAACAGAGCAAGGCAAGCCATGATACCCATTTCATGCATGCATTCCTATAGCATTGCATTTTATATATGCATTAGGTTGATTATTTTGATATAGTTAATCCATAGTAATGATTAAATATTAAAGTATTGAGTTGAACCACTATAGTTGATAAATAAACTTAGTGGTTGATCTTGAGTCACCTGTCCGGGCATACTCGTGCAACCACATTTGCCGGTATGGGACGGCCCTGACCAGGCCTGACTGCGTGATCTTTCATCGGTACCTCCAAAGAGGGAGGGTTATGCACGGCGTGCTACCCTGATCAGGTAAGCGGTGATAACCCTGTGAGCCCAGTTGATAGTTGAGTTTGTGTCGGCGTCCCCATTTGGTACAGTAGGCCCCGTTTGGGTCTACAGAGTTTGGCCACGACGGTGGCAGGTGTCATGAGGACACAGGGGCCACCCAAGGCTGACCTCCGGGGGAGGAAGAGTGCCGGTGGTACGATGGAAGAGTCACGGGTCAGGCAGGTTTTGTTGAAGCAACGCTGGTCCACTAGAGTGGGATCTCGAGGCCGGGGCCAGGTGCTTCATGGTGTGGGTAAAGTGCGCAACCTCTGCAGAGTGTCAAAATCTATTCGAATAGCCGAGTCCACGGTATTGGACAGCCCGACCAGACCTCAGTAGATGGTCAACCAGAATAATGATGTTAATGATGGAAGAACTCGTCTTGTGTTCGGAAGTACTCCGTGGGTATGAGTATTCCGAGGGTTGTGGGACAACCCCAAAGAGAGTAAGTTGATGATCGGTAACAGTAAGTAAATTGCTTAACTGATATTGCGTTGATTGCCATGCTATTGTTTGCTGCATTACTTGGTTGTCGTGAGCTTGCGAGTACATTCAAAGTACTCACCTGGCGTATCATGCCAGATGCAGGAGAATCCGAGGACGGAGGTCCTGAAGGTGCTGGCTATGCTAACTAGGATGTGTCCACAGCAGTGTCCCTGTGGATGGAGTTGCGCTATGTTCCGCTACGCTGTAGAAGTACTCAGTATTCTGAGGCCCTACTATGTGACATAAATAATGTAGATACTGTCATAGCACCGAGGGTGCCTTTGGCCTCGCCACTATGTAAGATATGCGCTTGTACTCGACTCCTATCAATAAAGTTCAGTTATGTTCTGGGTAGGAAACACTGGTAATCCAGTTCTCTGAGCCGGGGTGCCACAACGCTTGGTATCGGAGCCGTGCTGACTGTAGGACACCCTAGTTAGCCAGCGCTAGCACCGCGATTAGTATAGGATCCTGAGTGTACATCTGATTGCTGCATTTGATTGCTGCATTTGCTTGTTGCATGGCATGCATCTTAATTCATGATTCTTCTAACGGTGGTCTTTTGAATGTAGATGGCACCGGTTCCATTCCATTATCATTTTGAGCCTGCACCATCCACCTTTCCAGTACTGCTCCGGAACGTCTGGCTTCGACTGTACCCGCACGGCGAAGATCCAGTGTACCAGGTGTTTCGGGAGCAGCTTGCTGAGTCGGTGTACGAGTACCATGCAGAGGCTTTCATGATCGCGAGCTCGGACCTTGGTTGCTACTCTCGCTCTACCAAGGGTGGGACGGCTTCCACTCCGGAGTTAGCGATTGAGTTTGCCGCAATGGAGGCTCTCACTGACTTGTGCTTCCACGAGGTTGAGATGCAGACTCATCCAGGTTTCCTCTATTATCCCACCCTGTCGCCTACGACAGGGCGAGTCATTTTCGCTCCTGTTGACCCGGCATGTGACCGTGCGACTGCTGTGCTGTCTCGCTACCTGAACGCCAGCTATCGTACGATCATATCCCTGGCTGAGGAGCTGTCTCCTGTCTTAGCGGCGCTTGTAGCCGTAGCCCCAGTGCCACCTCCACCTCAGACTACCCATCCACTTATATATCCACCACCAGTTCCACCTCCACCCAGATTTGATGCTCCTTCTACCTCCATTGTGCCACCAGGCTTTCCGTCTGGTAGCCGTCGTGAGACCCCGGCTGAGTGGGCCTCACTCCTTGCCACTCCAGCTACTCCGATGCTGAGGCATCGTGCTCCTTCTACCCCAGAAGGAGAACCGTCCCAGCAGCGTCGTCGTGTTTCCTTTGATCAGGAGGATGAGATCCATATCATCAGTTCCAACTCCGACTCAGGATCAGATGACGAGGAGTCTGTGGTTTGGCAGTGTTCGTGCCATCAGCGCCACTCGAGTGGAGGCTTGAGTTGTTGAGCATGCATCTTTGCATATGTCAACTGCCGTATGAGCAGTGTAGTCATGATATTCCCCTACTAGCTTGCCATGTATGATGTTGGGTTATCTTGTATAATTATGTGGTTTGCTTTATTCGCCTTTTCCGCGTATTTTCCTTTTGGTGTCATATAACTGTGTTTCCCTTATGGATGTTGCTCATCGATTCGGTATTTTGCAATGGGAACAAATTTAGGATGAAAAGAAGTTGTAGCCAAGGCGGCGATGGAACCCCCGTCCGTCGATCCGCCAGACAAGCAGGTCAAGCACCAGAAGATTTACCACCCCCACCACCTCAAGCACCTACTACGGATCAGATAATGAGAATGTTTGAGGAAAAGAGAAACCAGGATCTTATGGAATTCTTGAAGAGTATGCAGACTATGGTAGGATAGAACCACAATCATAATGGGTCACACTCCAGGCTGTCGGATTTCCAGCGCACCAAACCACCCAATTTTGGTCAAGCTGTGGACCCAATAGAAGCAGATGATTGGCTAAGGACCATAGAAAAGAAGTTGGAGATAGCCCATTGTGAGGATCCAGACAAGGTTCCATTTGCCACTCATTACCTGGAAGGGCCAGCAGCCATATGGTGGGATAACACAAAGGCAACATGGTCATCTGACGAAGAAATTACCTGGGAGAAGTTTAAGGAATTATTCCGCAAATACCATATTCCTACCGGCATCATGAAGGTGAAGCAGAGGGAGTTCCTTGCTCTGACACAAGGAAGCATGTCGGTAGCAGAGTACCTTAACAAGTTCAACAATCTATCATGGTACTCTACTTATGATGTGGCCACTGAAGAGAGAAAGATAGATCGGTTCCTGGGAGGGCTGAATCATTCCCTCCGTTGCCAGCTATGCATGCTAGACTTTCCTGATTTTCAGACACTGGTGGACAAGGCCTTCATAGCCGAACGGGAGCACAAGTCCGGACACGATAATCAGAAGCGGAAGTTTGAGCCTAAGAAGGACAACCGCGAGCCGTTCGCCCAGAAGCCACGTATCTGGCAGCCAGGCACCTCTGAATATAAGCCTACCTGGAGCAATGGTAGCAACAATAACAAGACAGTGAGCCAGACCAAGACCTACGGCAAACAGCCCGTGATAGAAGACTGCCGTCGCAATAATACTTGCTTTACTTGCGGTCAGAGCGGACACTATTCCAAACAGTGCCCCGCCAACAACGAGAAGTCATCCGCCGATGTCAAGCCGCAGGTCAACACTATTGGACGCCGCCCCAATCCTAATGTCAGCCATGGACGCGTCCACCATATCTCCGCTGAGGAAGCCTGCGAAGCTCCAGAAGTGGTCCTCGGTATGTTTTCTGTTAACGACATACCTGCAGCAATTTTATTTGATTCTGGGGCTTCCCACTCGTTTATTTCGCGGCGTTTTGCCGCCGTGCACAAATTTTCTCCGTCGCTTTTAGACAAAATCATGGTGGTACAATCCCCTGGCTCCCTGCTCAGAACAAATTTGATCTATAGAGATCTGGAAATTTCAATACATGGAGTTAAGTTTCTAGCGGCCCTCATTGCCATTGAATCCTCGGGATTGGACGTAATACTGGGAATGGACTGGTTGACACCACATAAGGTGTGCATCAACTGTGCCAGCAGGACTGTAACCCTGGTTAACCCAACCGGACAAACCATCCAATTCCTTGCCAGCAAGATGATATCAAAGAAGGGAATGTCATACCAAGCTACCGCCACGGATATGAACTTGATTCCGGTAGTTTGCGAGTTTCCGAACGTATTTCCCGAAGAGTTACCCGGAATGCCACCTGACCGGGAATTGGAATTTGCAATCGAAGTGGTTCCCGGCACGGCTCCAATTTACAAGAAATACTACCATATGCCAGGTCCAGAGTTGGCAGAGTTAAAGAAGCAACTGGATGAATTGTTGCAGAAAGGGTGTATTCGCCCAAGCATCTCGCCATGGGGATCACCCGTGCTCTTTGTCAAGAAGAAGGATGGAAGCCTACGTATGTGCGTAGATTATCGCCAGCTGAATGAGGTCACTATCAAGAACAAGTACCCGCTTCCTCGCATTGACGACTTGTTCGACTAGCTGAATGGAGCCCGGGTATTCTCAAAGATTTACCTTCGAGCTGGATATCATCAGTTAAAAATCTGGAAGGAGGATATTCCCAAGACAGCGTTTACCACCCGATACGGACTGTATGAATTTACAGTCATGTCATTTGTACTGACGAATGCTCCAGCATACTTCATGAGCATGATGAATAAAGTCTTCATGGACTTTCTGGATAAATTTGTGGTGGTATTCATCGATGATATCCTGATATACTCCAAAGATGAAGAGGAGCATAAGAAGCATCTCCGAGCTATCTTAAAAAGATTAAGGGACCACCGCCTGTACGCCAAGTTTAGCAAGTGTGAATTTTGGCTAAAAGAGGTGGGATTTTTGGGGCACATTCTGTCCGAACAAGGAGTAGCCGTCGTCCCCAGCAAGGTAACTGCAGTATTAAATTGGAAAACACCAGCCACGGTGACCGAAGTTCGCAGTTTCCTGGGATTGGCAGGCTATTACCGACGCTTCATAGAAGGCTTCTCTAAAATAGCCAAGCCCCTGACGGAGTTGCTCAAGAAGAACCAAAGGTTTGTCTGGATGGCGGAATGTGATAGTAGTTTCCTGGAATTGAAGACCAGGCTCACCACCGTCCCTGTTCTAGTTCTTCCAGACATACATAAGAGTTTTGACATATACGGCGATGCTTCCAGATGTGGAATCGGTTGCGTATTGATGCAAGAAGGGAAGGTTGTAGCATATGCATCCAGGTAGCTACGACCTCATGAGGAGAATTACCCTACGCATGATTTGGAGTTAGCAGCCGTAGTGCACGCCCTGAAGATTTGGAGGCATTATCTCATTGGACAACGCTATGAAATATACACGGACCATAAGAGTCTTAAGTATATTTTCACTCAGCCTGATCTAAATCTCAGGCAACGAAGATGGCTTGAGCTAGTCAAGGACTATGACATTGGGATAAATTATCATCCGGGGAAAGCCAATGTGGTCGCGGATGCTCTCAGCAGAAAGCAAGGCACTGTGAATGCACTTATGGGAAGAATGCATCCAAGGTTGCAAGAGGAGTTCGCTGGGCTCAACATGGTGCTATGCGGACCAACTACCTCGGACACGATGGAAATTAATCCCACCCTTATTGAAGAAATCAAGAAGGCCCAAGAGCCAGATGAGGGAATCAAAAAGATCAAGGAGCTAATTCCGAAAGGGAAAACCAAGTCCTTCCACGTGGATGATCAAGGCACCCTATGGTTTGAGAAGCGGATATGTGTGCCCGATCAAGACAATCTGAGGCAGCGAATTCTCAAGGAAGCTCATGAGTCCTCATATTCCATCCACCCGGGAGGAACAAAAATGTATCAGGAACTGAAAGAGACATTTTGGTGGCCAGGAATGCGAAGGGATATAGCCTAATATGTCGCATGCTGCGACATCTGCAACAAAGTCAAGGCGGAACACCAGAAACCCGCTGGGCTACTGCAACCCTTACCGGTACCCCAGTGGAAGTGGGATGACATCTGTATGGACTTTATTGTTGGACTACCCAAGTCAGCAAGGGGCAACGACGCTATTTGGGTCATTGTGGACATACTCACGAAAGTGGCTCACTTCATTCCAGTAAAGACCACTTTCAACGCAAATCAGCTGGCACAGCTCTACATGTCCCGGATAGTTAGCCTCCATGGAGTCCCTAAGTCCATCACCTCAGACAGAGGTTCCCTATTCACCTCAGCATTCTGGCTGCGTTTACACCAAGCCTTGGGAACCATGCTGAAGCATAGCACGGCATACCACCCGCAAACAGACGGGCAGACAGAAAGGGTGAACCAGATACTGGAGGATATGCTTCGGTCATGTGCCCTCACCCATGGACCCAAGTGGGAAGACAGTCTACCTTATGCAGAATTCTCATACAACAACAGCTATCAATCAAGCTTCAAGATGTCACCATTTGAAGCATTATACGGACGAAAGTGCCGTACCCCGTTGAACTGGTCTCAGACAGGGGACAGCCGAATCTTTGGTACAGACTTGATGCTCGAGGCTGAGAAGCAAGTCAAGGACATTCAAGAGCATCTTAGACCAGCCAAGTCTCGTCAGAAGAGTTACTATGATCCAAAGCACCGGGAAGTGACCTTTGAACCCGGAGAATATGCATATCTCCGAGTAACCCCTATGAAAGGAGTGAAGAGATTCAATACTCGGGGAAAACTTGCACCAAGATACATAGGCCCATTTCCAGTGGTTGCTAGAAGAGGTAGAGTGGCATATCAGTTGGAATTACCACCAGAATTGTCAGAAGTGCACGATGTGTTTCATATATCACAACTAAGAAGGTGTATTGCACCACCGATCAAGCAAGCGGACATGAGTGAGTTGGAACTGGACAAAGACCTGACCTACGAAGAGAAACCTATCAAGATCCTGGATGAAATGGAAAGAACTACCAGAAGTAAGGTAATTTGGTTTTACAAGGTGCTATGGGAGCATCACACCGAAGAAGAGGCTACATGGGAAAGGGAAGACTTCTTAAGATCTGCATATCCATACTTGTTCCCTGAGCAACCGAATCTCGAGGACGAGATTCATCCTAAGGGGGGTAGGTTTGTGACACCCTGATTTTGGCAACTTTTTCTTTTCAAAAATATTTGGATTTTATTTGCAATTTTCAAAACCTCTTCAGTTGAGTTGACTTATGCCTTACAAAAATTTTCTCCAAGCATTCCAAAACCTTTGTCATCTTGATAAAACCTTTCCATGCCTCTCTTGGATAATTTTTCAATATTTAATCTTTTCTATAAAATCATTTTCTTAATTTGGGAATTTAGATCATCACTATGGGTGGTGAAGCAACCTATAGTTTGGGTGGTCAAATAATTCCCAAACTTTTTCCTCATCTTCTCATCATCATAAGATTCCAAATTTGCCAAAAATATTTTATTGCCCAATGGGAAATTTTGGCCAGAATAATTATTTTGTTTCTGACCAGAATCTGTCCATTGTGAAGCAACCCTATTATTTCCATTCCAGAAAATTCCCAATAAATTCCCCAAGCTCCTAGGGATCCTGTCTTACCTCAATATCAAAAAATATCATCTTGGCCAGTACAACTTTTGAGCAGAAAGGCTCTGACAAGTTTCTGCATTTTTGAAACCTCTGTGAAGGAAGTGCTAGCTAGAGATGCCTAATCACCCTGAGATTTTTATGGCATCTGCTATGTATCAAATAACTCCCTTCCACCTAGTTTCATCATTTGCAGAGCAACCAGTTGAGGGCCACAAGCTCAATTGTGTTCTGGTCTAGAATGATAGTTTCCAAAGGAACCCTATCCATTTCTTCTTCAAATCTTCTCAAATTCTGCCAGATGATAGTCCTTCCAACCTTGATGGCCCTAGACATCTCCTCTGGCTCCATCCTTATCCCTTTTTCCCTCCAGAAACCCCTCAAGATAGCTGGCAGAAGCTGTAGCTGAGGCTACACTTCACAGCAGGGTGAACCTGGTCGAGCCAGTGACCCAGGGAGGCTAAATGGCCAAGGGTCGACCCCATGGACAAGGTGCGCCAGGCAGGCGTGTCCTCTGGACGGCAGCCACCATGGTGAGCACGGCACTGGCATGCCTGTGCGCGCGTTTTGCGCGGCGCCAGAACCAGATAAGCTCGCCCGAGCTGTCCATCGCTGCCCCCCCTTGTCTCGTGGTGCCGACGTCGCTCCTGCTAGCCGCGTGGCTCCTCCCGAACCCTCCCGATCGCCGGAGAAGGTCGCCGTCGCTCCCGGCCAAGCGTCGCCATGGGCAGAACAGTGGGCTTTGGCCACTGTGGTCATCCGCACGCCATTGATAGCTCCGGACCCGTCCCGTCGCCGCTCCCGGCCAGCCAGCGAAGCGTACGGGCGCCGGCGACGTGGCTGAGCCTCGCCGCTTCGGGAGAGATCCCCGCGCTCGCCCTCTGCCTATTTAAGGCCCTCCCCGTCCCTCCGAGCTCGTCAGCCATCCCCTCCCCTCCTCAATTGCTTCCCCGAGAAACGAGCCACGGCCGAGAGGCCCTCTGGCCTCAAACCTCGCCGGAGCTCCGCCATCTGAGGCCTCCTCATCGCCAGCTTGCTCCGCTCCTTCCCGAGCCCATTTGACCCCGCCATTGTGCTCAGGGTAGCTCCCTGGTGCTCCTAGTCCTCCTGCCCAAGCCAGCAGTCACCGGAACCACCGTCTCCGATCTCACCCGAGCGTCGCCGCCACCGGAGACGAAGGGGACGACGTCGTCTGACCATCTCTTGGCATTCCACGGGTACGTGCGTGCTCGCCTTTGAGTGCCCGATTCATTCCCGTAGTTCCCCGACCCCATCGCCGCCTCTGCCGCCGGCGACCATCGCCGGAGCGCCGCAGTGCTCGGCCCCCTTCTCTCCCTCTCTGTTTTAAAAGGGCGACCCTACCCGTCAGCGGCTCAGCTGCACGCGGGCGAAGGGGTAAGTGGAAGGGTACTCTGAAATACGTCTTCGACGTCAGCCCGCTGGGGAATTTTCTGATTTTCTATTAAATCCATTTTAAAACAGAATTTTGACTGAACTTTGACCATCAATAACTTTCTATTTATAACTCCAATGCAGTTGATTCTTTTTGCATTGTGTTTGTCTTGAGCTCCTTTACTTTCTGGTAAATTTTGCTATTTTTCCAATATTCACAGAATTTCTATTTAACTGAAATGCTTTATGTGACATTTCCAATTATATTTGAAAATACTTTCAGAAGGAGAATTTGGTGCTTGTGAAGATCCAGAGTGTGTGAACCACCCAACAGAGCAAGGCAAGCCATGATACCCATTTCATGCATGCATTCCTATAGCATTGCATTTTATATATGCATTAGGTTGATTATTTTGATATATTTAATCCATAGTAATGATTAAATATTAAAGTATTGAGTTGAACCACTATACTTGATAAATAAACTTAGTGGTTGATCTTGAGTCACCTGCCCGGGCATACTCGTGCAACCACATTTGCCGGTATGGGACGGCCCTGACCGGGCCTGACTGCGTGATCTTTCACCGGTACCTCCAAAGAGGGAGGGTTATGCACGGCGTGCTACCCTGATCAGGTAAGCGGTGATAACCCTGTGAGCCCAGTTGATAGTTGAGTTTGTGCCGGCGTCCCCATTTGGTACTGTAGGCCCCGTTTGGGTCTACAGAGTTTGGCCACGATGGTGGCAGGTGTCATGAGGACACAAGGGCCACCCAAGGCTGACCTCCGGGGCGGGAAGAGTGCCGGTGGTACGATGGAAGAGTCACGGGTCAGGCAGGTTTTGTTGAAGCAACGCTGGTCCACCCGAGTGGGATCTCGAGGCCGGGGCCAGGTGCTTCATGGTGTGGGTAAAGTGCGCAACCTCTGCAGAGTGTCAAAATCTATTCGAATAGCCGAGTCCACGGTATTGGACAGCCCGACCAGACCTTAGTAGATGGTCAACCAACATAATGATGTTAATGATGGAAGAACTCATCTTGTGTTCGGAAGTACCCCGTGGGTATGAGTATTCCGAGGGTTGTGGGACAACCCCAAAGAGAGTAAGTTGATGATCGGTAACAGTAAGTAAATTGCTTAACTGATATTGCGTTGATTGCCATGCTATTGTTTGCTGCATTACTTGGTTGTCGTGAGCTTGCGAGTACATTCAAAGTACTCACCTGGCGTATCATGCCAGATGTAGGAGAATCCGAGGACGGAGGTCCTGAAGGTGCTGGCTATGCTAACTAGGATGTGTCCATAGCAGTGTCCCTGTGGATGGAGTTGCACTATGTTCCGCTATGCTGTAGAAGTACTCAGTATTCTGAGGCCCTGCTATGTGACATAAATAATGTAGATACTGTCGTAGCACCGAGGGTGCCTTTGGCCTCACCACTATGTAAGATATGTGCTTGTACTCGACTCCTATCAATAAAGTTCAGTTCTGTTCTGTGCCAAGTTGTTGTGTGTTTCCAGAAGACATGATCTCTGGGTAGGAAACACTGGTAATCCGGTTCTCTGAGCCGGGGTGCCACATTTCCTTGCTCGTGTATTATGCCAAAATATGCATCATGTTGACTTAAGTGTTCCGCAAAGCTGGGTTGCCTGGCTCCTGTGCTTACCCCTACGTTCCCGATTGTTCGGCTAGGGAGTAAAGGGAGCACCTCTGCGATTGTTACGATCGGGTCATCCGAACTTGTACCTCAGACGGGTGAAGCCGAAAGCTAGCGCTCTTATTGTTTTCAACTATGGTCGGCACACGACGGAACTCACGCGTACACAAATCTATTGCATAGGTCTCATTGTAATCATGAGCGACCAAAGAAAGGTACCGTTGGGGGCACTATTTTCTTTGAAGATGCTTCTTACGTTACATAAGTAATATAGCATAAGTTCCCTGGGCGCGCTTTGTCTGTTACAGCCTCATAGCCTGATTGCCTGGTTATCCAAAACACCGCCGATATTTTCGGTAGGCGGAGTAGATAACACTTTTCGGCCCTTGGCCGAAGAGGGAGAAGCCGACGGTCGGTTAAGACGCGTTCAAAGTTCGGGAGAACACAGATATTATATAAGTACTTCGGTACATACAATCATTATACATAAAATTCTTTTACCCAAGTCACTTGGGGGCTCTTAAATTATATGAGCCATTTTATAATAGATGTTTTCTTCTTAGTCGTTGCAAAGTCTTTTTCTACCACTCCTTTCTTGACTCAAGTGTATGATCAATAGCCGGGTAGCCTGGTTTCTCTCTAAAGCCGCTCGCGTTTAGTTCGCTAAACTGGCCTGAGAAACACTCCGCCTTCGGGATAGGGAGGTTGAAGCCGAAGGCTGACCCACTTGAAGTCTAGAGATCGGATGTGTCATGTCAAAGCACGACGGAAGCACAATTTTCAGACCAATTTCGTATTGGCACCAAAAAACATGATTCAATCTAGACGTAAAGTTTTTTACGCAAGTTTTTTGGTCTTTTGAGCTTATAACATCTTTCACCTATTTTATGTTTTCCTTTCAGGAAGCGGGACACTCTCTTGGTTGAGGTGTTCGGCGTGATGGTCTTGCTAGGAAACTCTTTTCTAAACTATAGTTCGGCATCTTTCCTGCTGAACTCCACCTCGGTGTTGTCAAAACATACATGACGGTTGGACTAGTTCCCGAGGAGGTACGATCCTAGGGTCGGCCATGTTGCCCAACCCAAGTCTCGGGGGCTACTGCATTGACAATTCAATGCAGAAAATTTAAGTGCAATACAGTTTCCGAGGAGATTATGATCCTCAGGTTGGTCGGCCACACCCAACCTGAGTCTCGAGGTCTGTGCACACCGCTTTTGTGTTCCTAAGTATGCTGCCGAGCTAGAAGTTGATCCTCAGGCCGATTTCGCGAATCGACCTGAGTCTCAGGGGCTACTGGGATCAGCGGTCTTATGTCATCCTTTAGGCGCATCTCGGGTTATAGACCGACACACACCTTGAGGGCTACTGGCTATATATCTCGGCAGAGAATAAATGGCACCAACCAAAAATATCCACAAAAAATCAGCCCATGGTCGGGGTGGTGCACCACCTCGAAAGTAGTCCGGCATAAAGCTCGGGCGCAAGTGGCTGGCTCCATAGAGAGCGTTTCCGACATTAAGCTCGGATGAATTCCTTTAATTTTTTAAGGTCCAAGGTAGTTTATGATACCTCGGACGCTGATCATCATTGGAGCTTGGATGCAGTCCGGCGTTGGAGCTCGGAAGCAGTCCGGCATAAAGCTCAAGATCGGAGACGCCTTAGAAGCAGTCCGGCATAAAGCTCGGATGTGAACGGCTGGCTCCATAAAAGACTATTCCGGCATTTAAGCTCGGATGAAGTCCTTCAACTTTTTCACGACCGAGGTAATCAATGACACCTCGAACACAGTTCGGCGTTGGAGCTCGAACATAGTCCGGCGTTGGAGCTCGGACACAGTCCGGCGTTGGGGCTCGGCTGCAAAAAGATACCTCGGATACAGTCCGGCGTTGGAGCTCGGACATAGTCCGGCGTTGTAGCTCGGCTGTAAAAAGACACCTCAGATGCAGTTCGGCGTTGGAGCTCGGACACAAGAGGACACCGCTGCACGGGAAACCCATCAAACCCAAGGTGTGGCGAAAATAATAATAAGGCATTGATAAAGGCCGATAACTTAAAGGGGCTCCTCGGTTGCCCGACGTGTGAACTCTTTGGATTCAGCTTGGCGATCCTCAATATCGGACATGGGAAGATTTGTTGAACCAGTTTTCAAGACCGACGACCGAAGACAAAGAACTGTTCGGAAGAACCGAGGAGCGTCCCCAACTTGAAGACTGGTTCAGGGGGCTACTGACGGTGTCCTGGACTAGGGGGTACTCACCACATCGTCTCCCGACCAGTGGGTCGGGCCGAGGACCCCCCGTGATGATTCACTAATGGGCCACTTCGGGCAGCCCATGCCGAATACAAGGAGGATTCCACAAGACTTGGCGCACAAGACAAGGACTCCTCTAAACTCTAGGCCTACGGTGCATATATAAACCGAGGCCAGGCTAGTCAATAGATCATTACACTACATCTCATAATCTCGTGGTAGATACATGTACTCTGTACTATCCCCCATATCAATATAATCAAAAGCAGGACGTAGGTAAAATCCTGTGTCCATGTTACCATCGCTCCAAGATGCCTAGCTTAGGACCCCTACTACGAGATATGCCGGATTTGACACCGACAGGCGCCGGCTTGCGCCACGCCCCGCGGGCCCGGGGGAGCCCTCCCGCTTCCTCCCGCTCGCGTCGTCCAGGCCAGGTGCTCCGTCGGCGAAAGCCCCCAGGCCCGGCTCGGGGAGGACGCCCAGGGTGCTCCTTACTCTTGGGAGGTGCTGGCGCCTGCGGCGGGTGCCAGACCCACCCCACCGTCAGGCGGTATGACGTAGCATGGTACATAGGGCTCCACATAAGGGCTCGGTCCTCCTCCTGAGCCGTCCGGCAGGGCGCCGGGGTTGGCCCATCCTGGCGGCAGCGGGGCGCCGCCCCGCGCGCGCCGCTCGCAGACCCTCCTGCGACGGGCCTCAGAGCGGAGTTGCTTACCTCTGCCACCGCTGTTGGGTGGGCCGCGCGTCTCCTGGTGTGGATTGCCTCCTCGGCGACCCGATGCGCCTTCGCCGTTGTTGCTTGTTGGTCCGGACGCCTGCGCCGCTTTCTCACTGCGCTGGATGGCGCGCTCCCGCCTGGTCAACCAAGGCTGTTGAAGGTCCACCGGGTCATGGAGGCGCGTGTTGGCGTGCGCGTGGGGCGCCTCGTTGTTTCCTCCGTGCGTTCGGCCGTCGTGGCCGGGCTGCGCCCCGAAACCGGTCACCGGGATTCGAAGGAGAAGGAGCACGGCGTGCGGCGGGCCCCTCTCGGGCTCGCCCAATGCCGGTGGAAGCATGCCGCCGGCGGGCTGGGGAACGGGTGCGGCGGACGAGCCCCCAGCGCCTGACGCCCGCGGCCTTGAAGATGGGTGAGGAGCCACGGCCCTCTGCGCGACGTTGGCCAGCTCTGCAACATGGTCGGCCCATGCGTCGAAGCCCCCGTGCGTCGGACGGTGGTGGAGCATCTCGCTTGCCAGCAGTAGCGCATCGTGCGCGTCGAGGTCCCCCATTTAGGTGCGGCGCGTTGCCAGTGCCGAGGGCGCCACCCGCCCGCCGTGTGCTTGGGCGGTGCGAGAGGCGGTGACAGTGGAGACGATGCTGGTGGCTTGATACTGACCGCCCAGTACAATGCTGCCGGGGCATGGGCCTCCGGCGACAGCGGTGGAGTCAATGGGAGCTGACCCGCTGCGGCCGGGGGATGCTTGTTGGGCACCGGCCATCGGAGCGGTGAAGCGTTGGAAGAGCTAAGCTTGGAGAAGACTCTGACACGCCCCCTACCTAGCGCGCCAAATGTCGGATTTCGGGCTCCGCAAAACCCTTAAGATTCGAACACAGGGGCGTGTGCGAAGATCCCCTGCAGCCTCGCCCTACCTACCTCGCTACTCGATGGACAAGACGATGAACTCGCACGATGACGAGGAAGAAGATGAACACGGTGGTTTACCCAGGTTCGGGCCGCTGCGAAGCGTAATACCCTACTCCTGCTTTGGTGGATTGCCTCTCGAGGAGGTGTGGTGGATGAACTAGTACAGTGTTTTGGAGCCTCGTGAGGGCGCTCCTGAGGTGCTCTTGGCCCTCTATTGGCTTTGTGATGGGTGGTAGATCCACGGGCCTCGGATCCCTCTCTACGGTGCAGCCTAGCCTCTATATATAGCGGTGGCCCGGGTCCTCTTCCCTTATCGCAATGGCGGGAAGGGATCCCACAACGGCCAAATTCGAAGGGGGACAGGAGTACATCTCCGCCCTGTCCAAAGGCGGTCATCGCCTGCAAAGTAGCTGTCGATGATGCAGAGGTGGGCTCGGCGATGACATCCGTCCTGCGGGGCTCGTGGTCGTGGTCTTGTTGCACCGGAATGGAAACCCTTGGGGGGTGCTTTGGGAACCCGCGTACGTCCTTGCTCCCTTTGCACCAAAGGGGAAACTGCACCGCCTGGCATGTTGGCGCCCGCCTGTCCTTCCTTGCGTCATCTTTGACTCCTGAGGCCGGGCTCTGCATGGAGATCTCCGCCCGCAACGTATGCCAGTCCTGGCCCGCAGGCGTTTGGGGCCTGCGGCGCCTCAGGCCGTCTCCAATGGCTTCGCCCGGATACCGGCACGAGCGCGCCTTGGGCCCGGGGGCTACTGTCGCCGTTCTAGGAATGGGGGTACCCAGACCTGCCTGCCTGCGGCCCAGGGCATGGTAACTTTGTCAGCCAGGCACGGCCGGGCGAGACCACACTCAAGACAAGACCCTCGCGAGGGCCCGACCTCGCGGGGGAAGCAACATCAAGACCAGCGGGAGACGGGCCTCCTCAGGCCCCCTCCGGAGCGGCGGAGATCTTTATGCAGAACCCGGCCTCAGGAGTCAAGGATGACGCGAGGAGGGACAGGCGGGCGCCAGCGTGCCAGGCGGAGCAGTTTCCCCTTTGGTGCAAAGGGAGCAAGGATGTACGTGGGTTCCCAAAGCATCCCCCAAAGGTTTCTATTCTGGTGCAACGAGACCACGACAACGAGCCCAGCAGGAAGGATGTCATCGCCGAGCCCACCTCTGCATCATCGACAGCCACTTTGCAGACGAAGACCACCTTTTGGACAGGGCGGGGATGTACTCCTGTCCCCCTTCGAATTTGGCCGTTGTGGGATCCCTTCCCGCCATTGCGATAAGGGAAGAGGACCCGGGCCGCGGCTATATATAGAGGCTAGGTTGCACCATAGAGAGGGGACGAAGGGAGACTACAGACAAGGCAACTCACCATTGTACTAGTTCATCCACCACACCTCCTCGAGAGGCAATCCACCAAAGCAGGAGTAGGGTATTACGCTTCGCAGCGGCCCGAACCCGGGTGTAACACCCTGGTTTTCGCTCCTGTTTTTTTTTCTTTGCGGGATTTGACTCCCGTCTTTTTTCTCGGTGTTATCGGATTTCTCTAGCTCTTGGGTATATGAAGATGGCCATTTAGCTTTGCCTTCCCTATTCAACCAGAGATTCTCTCCAGTCCAACCTTGCCACCCAAGATCTATTATCCGGACTTTGCCTCCGAAACCCTACCTTCCGAGTTGCCGGAAGGGAAACCCTAATCTCTTCTGTTGCAAAGGAACCTCAATCTCCTTTGATCTTCTGCCTCCCAAACTTTTCCCAGTGATCATCCTTTATCTATAAACCCTGGATATGTAAAAATATTGCCAAGTAATTTGCAATATTTTTCATTTATAATTAATTCTTTTTTCTTCCAGTTAAAGGAATTAAATCCAGGAAAATAGATATCCATCTCCAGAGTTCATGAAAACTTGTGGAGATATTCTTTGTGATCATGTTGAGCTCCCATAAAAATATTGGCCATAATTAAATAAGGGAAATTGCCTTTTCCTATTTAATGCCAATATTGCATTTTGGGCACTTTCTAAAGGAACTACCATTTTGGTAGCCAGGAAAAATCCCAAATTAACTGTGGAGCTTCTCCTATCCATATATTCACCATTTCCATCAAGATCCCAAGTTCCATAGTTCAACTTTTGAGCACATCATCCAATTCTTGTTTCTGGACCCATTTTGAGATTGTGAAGCAACTATATTTTAGATTGTTTCATAATTCTTGAAATTAATCCAGGACCTCAATTTACCTATATCATGTGAGCATGCCAAAATTCACATCATTCTACCTAGCCATTTTCTCCCAATAAGTCAATCTAGTTTCTGTCCAGATTCTAGCTCTGTGAAGGAAGTACCCTTTTGGTATTCTCAAATGAGCTGAAACTTTTCCAGTATTTTCATATGTTCAAACAATCTCTATCCACCAAAATTCAGTTCATTTCATCAATCCAGATGAGTGCAGCTTCAAAATCAAGTCTCTGGACCAGATTTAGCATTTCAAAGGAAGTGCATTCAAACTTGGCCCAAATGCCTTCAAATTTTACCAGCACATACTCCTTCCTACTCTATTCCATTGTGACAAAAGTCCAACTTCAATTATCCATCCATTTCTCCAGAAAACTCCAGCCAAGTTTGCTGTCAGAATCCCTTTCTGCAAATATCTTTCCCCCAGAGCCTTCCAGTTGACTCCAACCTCATATCTCATCCATTGGAGCAGTGAGAGACTTGTTTGGCAAGGTGCGAGGAGCAGTAGCGTGCCAGAACACGTAGCACATGTGGTGACCATGCGAAGAGCAGGCCAAATGCGCGCTCTGTGCACTAACAGTGTTCGACCACGTCGGACAGGACGGCTCGAGCCGCGACAGCATGTCTCCTAGTGCCGACTACGTTGCCACCGTCCGCGTACCCCCTCTAGAACCCTCTCCCCCTCTGTTTTCTTCCTTGCCAGACGGCGACAAGCTCTGCCGTACCGCCACTAGCTCCGGCCACGTGGCTCCGGACACGCTCGAGCTCTCCCGAAGCTCCGGCTAGCTCCATAGCTCGCCCGTTCCACTTCCCGACGCCGGGCACCAGCCTGAGCCATCCCCTCCATGCTCCAGTACCGCGGCTAGCTCATCGCGCGGCATCCTTATTGGCTCGCCTCCGTCCGCCTATATATAGGCCAGCCCCGAGCCTCTCAAGCTCACAGCCTCCTCCCTACTCCCTCTGGACCACCCTCGCCACAGCGCCCGATCGAAGCCCTCACCGGAGTGCTCAAATTCAGGTGCGGATCACCCACGGCCGCCGTGCCTAATTCCGCACCCCGGCCATTCCCCGCCTCCACCGAGTCCACCACTGGGATCCTCAGTCATCGGAGACCACCTCCGCCCCCTCTCCCAACCGCTCCGTCCACCGGAGCACCTTCCTCGCCACAGAGCCGCCGCCCTCGGCCGTCGTTGCCACGGCCAACTCCGGCCATCCCCGGCGCCCTTTCTGCCACCTACGGCCACGGGGTGGAGTTGTGCGTCCATCCCCGGTGACGCCCCGTCCCGCCGTGGCCTCCCGTCACCGGCGCTGGTGAGGCCGAGCCCTTGCCGCCCTCTGTCGGGGAGGAGGAAGAAGGAGAGGGAAGGGAGAGAGAGTCAACGCGGGTCCCAGCCGTCGGTGACATAGAGCGCGGGCCCGCGGGTTTAAGTGGTGGCGCAGGCCCGGAAAAGCGTCTTCCCACACGGGAAGCGTATTTCAGAGAAGGCGTTTTCTTCTCTGGAAAGCGCTTCACCTCAGAATGCGTTTTCTCTAAATGAAAACGTATTTCCAGAGAAGGTGCCAGCGGCTGTGCACTCAGGGACCCGGTTGTGATTATTTTTCTTACAGAAAGGTCCCTCCCACTTCAACCCCTCATATCTTTCCCTCCGTAACTCCGATTCAGGTGATTCCAGCGCCCACATCTTCGTCTCATCAAGCCCGTTCTTTTGGTATCATTTTCACAAGGTGGTTACACTGTGAAAATGACCCTTTTGCCCTTGCCCTTCTATGAGCCCTCTCCGAGAGAGAACGGTTTCCGGCGATCCCTTCCGCGGACTCTGCGCACTTCTTCCCGGAGTATTCTTCGACCCCAGGAAAGCCGACCATCTGACATATGCTCTAAAGCATCGCTCTGTGTTATTCTTGTGTGTTTAATTATTGATTATGCCTGTGATAGAAATAATTTAATTCATGTTATATTGCACCTACTGTTTGCATTACTTTCATACTTCAAAGTAAACTGATTAATGCCTAGTTGCTGCCCTCATAAGTTATTGTGGTGAACCACATGCCTACTTAATGAAACCTAGTCGGTTGATCTAGAGTCACTTGTCCGGGCTTATCCGTGCAACCACATTTGCCGGTATGGGACAGCCTTGACTTGGCCTGACTGCGTGATCTTTCATCGGTACCACCAAAGAGGGAAGGTTATGCGCGCGTGCTGCCCTGATCAGGTAGGCGGTGATAACCTTGTGAGCCAAGTTGAGTTGTATTGGGCCCGTCCCCGTTTGGGATAGTTTAGTTTGGCCACGACGGTGGCAGGTGTCATGAGGACACAGGTGTCATGGGGACACAGGGGCCACCCAGGGCAGGCCTCCGGGGGAGGATGAATGCCGGTGGTACGATGAGAGAGTCACGGGTCAGGCAGGTTTCGTTGAAGCAACGCTGGTCCACCCGAAGGGGATCACGAGGTCAGGTGCTTCATGGTGTGGGTAAAGTGCGCAACCTCTGCAGAGTGTAAAATCTATTCGAATAGCCGCGTCCACGGTATTGGACAGCCCGTCCAGACCTCACCAGGTGGTCAACCGTAGTAATGATAATAATGATGGAAGAACTCATCTTGCATAGACATCAAATGATGTCAGGAATATGATATGTTAGCCATGGGATGGCTATGGGATGAGTGGTTGGCTGACCACATGATTTGGATCAGATTCAGATTGGATCGTAAGAATGTTCGGAGTATGGAATATTTACTTAGTAAGCTTTACTTTATTGCATTTACTTCAGTAGTTATCTTGCTAGATAATTCTGTTATGCCATGATAAGTAGTATTGCCTTAATAACAAATGCATGATTGAATGCCATGGATTGCTTTGCTTGGTGTATATGTTAGTTTGGTTTGCTTGCGAGTACATTCAAAAGTACTCAGCGGCCTTTAACATGGCCAGGTTCACATAAGGATTCGTCCTCCGTCGTCGAGGAGCCGGAGCGTTCGTGGGCTAGAAGAGTAACCTAGTCAGATCCCTGTGGATTGGAGCCGCACCCAGACCATGCTGCCTTAGATAGAGCTTTTCCGTGGCCATCACCGTTGTAACATATCCCCTGTAAGACGCATTTATCCATTAATAGAAATGCCTGTGTTCATGATACTTGTTGTAAACGCATGCCAGAGTGATTTCCTGAGCTGGTATGTGTGGTGACCGTCTAACTACAGTGGTAATCAGGCGGGGCGCCACAACGAATGGTATCAGAGTCGCCAGGCTGACTATAGGTTACCCTAGCCACACTTCACTGTCTTGTGTTCAGTAGAAAGCCCAGATGGATTTCATCCATCTTTGCCACTTGGCACGGCTACTATTGATCATAAGGCAACCCCGTATGTCTTTGGCTCCATCAGACCCCAACTCTCGTGGCCCTTGCCTCCGGTGTGAAACGCTCGCACCCGGCAACGACCCATGAGCCCTGAAACCCTTAGGTAAACCAGATATCCTTTCCCCGTCTTGCTAGCCATGGCATTTCTCTTCTTACTCTAGTTTCCTTTGGGAAACGCTTATAAATTCTATCTCTCCTTGACAACCTTAGGAACGTTGACTAAGCCACTGGCTATGGTCCTGGATCGAGTGTGATGTTCTCTAAGGAAGTAGTAGGAGCTTGACACCAGTGCTACTAGGAGCATTGTGTCGTTTCGCTTCTAAATCCTTAGAGGTGCATCGAGTGCGCTATATTAGTTATACTAGTGGATCCTTGGCCACGTGTGTAAGGTCCGCAAGATTTGAGCTTTATTTGCTTTTTGGTTTTTCGCGGTCCTTGTTTCTTTTGTCGGTTCTGCCTCTTCGCTCTGACTGGATCCATCCGCAAAAGTTGTCTAAGATGATCAGCATGCAACTGGGATAATACCCAATAGTCCCAATTCAGCAAGAATCCTGTCCAGCCAACTATCTGATAGTCAGAACATTACAACCGGATCTGTCAAGAATGAAGAATGGGTCAGAAGCAGAATCCGTGTGCAACAGACAAGGCCAGAATATACCCGAGAAAGTTTGCCTCAGAACAAATCACGCCTAAGGAACAGGCATATGAGCTACTAAGAATGAACATCAGTAAGGACAAATTATTCCGTCCGCGATACAAGGATTATTTCAGTCAGTGAAGTGAACCCTGAGTCTTCTCTCAATGGACCCAAGAATCATTTATTACCCACAGAAGACATATGTCAAAAATGTGAAGGTGCCGAGAGCAGCAACACAACTCCGGTACGTTGGTACAAATTTCAAAGCATATTTTGAAGTTCACCGATGCAAATACAAAATTTTCTGGGCACTGTGAACAAGGTCTGCAAGGGATATGGATAAGTTTGCGGTTGCCAGAATTAATGAGAACTTAACATGCTTGGAAGCTCAGCTGAACCAAATGGAATTATCTATCAATCGCTTATTATCGGCAACACTTGGTCTGAATGCAAAGGGTATTCCGAATTAATTGTGAACATGAAGTCTGCACCAGTTGTGCAACCTTTACAGCAACGATGAGCAGACCCGCAGAAGGACAAGCGGTGTGCGTGACCATTGGAATATCTTCAGTCAAGGAATGGCCTACACCAAGTTTTGGCTCCGCTGTGGGTAAAATTTCGATACCTCGGAAGGAAGCCAGAATCAGCCATAGATCCGACTGCGTACACAAGGCTTCTGGCATAAGGAACCCAGCCTTCCTCCGCAAGATACCAGACTGCCAATCTTCCTCGGTACGCCACTTGGTGAGAAAATCTTCTGGGATACGGCACTCCCATCCTCCTCAGCGTGCTACTGTGGAAAACTTCTGGCATGAGCACCCGACTTTCCGCAGTAGGCCACACATGAAGGGAAACTTTCGAGGCACGATGCCCAGCCTTCTTCAGCACACTACCCTGGCAGAAGCTTCGAGCATAAGGAATTCAGTCCTCTTCAACACGCCATCGTGCCTACAATAAACTTGTCAGGAGCACGAATTAGTCTGGACACACATTCGCCTCAGAACTCAGTAGATATGAACAGAATAACTTACCCCTGCATATGTTGTGAACATGCAGTCCAGTGGATCAGTTCATGCGAGCCACTCGTACACGGGAATGACTATGTTCAGAGGAACATTGGCCCCACGTTTAAAAGAAGAATATGAGCACAGCAGTCCCTACGAGGTATGCAAGAGTAAGTTCTGAAAACAAGCCCGCCAAACCGGGAAAACAATCAAGGAGCCATATTGGCAGGACATTACAGGTCCATTAAAGGAACCTTCAAGAACAAGGAAGTGGTGTACACACAACCTCTGTGACGGTCAATAAGATACAGCTTCACGGACGGAGTGGTAATACCAATCCTTGTCAGACTCTTGCATATACGGCCACAACAATGCAACCAGCATGTCATACTCATGAATATGGGCCATCAACCAAGATAAGAGGCTATGCTCCGAAAAATACACCAAATGACAGCCATACTATGCTTAGCTCAGTGGTCCCAGCAAGGACTACAGAAGCTATATATGACAGAGCTATCTCCACGAGCGATAGAGTTTGAAACAAGACATTCAGATAGGATGGCTCGAAGCACATCAGCATCAACAGCTCGTAGACATCATGACATCATTAGAATAAGAGATTACTATCTATGATTATTTTGTGATCATGCCTGACGTTTCAGTTGAGGATATAGCAGCCATAGTTCAGTCATGTTGATTCCTTGAATTATGGATCACCTAAGGGCAAAGTCAGGATGCGTAAGCCAGAAGGAAACAACAGTATGGAACCCACAGCCAGCCTGAGCATTCTGACATGGCAATAAGAGAACCACCCCAAGTAGCTCGAGGCCACACTAGCACGAGAGCCTGGTACCAGGAAAGGATAGCTTGCCCATAACCGTCAGGGTACGAAGCATTACAATGAAATCCGAAGCAGATAATTTCAGACCATGGAAACCGAGTTGTCTGTTAGTATTACCCGCTACCCCACCAAGCAATGCCACTACCAAGACGAAAGGTACACCTGACGGGAAAGCGAAGGATTCAAGAAAGTGGTGAACAAAGACAACACATGGCCCATCAGAAAAGACAGTTAAAAGGTCAGTAAACCAACGAAGACAAGACCGCTGGTGGATCCAAGTCGCACACAGGTAAGTCCCCCTTCCCAGAGAGGCAAGCCTGGAAATCTCGAGGACGAGATTTTCTTAAGGGGGGTAGGTTTGTAACACCCTGGTTTTCGCTCCTGTTTTTTTTCCTTTGCGGGATTTGACTCCCGTCTTTTTTCTCGGTGTTATCGGATTTCTCTAGCTCTTGGGTATATGAAGATGGTCATTTAGCTTTGCCTTCCCTATTCAACCACAGATTCTCTCCAGTCCAACCTTGCCACCCAAGATCTATTATCCGGACTTTGCCTCCGAAACCCTACCTTCCGAGTTGCCGGAAGGGAAACCCTAATCTCTTCTGTTGCAAAGGAACCTCAATCTCCTTTGATCTTCTGCCTCCCAAACTTTTCCCAGTGATCATCCTTTATCTATAAACCCTGGATATGTAAAAATATTGCCAAGTCATTTGCAATATTTTTCATTTATAATTAATTCCTTTTTCTTCCAGTTAAAGGAATTAAATCCAGGAAAATAGATATCCATCTCCAGAGTTCATGAAAACTTGTGGAGATATTCTTTGTGATCATATTGAGCTCCCATAAAAATATTGGCCATAATTAAATAAGGGAAATTGCCTTTTCCTATTTAATTCCAATATTGCATTTTGGGCACTTTCTAAAGGAACTACCATTTTGGTAGCCAGGAAAAATCCCAAATTAACCGTGGAGCTTCTCCTATCCATATATTCACCATTTCCATCAAGATCCCAAGTTCCATAGTTCAACTTTTGAGCACATCATCCAATTCTTGTTTCTGGACCCATTTTGAGATTGTGAAGCAACTATATTTTAGATTGTTTCATAATTCTTGAAATTAATCCAGGACCTCAATTTACCTATATCATGTGAGCATGCCAAAATTCACATCATTCTACCTAGCCATTTTCTCCCAATAAGTCAATCTAGTTTCTGTCCAGATTCTAGCTCTGTGAAGGAAGTACCCTTTTGGTATTCTCAAATGAGCTGAAACTTTTCCAGTATTTTCATATGTTCAAACAATCTCTATCCACCAAAATTCAGTTCATTTCATCAATCTAGATGAGTGCAGCTTCAAAATCAAGTCTTTGGACCAGATTTAGCATTTCAAAGGAAGTGCATTCAAACTTGGCCCAAATGCCTTCAAATTTTACCAGCACATACTCCTTCCTACTCTATTCCATTGTGACAAAACTACAACTTCAATTATCCATCCATTTCTCCCGAAAACTCCAGCCAAGTTTGCTGTCAGAATCCCTTTCTGCATATATCTTTCCCCCCAGAGCCTTCCAGTTGACTCCAACCTCATATCTCATCCATTGGAGCAGTGAGAGACTTGTTTGGCAAGGTGCGCGGAGCAGTAGCGTGCCAGAACACGTAGCACGCGTGGTGACCACGCGGAGAGCAGGACAAATGCGCGCTCTGTGCACTGGCAGTGTTCGACCGCGTCGGACAGGACGGCTCGAGCCGCGGCAGCATGTCTCCTAGTGCTGACTACGTTGCCGCCGTCCGCGTACCCCCTCTGGAACCCTCTCCCCCTCCATTTTCTTCCTCGCCGGACGGCGACAAGCTCTGCCGTACCGCCACTGTTGCCACGCGGCTCCGGACACGCTCGAGCTCTCCCGAAGCGCCAGCTAGCTCCACTACTCGCCCGTGCCACTTCCCGACGCCGGGCACCAGCCTGAGCCATCGCCTCCGTGCTCCAGTACCGCAGCTAGCTCATCGTGCGGCATCCTTATTGGCTCGCCGCCGTCCACCTATATATAGGCCAGCCCCGAGCCTCTCAAGCTCACAGCCTCCTCCCTACTCCCTCTGGACCACCCTCGCCACCGCGCCCGATCAAAGCCCTCACCGGAGTGCTCAAATTCCGGTGCGGATCACCCATGGCCGCCGCGCCTAATTCTGCACCCCGGCCATTCCCCGCCTCCACCGAGTCCACCACTGGGATCCTCAGTCATCGGAGACCACCTCCGCCCCCTCTCCCAACCGCTCCGGCCACCGGAGCACCTTCCTCACCGCAGAGCCGCCGCCCTCGGCCGTCGTTGCCATGGCCAACTCCGACCATCCCCGGCGCCCCTTCCAACACCTACGGCCGCGGGGTGGAGTGGTGCATCCATCCCCGGCGGCGCCCCGGCCCGCCATGGCCTCCCGTCACCGGCGCCGGTGAGGCCGAGCCCCTGCCGCTCTCTGTCGGGGAGGAGGAAGAAGGAGAGGGAAGGGAGAGAGAGTCAACGCGGGTCCCAGCCGTCGGTGACACAGAGCGCGGGCCCGCGGGTTTAAGTGGTGGCGCACGCCCTGAAAAGCGTCTTCCCACACGGGAAGCGTATTTCCTAGAAGGCATTTTCTTCTCTGGAAAGTGCTTCACCTCAGAATTTGTTTTCTCTAAAAGAAAACGTATTTCCAGAGAAGGCGCCAGCGGCTGTGCTCTCAGGGACCCGGTTGTGATTATTTTTCTTACAGAAAGGTCCCTCCCACTTCAACCCCTCATATCTTTCCCTCCGTAACACCGATTCAGGTGATTCCAGCGCCCACATCTTCGTCTCGTCAAGCCCGTTCTTTTGATATCATTTTCACAAGGTGGTTACATTGTGAAAATGACCCTTTTGCCCTTGCCCTTCTATGAGCCCTCTCCGAGAGAGAACGGTTTCCGGCGATGCCTTCCGCGGACTCTCCGCACTTCTTCCCGGAGTATTCTTCGACCCCAGGCAAGCCGACCATCTGACATATGCTCTAAAGCATCGCTCTGTGTTATTCTTGCGTGTTTAATTATTGATTATGCATGTGATAGAAATAATTTAATTCCTGTTATATTGCACCTACTGTTTGCATTACTTTCATACTTCAAAGTAAACTTATTAATGCCTAGCTGCTGCCCTCATAAGTTATTGTGGTGAACCACATGCCTACTTAATGAAACCCAGTCGGTTGATCTAGAGTCACCTGTCCGGGCTTATCCGTGCAACCACATTTGCCGGTATGGGACGGCCTTGACTTGGCCTGACTGTGTGATCTTTCACCGGTACCACCAAAGAGGCAAGGTTATGCGCGCGTCCTGCCCTGATCAGGTAGGCGGCGATAACCTTGTGAGCCCAGTTGAGTTGTATTGGTCCCGTCCCCGTTATGGACAGTTTAGTTTGGCCACGACGGTGGCAGGTGTCATGAGGACACAGGTGTTATGGGGACACAGGGGCCACCCAGGGCAGGCCTCCGGGGGAGGATGAATGCCGGTGGTACGATGAGAGAGTCACGGGTCAGGTAGGTTTCGTTGAAGCAACGCTGGTCCACCCGAAGGGGATCACGAGGTCAGGTGCTTCATGGTGTGGGTAAAGTGCGCAACCTATGCAGAGTGTAAAATCTATTCGAATAGCCACGTCCACGGTATTGGACAGCCCGTCCAGACCTCACCAGGTGGTCAACTGTAGTAATGATAATAATGATGGAAGAACTCGTCTTGCATAGACATCAGATGATGTCAGGAATATGATATGTTAGCCATGGGATGGCTATGGGATGAGTGGTCGGATGACCACATGATTTGGATTGGATTTGGATCAGATTCAGATTGGATCGTAAGAATGTTCGGAGTATGGAATATTTACTTAGTAAGCTTTACTTTATTGCATTTACTTCAGTAGTTATCTTGCTAGATAATTCTGTTATGCCATGATAAGTAGTATTGCCTTAATAACAAATGCATGCTTGAATGCCATGGATTGCTTTGCTTGGTGTATATGTTAGTTTGGTTTGCTTGCGAGTACATTCAAAAGTACTCAGCGGCCTTTAACATAGCCAGGTTCACATAAGGATTCGTCGTCCGTCGTCGAGGAGCCAGAGCGTTCGCGGGCTAGAAGAGTAACCTAGTCAGATCCCTGTGGATTGGAGCCGCACCCAGACCATGCTGCCTTAGATAGAGCTTTTCCGCGGCCATCACCGTTGTAACATATCCCCTGTAAGACTCATTTATCCATTAATAGAAATGCCTGTGTTCATGATACTTGTTGTAAACGCATGCCAGAGTGATTTCCTGGGCTGGTATGCGTGGCGACCGTCTGGCTGCAGTGGTAATCAGGCGGGGCGCCACACCGGGTAAATCATCGTGTGCATCTGCTTCCTCATCATCGCGCGGGTTCGTCGTAGGAATCATCGGGTAGCGAGCTAGGTTGGGCGAGGCTGGAGGGGATCTTCGCACACGCCCCTGTGTTCGAACCTTGAGGGTTTTGCGGAGCCCGAAATCCGACAACATCCACCTAGTGATAATGATAATGATAGTGATGTTCATGAGGACACCCAAACAAGTAATGATAAAGAATCAGATATAGATGCAGGAATAGAACCTGCTGTTGATCTTGATAACCCACAACCTAAACATAAACGATATGATAAAAAAAATTGTGGCTAGTGATACGTCTCCAACGTATCTATAATTTATGAAGTATTCATGCCATGTTTACAATAATTCTATATGGTTTTGGTATGATTTATGAGAACTAACCCGGACTGACGCTGTTTTCAGCAGAGCTACCATGGTGTTGTTTTTGTGCAGAAATAAAAGTTCTCAGAATGGGCTGAAAATTTACGGAGAATATTTTTGGAAAATATAAAAAATACTGGAGCAAAAAGTTGGGCCAGGAAGTGACCGAGGAGGCCACAAGCCTGGGGGGCGCCCCCCCCCCTAGAGCGCGCCCCCCTAGCTTATGGGCCCCTCGGGCACCGCCTTGACATGAGACCGACGCCAAAAACTCCTATAAATCAAGAAACCTTTAGACTGAAACCTAGATCGGGAGTTCCGCCGCCGCAAGCCTCCAGAGCCATGAAAAACCAATCGGGAGCCCGTTCCGGCAACCTGACGGAGGGGGAAACCATCACCGGAGGCCATCTTCATCATCCCGGCAGTCTCCATGACGAGGAGGGAGTAGTTCACCCTCGGGGTTGAGGATATGTACCAGTAGCTATGTGTTTGATCTCTCTCTCTCGTGTTCTTGAGATGGCACGATCTTGATGTACCGCGAGCTTTATTAATATAGATGAATCATATGGAGTTTTCCCCTCTCTATCTTCTTGTGATGAATTGAGTTTTCCCTTTGAAGTTTTTCTTATGGGATTGAGTCTTCTAAGGATTTGAGAACACTTGATGTATGTCTTGCGATGGGATATCCGTGGTGACAATGGGATGTTCTATTGATCCACTTGATGTATGTTTTGGTGATCAACTTGCGGGTTCCGTGACCTTGGGAATCTATGCATAGGGGTTGGCACACGTTTTTGTCTTGACTCTCCGGTAGAAACTTTGGGGCACTCGTTGAAGTTCTTTGTGTTGGATTGAACATGATGAATCTGAAATTGTGTGATGCATATCGTATAATCAAGCCCATGGGTACTTGTGGTGACATTGGAGTATCTAGGTGACATTAGGGTTTTGGTTGATGTGTATCTTAAGGTGTTATTTTAGTACGAACTCTAGGGCTGTTCGTGACACTTATAGGGATAGCTCATAAGATTGATCGGAAAAGATAACTTTGAGGTGGTTTCATACCCTACAATAATATCTTCGTTTGTTCTCCGCTATTAGTGACTTTGGAATGAACTCCTTGTCGCACGTGAGGGATTTACATATGATTCAACTATGTTAGTATTGTTGAGAGAACTTGCACTAGTGAAATTATGAACCCTAGGCCTTGTTTCTAAGCATTGCAATACCGTTTGTGCTCACTTTTATCATTAGTTACCTTGCTGTTTTTATATTTTCAGATTACAAAAACCTATATCTACCATCCATATTGCACTTGTATCACCATCTCTTCGCCGAACTAGTGCACCTATACAATTTACCATTGTATTGGGTGTGTTGGGGACACAAGAGACTCTTTGTTATTTGGTTGCAGGGTTGTTTGAGAGAGACCATATTCATCCTATGCCTCCCACGGATTGATAAACCTTAGGTCATCCACTTGAGGGAAATTTGCTACTGTCCTACAAAACTCTGCGCTTGGAGACCCAACACGAGTCTACAAGAAGAAGGTTGTGTAGTAGACATCAAGCTCTTTTCTGGCGCCGTTGCCGGGGAGGCTAGGTAAGCGGCACTCACATCCCGTCAACGAAGCTCTTTTCTGGCGCCGTTGCCGGGGAGGTGAGTGCTTGAAGGTATATCTTTAGATCTTGCAATTGAATCTTTTAGTTTCTTGTTTTATCACTAGTTTAGTCTATAAAAGAAAACTACAAAAAAATAGAATTGAGGTTGGCTCATATGCTTCATCTTTTTAATGTCTTTCGTGAAAATAATGGAAAGGAAAATTGTGCTCAAGTGTTAGAAGAAGAAGTTATTAAAATGTTTGGCACTAAATCTTTGAGTGATGAGCATGATTGCAATGTTGTTAGTATGAATTCTTTGAATATCCATAGTACTAATGATGATTGCACTAGTCATGATAAAAAGATTTCTTATAAGCATGCCAATTTTTGTGGAGTGCACAGAGTTTGTGAAGACATGCCTAAAAGGGAAGATACATTTTGTAAGAGGCATAAGTATTTAGAAACTAAATGGTTGCAAGAGAGGCTATATGTTTGTGCTGAAAGACTTAATATTTCTCACCGTCCTTGTGAACTTTGCAATGAAAGTGGTCATTTTAATTTCCAATGTGAATTATTTCATGATCGAATTGTGTCCAAAAATTGTGATAACCTCATTACCCTTGAGCATCATAATGAACTTAGTCTATTTTTGGGGTATGAAGAAATGAAACATAAAACTAAGGATGTTCCAGCTTGGGTTCTCATGAAAATGATTGATTTTGATCTAAATGAAATCTAAATGTATTGCGTGGTAAATTGCATTGAGAATCCTTATATTGCCAATTACTTAAATACAAGAAAACAAATAGAAGATGAAGAGAATACTAATGAAGGGGAAGAGGTTTCCCAATATCCTCCTATTTTTTCTTATAATGAATCAGGTAACGAGGAGGAGATTTTTATTCAACCAACCTCTTCAAAAAGAAGCTTGGAGGAATTAAATAAACCCACACATAATGTGGTGAAGAAGAAAAAAAGAAGGAAAAGTAAAGGTAAAGAGGTATCTCTCCCAAATAATGTTGCTCCCATTATTGATAGGCCTCATAAGAATGAATCAAAGATAGTTGTGGAAGATAATGATAATAATTGCTATACTATTGGTGCTATTCATACTATTAATGATGAGAGTGATTATGTTTATGATATACAAAGCCACAAGCTTGGGGATGCTATGCTTAATGAAGATGATCTTTTTATTCCCCCTACTTTGAATGATCGAACTTGTTATAATGATTGCATGCCTCCTACTTATGATGATTATTGTGATGATACTTATGCGATGAAAAAGAGTGATGATTACTATTATGATACTTGTCATAATTATTAATATCCTTTTACTGAATATTACTCTTTTAATGTGGAACCAATTTGTAGTATTCAATTCTTTTATGATACTCCCACTATTAGTCATAAGAAGAAATTTTCTTGTGTGGAGAGTAGTAAAATTTCTATGCTTGTAGATCATGAAAAGAATGCTTTATGTGCTGGTTATATTGTGAAATTCCTTCATGATGCTACTGAAAATTATTATGAGGGAGGAACATATGCTTGTAGGAATTGCAATAATATCAAATTTCCTCTCTATGTGTTCAAAGTTTTGAAGTTATGCTTGTTTTGCGTTCCTATGCTAGTTAATTCTTGCTCCCATAAATTGTTTGCTCACAAAATCCCTATGCATAGGAAGTGGGTTAGACTTAAATGTGCTTGTCATGAGATTCATGATGCTCTTTTGCATATTTCAATTTATTATTCCTATGTGAGCATCATTGAAATCATCATGCCTAGCTAAAAGGCTTTAAAGAAAATTGCTTGTTGGGAGACAACCCAACACTTTTCCTTTCTGTTTGTGTGTGTCCACATGATTAATATACTGTAGTAATCTTGTTTTATGCCTTTTATTTCAATAAAGTGCCAAGTAAAGCCTTTGGGATAGTGTGGATGATAGTTGACTTGATTCTGTGCAAAAACAGAAACTTTTGCTCTCAGTCCAGGAATTTTGTAAATTCACTGGAACGTGATTTTGATCTGAATTTTTTACACATGATGTATATACAAATTTCCCAGGTTGTCCTAATTTTTCAGAATATTTAGAGACAGGGAAGTATGGTTACACTACAGATCTTCACAGACTGTTCTGTTTTTGACAGATTCTGTTTTGCATGCATAGTTTGCTTGTTTTAGTGTTTCCATAGCTTATATTTAGCGGTATAAATTATGGGAATGATAGAATACAGTAGGTATCATGTGGGAACAATTATGAATCTTGTCTTGACAGTACCTAAGTGAATGATTTATCTTTACTACACTAACCCATCTCACGAAGTTCCGTTAAGTTTTGTGTGATTGAAGTTTTCAAGTTTTGGGTGAGACACCGATATGAGGAGAATAAGGAGTGACAAGAACCTAAGCTTGGGGATTCCCAAGGCACCCCCAAGGTAATATCCAAGGAATACTCAAGCGTCTAAGCTTGGGGATGCCCCGGAAGGCATCCCCTCTTTCGTCTTCAACATTATCGGTATATCTTACTTGGAGCTATATTTTTATTCATCACATAATATGAGTTTTGCTTGGAGCGTCATTTTATTTTCTTGTTCTCTGTTAGGTGTTATTTATAATCTTGTTTTTCAATAAAAAGTTCCAAGAATTGCATTAGGATGCTTGCATTGCATGTTTGATATGTGCTGTGTAAAAAAACAGAAACTTTTGCTGTAGTGTTTGAATTTTCATATTTTACTGGAATGTGTAAAGTTTCTGAAATTTTTACAGAGTGTTGTCATATAAATTTTATAGCATGCCCTAAATTTTAATAATTTTTTTGAGTTAGAGAAGTACACTGTTTGCATAAATTGCTACAGACTGTTCTGTTTGGACAGATTGCTGTCATAGTTTTGTTATCTACTTATCCTATAGTTTCCATAGCCTATATTGGTAGATATAAATTGTGGAAATGATAGTATACAGTACCTAATGTTTGAAGATTATTATGCAACTTGTCTTGGCAGTACATAAGGAGTTGATTTATTATTATGTGTACTAACCTATCTCACGAGTTCTTTTCAAGTTTTGTGTGGATGAAGTTTTTGAGAATAGGTGAAACCATGATATGAGAGGATTGAACGAGATACACAAGCTCAAGCTTGGGGATGCCCAAGGCACCCCAAGTAAATATTTCAAGAAGTCTCAAGCATCTAAGCTTGGGGATGCTACGCATCCCACCTCTCTTCATCAACAATTATCTGTTAGCCTATGTTGAGCCTAAATTTGTATTCGTTCACATGTTGCGTGCTATTCTTGGAGTTCTATTTTTGTTTAGTTTGCTGTTTGGATAAAATACTTAGATCTGAAAATATTTATTGAGAGTGAGAGAGTCCTCACATAGCTACTTAATTGTTTGACTACTCATTCATCTGCACTTATATCTTTTGAGAGTAGCTTGTCATTTCCTCTCATGCTTCACTTATACCTTTTTGAGGGATGAAATCTTTATGCTCATGTGCTTCATTTAAATTTGTTTGAGCTGGTCGAAAAAGCAATATCAATATATGAAACTAGTCCCAAAGTGATAGATATCCAAGGAGGATATAATAAAAACTTTCATGAAGATCATGGGACAAATTAAACTTGATTCTTTGTAATAGTTTTGAAACATGATGATAGTAATATGTGAGTCATGTTAGTGAGTAATTATGCTTAGTAGGAATATTGGTGTTAAGGTTTGTGATTCCCTATGCATGCACGAAAGTCAATAGTTATGCAATGAAGTTATATCCTACTTGTGGTGCATTATTCGGTGTTAGTTATGACTCAATGCTCACTTATGTGATTTTTCGTTCCTTGGTTTGGTTGCTTCCCAATCTATTTGCTAGCCTTCATTTGTACTAAGTAGAAATACTACTTGTGCATCCAAAATCCTTAAACCAAGTTTTGCCTTATGAGTCCACCATACCTACCTATATGCGGTATTTCCATGCCGTTCCAAGCAAATTTGTATGTGCCATCTCTAAATTTTCAAAATAAATTTCCTCTTTTGTGTGCCCGTACCGCTCATGAAACGGTGGGGAGTATCCAATATTTTTCCATGCTAGGTGTGTTATTCTCACGATATGTGTTGATTCACTATCATTCACGAGAAAGTGGCTGGTATTCGGGATGCCCAGTTCCATGCTCAAAATTCAAATCAAAATATAATGAAACAAAACCCCCCCAGGATTGTTGTTTGTATGGATGGTACCCGTGGATTCGGCTTGCCGTGGAGTGTGATTGATTGGTGGAGGGGGAGTAAAAACTTTACCATTCTGTTTGGGAACCGCCTATAATGTATCTAGCATGGAAAGTATTGTGAGCTACTTTGTCGTTTTCGTTGGCAGGAAAAGCATGCCACTCAAAATATTTTTCTCTCTCAATTTAAAGCTTGAGCTCTGGCACCTCTACAAATCCCTACTTCCCTCTGCGAAGGGCCTATCTATTTACTTTATGCAATTTTTATTTTTGCTTTGAGTCTCCATCTTCTCTTATAAGCACCAACTAGGGGGCACTATGATCGTACTTGAGCATTGGGCATAGCAAATATTTGAGTGTGTTTCATGAATGGATCAATGATTGAGCATGATGGGCTAGGGATAACTTTCTTTAGTGTTGATATTTTGAAAGACATGGTTGCTTGTTGACATGCTTGAGTATTGAAGTCATTATGTTAAAACTAAACTATTGCTTTGAATCATTTACAAGTCCAAATGTCCATGCTATACAAAGAAGAAAAGAATATGATGAATATGTTAGGTAGCATTCACACTTCATAAATTATTTCTTTTATCATTTACCTACTCGAGGACGAGCAGGAATTAAGCTTGGGGATGCTGATACGTCTCCAACGTATCTATAATTTATGAAGTATTCATGCCATGTTTACAATAATTCTATATGGTTTTGGTATGATTTTATTAGAACTAACCCGGACTGATGCTGTTTTCAGCACAGCTACCATGGTGTTGTTTTTGTGCAGAAATAAAAGTTCTCAGAATGGGTTGAAAATTTACGGAGAATATTTTTGGAAAATATAAAAAATACTGGAGCAAAAAGTTGGGCCAGGAAGTGACCAAGGAGGCCACAAGCCTGGGGGCGCCCCCCTAGGGCGCGCCCCCTAGCTTGTGGGCCCCTCGGGCACCGCCTTGACGTGAGACCGACGCCAAAAACTCCTATAAATCAAGAAACCTTCAAAAAGAAATCTAGATCGGGAGTTCCGCCGCCGCAAGCCTCCAGATCCACGAAAAACCAATCGGGAGCCCATTCCGGCACCCTGACGGAGGGGGAAACCATCACCGGAGGCCATCTTCATCATCCCGGCGGTCTCCATGACGAGGAGGGAGTAGTTCACCCTCGGGGCTGAGGGTATGTACTAGTAGCTATGTGTTTGATCTCTCTCCCTTGTGTTCTTGAGATGGCACGATCTTGATGTACCGCGAGCTTTATTAATATAGATGAATCATATGGAGTTTTCCCCTCTCTATCTTCTTGTGATGAATTGAGTTTTCCCTTTGAAGTTTTTCTTATCGGATTGAGTCTTCTAAGGATTTGAGAACACTTGATGTATGTCTTGCGATGGGATATCCGTGGTGACAATGGGATGTTCTATTGATCCACTTGATGTATGTTTTGGTGATCAACTTGCGGGTTCCATGACCTTGGGAATCTATGCATAGGGGTTGGCACACGTTTTCGTCTTGACTCTCCGGTAGAAACTTTGGGGCACTCGTTGAAGTTCTTTGTGTTGGATTGAACATGATGAATCTGAAATTGTGTGATGCATATCGTATAATCAAGCCCATGGGTACTTGTGGTGACATTGGAGTATCTAGGTGACATTAGGGTTTTGGTTGATATGTATCTTAAGGTGTTATTTTAGTACGAACTCTAGGGATGTTCGTGACACTTATAGGGATAGCTCATAAGATTGAACGGAAAAGATAACTTTGAGGTGGTTTCATACCCTACAATAATTTCTTCGTTTGTTCTCCGCTATTAGTGACTTTGGAATGAACTCTTTGTCGCACGTAAGGGATTTACATATGATTCAACTATGTTAGTATTGTTGAGAGAACTTGCACTAGTGAAAGTATGAACCCTAGGCGTTGTTTCTAAGCATTGCAATACCGTTGGTGCTCACTTTTATCATTAGTTACCTTGCTGTTTTTATATTTTCAGATTACAAAAACCTATATCTACCATCCATATTGCACTTGTATCACCATCTCTTCGCCGAACTAGTGCACCTATACAATTTACCATTGTATTGGGTGTGTTGGGGACACAAGAGACTCTTTGTTATTTGGTTGCAGGGTTGTTTGAGAGAGACCATCTTCATCCTACGCCTCCCACGGATTGATAAACCTTAGGTCATCCACTTGAGGGAAATTTGCTATTGTCCTACAAAACTCTGCGCTTGGAGGCCCAACACGAGTCTACAAGAAGAAGGTTGTGTAGTAGACATCAGCTAGAAAACATGGTAAAGAAAGAGAGCCATGGGTTCAGAAACCCATGCCTTTTCCACCTAAACCATCTAGGAAAAAGGATGATGAAGAATTTGAATGCTTTGCTGAAATGATTAGGCCAGTCTTTCTGCGTACCCGCTTAACTGATATCTTAAAGATGCCCCCTTATGCTAAATACATGAAAGACATCATCACTAATAAAAGAAAGATACCTGAAGTTGCAATCTCCACCATGCTTGCTAATTATTCTTTTAAGGATGGAGTACCTTAGAAACTTGGAGATCTTGGAATACCAACTATACCTTGCTCCATTAAAAGAAATTATGTCAAAACTGCTTTGTGTGATTTGGGAGCTGGTGTTAGTGTTATGCCTTTCTCTTTATATAAAAGACTTGATTTGAATAAACTCACACCTACTGAAATATCTTTGCAAATGGCTGACAAATCAACTTCCGTACCTATCGGTATTTCTGAGGATGTGCCCGTTGTTGTTGCAAATGTTACTATCTTAACAGACTTTGTTATTCTTGAGATGCCTGAGGATGACAACATGTCGATTATCCTTGGTAGATCCTTTTTTAATACTGCAGGGGCTGTTATTGATTGCAATAAAAGCAAAGTCAATTTTCATATCAATGGTAATGAGCATACGGTGCACTTTTCGAAGAAACAATTCCAAGTGAATGGTGTAAATGTAATTGAAAATTCTCCGACACTCACTATTGGAAGTTTTCACCTACCTCTACCTACTGCCAAAAAGAAATATGATATAATTATGGTTGGGGATATGCATATCCCCGTTGAGGTAACTTAGTGTTTTACAAAAGTTCTTCGGTTTCATGCTAATCGGAAGTGGCTATTAATAAGACTTGAGCAACCTTATTAATGGATCATTTTTGAGAGGTATGAAGTTGATGAATCTAGTAGACACAACCTTTTATACCCACTTTCTGTTTTCTGTTTTTCTTAGTTAAATAAAATAAAGTGCCATGTTTATCCTGTTTTCTGATTTCTCCGTGCAATAAAAAATGACCCAAAAATAAAAGTTCTCATAATATCCTGAAAATTTAACATGATTTTTTCCTGAATATTTCTGAATTTATGGTGCAAATAACATCAAAGGGGGGGGTGCACCTGGTGCCCACAAGACACCAGGCCGCGCCAGCAACCCCAGGCGCGCCCTGGTGGGTTGTGGTCCCCACGTGGGTCCCCTCACTTACTTCTTTAGCCATAAACCCATGGATTTTGATCTCTTTTCTCGAAGCTCCATTTCCGAAACTATTTTGGTGGATTGCTTCTTGGTATGTGGCTCCCCCATTGCTCCAATTAGTTTTTGATTTACTAGTTTATTTTCAAAATAATTAGCTACTCTTGCTGCTACTGTAGATGAGCTTGCATGTTGAATTTTTAGAGTTCTAAGTAGTTTGAATGCTTGATATGGCCTCTGGGCATCCTTATGAGTAGTTGTTATCAATCTTGTGAAGTTTGTTAACAAAATTTTGTGTCACAAATTTTTTCAGAAATTGTTTGGAAATAAAAATGCAATTGTTTAGGAGTTCTTCGAGGAGAAGATCCTCGGGGGCATCGTCAAGTGGAAGCTCTGTCCGACAATCTTATGTTGAACCAAGTGCAAGCTCGATGTGGGGCGCTGAAACCAAATCGTGCCTTTGGTCGTGTAATACATTCATGGAAGGTGCAGGTATTAAGGAAGAATTTGAGCAGTATGTTCACAACACCGATCTCGCTCCCTTCATCGAAGATAAGTGCACCCAACACCTTGAACTCACAGAGACATTTACTAAGAAATTTAAATATTTCCCTCGTGGGTCTAGAGTTTCATTTAGCCTTTATAATAATGCTTTCACCATGCCTTTATACGCGTTCTGTGAAGCGTGCAAAATTCCATATTGGGGTTCGCTAGACGAACCACCAAAATCTCAGTATGAGTCATTTTTGAGTAATCTTTGCTATGGTGAAGATAGGGGAGTGACACAAGGCAGAATAAAAAGCATCCATTTCCCATCTATACAGTACTTTGCACTCTTTAATGGCAAATGCATTGTAGGCAAGCAAGATTGTAGCACATTGTGTGCCCCTGATTTGAGTCTTATACACACTGCTGTAACGGGAATTAAAAATTATAATCTAGGAGCAATTGTTGCACGGAGATTGAATCTCAACGCTGCTAATGGTTATTTTTATGATGGGATTTATGCCTCCCGTCTAGCTACGAGGCTGGGTGTGTCCCCCTGGCCTAATGATCCTATCTTACCTAATCAGTACTTAGACTTTGAGGCAATGAAACGTCATAAGTTCCTTAAGGGCACAATCACTAATTATACTTACAACTTGAGGTTCAACAACGGTCCCATTGTGCCTACTGTATTGCCTGCTCCTGCTCTCTTTGATTATCGCAGGAAGGGAAGATACTATGTCCTTGAGAGCGAGGCCCACACGTACAATGCGGAGGTTGAAGCTGCCAGACGGGCTAAGGAGCCTGCCCCAAGAGCCTCGGTGGGCTATCACTCAGACTATTATCCAGGCTACGGATGGTGATTACCAAGCTAGGCCAAAAGCCTAAGGTTGGGGGATTACGTGTTTCCACTGACATTATATTCATGTTCACACATTTCATTATAGTTGTCGGTGTCCACACTTTTTCATTGTATTACCCATGCTAGATTTATTTTCTTGCTTTCCTTTTGTGTGTTTGAAAAACTTTTAGAAAATCCAAAAATATCTCTTGCTTCTTTTCGGTTTTTCTTTTTTAGTTTAGTTAGTTGTAGTATTAAAAGAAAACCCAAAAATATTTCTCGTTTCTTCTTTTGCTCGTTAGGAGTTCTCACGTGTAAATAGTTTTTGTTGTTTTTGTTTTTCCTTCTTTTATTTGCTCTCTTCAAGAAAAAGTAAAAACTCCAACAATATTTCAGTGTATTTCTCTGAAATTCTTTTCCCTTTTATTGAGTCATACCAAGGAGAAGACCACGATGAAAATGTTGAGTGGCTCTCATATGCACCATTGTTGATCTAACAAAGAGCATGTATTACTTTGTCTTCTCCTCTTGAATAAAATGTTTGCAGATTCCAGCTTAGTCCACGACACTCTTGCACTGTTATTATTTTCATATCATTCGGTCGTACAAGTGAAAGGCAATAATGACGATATTTGACGAATTGACTGTGGCAGAGAGAAGCGGGTATGAACTCAACTTGTTTTTGTTTTTGTAAATATGTTTAACCTAGTATCCATGATTCAGCATATTATGATTGAACATGTTTGCAATGACAATTAGAGATTATAGTTTCTCATGCCATGCTCAAGTAGCTAGGAGTGTATAATGATTTATCTTGGATGTCAACATGCATTAAAATGGTTGTGATGTAGTATGATGATATGGTATCCTCCTCTGAATGTTTCAAGTGGCTTGAGTTGGCACATGTTCATGCATGTAGTTGAATCAAAACCAACATAGCCTTCATGATATTTATGTTCATGGTGTACATATCCTACTCATGATAGCATTCAATGTTTACAATTCATAATGCATGTTCATGACCATCTTCGCTCTCTAGCTGGCCGCTTCTCAACCTATTTGCTAGCCTTCACCAGTACTAAGCGGGAATACTGCTTCTGCATCAAAATCCTTAAACCAAAGTTATTCCAGATGAGTCCACTATATCTACCTATATGCGGTATTACCCTGCCATTCCAAGTAAATTTGCATGTGCCACCTCTAAAATTTCAAATGAACATCTGTTTTGTGTGCCTGGACCGCTCATGGAGCGACAGGGGGTGGTCAGTATCTTTCATGTTAAGCGGGTTATTCTCATGATGAGTGTTTATTCACTCGTCTTTGCATGAGAGGGGCGGTAATAGGGATTCCCAGTCCCGAAATTAAAAGAATGCAAATAATTAAACAAAACTCCCCCAGGAATGTTGTTGGTATGGACGGTACCCGTGGATTCGGCTAGACGTGGAGTGTGTTTGTTGGTGGAGGGGGGGTAAACCTTTACTTTTACCGCTTGGGAATCACCGCTAATTTGTTTAACATGGAAGATATTGATAGCTCTTGGTCGTAATGTTGACAGGAAGGGTGTACCTCCCAAAATTATACTTATCTGCAAATCCCTGCTTCCCTCTGCGAAGGGACTATCTATTTACTTTTATGTCGAGTCATCACTTTCTCAAATAAGCGCCAGATCTGAGAGCACCATTGTCATCCTCATGCATTGTGTATAGTGAATGTTGGATGCATCATGACTGGATCTTTTCTACCATGAATTACAATGTTTAGTCGCTGCTTGAACTTTGGAGGTGCTCTGCATTTATGTTTTGCGGTCTCGGAAAGGGCTAGCGAGATACCACTATTGTCATATTATATCATGGTTGTTTTGACAAAGTGTTTGCATTTGAGATATTTCATTATTGCTCGCTAGTTGCTTATGTCATTGATATGAGTTAATATAATCTTTAAGAGTTATCGTTGATATGGTTAGTCATAATCTTTGCTGAAAACCTGTGTGCTACTTAAGCATATGTATGTAAACAAGAACAAAAGAGTTCATAAAAGTTTTTCTTTATCACTTTCAGTTTGTCAACTGAATTGCTTGAGGACAAGCAAGGGTTTAAGCTTGGGGGAGTTGATACGTCTCCATCGTATCTACTTTTCCAAACACTTTTGCTCTTGTTTTGGACTAAAATTTGCACGATTTGAATGAACTAACCCGGACTGACGCTGTTTTCCGCAGAACTACCATGGTGTTGTTTTTGTGCAGAAATAAAAGTTCTCGGAATCGAACGAAACTTTTTGGAGATTTATTTTACAATAAATAAAAAATACTGGAGCCAAAATCCACAAGAGGAGGGGGGCTGGTTGGGCACAAGACACCAGGGCGCGCCAGCCCCCCCCCCCCCCCCCCAGGCGCGCCCTGGTGGGTTGTGCCCACCTCGTGGCCCCGTTGACCCTAATGCCGGAGAAAAAATCAAGGAGAAAGTTTTATCGCGTTTCACCAGACGGAGCCCCCGCCACCTCTTGTTCTTCACCGGGAGGCCAGATCTGGAGTCATTTTGGGGCTCCGAAGAGGGGAATCTTCGGTCTTCATCATCGTCAACCCTCCTTCATCGCCAATTCCATGATGCTCCCCACCGGGAGTGAGTAATTCCTTCATAGGCTTGCTGGTCGGTGAGGAGTTGGATGAGATTCATCATGTAATCGAGTTAGTATTGTTAGGGCTTGATCCCTAGTGTCCACTATGTTCTAAGATTGATGTTGCTATGACTTTGCCATGCTTAATGTGTCGGCGTTCTGGGAACGGGGGTACCCAGACCTGCTTGCCTGCGGCCCAGGGCATGGCCCACTTCATCAACCAAACACAGCCGGGCGCGGCCCCACTCAAGACAAGGCCCTCACGAGGGACCAAGCCTCGCGAGGAGGAGCGGCGTCAAGACCAACAAGGGAGGGGCCTCCCCAGGCCCTCTCCGGAGGCATCGGAGATCTCTATGCAAAGCCCGGCCTCAGGAGTCAAAGATGACGCAGGGAAGGACAGGCGGGCGCCAGCGCGCCAGGCGGTGCAGTTTCCCCTTTGGTGCAAAGGGAGAAAGGACATACGCGGGTTCCCAAAGCGCCCCCCAAAGGTTTCCATTCCGGTGCAACAAGACTGCAACCACCAGCCCCGCAGGATGGATGTCATCGCTGAGCCCACCTCTGCGCCGCCGACAGCTACTTTGCAGGCGAAGACCGCCTTTGGGCAGGGCGGGCACGTACTCCTGTCTCCCTTCAAAATTGGCCGTTGTGGGATCCCTTCCCGCCATTGCGTTAAGGGAAGAGGACCCGAGCCACCGCTATATATAGAGGGTAGGCTGCACCGTAGAGTGGGGGCCGGATCCATTCCACCACTCATCCATCACCAAGCCACAGAGGGCCTCGAACACCTCAGGGGAGCCCTCATGAGGCTCTGAAACACTGTACTAGTTCATCCACTCCACCTCCTCGAGAGGCAATCCACCAAAGCAGGAGTAGGGTATTACGCTTCGCAGTGGCCCGAACCTGGGTAAACTGTCGTGTTCATCTTCTTCCTCGTCATCGCGCGAGTTTATTGCTATGTTCATCGAGTAGCGAGCTAGGTTGGGCGAAGCCGCTGGGGATCTTCGCACACGCCCCTGTGTTCGAATCTTAAGGGTTTTGCGGAGCCCGAAATCCGACATTTGGCGCGCCAGGTAGGGGGCGTGTCGAAATCTCCCTCAGGTCTCGCCTCGCCTTCGCTCGTTGCACTCATGGCAAAAGGATGTCGAGCCCGTGCGGAGCGGCGGGCCGCACTCATGGCGCGACCGGCGCCGGTGGGCCATGGCGCCCCGCGGCGTTCTGCCACCCCGTCAGCGGGCGCCGTCACCGGCCGGACTCCCAACGGGCGCTGGGGGCTGTCGCCTTCACCAACCACACGGCATGCCCCCGTCGCCCCGGCCCTCCCCCGCGCTCGGGCCGCGCCGCCACTCTTCTGAGTCTGCCAAGACCCAACACACAGACATGTCACGCTCCTCGTGGCACCCGAGCTACAGCACCAACAGGCTGTCCGCGACCGCCGCACCGACGAGGCCAGGCGCGCCCCTGGGAGTGACACCGCCGCCAACGAGACCCAGGTGCGCCTCAGCGGGGCTCGTGCCCGCGAACTCGCACGACTGGCGGGCACGGCGCCTGGGCCACATGGGCGCGCTCGGGACGTCCGCGGCGGTCCACGTTCACCGGAGACCTGGCTCGAGCCAACAGGGGCGCAGGAGCCGGCCGCAGGTGCCGGCGGAGCCCGGGGGCTGGGAGTGGGCTTCGTGCCCGCGAGGCATGGAGCTCCCTATACACCCCCGGGACCTACACCAACCCATGACACTCTCACGTAATAATGAGTGGGCTGTATACGCCCGGAGCCCCCCGAGGACGCGGAGGGGTTCCTCCCACGCAACGTGGCAGCCACAGCTCCGCGCTGGCGGAGAAGTCAACACTGCCCACCAATGGCTATGCCCATGGAACGTGGATGCCCTACGCTCAGCGCTGGGGGAAGACGAAGATGGGGACTACCCTGAAAAGCCGGACGCGACCGTTTTCTCGCTCTTTTTTGTATTTCGAGTTGCAACCTTTGATGGTCCTTTTTGTGCTTGAACCTGTCAGAAGTTCGAGGATTTCGTAACTCTATGTTTAAAAAAAAGGGCGGGGACCTTTTCTCTTTGTTCTCTCGTTTTACCGATCTTGAGTTCTCTCTCTCTTTCCGGATTGGCGTTTTGTGAAGAGCCGTGCGCTCTGCCCCCCTCCCTGAGGCGCCTCGGAGCTGGATAGCCAGGCCCTGTTGCCTCAGGGACATGCATCTTTGGGCAGTCAACCCCCACTCGGGGGCACCGGTCGCAGCACGGCACAACAGCATGGAGTCTCGGGTGGCCCCAGGGCCTCCTGAGACAGTATCCCGCAGGATAAAATGGAGGTCGCTCGAGCGTCAAGGGGGGCTCCTGAGCATCGAGCCTCAGGAGCCTTACCGGTCATATAGCCACTCACCCCTTGATGCCGTCTTTGGTGATCCGGTCGGTGTCAAGGGTGTCGAGGCCCCACCCCGTGAAGTGCGTCTAGGTGATCCGGTCGTACCTAGCGGTGGTAGGGAAATGTGCGGGACTGGGACCTGCCGACATAGAGCCGCTTGAGCGTCAAAGGGGGGCTCCTGAGCATCGAGCCTCAGGAGCCTTACCGGTCACAAGGCCACTTGCCCCTTGATGTTGTCCTTGGTGATCCGGTCGGTGTCAAGGGTGTCGAGGCCTGACCTCGTAGCTGCGTCCTGGTGATCCGGTCGTAAGCTACGGTGGTCGGGAAATGTGCGGGGCCGGGGCCTGCAGACACAGAGTGCCGAAAGGGGCTCCCGACTCGTCTCCTTCACGTGAGAGGGAAACCCCCAGGACGTCCGGACCCTCCCCAGGTGCTGCGGCTAACCCCTACGACACTGAAGGCTACCGCAAGCGCGACAACCGGAATGGCAGCAACCCCGGACAAAATGAAGCGCGGCGCTGCATACCTCGTCGTTCAGGGACACATTCAAGGTATTTCACAAAAATACATAAGAGTTGCCGCTAGATTGCATGCATAACCCTGTCAGGAGAACAAGAAGGCTACCCAAGGGGGCGCACCGTCATCACTACCCTCGTCACCACTACCCGGCGACGGCTTCGCGCTTCCTAGCTTAGGCACTGCCCTCGGCCTCATCGGAAGCAAGCCCCATTATCAGGTCGTCCACATGGTCCTTAACCCGCTCGGCGAGGGCAGCACGGGCCGCTTCAGGCACAGGATCAAGCACCGCTCCAAAATCGAAGTGCGGGTATAGACGAAGGAGGTGGATAAAGACGTTCGAGGCCGCCCGCTCGAGGAGGTCGCGGCGCTTCTCCTCCACAAGCGCGCGGATCTTCTCCGCGCCCTCCTCAAGGCACTCCACGACACTGGAAAAGAAGCCCAGGTACCCGGCGTCGTCTGGAACCAAGGGGCTCGAGACGCTCGCGCCACAGATGTCGCTCAAGGCCCTGGTAGCCCTCCTCTCGAGGGACCCGAACATCAGGGAACGCTCATGCTGGAGGCCGCGAGCACGGCCCGCCTCTTCAGAAGCCTTTTCTACCAGGGAAGCAGTGCCCTTCACTTTTTTATAAAGAAAGGCCAGCTCGGCCTCAGCAGTAGCCTGGGCGTCCATCGCGGCTCGCCGGCGCCCCTCCTCCTGATTTAACCTTCTTTTGAGGGCATCAACCTTGCCTTTCAGGTGGTCGCGGTGCTCGCGGGAACGGGACTCCTGGAGCTTCAGCTTCGCGCGTTAGTCCTGGAGAAGGGAATGCCAAGCCTCCGCCACCTTGTTGTCGACCTCCTCTTGGAACTTCGCCTCGCGGGAGGCAAGGGACTCCTCGGCAAGCGACGCCTGGCGCTCCCTCACTTCCAGTCTCTCTTGTTCCAGGCTCTGCTCCAGCTCCTCCAACGCCAACGAGTCAACAGGCGCTCGGGGGCTCGCGCTGGCGGGGAGGAACTCGGTTGACGGGCCCTCGAGTGTGGCCCTCCGCATCTGGATCTGCCATTCAAGGTCGGCGTTGAAGGCCTGAAGCTCCCTGAGACGATCCTTGGAGGCCCTGCGCCGGCAATCGGCTTCCTGAGCCTCGGCAAGAGCGCGTTCGCGGGCCTCAACCGCCGCGGCAAGAGACTCCTCGACCTTCGTGCGGGCGCACTCGTGCCGCAGGCGGCCGAGATTCACGGCAACCTCAAGCTGGCGCCATCCCTATGCAAGGCGCTGGCGCTCCTCCTCCAAGCGGGCATCATTGTTGGCGAGCCCCACCCCCAGGCGCCTTAGCGCGTCCGCCGCAGTCTGGAGCAAACCCCACGGCGCGGCGCTCCGGTCGTCAGCGGGCTCAAGGGGCCAACCAGAACTCCCACCTTCCCCAGGGTGAACGGGGGAGGTGCGCGAGGAGCCTCCCAGCCCAAACGTGTGCTCAGGGGCTGGGGGCTCCCGTACAGGCACTCCGGAAGAAGGACGCACCTCCTGGGGCCCCACGCCGCCGAGCAAAGGGGGCCCGAGGATGTGGCGCGGCACGGTACCGGAGAAGGCCGCGGGAAGGGGGAAGCAAGGGACTCCTCGGCAAGCGACGCCTGGCGCTCCCTCACTTCCAGTCTCTCCTGTTCCAGGCTCTGCTCGAGCGCCTCCAACGCCAACGAGTCGACAGGCGCTCGGGCGCTCGCGCTGGCGGGGAGGAACTTGGTTGACGGGCCCTCGAGTGTGGCTCTCCGCATCTGGATCTGCCTTTCAAGGTCGGCGTTGAAGGCCTGAAGCTCCCTGAGGCGATCCTCGGAGGCCCTGCGCCGGCAATCGGCTTCCTGAGCCTCGGCAAGAGCGCGTTCGCGGGCCTCAACCGCCGCGACAAGAGACTCCTCGACCTTCGCGCGGGCGCACTCGCGCCGCAGGCGGCTGAGATTCACGGCAACCTCAAGCTGGCGCCATCCCTGCGCAAGGCGCTGGCGCTCCTCCTCCAAGCGGGCATCATTGTTGGCAAGCCCCACCCCCAGGCGCCTTAGCGCGTCTGCCGCGGTCTGGAGCAAACCCCACGGCACGGCGCTCCGGTTGTCAGCGGGCTCAAGGGGCCAACCAGAACTCCCACCTTCCCCAGGGTGAACGGGGGAGGTGCGCGAGGAGCCTCCCAGCCCAAACGTGTGCTCAGGGGCTGGGGGCTCCCGTACAGGCACTCCGGAAGAAGGACGCACCTCCTGGGGCCCCACGTCGCTGAGCAAAGGGGGGCCGAGGATGCGACATGGCACGGCCCCGGAGAAGGCCGCGGGCAGGGGGAGTGGCCCCATTCTGGGGAGCTGGAGGCCGTGGGCGAAGAAGACCACAGGGGGCTCGCGCTCGGGGCCGCCAGACAGCAGAACAAGCTCGGGCGTGGGTGCCCCGGTGGGCCGAACCCCGCGGCCAACAAGAGAAGGGACCGCAAGAGGCTCGGCGGCCGCAGGAGCGGGCGACACCGACCCGTCTCTTCCATCGCCGGTGGGGAGCCTGCGAAACAGAAGCTCAGAAGGAAGGCGCCGAAGAGAAGGTCGAAAGGGGCGCGGGCACTTACTCATCTATGGCGATCCACTTCCTCTTCACCGGAGCCCACGGCGCCGAGGGGCGGCTGCTCCTGGACGCTTTCCTCTTCCGGACGGCGTGGGAGCCGGGGGACGATGAACCGACGACAGGCGATTGGTACTCAGCGGCGGAGACGGCAACTTTCATCATCGGCTGGGCGTCACCTCCGACCTCGGACTGACCCGAAGCGGGGGCCGGACGAACGGGCAGCGAAGGGCGACCCACCTCGGCCTCAGGAGGGGCGGCGTCCCCCGAATTCTCGGAGGGCGGGGCCCCCAAGAAAGAGGCACCCTGGGGGCGTGCCTCCTCCAGAGGGAGGAACCCCCTCTCGTCGAAACGCGGCATCTTCGCGACGAGAGCTTCCCGGTCCTTGTAGTTGTACAAGGGGAGGCCGCCCCGGGAAAGCTCGTCAGGTTCACCAACAGTCAGGCGGCGGAGAAGCTCGCGCAGCACGTCGGGGGAAAGAGGCAGAACCTGGATCCTCATTGGATCGCGGGGGCCCGCGAAGGCTCACATCGGACGAGAATGGCGCTGGAGAGGGGCAATTCGTCAGCGAGTGAACTCCCGCACCACCATCGCCATCGTCACGCCCGCCTGCTTCAGCCTCGCCAGCCTAGCTAGGACTGGTACGAGCCCAGGGCCGGCAAGCTCCTAGTGCCTCCACCCGCGATTCGGCGTTGCGGGGGTCAGCGGGGGTTGAAATAGAGTTTCAGTCCCGGCGGCGTCGACGTACACCCATTGCCGCCGGAACCCTTCTGCTTCCGGAGAGAGTCCGGCGTCGAGGGCCCCCGGGCCAATGCATCTGCCATTCTCAAGGACACACACCCGGAGCACTGTTCCCCCGAAGCCAACTCAAGGGAGAAGAAGTGGCGTAACAAGGCCACGGAGGGGAAAACACCAACAAAGGCCTCGCACAGGAACGCGAAGGCCGAGAGGAGGACGAGAGAACCAGGGTCAAGGTGGAGCACGTGCATCTGGTAATGCGAAAGCATAGCGGAGAGGAAGCTTGAGAATGGCGGCAGTATGCCCGAGAGAAGGGCATGGATATGAAGGGGGACAGCGGAGGCCACCAGCTCACCCCGAGGCCGCGAACCTAGCCAGATCTTGGTGGCCCCCCACTCATTGGAGCCGGCGGCGACCACCAGCTGAACCTTCTCCAACCCCTCCAAGTTCACCACCGACGACTGGCCCAGCGCGGGCTTAGGCGCCGATGCGGTCGTCGGCCCCCTCAAGCCTTCGCCTTCCACCCTCTTCGGAGACATGGCAAAAGGGGGGGAAGCGACGCAGCGCGCGCACGGGGACTCGACAGAAGGGGCGAGAGCCGCGCAGGAAGGGAGAACAGACGGCGGAATCGACGGGAGACGAAGGCGGCTCGGAGGCGTGTGCCGGATGACTCGACAAACCTGGCAATGGTCGGTCCGGTGCGGAGGAGAAGGGGTGACAGACCCCCGGACTGCCGCATATGAAGCCAGGCCCGCCGGCGTTTGGGGCCCGCGGCGCTTCGGGCCGACCACAAGGCTTTGCCCATAAGCCAGCTCGAGTGCGCCTTGGGCCCGGGGGCTACTGTCGGCGTTCTGGGAATGGGGGTACCCAGACCTGCTTGCCTGCGGTCCAGGGCATGGCCCACTTCATCAACCAAACACAGCCGGGCGCGGCCCCACTCAAGACAAGGCCCTCGCGAGGGCCCAAGCCTCACGAGGAGGAGCGGCGTCAAGACCAACAAGGGAGGGGCCTCCCCAGGCCCTCTCCGGAGGCAGCGGAGATCTCTATGCAAAGCCCGGCCTCAGGAGTCAAAGATGACGCAGGGAAGGACAGGCGGGCGCCAGCGCGCCAGGCGGTGCAGTTTCCCCTTTGGTGCAAAGGGAGCAAGGACGTACGCGGGTTCCCAAAGCGCCCCCAAAGGTTTCCATTCTAGTGCAACAAGACTGCAACCACCAGCCCCGCAGGACGGATGTCATCGCTGAGCCCACCTCTGCGCCACCGACAGCTACTTTGCAGGCGAAGACCGCCTTTGGGCAGGGCGGGCACGTACTCCTGTCTCCCTTCAAAATTGGCCGTTGTGTGATCCCTTCCCGCCGTTGCGATAAGGGAAGAGGACCCGAGCCACCGCTATATATAGAGGGTAGGCTGCACCGTAGAGAGGGGGCCGGATCCATTCCACCACTCATCCATCACCAAGCCACACAGGGCCTCGAACACCTCAGGGGAGCTCTCATGAGGCTCTGAAACACTGTACTAGTTCATCCACTCCACCTCCTCGAGAGGCAATCCACCAAAGCAGGAGTAGGGTATTACGCTTCGCAGTGGCCCGAACCTGGGTAAACTGTCGTGTTCATCTTCTTCCTCATCATCGCGCGAGTTTGTTGCTATGTTCATCGAGTAGCGAGCTAGGTTGGGCGAAGCCGCTGGTGATCTTCGCACACGCCCCTGTGTTCGAATCTTAAGGGTTTTGCGGAGCCCGAAATCCGACATAATGCTTGTCACTAGGGCCTGAGTGCCATGATTTCAAATATGAACCGTTTATGTTATCATCATTATAACTATGTTCTTGATCCTATCTTGCCTAGTCATATGCACCTATTACATGTTATGATCCGTAAACCCCGGGGTGATAGAAATCGGGATACTTTGTGGTGATGACCGTAGTTTGAGGAGTTCATGTATTCACTGTGTGTTAATGCTTTGTTCCTGCTCTCCATTAAAAGGAGGCCTTAATATCCCTTAGTTTCCTTATGGACCCTGGTGCCACGGGACGGTAGGACAAAAGATGTCATGCAAGTTCTTTTCCATAAGCACGTATGACTATTTACGGAATACATGCCTACATTACATTGACGAACTGGAGCTAGTTCTGTGTCGCCCTAGGTTATGACTGTTATATGATGAATATCATCCAACGAATACACCGATCTAGTGCCTACGAGTTTTCCACTTATTGTTCTTGCTTAGTTACTACTGCTGTTGTTACTGTTGCACTTACTACAAAACTATTATTGCTACTGTTACCGCTACTGCTACTGTTACCACTGCTATCAAACAATCATATTACTCTTCTACTGATCACTTTGTTGCAGATATATAATATCCAGGTGTGGTTGAATTGACTACTCAACTGCTAATACTCTCAAATATTCTTTGGCTCCCCTTGTGTGGAATCTATAAATCTGGGTTGAATACTCTACCCTAAAAAACTGTTGCGATCCCCTATACTTGTGGGTTATCAGCGCGCACGGGCGCGTGTGTGTGAACCCATGCTTGTGTGTTGACCATGTGCCTACATTGTGCGGTTTCCGATGACAAACCTATCGGTGGGCCCTTAGGGTCTGTCATGCCTTTTACTGACAAAGCTGGAAGGCCAAGGATGGGTGACGGTGTGTGTGTGCGTGTGCGTGCGTGTGTGTGTGTGTGTGTGTGTGTGTGTGTGTATGCGTGTGTGTGTGTGTGTGGACCATGCATGTCTCAATTGTGCGGTTTTCGATGACACGCTTATATATAGATGGGCCGCTATATATCATCCCTTTGACTGACAACGCTGGAACGTCAACCTGCTACGTGTCATGTGTGTGCGGGGAGGGGTGGGGGGAGGGGAACGATATATATATATACACGTCCATAACGACCTAGGTAGTATATACATAACCAATCTTAAGGGGGGTATATATGTCGAGTTATCTCAGCTAGGTGCATGCCACATCATAGCTAGTGTTGTGCATTGTGTATTAATTGAAACACCGGACCACACCATTTTCGCATATACATTTGGCCATATGTAGGGGGATGGTGTTCTTCTAGCCCCGCTCAACTGATCTTCGACGACGCACCAACTCGTGGTACCACGCGATCTATATATCCCTCTTGTCTGACAACAATATGTGATGGTTTGGCCATATTAAGGTATAAATTCTCTTGGCTGTCTTACGAAAAGTCAAACATGGATAAATGTGTGACAAAGTTTGAACCAGGTCATGTGTTAATAGGACCCCATCCTTCGGCACATAGTGTAGGGGGCAACACCCTACGTTTGTCATGAAACCCTTTTTTGTCACATTGGAAACTTTTAGGCATGCACATATGCAGCATGTGCCACACATTAAAGTTGCGCATTGCGAATTTAAACATGACAACACCATGTCCGTACATATATATACTTCATCCATTCCTAAATACAAGTTTTTTTAGAGATTTCACTATGAACCCTGGGTGAGGAATTCTTATTCCTCACCCCACCACCTCATGCATCATATAGTCACCCTAAGAACCCAAATGCATGTGAGGTAATATTACGGTGTGTAGTTAAGGCTCTTAAAACCAACCGTAAGAAATAAATGTGTCATGCATGTCAGGTAAAATTACGACATGCACGTGTTAGGTGAGGTAATATTATAACATGGCAGATGAGAATTCAATGCATGTGAGGTAAGATTACAACATGACCGTGAGGTAAGATTACGACGTGTGTGAGATAAAATTACCACATCCAAAAAATATCATGTCTTGTGTGAGTTTACCCTAGGGTGAAGAATTACTTATTCTTCATCCTGTATGACAAATAGACTTTCTATCTATCTATCTATATAGACTTTTCCTATATATATATATATATATATATATATATATATATATATATATATATATATATATATATATACTTTAGAGTGTAGATTCACTTATTTTACTCCGTACATATATAGTTAGTACTGGAATCTCTAAAAAGATTTTTTTTTAAACTCTAAAAAGACTTACATTTAGGAACGGAGGGAGTATATATATGGGCCACTAGCGGGCGTGGTTGTGTTTTGACCTTCTCTTGTGTTTTTTTGTCGTTTATCCCAAAGATGCTAGTATTATGTAAAATAGCAAACGAAACTGACGAAACAACCGTATGTGATTGTATCCCCAACAGGCACGAGTGTGCTACTCTAACCGTGTGCGATGCTCGTACACAGCAAAATCGGCCTTGCCTAGTGGTGGCAACCGCAAGCGTCAGCCAGTGCAACGGGGTAATGTGCACAGTAAAAACCTGTCGGTGCACTAGGACAGGGGTACCCAGTGCCCCTGACTTATGCACAGGCGGTAGCAACCGAACCTGATAACCCACAAGTGTAGGGGATCGTTTGTAGCCTTTTTCGATAAGTAAGAGTGTCGAACCCAACAAGGAGCTAAAGGTAGAACAAATATTCCTTCAAGTTCTATCGACCACCGATACAACTCTACGCACACTTAACGTTTGCTTTACCTAGAACAAGTATGAAACTACTTTGCGGGAATAAAACTAGAAGTACTTTGCAAGAAAATAAAGGACGTGGAAATAAAAGTTAGGTGCTGTTTTAATAAAAGAAAAATAAAAGTAAATTGTTTTGTAGCAATATTTTTGTGTAACGCAAGAGAAAGATTGTCTCTAGGCAATTGAATATGATACGATAGATACTTGTTATATGCAATGAGGAAGAGGCATGAGCTAACATACTTTCTCTACTTGGATCATATGCACTTATGATTGGAACTCTAGCAAGCATCCGCAACTACTAAAGATCATTAAGGTAAAACCCAACCATAGCATTAAGTATCAAGTCCTCTTTACTCCCATACACCATAACCCACCTACTCGGGTTTATGCTTCTGTCACTCAAGCAACCCACCATAGGCAAATCATGCACATATTGCAACACCCTACAGTGGGGATCCCTCACGCTTGCGCGACACGGAAGGCACCATAGGACAGCACCATATCAACATACAACTCACATCCATAACATCATACCACAATTAACCCATAGGACAAAAAAGATCTACTCAAACATCATAGGGTAGCCAAATATCATTGGGAAATAATATATGGAGTTGAGCACCATGTTTATGTAGAGATTACAGCGTGGAAGAGAGGTGTTACACCGCTACAAGAGGGGGAGAGAGTTGGTGTTGACGGCGGCGAAGTTTGTTGATGTAGATCGTCATCACGATGCTTGCCCCGGCGGCGTTCCAGCGCCACCGGGAGAGAGGGGGAGAGAGCCCCCCTCCTTCTTCTTCTTCCTTGGCCTCCCCCCTATATGGGAGGAGAGTTCCCCCTGGTCCATGGCCTCCATGGCGGCGGAGGGGCGGGAGCCCCTCCGAGATTGGATCTCCCTCTCTGCTCTCTTCTGTTTCGCGTTCCTGTTTCTGGCTGAAATTTTGAGGGGATTTTTATCCAAAAATTAGCTTTCTTGCGCCCGAAGGAGAGCTCTAAGAGACCTACGAGGTGTCCACCCTCCACCAGGGCATGTTTGGGCCCTGGTCCGCGCCCTGATATGACGTGCCCACTGTGGGCCTCCGTTTGCATTGATTCCACTTCTCAAAATTCACAAATATTTAAAAAAAATCTCCGTAAATTTTTATTGCGTTTGGACTTCGTTTGATATGGAATTTCTGCGAAACAAAAAACACACAAAAAACAGGAACTCACACTGGGCACTGGATCAATAGGTTAGTCCAATAAATCATATGAATTGTCGCCAAAAGTATGTGAAAGTTGTATAATATTGACATGAAACAATCAAAAATTATAGATACGACGGAGACGTATCAGCATCCCCAAGCTTAATTCCTACTCGTCCTCGAGTAGGTAAATGATAAAAAAAGATATTTTTTGATGTGGAATGCTACCTAGCATAATCTTGATCATATATCTAATCATGGCATGAATATTAAGACATGAGTGATTCAAAGCAATAGTCAAGTTTTGACATAAATACTTTAATACTCAGGCATCCCAACAAACAATCATGTCTTTCAAAATATTAAGGCTAAAGAACGCTATCCCTACAAAATCATATAGCCTTGTCATGCTCGGTCTTCTTAACACAAAGTATAAAATCATGTACTACCCCGGTGTCAGCCAAGCAATTGGTTCATACTTTTTAACGCGCTTCAGCATTTTCAACTCTCACGCAATACATGAGCGCAAGCCATGGATACAGCACTATGGGTGGAATGGAATGCGGTGGTAGGTTTCAAAGGGGTAAAACTGGAGAAGAAAGTCTCGCATCAACTCAGCATATCAACGGGCTATGGAGATGCCCATCAATAGATATCAATGCGAGGAGTAGGGATTGCTATGCAACGGATGCACTAAGAGCTATAAGTGTATGAAAGCTCAATATGAAAACTAAGTGGGTGTGCATCTAACTCTATAATGAAAAATACCCACTAGTATATGAAAGTGACAACATAGAAGACTCTCTATATGAAAAACATGGTGCTACTTTGAAGCACAAGTGTGGAATTAGCATGCCCCTTCTCTCTTTGTCTCTCTCTTTTTTTCCTCTCTTTTTTTCCTTTTTTCTTTCTTTCTTTTTTTGCTTTTTTTTCTTTCCTTTTTTCTTTTTTTTTCTTTTTGTCCGGAGCCTCATCCCTACTTGTGGGGGAATCATAGTTTCCATCATCCTTTCCTCACTGGGACATGCTCTAACAATGAATAACGATGATCATTACACTTCTATTTACTTATAACTCAATATTACAACTTGATACCTAGAACAAAATATGACTCTATATGAATGTTGTGCAATGATCTAGCGGAGCAAAGATATAAAAAAACGGACAAGCCATGGAAACATCATGCTAGCTATCTTACGATCATGTAAGGCAATATGACAATGAATGCTCAAGTCGTCAAAACGGAAGCGGTGGAAGTTGCATGACAATATATCTCGGAATGGCTATGGAAATGCCATAATAGGTAGGTATGGTGGCTGTTTTGAGGAAGATATAATAAGGCTTATGTGTGATAAAGTGTATCATATCATGGGGTTTGGATGCACCGGCGAAGTTTGTGCCGACTCTCGAGGTGAGAATGGGCAATGCGCGTTACCATAGAGGCTAGCAAATTGTGGAAAGGTAAGAGTGCGTATAATCCATGGACTCATATTAGTCATAAAGAACTCACATACTTATTGCAAAAGTTTATTAGCCCTCGAAGCAAAGTATTACTACGCATATCCCTAGGGGGGAGGTTGGTAGGAGTTAACCATCGCGCGCCCCCGGCCTTCACACAAAGATAGACAATCAAGGATAAATTGTGCTCCAACTTCCTAGCATAACGGGAGACTATACGTGGATGCTTCGGGAATCACAAACCTTAACACAAATATCTTACTAAACACGATCATCCACTAGTACCTCCCACATATTATCATCTCTATATCGCAAAACTATTGCAAGGAATCAAACATATCATATTCAGTGATCCATAAGTTTTATGTAGGATTGTATGACTAACCATGCAAATGACCAATTCATGTTGACTCTCTAAATAGATATAAGTGAAGCAAGAGAGTTTAATTCTTTCTACAGAAGACCATGCTCTATAAATATAAGTGAAGCGAAAGAGCATTCTTTAAATAACGGGTTTCTATGTGAAGAGAAACAGGCAATTCAAACTTCAAATGATATAAGTGAAGCACATGAAGCATTCTATAAGGCCATACTCAAAAGATATAAGTGAAGTGCAATGAGCATTCTATAAATCAACCATGGACTATATCATAGCAGCATGGTTCATAAAAGAAAAGTGAAAACTAAATGCAAAAGACGCTCCAAGATTTACACATATCACACGAATGAAACGAATTCAAAAACATACTGATACTTGTTGAAGAAAGATGGGATGCCTTCCGGGGCATCCCCAAGCTTAGACACTTGAGTCTCCTTGGATATTTACCTTGGGTGCCTTGGGCATCCCCAAGCTTGAACTCTTGCCTCTCCTCCTCCTCATATCGAGACCTCCACGATATTCGAACACTTCATCCACACAAAACTTAACAGAAGACTGGTAAGATCTGTTAGTATAATAAAGCAAACTACTACTTTAAGTACTATTGCAAACCCATTCATATTTTATATTTGCATTATCCCCGCTGTATTATAACTTTTCCACGGCTTATACCACCGATAAAATCGATAGTTTCATCAAAACAAGCAAAACAATGCATCAAAAACAGAATCTGTCTTAAACAGGATAGTCTGTAGTAATCTGAACTTTGACCATACTTCTGTAACTCCAAAAATTCCGAAAATTTAGGACAACGTACAGAATTTGTATAGAAATAATGTGTTAACTTTTTAGCTCATTCTCACGTTCCAGTAAAATATGAAAATTCGTGCACTTGGGAACAAAGTTTCTGTTTCAGATTCAGCATTGCTTCTACTCATCTTATGAATCGTCCTAAAGGAAAATCTTGGCACAATAAAATAAAATAAAACACAACAGAAATAAATGACTCTCTAAAACTTCTGTGTTGTCTCCCTGGCAGCGCTTTCTTTAAAGCCATTAAGGTAGGCATAAAGTGCTCAAGTAATTGATCCACCCGGATCCCAAGGTATATCAAAGTCAATTTTAATTAACAATGATTTGTAATTTAGTAGTGAGCACAAAGTGATGTGTATCATGTGACAACGAAGTCTAACTCTCTTCCTATGCATTGGCATGTCACAAAAGAACAATTCATGCACATTAAGTAAAGGCCAATGCATAGTATAAACAGTTTCTTGCAATTTTATAGTATTGGAAACATAGAGAGGTGAAGATTTGGTTCCTCTCTTATAATAGTTACAAGTAGGAGCAGCAAGCACTGTCGGATTTCGGGCTCTGCAAAACCCTTAAGATTCGAACACAGGGGCGTGCGCGAAGATCCCCTGCAGCTTTGCCCTACCTAGCTCGCTACTCGATGGACACAACAGTGAATTCGCACGATGACGAGGAAGAAGATGAACACGACGGTTTACCCAGGTTCGGGCCGCTGCGAAGCGTAATACCCTACTCCTGCTTTGGTGGATTGCCTCTCGAGGAGGTGTGGTGGATGAACTAGTACAGTGTTTCGGAGCCTCGTGAGGGCGCTCCTGAGGTGTTCTTGGCCCTCTGTTCGCCTTGTGATGGGCGAGTGAGTTGAATGGTTTTCGGATCCCCTCTACGGTGCAGCCTACCCTCTATATATAGCGGTGGCTCAGGTCCTCTTCCCTTGTCGCAATGGCGGGAAGGGATCCCACAACGGCCAATTTTGAAGGGGGACAGGAGTACGTGCCCGCCCTGCCCAAAGGCGGTCTTCGCCTTCAAAGCAGCTGTCGATGATGCAGAGGTGGGCTCGGCGATGAAATCCGCCCTGCGGGGCTGGTGGTTGTGGTCTTGTTGCACCGGAATGGAAACCTTTTGTGGGGACCCCGACTCATAAGTCATGATCACCAAATGTACGTGCACAGTGATCCCAGAGATCAATGCTCACTGAACACACAGAAACTGAATAACAAGAGTCTTACATCCATTACATACCGGTTTACTCAAATATGGCCTTTATGGCCAAGTCTTCATATGATTGCAGCGGAAATCTTCAACGATAGCGTGGACCCATGCCATCTGCCTTAACCCTACAGGCATTCTGGCTGGGAAGCGTCCTAGCTCGCATGTCCATCTCCAAGGTAATCTTCATCATAACCAAATCTTTCATGCCTGGCCAATAAAATAACCAGTGGCAAGCCAATGAGTACTTCGAATGTACTCGCGAACAACCCATGTTTGGAACAAGGTTCAACAGAGCATGATATAGCACTAGTAGGTAATTTTGCGGAAAGCTAGTTTGAGTGCAATGACATGTTCAATCAACTGGTAAAAGCATGCATCAAGAGGTTGCAGATATCCATATGAACAAGTTACAGATATCAACATAAGCAAGGGGTTGAACATCTCATGTTCAGTCATCATGTCAAGTCCTCTGACTTGGTTCAAGTTTCAACTTTGTCACCAACACACACACCAGTTTGTGAAAACATCGAACGTAGTTTAAGCAGGACCTCCAACTATCCATGACCATGGACACGGCTATTCAAATAGTTTTACACTCTGCAGAGGTTGCACACTTTACCCACATGACTCGGGGAACTTCCGTGTCATCCACGACTCGCGGTACATCACATACCCGAGGTAAGCACCCGAACAATGCCTTTCCCCTAGCGATACTAAACAAAGAGTCCAGTCATTGGTGCCATCCCTCATGATATACATCACACGTATCATCCATGAGGTCACGCAACGGTGTGCCCGGTGCCTATGAAGACAGCGCATGATCGTCCATTCCGGTACGACCCCGTATCGAGAGTGACCACTTCACTCCCGCCACTAGTAATGCGGGCTCTATGCTAGTACCCACCAAGGTAATCAACAAAGCCCCGTCCCATAAGGGGTATCGTGGTTGTACATGTAAGGTTGGGGTGGTCAGCAAATCTTAAATCTCTCCGTTTTTGAAAACACACACACACAACCTGCTCCGGTACACCACTTATTTTCAAGTGGTTACCTAGCACAACATCATATCCCTCGGGCATTAGTGGCACCCGACGGGGTTTTCGAAAATTCTTTGAAATCATTTTGTTTCCATCACCATGCATATTCCCGTCCCATTTTGCGTAGCAACTACTTAGCATCCTAACTACTCCCACCCGCACAACCCTCATAAGAAGGTAGGGTTATGCACGATGCAAGTATCAATGGTAAAGTATCGGAGGCATCCCACCGAAAGGGGGGTACCTTATCAACATGATCAATTCATTGGAACAACAAGTGCTATATGACATGCAAATAAAGGGTTCATAGTCATGGTCAAAGGGCTGCTTGCCTGGCTCAGCAAAGTCTTCGAGGTCTTCACACGCTTCTCGTCCACTCCGATCATTCCATCTACTTCATCAACTATCGCCGGAAACAATCATAATAAGAAACACCACAAGCAGAAAAATAAAAGTGCTCTATAAATAGGAGTTTTATTTTTCTTGGACACCTCTGGTCACAAGAGAAATAGCCAAGGAGGTTTTATTGGACGTGGATCGAGGGGAATTTTTGAATGGTGGAAATGAAGGAAATGATGATCCTATAAGATGTCCATAGACAATATTTTTGTAAAAATGAGTGGAGGAACTCATCAAATAGGGCATGTTTATAGAAGAATTTAGAAAGTAGTTTCACTGGATTTGGAGTTGGGATGAATTTCCTAGGGATTTGCAAAGTGGAGCACATAAGAAGAAATGGTTCAATATTTGACATAGCAGAGGAAGTGTAAGGAAAAATGTTCATATCCTAAGACATGATTTTATATGCATCTAGGAACTTGAATTACTTCATTTGGATCTATCATGAATCCACTGACGATTTTACAAGGTGGGTCTTTCATAGTTCAAATTCAAATTTGAATTTGAACTCTATAGAAAAGGTTGCAGGAAAAATGTGCAATGCACATATTGGGATAGGACTCGATTTTAGGGACACCTAGGATTTTTAATCTCCAAATTTGGATCCATAATGAATTTACTATGATTTATCTAGTCTCTGAAGAAAATAAAAACAATGAAAAAGGAAATATACCTAATGGGCCAAACAGGCGCACTGGGCGCATCATAGCAGCGGGCACAGTGGGCCGGCCCAGCTGCTGGCTGCGCGCGTGCGAGGACTGCCACGCCGAAGGCGTACCCCACGGAGTGCGCCTTCTCCGTGGGAACACGGAGTCAGGGGGAGGCGTTTCCACTTAAGCGTCGGGCCCGCCCGGTGAGCCACTTACAGGTGGGCCCGCCCTGGCAGGTCCATCCTCCTCCTCCCGCTCGAACGGTTTAGAGGCAGGGGAGGCGGGCCGAGCGCTCGTCGGCGCTCGCTCCAACGGCTCCGGCCACCTCCGGTGATGACCCGGCCACCGGAGGGCTCGGGATGGAGACCCGCACCCACCTGGGTGCCCCATTTTCGCCGGGAAGCACCAGGGATGATAGGCCTCGGTCGCGGCGGAGGCCGGCGACGGGCGGCCGTGGGAGCAGCGATCCGGCCACCGGAAGGGATGAAAGGAGCGCGATGAAGGCTTGTGGTGACGCAGGAGGATCTCCGGTGATGATCAGAGGGGCTGGGGGAGGCCACCATGGCCGAACTGTGGCCATGGGGAAGTTCCTGGAGGTAGATGAGGATCAAGGTGAAGTGTGGTAAAAAGATGGGGCCAAGGAGATGAAATAAAATGGTGAAACAAGTCACTTTAGGATTTGACCAGAAGGTGTTTGATGGCTGTTTGGGCAAGTTAAGATGATCTACACGATATGATATTTAACAGGGTAAAATGGGAGGTAAAAACAAGGTGGACCACAAGATTTGAGCATGATTGAAGAAAGTTGACAATGTAAACATGGTAAACCCTAGAAATCAACAGAAATAGGTTTCTATAGATCTGGTCATGCTAAGCTATTCTCCTTAATGCACCACTTTGTGTGGTGGCATTATTTGGATATTAGAGCATGCCCAAAAAGTTTGGGATCAAATAGAGAAACTTGACAATGCAAAAATTCCCAACTCTAGAACTCAGCAGAGAGGGGTTTGGAGGGGTTTGGACAAGTGGATCTGTTCTCCATGATGCACCACTTGGTGTAAATGCATTATTAGAGGATCAGAACATGTCCACAAAGTTTTAGCATAATTGGAGACAGTTGGCAATGTAGAGTTGCTCAAATTTGGATCTGGACACACAGGGTTTTGGAATATTTTGGTGTATCAAATCAATTGGTTTTGAGATGAAACTTGGCAAGATGATCACATATGTCATATGTGACATGCTAGAATTTTCTTGGATTTATTTGAGAATATTTCTTATAGAAATATTTCAAATTCTTGAAATAGGCAGAAATGGTTTTGAAGGGTTTTGTCCATTATTTAGAACATGACCATGTGTTTAAACTATTATATATGGACAATATATGTCCACTGAGTTTTCCTAAATTTTCTCAAATATTTTGAAAGCATAAAAATAATTTTTCCCTATAAAAGACCATTTCTGGCCTTAAGAAAAAGCCTTTAAATAAAATAGGAAAAAAATCTTTAAAAATAATATTTGGTGGTTTTGGGAAGTCATATATATAGTAGGTTCCAAATAAATCCTTTGGGGCAATACAATCCACCCAATTTGAGGACTTGTAGTACAAACCTTAGTTTAGGGGGTTTTGAAAACCTAAATTGAATAAATGCTTTTTGGCCAAAATAATATTTGATAAAAATAGTTTTAGGTACTATACACATGGTATGATCATTGGACAAGATTTTAGATCAAGGAAAAGGGTTTTGAGAGTAGGAGGGAGTTTTATGAATATAGAGCACCAACAAGCAAGCAAATAGCACTCAAGTCAAGCATTCATATGCACTCAAAAAGTTTTAATTGGCCCTAATTTTTGAGTCATGTTAACTTAGTCATGAGGCAAATCACAGGGTGTGACACCTTTGGGGGTGATTTTGGGAACCCGCGTACGCCCTTGCTCCCTTTGCACTAAAGGGGAAACTGCGCCGCCTAGCGCGCTGGCGCTCGCCTGTCCTTCCCTGCATCATCTTTAACTCCTGAGGCCGGGCCTTGCATGGAGATCTCCGCCGCTCCGTAGGGGGCCTGGGGAAGCCCCTCCCTTGCCAGTCTTGACGCTGCTCCTCCTCGCGAGCCGGGAGCCCTCACGAGGGCCTTGTCTTGAGTGGGGCCGTGCCTGGCTGTGTTTGGCTGATGAAGTGGGCCATGCCCTGGGCCGCAGGCAGGCAGGTCTGGGTACCCCCGTTCCCGGAATGCCGACAGTAGCCCCCGGGCCCAAGGCGTGCTCGAGCTGGCTTCTGGGCGAAGCCTTGGGGGTGGCCCGAAGCGCCGCGGGCCCCAAACGCCTGCGGGTCAGGACTGGCGCGTGTCGTGCAGCTGATGTCGGGCGTCCTTCGTCCCTTCGACCACCGCCTGAATCGACAAGAGCCTGACTTCTAGCGTTGGGTCATTATTGCTTTCCCCTTTCGCGCACTTGATCTTGCTTTCCAGGTCTCCGGCTCTAGCTGACGCCTCTCCAGATCCGGCGCCGCTCCGTCCTCCTCCTTGCTGCTTTGGCCCCGCGAGCTTCCCGATGGCCCCCGCCGGCAAGCAGAAGCCAGAGGCCCAGAGCTCTGCCTCCGCTCCTATCTCGCCGGCGCTCTCTGGGTCCACCATCGCCAAGGTCGAGGACCTCGTCCCGGTGCTCCCGTCGACGGCGGACAAGACCAATGAGTGCGGGCGGACCCTGATATGGGGCGGCTCCTCGGAGAAGCGGCCCTCGTCCAAGGCGGTCTACCCCTTCTTTCTCCATAGCGTCTTCGCCGGGCTCGTCCCGCCCTTCTCCGCGTTCTTCACCGCCATCCTCGACCACTACGGGATTCATGCCCTTCAGCTCCAGTCCAACTCCATCCTGCTCTTGTCCGTCTTTGCCTTCTACTGCGAGGCCTTCGTGGGCGTGAGGCCTTCGGTGGCCCTCTTCCGCCATTTCTTCAGCTTGCGCCTGCACAACGGCGCTCAACGGTCGGCATGTGTCTCCTTCGTCGCGGTTCAGAGCGGCAACATGCTCTTGAAGGCCGGGAAGAAGGTGGAGAACTTCAGGCACCGCTGGGTCCTCATGGATCTCAAGGACACCAACCCTCGGTTGGATCTGCCGAAGGGGCTGCCGGAGAAGACCTCCGCGTGGAGCTCTGCGAAGCTTTCCGACCCCCGGGTCGGGCCCGTCCTGGAGCACTTCTCCCGCGACATCAGTGCTAGGAAGCTGACTGGGGGGATGATAGTGAAGGAGTTCTTGGCGCAGCGCCTGGCGCCTCTCCAGGCCCATTCTAGGCCCTTGTGGGACTATCAGGGCTGCGGCGACAACCTCAGGCTTCGGTCCGTGCGCATAACCCCCGAGGAACTAAGCAGGGCTGTGACGACCCTGCTCAACGGCGACCCTGGTGATTTTCCTGAGGCCCACGCCCAGCTGTACTGCCGCGACGACGGGGCCGATCTGGTTGACGCAATGCCTGTCTTCAACGAACTGGGGCTTTTCCCAGCCGAGGGCCTTAGTTCCCCGGTGATGGTGTCCTCCGGTGACACCACATGCGGGGAGGACTCGGAGAAGACCGCTGACGACGGCCCGGCAGGGGCGTCTCCCCCGTCGCAGGGCACTCTTCTGCGCGAGCTCGAGGACGACGATGATGTTGGTGAAGTTTCTGCTGCGGGCTCCTCACGCGCCGCCAAGGCCCCTAGGGGGCTAGGGCCAGCCCCTCGCGCCTCGCGGTCTGCCTGCGTGTCGACTCCGAGGAAGCGCGGGGCGGAGTCTCCTTTGGTGCACCCTGTCTCTGCCGGCAAGGCGGTTGAAGCGCCGGCCTCGCCCCCACCCGAATCGCAACTTGCAGGCAAGGTGGGCGAGGCCGGGGCCATGACGGTCCCTTTGGCGGCCACCCCTACGGACAGCGCCTCTGCTCCCCCGCGTGGTGGTCCCCCCACCGAGCGAGGCTTGGACGCCCCCGTCGTTGCCGGGGCGGAGAGGAAGAGGAAGTGGGTCGACGTTGAGGAGTAAGTATCCCGGCTCGGCTTTGCTTGCTCGCCTATGGCTTGTGTGTTGATGTCCTTCCTTTGATTGGTGACCAGGGGCGCCGCCATGCTGAAGATGAGGAAGAAGAAGGCGAGCGTCAAGCCGAAGGCGCCTTTCGACGCGCCGCCCGCTCCCGTCCTCACGCCGTCGCCTGTTGCCGAGGGGGCTCGCGAGGAGACTTCCTTGGCCCCCATCGCGGAGCCCCTTGAGCACCCAATGCCTGTCGGTGAGGTCGCTCCTGCCCTCGAGGGCGCGGGGGTGCCGATGTCTGGAGGGCCAGCCCCTGAGGGCCGGCCACCCGTCGATCCGTCCGTGTCCGTGGTCGTCGCGCGGCCTCCGGAGCCTCCTGCTCCTCGTGCTGCTGCCTCCCTGGTGACGTCTCCTGCGGCCGCGCATGGGACTCCTCTGGAGGGGGCCTTGATGCCTTCGCCGCGTGGCCTCGACGTCCTGGACGGGGCCTTCGCTGTTCTGGGTCAGGTTCGTGGCGCCCTCGGGAGTATCGATGATCGCCTCGCGAGTGGGCGCCTAGAGCTCCTCTCAGGGTGGCTCCAGGTCGACGCCTCCGCCGTGGCGATTTTTGGTCAGGCCGAGGCTGCCGCGGCGAAGAGCGAGAAGGGAACCGCGTCTTCTCGGGCAGCACACGAGGAGGCGTTGCTTGAGGCGGCATCTGCTGCCAGGCGTTGCGAAGAGGTGGAAGCCCGTCTGAAGGTCCTCCATGAGGAGAAGGCCGAGCTTGCGAAGCAGCTGCGTCAGCGGGAGGAAGACCTCGAGGCCCGCGAGGCCAAGCTTGCCGCTCGGGGACTCCGAGCTGTCCCAGGTGGCGGCCTGCCAAGACCCGGAGCGGGTGCACCTGGACGCGCAGGAGAAGGAAGTTGCTTCGAAGAAGGCCATGCTCGACACCAGGGAGGAAACTCTTGCCGCAGCCGAGGATAAAAAGGCCGCGGAGCTGAGCACCTTTCCCGCCGTCGAGCTCAAACTTTGCCGAGCGCTCCATGCCCTTTGCCGGGATGGGTTCGCGGAGCCCCTGGTGGCTCCAGAGAGCGGCTTCGCGGTGCTTGCTTCGAAGCTCGTCGAGGCGCTGGAGGGCGTCGTTGTCAAGGTGGAGGGGGTCTTGGAGAGCGAGTGCCGCGACCTCTTTTCCGAGGCCGCGACGCGCGTCTTCAGCCATCTTCATCTTCGCGAGTTGGGGTTCGACTTCGACTCCGTGATCCGCCCGGTTGCCCCCGAGGTCCGCGCTAGCGCTGCGGCAGCGGTGAAGGGCGCCATGGAGACGCTGGTGAAGAGGTTCACTCGCGTCACGGTTTCTCCGCCTCCTGATGCTGCTGGAGCTGGCGGCGAAGAAGACGATGCCAGTGATGTCGACGACGAGTTCCCTGAGGGCAGGACGAGTGGTGGCGGTGGTTCCTCCTGATTCCTCTCCCCTGCTCCTTTCCTGTAGTGTGCATCGTGCCTCATGGAGGCGTTAAACTTGTTTGTGTTCGCGAAAACTTTTAATGCTTGTAATAACTGTTGAACTATGTGATTGTTCTCTTCACCTTGTTTCCTTCTTGCTTGCTTGTGATGCTCTGCGTCGGCATGGCCCGGCCTGCGCATACCTCAACCGTCGTTGGGCCGACCGGATCACCAAGGATGGTCCAAGGGGTGAGGGGCTACGGGTCCAGTGAGGCTCCTGAGTCGCGATGCTCAGGAGTCCCCCTTGACGTACGAGCAGCCCTCATGAAGGGAACGCGGTGAAGATTGAGCCAACTTGAAAATTTCGGACACCTTTAGCGCTCTGCGTCGGCAGGGCCCGGCCCGCGCATACCACAACCGCCGTTCGGCCGACCGGATCACCAAGGACGGTCCAATGGCTGAGGGGCTACGGGTCCAGTGAGGCTCCTGAGTCGCGATGCTCAGGAGTCCCCCTTGACGTACGAGCTCCAGCGTCCTCCTTAAGGGTTTTTGAGCATTTTTTGAGCGCCTAGAGCTCTGCGTTGGCAGGGCCTGGCCCGCGCATACCTCAACCACCGTTGGGCCGACCGGATCACCAAGGACGGTCCAAGGGGTGAGGGGCTACAGGTCCAGTGAGTCTCCTGAGTCGCGATGCTCAGGAGTCCCCCTTGACGTACGAGCGGCTCCCATACCTTTCCTCGCCAGTTTTTCCAGAGATGGGCGCGTGAAGACCAGGTTTGGCAGACCTGGGAAGGGAGCGTGTACCAGGCTTGGCCGGGTAGTAGCCCCCGTGCAGCCCCCTCACGTGTACATCCCAGGGGAACGCAGCGAGAAGGGGGGCACTAGGGGCCTTCCTGAGGTTGGATGCAGCCGCTGGGGCGCCCTCAGTTGTTTATCCCCCCGCACGGGGCGTGGGGCTTCCACATTGCGTGGGCATAGTCATTGGAGGACCATGTTGACCGCCAGCACGGGGCTGTGGCTTACACATTGCGTGGGCATAGTCATTGGTGGACCGTGTTGACCGCCAGCATGGAGCTGTGGCTTCCACATTGCGTTGGCATAGTCATTGGTGGACCGTGTTGACTTCTCCGCCAGCGCTGGGCTGTGGCTGCCACATTGCGTGGGAAGGAACCCCTCCGCATCCTCGGGGGGCTCCGGGCGTGTACAGCCCATAGAGTTCGTACGCGTGGCTGGCACGGCAGAACTGGGAGGTGTATCTGGGAGCTCGCGAGGGCGCTTTGGCCTCGCGAGGTCCCTACCTCAAAGGCGGTTTGCGCCTGAGTCTTCTCGTAGATGGGGCCCTCTGTGGCCCAGCAGGCTTCTTCTTCTTCACGAGTGAGGCAGGTTGGGAGTCCTTTTGGCACTCTACGTCTGCAGGTCCCGGTCCCGCACATTTCCCGACCACCGTAGTGTACGACCGGATCACCAAGGTCGCAACTACGAGGTCAGGCCCCGGCACCCTTGAAGCCGACCGGATCACCAAGGACGACGTCAAGGGGTGAGTGGCTTTATGACCGGTAAGGCTCCTGAGGCACATTGCTCAGGAGCCCCCTTTGACGCTCAAGCGGCTCTACGTCGGCAGGTCCGGGTCCCGCACATTTCCCTACCGCCGTAGTGTACGACCGGATCACCAAGGACGCAACTACGGGGTGAGGCCCCGACACCCTCGATGCCGACCAGATCACCAAGGACGACACCAAGGGGCGGGTGGCTATATGACCAGTAAGGCCCCTGAGGCGCGATGCTCAGGGGCCCCCCTTGACGCTCGAGCGACCCCCATACCACCCTGTAGGCTGCTGCCTCAGGAGGCTGTGGGGCCTTCGGAGACTCCATGCTGAGGCACCGCGCTGCGGCCGGAGCCCCCAAGCAGGGGCGACCACCCAAAGATGCAAGCCCCTGAGGCGACAGCGCCTCGCATCCCAGTTCCGAGGTGCCCCCGGGGGGGCTGTAGCGCGCGACCCCTTGCGAAACACCAACTCAGAAAGTGTGATGTGGCGGCATTCACACTGGCAAGGAGCCATGCAGGCAAACTAAAACGTTAGGGAACAGATCAGATGCATGAGAAACTATTGAAATATGCATAAACGGGGCGACTGCAGGGGCGTGCCCTGATCGCCTGAGGACAATGCGGCCCGGTGGGTGCCCTCAAACGGAGTGAACCAAAAAATTACCTGGCAACAGCCAACAAAAAGTCACCCAACGGCCATGCCGCTGAAGAGCCGAAGCTGCCGTCATAGCCTGATCTTACACCTCCATGAGCGCGACCCTCATGGGTCCGTCATCTCCCGAGGCTCGGGACCTTCGCTTGGTCCGAGCATCTCCTCCAACTCCTCGCCGCGCCTCGCCAGGCAAGGCATGAGCATGGCTCGGTAAAGGCGCTGGAAGGTGACGCCTGCGTTCGCCAGTCCGAAGGGCATGCGGACGTAGGCGTTCGGGTAGACCCATCCATGGTCGGCGCGCGCTGGCGAGAAGGGGCCCTGGGACGCGGCCTTGTTGATCGCGAGCGCGTTGACACAGATGCGCGGCTGGTCGTCCGTGCCGATGACGGCGGCTGCGATTGGTGGTGCTGGGCAGTCCCCGCCTTGCATGGCCGGCGCTCCTCGAAGCTCCTCGATCGCTCTGATGACGGACTCTTGCGAACTGGGCGCCACGCACCGTGCTCCTAGCTCGAGCTGATGCACGTCAGGACGCGCCTTCAGGTTGTGCTCGAGCGCCTCTCTTGTCTCACCGGCCAAGCCGGAAACTCCCCGGGTGGGAGCCCCCGGGCCCGACCCAAGAGGGGCGCCGAGCGCACCTTCCTATGCGATAGGAGGTGGGGCCCCGTCCCTGAGCGCAGAGCCCGAGGTTCCAGGACGCCCTGCGGGAAGGAACTGCTTCTTCTTCTTGCGCGGGTCCTCACGAGGCAGTGTGTCCTCCTCGTCATCCGAGCGCTCGGCCGCCGCGGCGCGGTAAGCACGCTCGAGGGTGCAGACGGCATCCTTCTCATCGCAAGCAACGGTGATGACGCCGCCACTCCCTGGCATCTTGAGGACGTTGTAGCCGTGGTGAGTCACCGCCATGAACTTGGCGAGGGCCGGGTACCCAAGGATTGCGTTGTACGGGAGGTGGATGTGCACGACGTCGAAGACGATGATCTTGGTGTGGTAGTTCTCGCGCCCGCCGAAGGTGACAGGCAGACGCACTTGCCCGATGGGGACGGTGGATCCGTCGGTAACTCCCGAGAAGGGCTTTGTCGGCATGAGCTGTTCGTACGGTACCTGGAGCATCTCGAAGGTCTCAATGGAGAGGACATTGAGCCCTGCTCCACTGTCGATGAGGGTCTTGGTGACGAGGACGTTGCTGATGGTCGGAGTGCACAACATGGGGGGCTTGCCGGCCATGGCCGAGCACCTGAGTTGGTCCCTCGAGTCGAAGGTGATGGCAGTCTGGGACCACTTGAGGGGACGCATCGCTTCGGGCTTTGGGAGAGCCGTGTTCACCTCCCGCATGAACTGCTTGAAGGCACGGTTCGATGCAGGGGCCTGAGCGCCGCCCAGGATACGGGCTACCGCCCTGACTTCCTGGAAGCCCCCAGCCCCATCGTCATGCCTGTCCTCTTCCTTCCTTCTGGGTGGCAGAGGTAGTGGGGGTAGACCGGCCTCACGAGGCCGTGCCTCACGAGGCTGGCCGTGGCGTGACCCCTCCGGAGGGTCATCGCGCCAGCGATCCTCACGAGGCTGATCACGCCAGCGGTCGTCCCGAGCCTGATCGCGCTAGCGGTCCTCCTGGGGCTGATCGCGCCACCCTTGACGCGGTTCCCGGTTGTCCCAGCGGCCTCCACCGCGGCCTCCGCCGCGTCCAAAGCCTCGGTCAGCGCGTCCGGGGCGCCTGCCGAAGTGCTCGGCGCGGATCAGCCTGAGTTCCTGGCAGTCGGCGGTGTCGTGGTTGTTGGTGCCATGGAAGATGCAGGTCGGTTTTCCCCCTGGGGGTGTTCCTCACCCCGGCTGCGCTTCGCCTCAGGTTCGGCCGCAAGCACCGCTGGGGCCTTGCGCTTCGCCTCCTTTGCCTTGTTCTTCTTTTCTTCTGGCTCTGCCGCTAGAGGCCCGCGGAGCGACAGGCGGCCCTCCTCAGCCTTGGCGCACCTGTTCGCCAGATTGAACATCTCCAAGGCATAGCACAGTTAGTCGTTCATGGCGAGCTCCTCCTTCATCTTGAGGTCTGTGATGCCGTCGCTGAATGCTGAGATGATAGCCTCGTCTGACGCCCTCGGGATCTTTAGGCGCGTGGTCATGAAGCGTTGTATGAACTTGTGCAGGGTCTCCCCATCCTGCTGCTTGATATGCCGCAGGTCGTTCACGGTGGGCGCGCGGTCGTGGGTGCCTTGGAAGTTGGCGATGAAGCGTTTGCGCAGGCCATCCCAGGAGGTGATGCACGCCTCCGGGAGGTTGAACAGCCAGGAGAGCGCGCTGCCCTTGAGCGCCATGGGGAACCAGCACGCCATGACCTTGTCATCTCCTCCAGCCGCCCGGATGGTCAGGGAGTAGAGCTGTAGGAACTCGGCTGGATCTGGGGTGCTGTCGTAGCGCGGGGGCAGGTCAGGCTTGAACTTGCAGGGTCACGTGGTTGGGTAGAGCTCCGGGGCGATGGCGAGGCACCCCACCGGTTCGACAGGCGCTGCGTGTGCGGGAGGGACCCGGTCTTGGCGCTCCTGCGGGGCCACCTCGAGCGATGCCCGGTCGCGGCGTTGGGTCGGCCGCGCGGGGAGCGCACGCGCGTCGAAGCGCGGCCGGGGAACCACCTGACAGCTTAGTTCATCTCCCGCCTTCGCCCGCGGTTCGCAAGGGCGGTCACGGGGGCGCGCTTCTCGCCTGGGCTCGGGGTCGACGTCGCGTTGCGGAGGAGGCGGCTGCGCATCCTGGGCCACATCGTCTGCCAGGGATGGTTGGGGTCGAAGCGAGTAGGAGAGTGCTGAAGCGTCGCCGGCAGCGCTGACGAGCTCCGCGATGCGGCGAAGCCAGTCGTCGTAGCGGTCGGGGGCGGGGCGGTAGCGGAGCAGCTCGTTAGCCATGGCGAGTGCTCTCTGGCCGCGCACCGGCCCGGGCCGAACGTGGGAGGACGACCCGGAAGCTAGGACGATCGACGGAGTGGCGGTGTGGCCATCGCGCCGCGCGGTGACCGGCTGGGAGGAGTCTTGTTGCTCGTGGGCGTCGGGGCCCGTGGCGGCATTTGCCACAGGCCAAAGAAGATGAGGAGAAGACCGCATTCATAACTCCCTACGGCACGTACTGTTTCGTGTGTATGCCCTTTGAGTTAAAGAGTGCCGGTTCAACCTTTGCCAGGGCAGTTCAGATTGGTTTTGGACCTCAACTGCGCAGAAACGTGGAAGCTTACATGTATGACATCATAGTCAAGACCAAGGACGAAGCAACTCTCATACAGGATTTGGAAGAAACTTTTGCAAACTTGCGCAAGATCAACCTGAAGCTCAACCCTGAAAAGTGCGTGTTTGGTGTCCCATCCAGCAAGCTACTTGGGTTCTTTGTATCTCATCAAGGAATAGAAGCTAATCCCGACAAGATCAAAGTGATCGAACAGATACAAGCACCCAAAACCATCAAAGATATCAGGCGTTTGACCGGATGTGTTGCCGTGTTGAGTAGGTTCATCTCCAAGTCCGCTGAGCGCGCCTTGCCGTTCTTCAAGATCTTGAAGAAGGCTGGCCCGATGAAGTGGACCCCGGAAGCAGATGCAGCGCTGGAAGACCTGAAAAATTACATTTCCTCTACTCCCACCTTGGTCGCTCCTAAACCACATGAGCCGTTGCTGCTATATTTAGCACTGACAAATCAAGTGGTTAGTGCAGCGTTGGTGGCGCAGCAAGAAGCGGATGGAGATTCAGCGACTGCTGCCAATGCTGTCGGGGACGAGACAGAAACATCCGCGGCAGGACTCAACACGGATGAAGGGGGACCTCAGCAAATGGACGACGGCAGATCTAAAGAGGTGGCGAAGAAGAAAATGGTGCAGCAACCCATGTACTTTGTCAGTTCCCTGTTACAGGGGGCTAGATCAAGGTACTCTGGAGTACAGAAGCTGATCTTCGGCCTCAACATGGCCTCGAGGAAGCTGCACCACTACTTCCAAGCCCATGAGATCACGGTTGTAACCCGTTTCCCGTTGCAACGCATACTGAGGAACCCCGAAGCCACTGGCAGGATAGTTGAGTGGGCACTCGAGTTGTCAAGTTTCGGATTGAAGTATGAGAGCACTTCCACCATTCAAAGCAGGGCATTGGCGGAGTTTATCGCAGAATGGTCACCCACGCTAGATGAAGAAGTTCCAGAGACAATCCTCCCTGGCAAAGAAGCACCCAAAGATTGGATCATGTACTTTGATGGTGCTTTCTCACTCCAGGGTGCCGGAGCTGGCGTGCTTCTCATTGCCCCCACCGGAGAGCACCTCAAGTATGTCATTCAAATGCACTTTCCCCGGGAGGAAGCCACCAACAATACCGCGGAATACGAGGGGCTCCTTGCCGGACTTAGAATCGCGGTAGAGTTGGGGATCAAGAGACTGGTTGTCCGAGGAGACTCTCAGCTTGTGGTGAAGCAAGTCAACAAGGATTACCAGAGCCCGCTGATGGAAGCATACATGGAAGAGGTGACGAAATTGGAGGAGCACTTCGATGGACTACAAACAGAGCATGTGCCACAAGCGGAAAACAGCATTGCTAACCATCTATCGAAGTGCGCTGCGCAGAAGCTTCCTGTGGAACCAGGGACTTTTGTTCTCCGCCTCACCCAACCATCGGTATCCCCATCAGCGATGTCCAGAAAGAGAAGGAAGCTGAACTCCGGCAAGCATTTCCCGGCAAAGCTCCCCGAAGCCGCTGGTAGAGATGCTGTCGGGGAAGGTCCCATTCCGGTTGATGAGCAGCTCCCTCCCGCAGGGCCCCAGGTCCTCGCGGTTGAGGCAAGTGCTCCCGCGAACGAAGAGACACCTTTAGTCCTTGTTGTCGAGCCACAGGCTCCGACCTGGGCGCATCATATAGTCCACTTCCTTCAGATAGGAGAACTCACCGAAGAGCAAGAGGAAGCCGAAAAAGTAGCCCGCCAGTCAAGTATGTACCAGTTTGTCGATGACACCTTGTACAGAAGACGACCAAATGGTGTGAAATTAAGGTGCATCTGCCGGGAGGATGGACTGAAGCTGTTGGCGGAGATTCACGGAGGTGTATGTGGCTCTCACATAGGATCAAGAGCCCTTGCCGGTAAAGCTTTCCGGCAGGGTTTCTATTGGCCCACTGCCCTCCAAGACGCCACTGAGCTGGTCACCAAGTGTGAAGCCTGCCAGTTTCATTCCAAGAACTTCCATCAACCAGCGCAAGCTCTGCAAACGATTCCTCTATCCTGGCCATTCTCGGTCTGGGGGCTCGATATCCTAGGCCCCTTCCCCCATGCTGTCCGGGGCTTTGAGTTCTTGTTCGTGGCAACCGACAAGTTCACAAAGTGGCCTGAGGTAGAACCAGTGAGGAAGGTGACCGCACAGTCACCTATCAAGTTCATGAAAGGACTGGTGTGCCGCTTTGGAGTACCTAACAGAGTGATCACTGACAAAGGCACCCAGTTCACGAGCCGCGCCTTCATGCAATATATCCAGAGCCTTGGAAGCAAGGTCTCCTGCACCTCTGTTGCCACACCGAGAAGCAATGGGCAAGTCGAGAGGATGAATGTTGAAGTGCTGCGAGGGCTCAAAACAAGGACTTTCGATAAGCTGCGGAAGAGCGGCAAGCGCTGGATAGACGAGTTACCAGTGGTTCTTTGGTCCCTCGGAATGACACCAAATCGAGCTACCGGCCAGACGCCCTTCTCCCTAGTGTACGGGGCGGAAGCAGTGCTCCCCACGGAACTCATATACGGGTCACCTCGAATGCTTGCCTACGATGAAGTAGAGCAACAGCAGCTACGGCATGACGATGCCATGCTCCTCGAGGAAGACCGTCTCCGGGCTGCTGTGCATGCTGCGCGCTACCAGCAAGCCCTGCGCTGCTACCATAGCTGCAGGGTCCACGCCCGGAGCCTTGAGGAAGGCGACCTTGTCCTTAGGCGTGTTCAGTCCGCCAAGGGTACCAACAAGTTGACGCCGAAGTGGGAAGGCCCTTACCGGGTAGCACGAGTCACCAGACCTGGCGCAGTCCGTCTGGAGACCGAAGATGGCACCAAGGTGCTTAACTCATGGGATATTGAGCATCTTCATAAGTTCTACCCGTGAGGCGCTACTGCCGGGCTCAGTCCCCGGTAGCCACCTTTTGTACAAGCATTGCCAATGTTGCATGTAACCCTTTGTACAAAGCCAGGCGCAGACCCTGCAACAATAATAAAGCTAGGCATTGCATCATATCATCATTTTACATGCTCATTACACATTTTTATGATTGCAGTGTTATCGCTTTTAAGATATAAGATTTGCTAGAGTACTTGATGAACCTATAATCCTTGTTACTGTTCTCTCCCTACACGGCGGACCGTCGGAAAGACAGGGAAGAGAAGCGAAGAGACAAGAACAACGACCCATCGTGCTCTAAAGGAGGATACAACTTGGGAAAGATAAGTATAACCACATATCCCAAGTTCGATGCCTTTCCAATGCCCTGAGGGACTCCTTAGTATCTTCCTCACTATGGGTAATGGAGTCCTCCACGTGGTGAGAACCCTTGTCGGGACGAGCCGTCCCCCTGTTTTCGTTTAACAACTGTGGGGGCTGCGCCGACACCGACAAGGAGCTCTACCGGGGAACAACGCCAACCTGCTGCCGGGGGCTCGTTTCCCTCTTGGCACTCGTGGTTAAGTAATGATCCGGCAAGCGGCTCCGTGTAGCAAGGACCAACATACCAGGACAATATAAACAAGGAGAGAAAGGGATAGTACTTGCAAGAGGGAAATGGCACTTTTCTCATTCATTTTCGATACAAAATGGGTAGAGATTACATTATGATTAGTTAAAACTTGGCAAGCACCTACATCTTTTGACATAAAAAAGATAAGTGTCCTGTAATGCCTTTCTTGTCCCTCTCCTCCTAGGGATTAGGTTGAAGAGAAACAAAGGGCAAAAGGAGCGCCTGGGTGGGATCCGGCGCCTCCCCGACAGGACCAGAGGGACGCGTCCCCTGGAGGAGCCGAAGGACCCTGCACCCAGGCAGGGTGGATGAAGCCGGCAGGGAGGAAGAAGGCGGAGGGCGAGTGCAGGCGGAGGTGCTGCCAAAGCACAACTGTTGATGATGGTGCTATCGGTGCTCACGCCGCCCCACCGTTATCTTCATCATCGTCGTCGCTTGAAGGGACGTCTCTGTAGCCGCCCCGACCTTCGCCATCCAAGCCTTCTACGCGACAGCAAAGGCGGGCGTCGGGCCTCCTGAAGAGCCTCCCAGAAAGTATGGTCACCCCCGGTGGCCAAAGGCGAGGAATTCCCCCTGCCGCAAAGAGGTACACGCGGGCAAAATGTTCCCACCCATGCACACCGTACGCGACGCCATGGGTGGAGGACTTCACCGTGATTCGTGAAGAACCACTACTACAACGACTCACGCCTAACTGACGACCAAGCGGATGATCTGCCTCCATCACCTCGAAGAAGGAGCATGGATACCAAAATCCACCGCAGCACTGCGCCCTTACTATGGACTCCGGCGCGGTGGCAGCCGTGCGATACTCCGTCAGGAATAGAACAGCGGGCGGCACAACGGCGAAGACATCACCGCGACTACCCCTGGCGCGGCCGCCGCACCGCCCACTCCCCCATCCCAGGATCCCCCGTCCGGCCATCTACCCAGGACTGTCGGACCGAAGTGGAGGCCGAGCATGGAAACAAGGGGAGGACCCTACGGTGACTGTCACGCTCGCCAAGCCTCTCCCCTGACCTTCAGGGGGACAGGCGCGACTCAAGACAAGGAAGCAGAGGAGCAGGCTCTGTGGATTCGGACTCAAGGAGGAGGAAAGGGTGGATGAGCATCGCCTCTCGCTACCTCCCAATTTATAGGGGAGGGCGCGGGGGCTGGCTCTCCCCCGCTCCAAGGGTCGCTGCCCATCTCCGCCAATTCAACCACCCACGATCACGGGCGAACAGGTAACCGCCCCATTGCTCCAATCCATGGCGCTACGGTTTCTGCCACGACCAGAGCTTTAAGTCACGCGCACCCGCCGTTAACTCCCCACTATGCATGCGGTGCGCGTGGCGGAAATGGCCTCAGGTAGTGGGTCAGTGCTGACCAGTAAATTGCCAGTTACTCCCCCACATTGCGCGCCTGTGAATGAATTTTTGGCCTGGCCCAGCGGCACTTGGCAAGCGCGTGTGGGCCAGACCCGGGGGCTCCTGCCGATGCACTAGGACAGGGGTACCCAGTGCCCCTGACTTATGCACAGGCGATAGCAACCGAACCCTTCAACACCGAGCCAAACCCGACAAATGATCAAGACAGACTCCAACAAGCCCGACGCGACAGCCCAAACCTGGACTGCTGCGCGCCAATCACGCCCCCGACACTTGCCGGGGAACAGGACATGCGCCCCTTCTTGAAGACCTGGCAAGCCATCCCCCGGCAGGCGCGGGCCGATCGGCCACCGCTCCACCTCATCGCAAGGCCAGTCACTTGTCGATGCGGTGTCAGGCCCCCAGGTGGCTAAGTGGCTCTCGCTAAGCACGTGGTGACACGCTGGAAGACAAATTATGCCTCCTTGACACCTGTCCATAGACGTGTCGAGCTGAGGTGCAATAGTTAGCTAGAGCGGTGGTGTAAGCTTGCCGGGGATGCGCCCCTGCACGCCACCTAGACTAGCAATGATGGTATTTTGTCTCTAATGCCAGAGTTAGGTATGATAAGCTCTGCTAGCTATCTAATCATCAGACAATGTCTGTTTTTCCACTGTGGTTGCTCCTTGTGCTATAAAAGGAGGCCCAAGGCAACCTAGCTCAGGATTCGGACCTTTCAACACTTGTACACGCGTAGTAACTCCCCCGAAGGAAACCCTTGCCGGGCTGGAGTGCTGCACACTCTTCGTGTTCCTCTGATCAATCCACGCACAAAGCAGGAGTAGGGTTTTGCGCTTCACAGCGGCCCGGACCTGGGTAAATCACCGAGTCGTCTACTATCTCTGCTCTTTGTGCTTACGTCCACGCCCCCCCCCCCCCCCGCCGAACCACAAAGGGGCTGATGGCCCCATAGGTGATCGTGTGCATCTTGCCCCGACAAAACCAAAACCCGACAGCGATCTATAAAAGATCTCGCCAGCGGCGTCTAATAGCTAATTTTTCCGCCGATAGCTCGCCACCACCACCACACACACCAAATGGAACCAGCGCTCAACCATGGGGATGTGCATGGCGCCATCCTGATAGTGTTGGACGACGACGTGATAGAGGATTCCGACGCCTTGTCCGCCATGGCGGGCAATGGCAAATAGCCAGCTGCCGCGGCCGACTACGACGGGATAGAGGATTCCGACGGGCTATCCTCCATGTCGGTTAACGGTCAACCATCATCTGCAGTGGCCGCCGCTGTCGACGACGACCCCGAGTTTCAGCGTTGGATGCAGATGGCCATCGCTCTGTCCGTCCAGGAATCGGGCCTCAATGCGTTCCTGTGCGACGAGGACGAGCGTCTTCTCAGTGTCGGTCTGGAACAATCTATCACGTCTATGGATGTCATCTGCAACGCGGCTAAGGATCTGAAGCGGCAGAAACGGCTGTAGAGTGCAAAGAGGATGTGAAACTCACATGCAGAGGGCAAAAAGAGGCGGGAGCAGGACCAGAAGGCGGCGGAGCAGGCTGCCACATGCCTCTCAGCCGTGTTGGAGGCCAGTGCAAGCCTTGCAGCTGCGGCGGCAGCCCTGGCAACAGCGGCCATGGCGACCAGGGCTGCAACTCTAGCGAGAGCGGCACCCGTTTGTATCGTGATGGCCCACATGGACGCCATGACATCTTCGTCGACAACGGCAGGCCTGACGAGAAGCACCGCGGTCGCTCCGGCCGAGGTAGCCCCGCCGGTCTCCGCCGTGGAACCAGTGGAGCTCATCGACTTGACGAGCTCCTCTGAATACTCTTTCTAAGCCGAGGAAGGTCATGACGACGATGGAGGCGCGAAGTTTGTATGTATCCATGGCGTAGTAAATATTTTGTGCAGTTCATCTTCATGTAAATTGATGAACTGTTTGTAAATTACTGAGCATATGAACTAATGTCAACTAATCCGCTGCAAAATAAGGCATTTTGTGGTGAAAATTTGCCAAATGTTTGTGTCATCTATTTGTGGGCATGTGGAAATTTAGGATGAATTTCACGTCTGCGACTGAAATTGAGGATGAACCATGTGAGATGAACCCGCCTTGAGAAATCTCAGAAAGAGCTACCCGCCTTGAGTGATGCAAAAAACCGTGGTTTCGCGACACGACATTTCGTTACAGCATACACACTTTATTATGTTTGGACTGTGTGCGATCTTAGTTGCTCCCGCCTAGTTCCTTTACCAAAATTTAAGTGGAAGCGGTATTTCAACTGCATGCCACCCTTCCTTGTCCACCGCACCGACCCTATAGTAAAATTTCAGCCGCCGAGGCATTTGAACCGTCGCCATCCCTCGTCCACCACCATCTCCACCCACACCATTACTACTAAAGTTTTCAGCAGCAGCGGCACATCCGCAAACACCCACCCCACACACACACAACACCCCCCTCCGCCTTCCTCCCCGCTTGAACCCTAGCTCGCCCGCACCGCCACCTTCCACCACCAACCTCGGCCGGTCTGCTCGTGCCTCATAGCTAAACAAGTTCAGGGTCCCCACCGATCCACATACACCATCGCCGCCCTAAGTTTTTAGATGAGGCCGACGGTGTCCCTTTCCCCCAGATCCCCATCCCGTAGTCCAGCGAATCGCAACCTAATCAGCCCGACAACATCTCCCATGGAGCTCGAGGAGTGTACGAGAAAAAAGAGGTCTATCATGGCCTCTCCGCCGTATGTTGGCGAGGTGGGCGTCGTTCGCGCCGACCCTTCGATACCGAAGGAACACCTCGCCGTGGGAGCCGGTGAGGACGATGCCTATGTTGCCATGCCGAAGGCTTCAAGTCTGCGGGCTCGCGTATTCCTGTATCTTCGGAGAGCCGGCTACGACATCAAGCTCGACAACATTACCGGCTTCACTCGGGCCATGTCACAAGTTAAGTGGTCCACCAGCAACGCCTCTGGTTCAACCGCCGTCGATCTCTTCAAAGGCCATGCCGCTGATCTCCTCCGCCTCGCGGTCATGGATTTGCGATCCTTCTATGCCATCGAGCCCCTTTTGTCATTTTTTAAGGAAACGTTCTACGGCGGTGGCTTGGGATCCTTAGCTCCAAAGTCAAATCTCGTCCACCAAGATAATGGCACACACTACGGCTGTTACAAGGGGAAACGTCCCATCTGCGACATCAGGGAGCGCACCCTGGGCACCTCATATCCCAAGTGGAAGGAGCCCATCCATGACAAGTGAGGCAACATCCTGTGAGCAAATCATACATTTTCTAGCTAGCTGTCTCGTACCCATTGTTGTAGTAGCTTTTGCCATGCGATAATCATGCATGGTTTAATTGAGCATTTGTCCAGTTGTCAACCAGATGCCTTGCTTTTCTGTGTCTGGTTGTTAGGTTGGTTGCATTGAGTATTTGTCCAGTTTTCAATGGCTATAGTTGGTTGTTACAGTCAGCATGAATGCCTTGTTTCGTCCAGTTATTCAAAATGTGATGTTCATTATGTGCAAGTAAGAACTGTGCAGTTCAATTTCATCAATACCACCTGTTATGCCTGGTGTTGTTAACCTATGCCCTTAACTCCCGCTTTAAACATTTATGCCTTGTTTCTCCGAATTTGGTTGCCAGGTTGGTTGCAGTGATCATTTGTCTAGTTTTCAAGCAGATGCCTTGCTTTTCTGTATCTGGTTGTTAGGTTGATTGCAGTGAGCATTTGTCTAGTTTTCAAGCAGACGCCTTGCTTTTTGTTATCTGGTTGTTAGGTTGGTTCCATTGAGCATTTGTCCAGTATCAAATGGCTATATTTGGTTATTATAGTGAGCATATATGCCTTGTTTATTTCAAGCAGATACCTCGTATACTTGGTTGATGTCAAGCCTGTTGTACTTATCATGACTTTACATGTACTTGCACAGGACAACAATGGGAGTGGCCAACATTTTCCACCGAGGTTCTTTTCATCCCTTCGCTTATACTCCATCCGTTCCATCATGTAGTGCATATAGTTTTTTGTGATGTATCTACATATACCATCTAAAATGTATACAATATGAAATTTTGTGATGTACCTAATGAAATGGAAATGCAATTCTAGATGTAAATGTTTTCTCTACAAACTTGGTCAAAGTAAGTAAATGTTGACTTCTCAAAGTGTTTATACACAACACATTGTGGCACTGATGGAGTAATATATTACACCATTCTGCAACTGCATTTTAGCTTCTAATATAGGTTTCTTGCTTGTAGGTACATATGTCTTAGGTAAAGATCCATTCATGGACCCTTTTTGCGTGTGGGCCAATGAAATATTCATGAACCAGCATCAAGTGAGGAAACTAAAAATGATTGTTAGGGAAAAGAGACTATTTTTTATGCTCTATCTAACACAACAGTGAGCTATAGGATGGTAACTATGAACTCTGTAGGCTTCTATTAGTACAGCCCATAATGAGTTGTCACACAACAATGTCTGAATCTTTTTCTTTTGCAGTGGTTCCCAAAGCAGTTTACTCAAGATTACCTCGCAAAGTAGTACATGATTGCTGGACATGCAATGAATGTTAAAATATATCATCGAGACTACAATGAGCATCGAGAAGTCGTAATGAAGATAGTGAAGGATGGGCGGGCGGCCATCACTAGGGGCTGGCATAGAGTCGTTCGTGTGTTAGTCATGTAGGAGGAAACAATATGGGCATTCCGCGTCACCTTCTCCAGCAACCAGAATGTTTTCGGCTCTCTCTTTACCGTCCTTAATACAATTGTGGTTCCATCATTCTTTATTTATCCCTTCTGTAGTTTTCCTTTTTTTTGAGAATTGATGCTTATGTAGTTCTTGAGTATATGTACATGTGAATCGAATTATGCATTCATTCTTAAACCTACATTTAAACATGATTCGATATGAAATACATGAATTCCTACTTTCAAATTTAAATCATGTGAATTATGAACAAAGGTATTTAATTAGGGGCAAATCATGCTCTGCGGGCCATTACAATGCACGCAATTTGAGAAAGCAAAATGTCTGTGATCAACTTCAACATCACACAAGTTTCTCCATTCGCGGCGTGTGCGATGAGTCTCGTCTTCGCACACGGTTAGACGACAAAGAACGTGTGATATTAACAACACCAGTGTTCGTGCTAGTCTCCTTATCACACATGATTTTGTATTTTGAACTGTGTATGATATCGTGCCCATTGTAAACGTTGGTCAAAGAAAAATGCGTGCGATAGGCCTTCATCCGACACAGTTAGTCTGGATGACACGTTTGGGAAGTATGGATCACACATTTGGGACGTTGTATAAATCACAAATGTTTATCAAAAACACCGCGTGTGGGATATACTCAACCTTCGCATACGGTTTTATAATGATGAACGTATGCACTCTTATATCATATCACAGACGGTCATAGTGGAACTAAATGTGTGTGATAGCCCCCTTATCATACACGTTTTATAATCGGGAACTGTTTGCAATTCGGTGCACATCGTAAACGGCACGCCACAGAATAGCGCGTGCGATGTTAGTGTGATCTCACACGAGTTGCAAGGATGAACCGTATGGGAAATACACCATATCTCAAACGATTGCCCCGTGACCCTTGTTTGTGATAGATGCGGACATCCCATACGCTTAGTTTTGCCAAACGTTTGCGTTCGTTGGCCACCATCGCCGACGGGTTTGCCGTGTCGTGTGGGATGGACCCCCCTATTGCCCACACATGCAAGGCGACGGTTTACAACTACGTCGCGGAAAGGGGTTAAAAACCGTTTGTATAGCACGTCGCTGCACCAGTGAAACACACCATACAAAGGGATTAAATCGGATAGATCAAGGCAAAGATGCGATGAACATTGTATTCAAGATCGAGAGAGAGAGAGAGAGAGAGAGAGAGAGAGAGAGAGAGAGAGAGGGAGATTGCCATCTAGGTACTACCTACGGACCCGTAGGTCTATGGTGAACTACTCACACATCATGGTGAGGGCAGCAAGGTTGATGAAGAGGCCCTCCGTGATCGATCTCCCCTCTGGCAGGGTGCCGGAACGGAGGTGTAGATGGCCTCTCGTCGGAACAGATACATGCGGCGGCGGAAAAAGTGTTTCGGGAGCGCTTCTAGTTTTTTAGGGTAGATGTGAATTTATAGGCCAGAGAACGACGTCGGGAGACGCACCAGGGGGGCACCACATATCTGGACGCGCCCCTTGGTGGCGCGGTAAGATATGTGGTGGGGCCCTGGTACATCTTCCGGCCTTCCTCTGAAGCTTCTAGGTCTTGTATTGGTCCAAAAAAAATCATCAACAAGTTTCATGGAAATTGGGCTTCGTTTGGTACTTGACGAGGTCACCTACCCTAGGTAGGTTCATGTACCTCTAATCTAGGACACTCTTGGGGTCCTACAAGTTCATGGAAGTCCCTGGCTTACCTTGACACTCGGACGAATGTACAAGATGCACTCGGATCCTTGGAAGTCACTCGACGTCATCAACCACTTGGCGCCTCCCTAGTACTCGAACTGGAGGAAGTAGGAGCGACATGGGAGCTGCAACGTTCGAGGGACTTAATACGTCTTAAGTACTGTAAAGACCACGTTACCTGTAACGCCTATAGTTAACTTAGCAATTTCCGGTAACTCCTGCAGTTACTAGCATTAATGACCCTAGTGATGGCGCACTCTATATAAGCCATCCCCTGACACCGGAGCAAGGGTTACGAACTCCTTGTGTCGGCGTTCTGGGAACGGGGGTACCCAGACCTGCCAGCCTACGGCCCACGGCGTGACCCGCTTTGACGGCCTGGTACGGCCCAGTGCGGCCTCACTCAAGGACAAGGCCCTCGTGGGGGCCACTCCCTCGCGAGGAGAATGACGCCAAGACCCCCGGAGAGAAGAGGCCGCCCCAGGCTGCCTCCCGAGGGGCGGAGATCTCAATGCAGCACCCGGCCTTGGAGGTCAAGGATGACACAAGACGGGCCAGGCGGGCATCAGCGCGTGCAGAGGAGACAGTTTCATCTTTGGTGCAAAGGAGGCAAGGGCGTACGCAGGTTCCAAAAGCACCCCCCCAAAGGTTTCCATTCCGGCACAACAAGACCAAGACCACGAGCCCGGCAGGACGGACGTCATCGTCGAGCCCACATCTGCATCACCATCGGCTACTTTGCAGGTGAAGACCATCTTTAGTCAGGATAAGGATGTACTCCCTGTCCCCCTTCGAATTTGGCCGATGTGGGATTCCTTCCCGCCATTGCGATGAGGGAAGAAGACCCGGGCCACTATAAATAGAGGCTGGGCAGCTCTATAGAAGGGACGGCGACAGACAGATCGATCACCACTCAAGCATCCTCGCGAGGTTGCACACCACTGTACTAGTTCATCCACAAACCTCCTCGAGAGGCAATCCACCAAAGGCAGGAGTAGGGTTTTACGCTTCGCAGCGGCCCGAACCTGGGTAAATCCTCGTGTGCTAATCCTCTTCCTGTGATCGAGTGAGTTCGCCGGGCTAGGTTGTCGCGCGGTGAGCTTGAGGCCGGAGCTGGTGGGGATCTTCGCACACGCCCCTGAGTTCGAACATCTTTGGGTTTTGCGGAGCCCAAAATCTGACATTTGGCGCGCCAGGTAGGGGGCGTGTCGGAGTCTCCCACAAGCTTATCTTTTCCCCGCTCCGTCGCTTCGATGGCCGACGCCCGGCAAGCTTCCTTCGGCCCCGGCGGATCCGCCTTCACCAACCTCACCGCTGCCACCCATGACGCGCACCCTGGCAGGTCGGTGTTGGGTGGCCATTACCAGGCCACCAGCGTTGCCTCCACCATCGTCGCCGCTCGCACCGGCCAGGCGCGCGGCGGACGTGCGGCGCCCACGGGATCAACATCAACCTGCACCCACGTAGGAGACCTCAACGCGCATGACGCACTGCTGATGGCGAGTGAGCTGCTTCGTCATCGCTCGACGCACGGGGGCATCGACGCCTAGGCTGACCACATCGCTGAGCTGGTCACCATCGCGAGGAGGGCTTGGGTTCCTCACCCCTCTTCTCGGCCACCGATGCAGGGTGCCGGGGGCTCGCTCGCTGTACCGCCCACCTCGACGGCAGACGGCGTGCCCGCCCCATGCCCGGGCGAGCCCGGGCAAGGCCCGCCGCATGCCGTGCTCCTCCTCCTCCGGATCCCGGTGACCGGCTTCGGGGCGTCGACCAGCCCCGCCGGTGGAGCATTCGAAGATGGTGACAGGACGCTCCGCGTGCACCTCAACGCGCGCACTCACACCACGGTGGATCATCAACAGCCTGGGTCGTCCCGGCGTGAGCGCGCCAACCGACGCAGAGACCAGGCGGCACAGGCTCACAGGCAGGCAGGTAACCAAAACGGAGGCGCGGTGGATGACCTGGGAGGCAACCCGTGTCAAGGCACGTGCGGCCAACCTCGCGGCGACGACAGAGATGTCGCCATGGATCACGTGCCCCTCGTGGGTGCCAGCATCCTCCTAGAGTTGGGAGACGCCCCGGGCGTCCTCTTCAAGTCGGGCTTGGGGGCTTCCACTAAGGAGGCACCAGGCCACATGGGTGCAAGCGAGGGGGCGTCCCGGGATGTGCGGGGGCGCGGCACAGCCGCCGCCCTCATGAGCAAGCAGCACGCAGCCGAGCCCTCTAGGCCACATGGGCAGCCGCCTGGAGGGATCTACAGGATACTAGCAGCGTGGGCCACACGCAGCAATGGGGGCGCCGGCGCGGCCCTCAGGAGGCGGGGCCTCGCGAGGTCCTCAGATCGTGGACTGGCCGGCGCCCCGGCGCCCACGAGCCGGCTTCACCGACACAACACCCCTATGGCTGCGCTGGGTGTATTGTGCTCATGTTTGGGCCGCGGGAGCGCAATCCCGCGGCTACGCGGGGAACAATGCACTCAGGTTTGGGCTATAGGGGCGCGCAACCGCGCAGAAATGTGTGGGATAGCTCTTGACAGAGTTGGGAGCACCTAGGCCGTGCGCCTGGGGGCTTGCCTAGCTATCTTCGCCCGTGACACTATCACATAATAATGAGTGGGGTGTATACGCCCGGAGCCCCCCGAGGACGCGGAGGGGTTCCTACCCACGCCCAAGTTGAAGCCCCATGCTCTGCGCTGGCGGACAATACTGCCCTCCAATGGCTATGCCCACGCAACGTGGATGCCCTATGCTCCGCGCTGGGGGAAGACGAAGACGAAGACTAGCCTAGGTGCCGGACGTGGCTGTTGCTTGTTCCTTTTTGAATTCGAATTGCCACTTTTTTGAAATGAAACTCGAAGGTTTCGCAACTCTATTCGAAAAAGGGGTGGGAATTTTCTCTCTTTGCGCTTCTTTTTCTAGTCTTGAGATCTCGTTTTCTAAATCAACACCTGTCGGTCTCCCCCTCACGCGTCCCGTGGGCGGGGGCGGCACGGGCGCGGTGTGAGCACCTTGCCGAGTCCATCTTTTAGCAGTCGACCCTTGCTCGGGGGCTTCGACCACGGCCCGACGCGGCATCATGAGGCCTCGGGAGGCTCAGGCACCTCTCGAGGCAGGAACAGGCAGGAAAGGAATGGGAGGCGCTTGAGCGTCAAGGGGGACTCCTGAGCAACGCGCCTCAGGAGCCTCACTGGTCACGTGGTCCCTCGCCCCTTGGTCTCGTCCTGGTGATCCGGCCGCCCCAACGGCGGTCGAGGTATGCGCATGACTGGGCCCCGCCGACGTATAGCGCCGCTTGAGCGTCAAGGGGGACTCCTGAGCAACGCGCCTCAGGAGCCTCACTAATCGCGTAGCTCCTCGCCCCTTGGTCTCGTTTTGGCGATCCGGACTCCCCAACGGCGATCGAGGTATGCGCGGGATTGGGCCCCGCCGACGTAGAGTACCGAAAGGCTACCAAACTATTTCCGCCCGCAAGGAAGAAGCCCTCCCTGGCAGGATCCTCGAGTTCATCGGACGCCCCAGCTACACCTCACGACGCACGAGCTCACCACAACCCGCCAAGATAAGTACCCCGACCATAAAGAGCAGAAACCTCATGATCTGATAATAACCTGAATGCTAACAAGAGAATGCAGGCGCTACGGTTTACTACATGCCCCCATCAGGCCTCTTGTGGCTCCAGGTACGGGGAAGGGCATCGCAAGGGAAGGAACCCGTTCTCCATAGGCGTCGTCGCTAAAACCCCGGCCACGGGGCGGCGCGCTCCCCCTCAGGAGGGGTCCGCCCCGCAAGGCCGCGACATGCCTTCATCGCCGGGCGCAGCGCGGCATGTCCACGGACCTCTCAAAGGACACAGGGCACAGAGTGGTGGAAGAACTGGACAAGCGAAGGTACGGGGGAATGCGTGGTGCCGCACCAACAATAACACAAAACCCCACGCAAGAGACGAGGGCGCGTCGCGCGAAACAAGCAACCGACAGTTCAAAAGAAGTGGGAGGAGGACGAAGGTAAAACACAAAAGTTAATGCCCTAAGGGGCCAAGTGCTTCTTGGTGTAACAGGGACCAGGGGAGAAAACAGGGGAAGCCTAGGCGGAGGAGTCGATGTCGCCACCCAGGCCCTCGCCCGCCTCGGCGCCAGAGTCGTCACCCTCGTCGGAGGAAGGCACTGGGACGAACCGCTCCACCAGGGACTCCACGTTCGGGCGCACCTCATCCCTGAGGGGCCTCTAAAGCTCCACGGGCACCGGCTCCATGATCAAGGGGAGATCAAGCTCCGGGGCGTGGCGGCGCAGGTTGGAGAAAACCCGCGTCAGCGCCATGTCTAGGAGGTCGCGCACGCTGGACACGTTGTCCTCGTCCAACCGGGAGATGCCAGTCTCCAGCGCCTCCACCACCTTGTCGAAGAAGTTGAGGTAGCCTCCGTCGCCATGCGTGTACGGCAGCGCAGGGGCTTCCCCGACGAACCGGCCCACCGCGCCAGCCGCGCGGCGGGCAATGTCTAGGTACTGCTTGGCGCGTTGTGCCTCCAGCATCCTCGCATGCGCCGCCTCGTCCTGGTCGACCTGCACGGCGTCAGCTGCCCCCTTGACATGGGCCTGGAGGGACACCAGCTCCGCCCTGGCTTCCTCCTCGCCGCTGAGCGCGGCTTGGAGGGCGGCCTCGGCGCTCGCCAGCTGGGCCCTCAGCGCGTCCGCTTCCTCCTGAAGCTCGCCGAGCTTGAGACTTTTGGGCACAGGTGCCCTGGGAGGAGGAAACAGTCAAGTCCGGTGTATCAGGCGAGATTGCAAGAAAGGGGGGTGGGTGACGGAACACTCACTCGTCGATGATGGCCCAGCGCCGGCGAGCCTGGGCCGGCCTAGAAGACCCCCCGTCGCCGCCTCCAGAGGCAGGCGGTGGAGCCGAAGACCACGTACGCTTCCCCGCACCTGCAGCACTCCCTCTGGACGCCATGGAGAGTAAGGGAAGAGAGGAGCATGAGAAGGAAATCTTAGGAAGGATGGAGAGCGAGATGGCGCGTCAGGATGGCAAGACCCCCCGAACTGGGCGGATTTATAGGCGCAACCGCTGCCCATGGGACGTCGTGAGGAGTGGAGGCGCTATGCGCTCCTCGAGATCCGCATGATGGACTCGGTCGGCGTGTAACCCTGCTTCACGTCGCTTCATCCGCCCCCGTCGGGTCACATCCGCGTGGCCCGAGGGGAGAAAACACAAGGAGACAGCAGCATTCAAGGAAGGGCAATGATGGCCGGCGCGGCATGCAGGGTTCGCGTCAGCCTGGCTCGGGGCGGTTCCCGACGACTCCGGGGAGTGGAGGCGTCAGCATCTCGGAGAGCGCCGCGTGTCAAGCCTGGCCCGCAGGCGGTTGGGGCCCGCGGCACTTCGGGCCATCTTCTATGGCTTCGCCCAGAAGCCTACTCAAGCGCGCCTCGGGCCTGGGGGCTGCTGTCGGCGTTCTGGGAACGGGGGTACCCAGACCTGCCAGCCTGTGTGGCCCAGGGCGTGACGCGCTTCGACGGCCTGGTACGGCCCAGCATGGCCTCACTCAAGGACAAGGCCCTCGCGGGGGCCACTCCCTCGCGAGGAGAACGACGCCAAGACCCCTGGAGAGAAGAGGCCTCCCCCGGCCGCCTCCCGAGGGGCGGAGATCTCAATGCAGCACCCGGCCTTGGGAGGTCAAGGATGACGCAAGACGGGCCAAGCGGGCATTAGCGCGCGTAGAGGAGACAGTTTCCTCTTTGGTGCAAAGGAGGCAAGGGCGTACGCTGGTTCCCAAAGCACCCCCCAAAGGTTTCCATTCCGGCGCAACAAGACCAAGACCAGGAGCCCGGCAGGTCGGACGTCATCGTCGAGCCCACCTCCGCATCACCATTGGCTACTTTGCAGGCGAAGACCACCTTTAGTCAGGATAAGGATGTACTCCCTGTCCCCCTTCGAATTTGGCCGATGTGGGATTCCTTCCCGCCATTGCGATGAGGGAAGAGGACCCAGGCCACTATAAATAGAGGCTAGGCAGCTCTATAGAAAGGACGGCGACAGACAGATCGATCACCACTCAAGCATCCTCGCGAGGTTGCACACCACCGTACTAGTTCATCCACAAACCTCCTCGCGAGGCAATCCACCTAAGGCTGGAGTAGGGTTTTACGCTTCGCAGCGGCCCGAACCTGGGTAAATCCTCGTGTGCTAATCCTCTTCCTGTGATCGAGTGAGTTCGTCGGGCTAGGTTGTCGCGCGGTGAGCTTGAGGCCGGAGCTGGTGGGGATCTTCGCACACGCCCCTGAGTTTGAACCTCTTTGGGTTTTGCGGAGCCCGAAATCCGACACCTTGTAATCAGATACGTACACCAAGCAAACACTTAGCCCCCGTGATGCGGAGCATCCTACGGACATCACCATGACAAGATTCCGTTTGGCAAGTGACACGTGCCACGTCTACTCCACATACATAAAGGTGAATCATCTCCTTTACACGTGCTCACTTGACCCCTTCGAGAATGGTATACTATTTGACACTCCTATCGTGTGCATACATAGGTATTGTCGGAGCTTCACGGATGACGAGGAGCAGTGCAAGTGTCGAGGAACAACTACACCATCCACGAGGGAAGCGTGGAAGCGACGACAGAAGAAGGCCAAGAAACCTCCCAGGCCTCGGACGTCCGGCCCATGCCCCGAAACGTCCGGCCCCTCGGGACTACACAGGCGCCAAGGCCAAGCAGCCGCCATCCGGCCCGGACATCCGGCCTGCCCGGAAATCAGGCCTCCATCCCCGGAATCCGGCGCACCCGCGCACGAATAGAGCGAAGCCAGGCGCCCTAGCACCGGACGTCCAGCCTCCACAGCCCGGACATCCGGCACACCCATGAAGCCCCGGACATCCGGCCCCTGGCCCGGACATCCGGCCCGTGTGCGGGCAGCCGCGGGCCAAAGAGCCATGTATCCCTCTCACTTACCCCTTCATGGGCTAGAACTATATATACTCGACCCCCTCCTCCATTTGAGGGCAAGCAAAGTGATAGCTCATAGTTAGTTGAGCTTTGCTCCTTCCTCTACCTCTCCCATGGAGATCGAGACATCCATCGGAGAAGATCCATAGAGGATGTCAAAACCCCTTTTCGAGGGAACATCCGTCTACGGATTTCAAGGCCCATCTCTCCTAGAGATTTGGATGAACTACCCATCTATCCTTATTTCCATTGTTGTTCTTGGATCTTGATGCACCTCATGTATTGCTTGTGATTGGAGGAGTACTTGGTGTGGATCTTTTCCAATAGAGTGTTTTCCCCTTTGATTTCTCCACATTTTCCCCTCGTATTCTTCGTGTTCTTCGTGTTCTTCCTCGAATCCACCTCCAATTCGTGAAGATCGGGCCACCCTCGGGTTTGCCCCGTATAATATTGGTATCATGAGCAACTTTGCCATGAATTTCGAGCCCTACCTCCCACTTTTCTTGCTTTAGTTTGAATTTTTCTTCCCAATTTCGTAAATTCCCCACAAAAATAGCCCCAAAAATTTTCTTGTGATTTGTTGTTCTTGTGAGTTTTTTTGATTTTGATCCATGGATTTGGTGTTTGGCAAGTGGATCTACCTCCCTTGGCGTCCCCTAGCCCTAATTCCACCTTTTCCCCCAATTTTGGCTTTGGAATCACCAATTTCCGCCCCAAATCGAGTTCTCGAGCCCCGAATCGCGATCTGAATTTGTCGGGCCGGATTTCCGGGCATCGGGCCGGATATCCGGGCCACCGGCCGGACATCCGGCTCCTGGAGAGCCAAAACAGACTCGGTTCTGGACATCAGGCCCCGGATTTCCGGCCCCACCCCCGGATGTCCGGCCCCTGTAGGTTTCAGCCTTCCGTGTTTCACCGTTTCGGCCATAACTAATTCATCCGGACTCCGATTTAGCTGTTCTTTAGCTTGTTTTGTAGCTATTGACATCCAACATCCCATAAAATTAGTTCCACAATCATTTGACACCACCATATTTTTCAAATTTTGGCAAGTTTGCCTAGTCCCTCCACCATATCATCCGCAATACCACCATAGACTTACGCAACCTAACTCATTTTGGTTCCCCTTGCATTTGTGGTTGTTTGAGTTATGATTTGAGTCTCCTAAGGTGTTTAGGCTACTTAGGGACGGTTACTTATTCATCAACCACCGGTGACTTGTATCGGTCCATCATCTTCATCGACCACCGACGAACGACATCGACGACGACCATCCATCCTTTGAGACCAACTTCAACCGGAAGCAAGGCCTGTTTACCCCGACTTCGTGAAAGGTTAAGTGTGACGAAGGTATACATTCCGTCATACACTTTTCCTTCCTTGCCATTACATCTTGATAGCCCCACAATCTTTGCGATTACCTTCATACCGAGTATTGTCGGGCTTCGCGAAAACTTGTGCACCATAGTGATACGATATCATATTGTTGCATCATTTGAAATATCATATAGTGCAATTGCTTGTTCCCGTGCATATCTTGTGATACTTGTCTCATATAGTTGGTTGAGGCTCAATAAGAATAGTGGAAAGGAAGAGAAGAGACAAAAAAAAAGGAGAAAAAAAGCTTCTAAGAAAGAAAGAAAGATCATAAGCTTATAAGCAAGGAGTTGAGCATGAAAAGAGATACTTGTGCATGAGGATACATGGAATAGGAAACATTTTGCTTGCATAAATAGGATTGGTGCCAAGTGGTGAATCGTGCCCAAACGTGCAATCAAGCTATCATCTCTCCTTGTGTTTGTGCAACCCGAGATTAGTCTTCGTTAGGCAATTTTGTATTGCTCATCCATATAGTTGCACAAGCCCCATTATCCCACCGTGTGTGTTTCTTTATTGCCCTCATCTATATTTGTGATCACTTGCTTTGCATTTTGAGTCCATTGGATTTATTTCAACATTTACAATATCTTAGACTTCATTTTGCTTGATTTTTGTGGCACTAACCCCACCGAGCTCCACTATAAGCCATTTGTGTAGGTTGTGAGAATTGGACAAGGTTTTTCACCGAGTGCACTCTTTCCTTACAAACATTGTGGTCTTTTGAGATCCATCTACAACTTCAAAAAGAGGTAACTTTGGTATGTTCATTCCATCTCGTTCTCACACCTTCTCGAGGGCTTCAATGGATAGGAACGGCACATCTCCTTCGGTCTACAACCACAACGACCAGTTCGATGCCATGAAGAACATCATCGACGCCAAGATGCACGCTCAAATGGAGGAGCTCAAGGTCCTCATCAAGAACCGCAAGAGGTCTTCATCATCTTCGAGAAGACGCTCAAGTGCACATGCTCCCGAGCTACCATCTCTAGCAAGATCACACCGACATCGACACCATCAACGACATGAATAAATAATGACACCAACATCACGGTATCCAACGATGAACAAGTGTGAAGGTCACGAGCTCGACACCAACAACCGCTCGACGACTTCACCACCTACCTTGGCATCTTCGCCAAGCGAATTCAAGGCATCTTCGCCTTTGGATATGAGGCATCTTCGCCAACAAGCACTTCAAGAGAAGCTCCCCAAGCTCCAGTCCACGACTTCCACGAGCTACTATGACCTCGACATCGACCATGAGATTCCTTTCTTTGGGAGTCAAGACCCCGAGGAGTATCTCGAGTGGGAGCGCAAGATGGATCACTACCTCAAGCTACTACAAGTCCCTTCTGAAGATCAAGTGAAGTGTGCCACAAGAAACTTCCACGGCGATGCGTCGACATGGTGGCTTCACACATCTTCGAAGAACTTTGACATGAGTTGGTCCAAGACGAAGAAAGCGATGCGGCGAGAATTTGTGCCTTCCACCTACACGGAACATCTTCAACACCAATTGGATAACACCATACAAGGATCCAAGTCCATCGACGAGTACTTCATGAAGATGAAGAAAGCCTTGCGACGAGCCGGCGTGACCGACCCCATCTAGATGAAGTTCTACTTCATGATGGGATTGAACAACGACATCGCCAAGCCTATCTTCAACAACATCTACGAGTCTCTCGACGAACTCTACATTGGTGCTCTCAAGGCGGCACAAGAACTCAAGGCCAAGCCTACTGGACCCATGCACACTTCGCGACGACCAAGCTCAACGACAATGAGCATGAGGATGATACCACCAAGTTGTCCAAGCCCGATGAGCTCCAAGACAACGCTCCCAAGTTTGACTTCACTGCCATCCCTCTTTGTGGCATTGACGATGCCGAGTCTACCATGACTCTTTTTGAAGATGGCGCGGCGACAACTACGACTACGGAGCCAATCAAGGAACATGCTTTGGAGGCGAACGACAAGGTGGAGAGCATGGATGATGCTTCCATCTTTGGAGGCGAGAGTGATGATGTGCCATCTTCGGCCTTCATCTACGGCGATGGTGACGAGATGGTTGAGCATGAGATTTTCCCTTCGACCACGGCGGCGTTTGGAGATGAGTTGAGAGACTTATGCCACCATATTGAGAGTGAGAGAGAGTTCACCACTATCCCCATATATGATGAGTTGCCCCAATTCCCATGTGAAAAGAGCCACAACCCCCACCACTTGAGTGAGATGAGTGACTCCACCATATGTGAGTTTGAGTGCACCTACTTTGAGGGAGTGTGTGAGCCACCACATAGAGAGAGTGAGGTAGTTGATAGGGCATGTGAGGCCATTTCAATTTCTAACAACTTAACCTCTACCTCTATTGTGTCTTCTCCTTTGGTGCTAGGTCCCATATACGATGATGCCCCGTTCCTCGACAACTTCGTCCCTCCTTTGGACAAGACGATGGCCATGGTGGAATATGATGCACCCCCACATGGTTCCATCACAATGAAGATGACCACGATTTGGTCTTTGCCACCTCACCTACACCACATGAGTGGAATGACAAAGGTAACATAGGTGAAGGTGATGCTCTTGTCCCACTAGTGAACATTTATTGCTTGCATGATGATGATCCACCTATTGCCATGCTTCATGATTATGCGACTTTCACATGTGATGAATTACCCATTTATGATGAGTTTGACGATTCTCATGTGGAGTCTATTAGTTGTGATGCCATATTGCATAGGATATCATGTGAAAATTCTATTGGTCACATCATGTTTGACAATCCGCTTGACTTGTCATATGCTATGCATGAGATCACACATATTGCATCTTTGCAATATCATAGTAACTATGCATATGCCATTAAAATAAACCCAATTTGCACATATGGCATAGATGACAAGCCCATGGTTATTGGCATTTGCTTTTCTTGTGATGACATTGCCATGCTCCCTTTGCATCACTTGCGCAATTATTCACTATTGCCATGCCATGACCACCATGCTTTGGATATGCATTGTTTTGGATGTTGTCCATATTCTCCATGTTATGCTACTTCTATTGCACATGAGGAGACCCCCATAGTTTCCTCGTACATTTTAGGATATTTTGTTCCATCCCATCCCTTGCATGATACCCATAATTGGGTGCACAATGTGCTCCACATGAATAATATGCATGTGCCACTTACTTGCTATAATTTGCGTCCCACTCATGTTGAGCATAATAACTATCATTGCATGATGGATGACGTATTCCTATACCATGCCTCAAATTTCTTTGAGCATTTATTATCTTGTGCTAACTCTCACATGCACATACACATCATGATGGAGGATGTGTATATTTACCACACACACACTTTGTTTTGTGTGTCTCCTTGTTGTGTAGGTACACACGATTCTTCGTCCACCTCGCAAGCGCACGAGTTGACGAAAAGAGCTCTAGAGAGCAACAAAGACGTGCGCCACCATGGAGTGCTTACCCTCCACCCACCCCCTTTGTGCAAATACTCCGCACATTTATTCTACATGGCCCTCGCATGGTTATGGGTTATTGTCCATTATATATCCTTTGTCCATATTACCATGTTCACTTTGCATGATATGCTCATTTCTATGCCCTTGACATGCATTTGTGACCCATGCCTTGCATCTCACATGACACAAGATTCTCGTACTTGTATGTGTATTCGCAAGCTTGGTGGAGATATTACTTGCTATTGCCATGTTTGCTTTGTGCCCCATGCCTATGATGATGTCTTGATCATGTTTTGTTTCCGTGCTTGCGATATGTCATGCGCATTGTATATGCCTATTATTAGCTCACATGACATGATTGCCATGATTTCCTATAGTATGTTGCATCTTCGCACTACTAGTTTGCACGACATGATTGTCAGACTTCGGGCTCCGCAAAACCCTCAAGGTTCGAACACAGGGGCGTGTGCGAAGATCCCCTGCAGCCTCGCCCTACCTAGCTCGCTACACGATGGTTAAGACGATGTACTCGCGCGACGACGAGGAAGAAGATGAACACGATGGTTTACCCAGGTTCGGGCCGCTGCGAAGCGTAATACCCTACTCCTGCTTTGGTGGATTGCCTCTCGAGGAGGTGTGGTGGATGAACTAGTATAGTGTTGAGGAGCCTCGTGAGGGCGCCCAGAGGTGTTCTTGGCCCTCTGCTAGTTTTGTAATGGATCACCTTCTACGGTGCAGCCTAGCCTCTATATATAGCGGCGGCCCGGGTCCTCTTCCCTTATCGCAATGGCGGGAAGGGATCCCACAATGGCCAAATTTGAAGGACGACAGGAGTACATCCCCGCCCTATCCAAAGGTGGTCTTCGCCTGCAAACTAGTTGTCGGTGATGCAGAGGTGGGCTCGGCGATGACATCCGTCCTGCGGGGCTCGTGGTCGTGGTCTTGTTGCACTGGAATGGAAACCTTTGGGGGGTGCTTTGGGAACCCGCGTACGTCCTTGCTCCCTTTGCACCAAAGGGGAAACTGCACCGCCTGGCGCGCTGGCGCCCGCCTATCCTTCCTTGCGTCATCTTTGACTCCTGAGGCCGGGTTCTGCATAGAGATCTCCGCCGCTCCGGAGGGGGCCTGGGGAGGCCCACCCCTTGTTGATCTTGGTGCTGCTCTTCCTCGCGAGCCTAGGGTCCTCGCGAGGGCCTTGTCTTGAGTGGGGCTGCGTCTGGTTGTGCTTGGCTGACGAGGTGGGCCATGCCCTGGGCCGCAGGCAGGCAGGTCTGGGTACCCCCGTTCCCAGAACGCCGACAGTAGCCCTCGGGCCCAAGGCGTGCTCTAGCTGCCTTCCGGGCGAAGCCTTGAGGTCGGCTCGAAGTGCCGCGGGCCCCAAACGCCTGCGGGCCAGGACTGGCACGCGTCGTGCGGTTGATGTCGGACGTCCAACGTCCCTTCGGCCACCGCCCGAATCGACAAGAGCCTCACTTCCAGCGCCGAGCCATTACTGCTTTCCCCTTCTGCACACCAGCTCTTGCTTCCCAGATCCCCGGCCTTAGCAGAGACCTCTCTAGATCCGGCGCCGCTCCGTCCTCCTCCTTGCTGCTTCGGCCCCGCGAACTTCCTGATGGCTCCCGCCGGCAAGCCAATGCCAGAGGCCCAGAGCTCAGCCTCCGCTCCCATCTCACCGGCGCTTTCAGAGTCCACCATTGCCAAGGACGGAGACCTCGTCCCTGTGCTCCTGTCGACGGCGGACGGGACCAACGAGTGGGGGTGGACCTTGATATGGAGCGGCTCCTCGGAGAAGCGGCCCTCGTCCAGGTCGGCCTACCCTTTCTTTCTCCATAGTGTCTTTGCCGGGCTCGTCCCGCCTTTCTCCGTGTTCTTCACCGCCATCCTCGACCACTACGGGATTCAAGCCCTTCATCTCCAGCCCAACTCCATCCTGCTCTTGTCCGTCTTTGCCTTCTACTGCGAGGCTTTTGTGGGCGTGAAGCCTTCGGTGGCCCTCTTCCGCCATTTCTTCAGCTTGCGCGTGCACGATGGCGCTCAACGGTCAGCGTGCGTCTCCTTCGTCACGGTCCAGAGCGGTAACATGCTCTTAAAGGCCGGGAAGAAGGTGGAGAATTTCAGGCACCGCTGGGTCCTCATGGATCTCAAAAACACCAACCCCCGGTTGGATCTGCCGAAGGGGCTGCCGGAGAAGACCCCCGCGTGGAGCTCCGCGAAGCTTTCCGACCCCCGAGCTAGGCCCGTCCTGGAGCGGATTTCCCGCGATATCAGTGCCAGGAAGCTGATTGGGGGGATGATAGTGAAGGAGTTCTTGACGCAGTGCCTGGCGCCCCTCCAGTCTCATTCTAGGCCCTTGTGGGACTATCAGGGCAGCGGCGACAACCTCAGGCTTCGGTCCGCCCGCATAACCCCCGAGGAACTAAACAGGGCTGTGGCGACCCTGCTCAACGGCGACCCCGGTGATCTCCCCGACGCCCATGCCCCGCTGTACCGCCGTGACGACGGAGCCAATCTGGTTGCTGCGATGCCTGTCTTCAACGAACTGGGGCTCTCCCCGGCTAAGGGCCTTGGCTTCCCGGTGATGGTGTCCTCCGGCGACACCACGGGCGGGGAGGATTCGGAGAAGACAGCCGACGACAATCTGGCAGGGGCGTCTCCCCCGTCGCAGAGCATGCTCTTGCGCGACCTCTAGGACGACAATGATGTTGGTGAAGTTTCTGTTGCGGGCTCCCCACGTCCCGCCAAGGCCCTTAGGGGGCTAGGGCCGGCCCCTCATGCCACACGGTCCGCCTGCATGGCGACCCCCAGGAAGCGCGGAGCGGAGTCTCCTCTGGTGCGCCCTGCCTCTGCCGGCAAGGCGGTTGTAGCGCCGGCCTCGCCCCTACCCGAATCACAGCTCGCAGGCAAGGTGGGCGAGGCGGGGGCCATGGCGATCCCTCCAGCGGCTGCCCTTGCGGACAGCGCCCTTGCTCCCCGCGTGGTGGTGCCCTCTTCAAGAAAGGCGAGGGCGCCCCCGTCGTTGCCGGAGCGGAGAGGAAGAGGAAGTGGGTCGACGTTGAAGAGTAAGTAATCCGGCTCGGCCTTGGTCGCCTGCCGGTAGCTTGTGTATTGATAATTTTCCTTTGCTTGGTAACCAGGAACGCCGCCGCGCTGAAGATGAGGAAGAAGAGGCCGGGCGTCAAGCTGAAGGCGCCTTCCGATGCACCGCCCGCTCCTGTCGTCCTGCCGTCGCCTGTCGAGGCGCCCGCCGCCGAGGGGGCGGGGGCTCACGAGGTAACCCCCCTGGTCATCGCCGCGGAGCCCCCCGAGCCCCCAATGCCAGTTGGCGTGGTCGCTCCTGCCCTCGAGGGTGCATCGGCGCCGCTGTCCGGAGGGCCAGCCCCTGAGGGCCAGCCACCCGTCGATCCGTCTGTATCCGTCTTGCCCGTGGTCGCTGCGCAGCCTCCGGAGCCTCCTGCTCCTCGTGCTGCTGTCTCCCTGGGGACGTCTCCCGTGATCGCACAGGAGACTCCTCCGGAGGAGGCCTTGATGCCTTCGTCGCGTGGCCTCGATGTCCTGGACGGGGCCTTCACCGCTCTAGGTCAAGTTCGGGACGCCCTCGGGGGTACTGACAATCACCTCGCGAGTGGGTGCCTAGGGCTCCTCTCCGGGTGGCTCCAGGCAGACGCCTCTGCCGTGGCGGTTTGGGGTCAGGCCGAGGCTGCCGCAGCGAAGAGCAAGAAGGAGGCCGCATCTACCAGGGCAGCCCGCGAGGTGGCACTGGCCGACACGGAGTCTACTGTCAGGCGCTACGAAGAGGCGGAGGCCCACCTGAAGGCTCTCCAGGAGAAGTCTGGGCTTGCGGAGCAGTTGCGTTAGCAGGAGGAAACCCTCAAGACCCGCGAGGCCAAGCTTGCCACTCGGGACTCCGAGCTGTCCCAGGTGGCAACCAGCCAGGTCGCGGAGCGAGAGCGCCTGGACGCGCGGGAGAGGGAAGTCGCTTCGGAGAAGGCCCCGCTCGACACCAGGGAGAAAGCTCTTGTCGCGGCTGAGGAGAAAAAGGCCGCGGAGCTCTGCGCCTTTCCCTCCGTCGAGCTCAAGCTTCGCGAAGCGCTCCACTCCCTCTGCTGGGATGGGTTTGCGGAGCCCCTGGTGGCTCCGGAGAGCGGCTTCACGGGGCTCGCTTCGAAGCTCGTCGAGGCGCTGGAGGGCGCCGTTGTCAAGGTGGAGGGGGTCTTGGAGAGCGAGTGTCGCGACCCCTTTCCTGAGGCCGCGACGTGCGTCTTCAGCCATCTTCATCTTCGCGAGCAGGGGTTTGACTTCGACTCCGTGATCCGCCCGGTCGCCCCCGAGGTCCGCGCCAGTGCTGCGCGGCGGTGAAGGGCGCCGTGGAGGCGCTGGTGAAGAAGTTCACCCACGTCACCGTTCCTCCACCTCCTGACGCTGCAGGGGTTAGTGGCGAAGAAGACGACGCCAGCGATGTCGACGACGATGAGGCGGCTCCTCCTGATTCCTCTTCCTTGTTCCTTTCCTGCAACGTTCATCGTGCCTCGCGGAGGTGTTAAACTTGTTTGTACTTGCGAAAACTTTTAATGCTTGTAATAACTGTTGAAGTGTGTGATTGCTCTCTTCGCCTTGTTTCCTTCTTGCTTGCTGTGATGCTCTACGTCGGCAAGGCCCGGCCCCGTGCATACCTCAGCCGCCGTTGGGCCGTCCGGATCACCAAGGACGGTTCCAACGGGTGAGGGGCTACGTGGCCAATGAGGCTCCCGAGTCGCGATGCTCAGGAGTCCCCCTTGACGTACGAGCAGCCCTCATGAAGGGAACATGGTGAAGATTGGGTTAACTTGGAAATTTCGAACACCTTGCGCTCTGCGTCGGCAGGGCCCGGCCGCACGCATACCTCAGCCACCGTTGGGCCGTCCGGATCACCAAGGACGGTTCCAAGGGGTGAGGGCTACGTGGCCAGTGAGGCTCCTGAGTCGCGATGCTTAGGAGTCCCCCTTGACGTATGAGCTCCAGCGTCCTCCTTAAGGGTTTTGAGCGCTTTGAGCTCTGCGTCGGCAGGGCCCGGCCCCGCGCATACCTCAGCCGCCGTTGGGCCGTCTAGATCACCAAGGATGGTTCCAAGGGGTGAGGGGCTACAGGACCAGTGAGGCTCCTGAGTCGCGATGCTCAGGAGTCCCTCTTGACGTACGAGCGGCTTCCATACCTTTCCTCGCCAGCTTTTCCTAAGATGGGCGCATGAAGACCAGGTTTGGCAGACCTGGGAAGGTGGCGTGTACCAGGCTTGGCCCGGTAGTAGCCCCCGAGCAGCCCCCTCACGCGTACATCCCGGGGGAACGCAACGAGAAGGGGGCCGCTAGGGGCCTTCCTGAGGTTGGATGCAGCCGCTGGGGCGCCCTCAGCTGTTTATCCCCCGCACGGAGCGTAGGGCTTCCACATTGCATGGGCATAGTCATTGGTGGACCGTGTTGTCCGCCAGCACGAAGCTGTGGCTTCCACATTGCGTGGGCATAGTCATTGGTGGACCGTGTTGTCTGCCAGCAAGGAGCTGTGGCTTCCACATTGCGTGGGAAGGAACCCCTCCGCGTCCTCGGGGGGCTCCGGGCATGTACATCCCATTGAGTTCGTACGCGTGGCTTGCACGGCAGAACTGGGAGGTGTATCTGGGAGCTCGCGAGGGCGCTTTGGCCTCACGAGGTCCCTACCTCAAAGGCGGTTTGCGCCTGAGTCTTCTCGTAGGTAGCGCCGTCTGAGGTCCTGCAAATTTTGGAGAAGCCTGCGCCGAACGTGCTCCCTAGGGCCATCGCATGAGAGGGCCAAGCACCAGTGACCCCAGGAGGTGACGTGAACGGGGCCGGCCCGCCAGACAGAGCTCAGCCACTGGATTTATCAACGCTGCAGGGACGGACCCGAGCACAGACGCCGTGCCCAGTTCTCTCATGAGGCGGTCGCAAGTAGGACCATTCGGGTGCGGCGACATTCATTCCGGCAAAGAGCCATGCAGGCAAGGTTAAACATTAGGAAACAGATCACACGCATGAGAAACTACTGAAATATGCATAAATGAGGCGGCTGCAGGGGTATGCCCTGATTGCTTGAGGATAATGCGGCCCGGTGGGCGCCCTCAAACGGAGTAAACCAAAAAGTTACCTGGCAACGGCCAACAAAAGGTCACCTGGCGGCCATGCCGCTGAGGAGTCGAAGCTGCCGTCGTAGCCTGATCTTATACCTCCACGAGCCCGACCCTCACGGGCCCGTCGTCTCCCGGGGCTCGGGACCTCTGCTCGGTCCGGGCATCTCCTCCAACTCCTCGCCATGCCTCGCCAGGCAAGGTATGAGCATGGCCCGGGCAAGGCGCTGGAACGTGACGCCTGCGTTCGCCAGGCCGAAGGGCATGCGGACGTAGTTGTGCGGGTAGACCCATCCGCGATTGGCACGCGTTGGCCAAAAGAGGCCCTGGGGCGCGGCCCTGTTGATTGCGAGCTTGTTGATGCAGACGCGCGGCTGGTCGACCGGGCCGACGATGGCGGCTGCGATTGGTGGTGCTGGGCAGTCTCCGGCTTGCATGTCCTGTGCCTCCTGAAGCTCCTCGATCGCTTTGATGACGGACTCTTGCGAGCTTGGCGCCTCGCGCCGTGCTCCCGGCTCGAGCAGACGCGCGTGAGGACGCGCCTTCAGGTTGTGCCCGAGCGCCTCCCTTGTCTCACTGGCCAGGCCGAAAGCTCCCCGGATGGAAGCCCCCGGGCCCGACCCAAGAGGGGCGCCGAGTGCGCTTTCCTATGCGATGGAAGGTGGGGCCCCGTCCCTGGGTGCAGAGTCTGAGGCTCCGGCCTTGGAGGTCCCAGCCCCGGGGCGCCCCCCGGGAAGGAGCTGCTTCTTCTTCTTGCGTGTATCCTCATGAAGCAGGGCATCCTCCTCGTCGTCCGAGCGCTCGGCCGCCGCAGCGCGGTATGCTCGCTCGAGGGAGCAGATGGCATCTTTCTCATTGCAGGCGACGGTGACTCCGCCACTCCCCGGCATCTTGAGGACGTTGTAGCCATGATGAGTCACCGCCATGAATTTGGCGAGGGCCGGGTACCCAAGGATCGCATTGTACGGGAGGTGGATGTGTGCGACGTCGAAGACAATGATCTCGGTGTGGTAGTTCTTGCGTCCGCCGAAGGTGACGGGCAGGCACACTTGCCCAATGGGGACGGTGGACCCGTCAGTGACTCCCGAGAAAGGCTTGGTCGGCATGAGCTGGTCGTACGGTACTTGGAGCGTCTCGAAGGTCTCAATGGAGAGGACATTGAGCCCCGCTCCACTGTCGATGAGGGTCTTGGTGACGAGGACGTTGCTGATGGTTGGAGTGCACAGCATGGGGAGCATGCCAGCCATGGCCGAGCACCTGAGCTGATCCCTCGAGTCGAAGGTGATTGCAGTCTGGGACCACTTGAGGGGACGCATTGCTTCGGGCTCTGGGAGAGCCGCGTTCACCTCCCGCGTGAACTGCTTGAAGACGCGGTTCGACGCTGGGGCCTGGGCGCCGCCCAGGATACAGGCTACTGCCCTGACCTCCTGGAAGCCCCCAGCCCCATCGTCTTGCCTGTCCTCTTCCTTCCTTCTGGGTGGTGGCGGTAGTGGTGGTAGGCCGGCCTCACGAGGATGGGCCTCACGAGGCTGGCCACGGCGTGACCCCTCCGGAGGGTCATCGCGCCAGCGGTCCTCCTGAGGCTGATCGTGCCACCCCTGATGCGGTTCCCGGTTGTCCCAACGGCCTCCACCACGGCCTCCGCCTCGTCCGAAGCCACAGTCAGTGCGTCCAGGGCACCGGCCGAAGTGTTCGGCGCGGACCAGCCTGAGTTCCTGGCAGTCGGCGGTGTCGTGGTTGTTGGTACCATGGAAGATGCAGGTCGGTCTCCCCCCTGCGGGGTGTTCCTCGCCCCGGCTGCGTTTTGCCTCGGGCTCAGCCGCAAGTACCGCTGGGGCCTTGTGCTTTGCCTCCTTGGCCTTGGTCTTCTTTTCCTCTGGCTCTGCCGCCGGAGGCTCGCGGAGCGACAGGCGGCCCTCTTCAACCTTGGCGCACCTGTTCGCCAGATTGAACATCTCCAGGGCTGAGCACAGATCGTCGTTCATGGCGAGCTCCTCCTTCATCTTGAGGTCCGTGACGCCGTCGGTGAACGCGGTGATGGTAGCCTCGTCCGACGCCTTTGGGACCTTGAGGCACGTAGTCGTGAAGCACTGTATGAACTTGTGCAGGGTCTCTCCCTCCTGCTGCTTTATATGCCGCAGGTCATTCACGGTGAGCGCGCGGTCGCGGGTACCTTGGAAGTTGGTGACAAAGCACTTGCGCAGGTCGTCCCAGGAGGTGATGGACCCCTCCGGGAGGTTGAGGAGCCAGGAGAGCGCGCCACCTTTGAGTGCCATGGGGAACCAGCACGCCATGACTTTGTCGTCTCCACCGGCCACCCGAATGCTCAGCGAGTAGAGCTGCAAGAACTCAGCGGGATCCGGGGTGCCATCGTAACGAGGGGGCAAGTCAGGCTTGAACTTGCAGGGCCACGTGGTTGGATGGAGCTCCGGGGCGATGGCGAGGCACCCCACCGGTTCGACGGGTGCTGCGTGTGCGGGAGGGACCCGGTCTTGACGCTCCTGAGGGTCCGCCTCGAGTGGTGCCCGGTCGCGACGCTGGGTCGGCAGCGCGGGGAGCGCACGCGCGTCGACGCGCGGCTGGGGCACCACCTGGCAGCTTACTTCATCTCTCGCCCTTGCCCGCGGTTCGCGGGGCTGGTCGCGCGGGCGCGCTTCTTGCCTGGGGTCGGGGTCGTCGTCGCGTTGCGGAGGAGGTGGCGGCGCATCATGGGCCAGGTCGTCTGCCAGGGAAGGTCGGGGTCGAAGCGAGTAGGAGAGCGATGAAGCGTCGCCGGCAGCACTGACAAGCTCCGCGATGCGCCGAAGCCAGTTGTCATAGCGGTCGGGGGCAGGGCAGTAGCGGAGCAGCTCATTCACCATGGCGAGTGCACCCGAGCCGCGCGCCGGCCCGGGCCGAACGTGGGAGGATGACCCGGTAGCTGGAACGATCGACAGAGTGGTGGTATGGCCATCGCGCCGCGCGGTGACCGGATGGGAGGAGTCTTGTTGCTCGTGGGCCTCCGGGCCCGTGGCGGCATTGGCCACAGGAGAGGGCGACCGGCGCGCGCCGGCGCGGCCCACAGGTGCCGTCTGGGTGACGCGGGCAGCTCGGCGCGGGCTCGGCGAGCGTCAGACATCAGAACGGCGAGGTGGGAGAAGATCTTGGCTTGAGGAAAACTCCGACACGCCCCCTACCTGGCGCGCCAAATGTCAGATTTTGGGCTCCGCAAAACCCTCAAGGTTCGAACACAGGGGCGTGTGCGAAGATCCCCTGCAGCCTCGCCCTACCTAGCTCGCTACACGATGGTTAAGACGATGAACTCGCGCGACGACGAGGAAGAAGATGAACACGGTGGTTTACCCAGGTTCGGGCCGCTGCGAAGCGTAATACCCTACTCCTGCTTTGGTGGATTGCCTCTCGAGGAGGTGTGGTGGATGAACTAGTACAGTGTTGAGGAGCCTCGTGAGGGCGCCCAGAGGTGTTCTTGGCCCTCTGCTAGTTTTGTGATGGATCACCTTCTACGGTGCAGCCTAGCCTCTATATATAGCGGCGGCCCGGGTCCTCTTCCCTTATCGCAATGGAGGGAAGGGATCCCACAACGGCCAAATTTGAAGGGGGACAGGAGTACATCCCCGCCCTGTCCAAAGGTGGTCTTCGCCTGCAAAGTAGCTGTCGGTGATGCAGAGGTGGGCTCGGCGATGACATCCGTCCTGCGGGGCTCGTGGTCGTGGTCTTGTTGCACCGGAATGGAAACCTTTGGGGGGGCTTTGGGAACCCGCGTACGTCCTTGCTCCCTTTGCACCAAAGGGGAAACTGCATCGCCTGGCGCGCTAGCGCCCGCCTGTCCTTCCTTGCGTCATCTTTGACTCCTGAGGCCGGGTTCTGCATAGAGATCTCCGCCGCTCTGGAGGGGGCCTGGGGAGGCCCACCCCTTGCTGATCTTGGTGCTGCTCTTCCTCGCGAGCCTAGGGTCCTCGCGAGAGCCTTGTCTTGAGTAGGGCTGCGTCTGGTTGTGCTTGGCTGACGAGGTGGGCCATGCCCTGGGCGGCAGGCAGGCAGGTCTGGGTACCCCCGTTCCCAGAACGCCGACAATGATCACTATGCTTGCTTGTGTTGCATCACCGATGATTACTACTTGCCCCTCTCATGCGGTTGATGACAACCATTGCCATGCTATGCACATGCTTGCAAGCGAATGTTGTCATATGTCTCCATTTGTTGCCTTTCTCATGCTAGATTTGCCATGTATTGAGTGCAACAATGCCTTTAATATTGCTAATGCGATTGCCCCCATAGCTTTCTCACATATTATTGGAGCTTTTGACATCTTTCATGTGAAGCATGCTTGTCTTCCTTCTTTGCACCATATGCCTAGTGCCATGAGTATTGCCATTGTTGCATCATATTATTCATGCACTTGTGATCCTAACGGTTATGTGCAAGAGAAGAGAACCATCATGATGGATGATGTGTTTATCTATGATGCATATACATTCTTTGCTTTTCTTTGTGCATGTGTAGGATACTTCGACTACATGTCAACTTCCACTTCACGTGAGTTGACGATTCGAGCTCTTGAGAGCGAGTCATGCTACACCGACGTGTTTCTACATCGCACTTGCTTGCGCATCGGCATTGTGACGAACGCACAAGGTCACACTTTTGAGGTGACATCCTTCTTGAGCATGGAGATTGTGGATCTTCCTACTTGTGTTGCTTGTATCATGACACATATTGGTCATCTTGGATCACTTACTTGCACACATGTTAGAGATAGTGCTTTCACTTGTGATTGCCATCGTTCCTTGCCTCAAGACATAGATACCTTGTCTGTTGCATCCAACTTGTGGATTGTTTGCTCTTATCATATGCTTGGTTGCAACGATGTCCATTCTTCACATTTGCCTTGCCACATTGCTTGCTACATGCTTGACTTGATTGCCTCACACATGATGACCAATTGCTCTTTATATTGTGTTGAGTGCCTCACTATCTTCACTACACCATGTGCCATTATGCTTGGATTGTCTTGCACTTTGGATTGCACCATGTGTTCAAACAATTCATTTTACTTGGTGTTGTGAATGATTCCTATGCCTACCATAGACCATTTGTTGATTGCTTTGTGCATATGTGTTAGACCATGAGGTAGATGCTTGTTATATTGTCACGGATATTTGCATCCCTACCTCACCTAGGCATACTTGTTTCCATGATTGCATTGCTTGTACTCAATTTGTATGCTTACATGCCATGACACAATCCCTTGTCACACCATATGTTATGCATGATGACAACACTTGTGCGGTGATTCACCACTTGAATGCTTGGTTTTGCACTAACGCTAACCACGTTTGTTTTTCCAAGTGTTTGTTGTCCTTGCTCCTTTTGAAGGAATTACAAGACGGTGCAACATTGGAGAGTGCCCCTTTAGAGCTTGATGGCGATGAGTGCTTGGTGATTGTCCACTTCTACACGGCAACGCCATCTCCTTTCCATGGTGATTTGGATTTTGATCCGAGGACGGATCTTTCCCAAGGGGGAGGGGACGATGCGGAGCATCCTACGGACATCACCATGACAAGAGTCTGTTTGGCAAGTGACACGTGCCACGTCTACTCCATATACATAAAGGTGAATCATCTCCTTTACACGTGCTCACTTGACCCATTCGAGAATGGTATACTATTTGACACTCCTATCGTGTGCATACATAGGTATTGTCGGAGCTTCACGGATGACGAGAAGCAGTGCAAGTGCCGAGGAACAACTACACCATCCGCGAGGGAAGCATGGAAGCGACAACGGAAGAAGGCCAAGAAACCTCCCAGGGCTCGGACATCCGTCCCATGCCCCGGACGTCCGGCCCCTCGGGACTACACAGGCGCCAAGGCCAAGCAGCCGCAGCTACAGGCGCCGGACATCCGGCCATCCGGCCCGGACATCCGGCCTGCCCGGAAATCCGGCCTCCATCCCCGAAATCCGGCGCACCCGCGCACGAATAGAGCGAAGCCAGGCGCCCGAGCCCCGGACATCCGGCCTCCACAGCCCGGACATCCGGCACACCCATGAAGCCCCGGACATCCGTCCCCTGGCCCGGACATCCGGCCCCTGTGCGGGCAGCCGCGGGCCAAAGAGCCATGTATCCCTCTCACTTACCCCTTCGTGGGCTAGAACTATATATACTCCACCCCCTCCAACATTTTAGGGTAAGAAAAGTGATAGCTCATAGTTAGTTGAGCTTTGCTCCTTCCTCTACCTATCCCATGGAGATCGAGACCTCCACCGGAGAAGATCCATAGAGGATGTCAAGACCCCTTTTCGAGGGAAGATCCGTCTACGGATTTCAAGGCCCATCTCTCCTAGAGATTTGCATGAACTACCCATATATCTGTTGGAAATATGCCCTAGAGGCAATAATAAAGTGGTTATTATTATATTTCCTTGTTCATGATAACTAGCGGAGCTACCCGCGCATTTGCGCGGCTAGACTATTTAATTATATATGATATATTTAGTGTAAATATTTTTAATGTATTTGTGACTGTGTTTTAGAAGGTATTAAGTATTGTCATTTTTCTTGCGAACCAACATATAACTGAATGGTTAGGAGGACAGTGGTATCCCTAGCCTATCGAGGTTCAAGTTCTAGAATTGACACAGGTGATTTTAATTTGCTAGATTTGTTTTAGGCCTTCCGACGATGTGGGTTCAGTTGGAGAAGTTGTCCTGCCGACTACGAATGCGTTTGTGGCGACTTTGTCAATATCAAGATGATTTATCGGCTCAGTCTCTCGAAAGTGCTCATAGGTTTAAGGCATGCGTGTCTGCACTTATAGGGATGACTGTATGTGTGTATGTATGAGCGTTTGCGTTTGTATTTGTTAGAAAAGTATTGTATGCTTTTTATATAGAATTCCGAACGGAATCTATTACTGTGAATTTATGTTTCAAAGATCTGCGCATACGACTATGTGAAGTTTATTCCATGCATACTTTGTTCTTAGACTAGACCAAAATATCGTCTAAAAATGACTGGACCAAAATTTAGCGTGTGCTTTGACCATGCTATTTTTAGTCGAACCAAGATGTTTTTTTGGTATGTTTTGTCTATTTAACACCTTTTAATGCTTTTATAATATTTGCATTTTTAGTTTTTCTTAATATTTGTTGTTTTCCTTTTTAGTTTGTTTAGTATAAGATAGTTATCATAGGAGGATGCCACATGCTAGTCATCGTGGTGTTATTTGGGTAGAAAACTTTACCGTTTTGTCCTTTTGATATCACTATTATCATCTCGAAAAAAGATATGTTCATTATGGCATTCAAGTTGCTTCTTGTGCTCTTCTTAATCATGTCGATGTGAGCTTGATCACCAAAAATAATTTGTCCGCTTCGGTCTTATTTCATTGGCAGTACGGCATATGTGATGAGAGTCCTATAGTAATGGACACACAACTTATTTTAAGTAGAGGATACACATGGTAACTAATAAAAATTAGATTGATGGCAATATAATGTAGATTTGATTATTTTTTATTTTGATAATTCATTTGTATTTGGTTTTTGTCAAACACGTTGTCTTTTTCTTGTGACATTACACGTAATATTTAAATTATTGTTTTTCAGAAACCTTCTTATGTATTTTCTTTAGCTTCGTATATGTTGTTGTTTTTCAATAAATTAATTAACTATTATTTTCTAGATCTTTCGTCTATTTATTTGTATGAAATTATGAAGCAAAATGGACCCAATCGTATAAGAAATTTAAAATAAAGTTGCATCTTCGTTTTTTTTATCCCTCTTAGTTTAGTCAAACCAATGTAGAACACGCTTCATTAAAAAAAATTGTATAACGTGCTTCCCAATTTCCCATCCCACCATGCTTTTTTTTTTCTGAGAAGAAATGTGCACGTTTTTCTTTTCTCTTGAAGGGATGTACACCGCTTTTGTAGAGTGGAAAAAAACATTTCCTTTCTTCTTCGCCTTTGAAGGGAATTGAAAGAAATCGAGGCAGCCCGTCCATGGGTGATTCTACCCCAAATCTGAGTGCCCTGCCCGTCCATGGTGCGATGCTGTACCAAATTGCTAGCGTAGAAAGAAACTGAGGCTGCCGCCCCAAATCTGAGTGCACTCCCGTCCATGGGGAGATGCTATACCAAATTGTAAGTGTAGTTGGTGTACCAGATTGATTTGCTTGCCCATCCATGGCAAAATCTTGGAGAAGGTGAAGTTTGTGGCCAGTTTTTGCCGAGGCCAGGACATGCGCTGCGGATCAGGTGTCGCCCACCAGCGAGGCCGCATCTCACTGTCGCTTATGTTCGAAGTCCATTGGCGCTCGGACATATAGCTTTGTGATTGGGTTCAGGGGCCATCTTCTGTGTGTCGTTCCTGTCGTCTTAGGCCGCAGACGTACTGACAGGTATGTATCCCTTTGTGCTATCCCATTTGCCTCTTCCTTTGCATAATGTGCATCTAATTTCGTTAACATATTTTTCTGTTAAATTAAATTTTGATATTTGGCTGTACTTTTTCCAAAATTAGAAGCTTTCATGTTTATATTGTAGCAGATTATGCCATTGTAATTTCATCCCAGATTAGAAATTGTTTGGTAAAATATCCATGCCACAACCACGCTCAAGATTTAGTAAAGAAGATATTGAAATCTCCATACTGCATGCACTTTTTGATGGAGCTGATACAATGGAGATTGAGATTTGGATACAGAACTGATGAACAGAAATTTGTATGTTTACTGAAAGATAAAAGATCCATACGTACACATACATAGAGTAGGCTAATGCCTTTTTTTAGAGGGACAAATAGAGGAGATATGGGGAATTGGAAACTATTCATGAGAGAGATTTGATTGTTGAGTGTGAGAGATTAGTAATGCCTATTTAGGCGTAATTAATTGGTGAAGTTTCTCTAGAACGATAAAAGATTTGGATTTTGATATTATTCGTTAATAGATTTTATTGTTGTGGATCGTGGCTTTGTAGGTGGAATCCATTGGTGATATCATTGTTTCATCTGCTGCGATATTTGTTGTGTTAAAAAATTTCCAGGATAAATAACTAATTAAAAATTAATATTTTGAGGAAAGATCAAACATATATATATATGGATTACTAACTATTTAAAATATTAAGTCGTCAAGCAAGTACATGTGTTGTTGATAATGTATGGTAAGGTTGTCTGTGACTATATAATCATACATGAATTGTCTAGGGAGAATTATAGTTTTATAGACTTGATCAACTGCACAGTCAATCAAAATATCTCTTTGTAAACAATATTCTTTGCGACATCTTCAGTTGGACACTCTTCGTCATCAATCAGCACCTTCAATCCTTCCTTGTTTGTCACTCTTGATAGTGCCACATATAGTTGTCCATGGCAGAACACTTGCTTAGGCAAATATATGCCTACCTTGTTTAAGGACTGACCTTGGCTCTTGTTTATCGTCATTGCGAAGCACACTGATAATGGATATTGCCTTCTTTTCAGTACGAATGGCCATTTTGAGTCACTTGGTGACATGATGATTCGAGGTATGTATACCTTGTCGCCGACGTGTGTTCCTGTGATTATTTGTGTCTCGATGTATTTGTTTTCAAGTTGTGTAATTGTCATTCTTGTACCATTGCATAAACCTGCTGCTTGGTTGATGTTGCGTAGGAGCATTACCGGCAAACCCACCTTCAGTTTTAACTTATGGTCTGGGATTCCTGGGGACGTCAAGGTGTTGAGGAACTCAGTAGGCTGCATGTTCATCATGATGTTGGTGTTTGTCGTGGCCTTGCACACTGTGTCCAGGCTTAGGTATGTCACCTCTTCACCTTGTATTTGGCTCATTATGTGGTCGTTTATCTCCTTGACGGTATCATTTCTTGGACATAGTATTGCTCTTTCTTCTAGGTAATCCCGCTCACGGTATTTTTGCAGTAAGTTTGGGTATATGCTTTTGACGATTTGTTCCTTCCGATTTTCTCCTTTCTCTAGCAGTAGGTCCTTTGGTATTTTTATCCAATCCTCTCCTTCATCTGATGTTGTTTTCCCATCGCCAATCTGTAGTATCCACTCTGCAAATTCAGCTACTTTTTGCTTTTGTATTGGATCATCTGACAAACACTTCAGCCGCATGTTTTGTGTTAACTCAAATATTTCAAAGTGTTTCCACAGATATGACCTTTTGATTGAAGCTTTTGGTATGCGAGTCACCATCATACGCTTGTTCGTGATATAATAATGTACGCCGGAGAAAAGCTCAATCCATCTTTCGACCACTTTAAATTTCATTGTGGCTTCACATGGATCAATTCGCACTCGAAGCTATGATTTTGATTATTTTATTTTTTTCATAGTATTCCAGATGGATTTGTAACTAAATCTTTTCAAACACTGTTGAGCATTTGTTCTCATATATTGTAGGCCAAATATATACAAATATTGTTTTAACAAATGTTGTAAGCACATCAGAGCTTTGACCAACCACGCACATGCAATGCTAATTCTGAATGTTACTTAACACTTAAATTGATTAATAACAAATGGATGTACTGCTCACTCTCTCTTCTGAATAGTATACAATACTTGAATTGTTTATAAAAACAAAATGCCATATTGTTCATACATATCGATCATATATATAAGTGTGCTAAATATTGCCGATTTCAGATACATCAAAATAATGAATATGTTGTATACGCAAAGTTCACCAAGTAAACATCATCTACTCCTTTGTTATGAGGATATAATCTGGCTTATTTCCGTGGATAAACTACTGTCCCAAAAAGTTTCTGGAAAAGGTACTTCCTCTCTTGGATCTTGTTTGGTGAACTTGATCTTCCAGTTGACGACTTGTGTCCTCCAATTTTACATCAGTTTCTTTGGTCTTGATGTTGTTAGACTTTTTAGTCAAACTTTGTGTCATCCTTGTGGCTGCATTGACGATACTATTATCTTTGGCATTACGATCATCTGAGCCTTCATGTTCAACCTTTGTCTTTTTGTTTTTTGCCTGAACACTTCTGGTACTTTTGGGCACTGTTTTTTTCGATTTTTCTGATATATTATTTTCATTTTCTTCATCTTCCGAGTCTGATAATACAACTGATCTTCGCCTCCTTTTCACACCTTCGTCACTTGTTGATGACTTTTTTTGTTGATGCTCCTTCTGATGTATTGTGCTCCCATTGCTTCTATCTTCTGGCTCCTCTTTCACAGGGACCAAATCACATATGTTTTTGCTAAGTTCACACTTGCTGATTTGTACCTGCAAAAATCACATAAATGAATGAATTAAGAGATGAATTTATGCAAATAGAAGTTTGTATGCTGAAGTATTGAATCACCTTTTTAACTGGCTCATTCAGTTTCTTTGTTTCTTTTTTTAATATGTTGTCCACTTCATCATCCATTAAATCCTGTTGAGCACAATGAATCAAGAATTGTAAATACCTGCTTCAATAGTTCCATATAAAAGAGTATAATAATTGGTGTTTAAATATATTTGATAGTTCAATAGACCATTACCTCTTCAGCTTTATCCTCTAAGTATCGCTTCTCAAGCTTCTCATCAGGCACAAATATTTTTTTTACCGCATAGTTCTGCATGCCTAGAGTGAGGTTTTTATTGTTGAGTTTGAATCGAAAGATAAGTCTTTGTCCACATAATTCTTGTATAATCTTTGGGACTTCTTCAGATTTTCCATCTAAGGAATCCAACAGGAATGAGACTGATGTATTGAGCATTCTTTCAGCCTCTTCATCAAATAAAGTGCAACTCGTAGTAGCACTGTGATCACTAATTTGAAGCTGAATACGATACCTAGAATCACATTTCGTTAGTGTAACACAAATGTGATAGTACATAATGATGGTCAAATCAAGAGAATATGCTTACCTAGGTGTTAAACCTTCTGGATACGTATCACAATTCTTGCAATAATAATTATGTGATTCTTTTGTAGCGATTTTGTTGCAAACATCGCATGACATGTACCACCATTGAATATTTTCTTGTAACCGATCAATTGTAGCTATTGTTGTGAACACAAAGTCCTGAAAGTTGATGAAGAAAATATAGCTCTTTAAAGAATATGCAGTCACTCATACAAATATGTCAAATACATTCTGTAGGTATTGGAGGCTTCTACAATATCATATCTTAGAAGAGTTCTGATTCATTACCTCATCTGTTGGGTTGTCGTGCCGGATTCCAATGAGTTCTTTTAAGGTTATCCTTCTATAAAACATTTGATCTTCCAATGTCCCTTGAGTACTTTTATCTATCTCCATCATTTTTGGTAACATTTCTTCGATGGAGTGGCTATAAATAAAAGTTAGTAAATGAAGATATATTATGGACTTCTATATGACCAGAACCTAGAAAATGGGCTTAATACCTGCCACGAAGTTCCCAAGTCTCGGGTATATCTAGATTGGTATATAATCTTGTGGCGCTAGTTGACTTTAGGCACAAACCTATTTAATGAACAATAAATCCGTCAGATTTCTTATTTTGGTATGAAAAAAATGACATGTAAACATATTCAGCTTACCGTTGAATTTTTGCACCATTGTTGAGGTAACAATAATAATTGTTTGATTGCCAATTACATCTTCACTTAAATGATGAGCTAATCTTCCCCATAATGATAGTCTGATTTTATCACCCCTGAACAATTCATTCCAAAGTAATTAATGATAATAATAATATAAGTGGAAGAAAACAGTCTTTACCCTTTAGTGAAAAGTTGATGCATGGATATACACTTACTCTGGCATTAGAATTTCAATCTCACGTATATCTGAAGGTGTTTTCTTCTTTGTTATCCTTGATTCTATTGGCTTAATCTTGGTATGTAACCCGATGACATCTGCAAATTAGAAGATTAAAGACTTAAAAATTATAGGAAGTCATTCAAATTTAAATTGATCACTTGGAAGTTAGAAGTAGGAATATGACTATCAACATACCTGAGCATTGTTTGTCTTTTTCTAGCCGTTCTTGTAGGGTATCTTTGCTAGCAAACTCAAAGTAGTAATTTGGAAAATTATCCGATGAACCTTTCATCTCCTTTAATTTTGTATTGTATAAAAAGATAATTTTAATTTCATTGCTGACTGGTCGATATTTTGTCGAATCTACAACTTTAAAATTGCTAAAAGCATATATAGAACCCTCGTCGATCTTTGCTCTATAAGTGTCAATTAGATTCTTCCATATAGTAGCATGAATTGTATGGCCCTTCAAAATTTAATGAAAGAAAAATCTTAGTAGTAATTTTAACAGTAGAACAATCCCATTGTTAATTATATGAATAAAATACCTCCTCATCCATCAAGATCATATCGATGCTCATAAGTTCATCAGTCGAAGGGTTGATCGAGTCCCACATTCTCATTACTTTGGCTTTAATATTCCATGTTTGTCCTCTTGTGGTTAACTCACTCAACTTTGTGTACGCCATAGAGATGTTGCCTTCAAAACAATTTTGAAAGATTGGTTCATATGATAATGTGCTAATGAAATTTGATTAGAAATAAGTGTTCTAACTAATGGTCAATGAACAGGAAAACATGGTGTTCATAAGGAGGTTGCAAAGACATGCAGGGATGGAAAGATCTAAGCAGACCTCAAGATTTAAGCTATACATATTACCCAAAGTTGATGATGTTTCTGTCGTTTCTTCTTCCGTCCTTGGATGTGCTGGGCGTCCTGCCGTATGTCGCCCCCTCGATTCGTGTGGCGTCAACTTGCTGCCACAATCGATCGTTCTTGGCGTGTGTCGATATGTCGTTCTGTGGATCTCTCTTCAATCTTCGTACGGGTAGTGTTGGGTGTTCTGGTGTCTGTTAATTCCGTGGGTGTTTTGGGGTTTGTGCCCCAACCTTTATATTAGTCCCAAGGTTGTTGAGTTTGATTTCTGCACGGATGAGTGTCCGCGTGCAACAGTATATGTTTGTGTCCTTGCCTAATAGCAAATCCGTTTCAGTACTTGCACGTATTAACTTCCGTGTACGTGTTGTACATGGGGTCAAATAAGGTTAATACGTATATGCTTGTGTCCTTGCCTAATTGCAAATCCGTTTCAGTACTTGCACGTGTTAATGTCCTTCAAGTTGACCGTCACGTGTACGTGTTAAGGTTAATAAGTATATGCTTGCACGTGTTAACTTCAAATTGTCTGTCACGTGTACGTGTGTTAATACGTTGGCTTGGCTGTTAAATCTAGGCCGTTAAAAAATAATAACTCTAAAGTGATAAATCTTCACCGTTCGTTTTCTATCGTTTTAAGTATAATATATAATAGATAGATCGTTTATTATCCATGCTATAATTGTATTGATTGGAAACTCAAATGCATGTGTGGATACATAGACAACACTGTGTCCCTAGTATGCCTCTAGTAGACTAGCTCGTTGATCAAAGATGGTCAAGGTTTCCTAGCCATTGACATGAGATGTCATTTGATAACGGGATCACATCATTAGCATATGATCGTGTCAGTTTATTGCTATAGTTTTCTGTATGTCAAGTATCTGTTCCTATGACCATGAGATCATGCAACTCACTGACACCGGAGGAATACATTGTGTGTATCAAACGTCGCAACGTAACTGAGTGACTATAAAGATGCTCTACAGGTATCTCCGAAGGTGTCTGTTGAGTGGGCATGGATCAAGACTGGAATTTGTTACTCCGTATGACGGAGAGGTATATCAGGGCCCACTCGGTAATACAACATCACAACAAGCCTTGCAAGCAAAGTGACTAAAGTGTTAGCCACGGGATCTTGTATTACGGAACGAGTAAAGAGACTTGCCGGTAACGAGATTGAACTAGGTATAGAGATACCGACGATCGAATCTCGGGCAAGTAACATACCGAAGAACAAAGGGAACATCATACGGGATTAACTGAATCCTTGACATAGAGGTTCAACCGATAAAGATCTTCGTAGAATATGTAGGAACCAATATGGGCATCCAGGTCCCGCTATTGGTTATTGACCGTGGAGGTGTCTCGGTCATGTCTACATAGTTCTCGAACCCGCAGGGTCTGCACACTTAACGTTCGGTGACGTTTCGGTAGTATTGAGATATGTGTGTTGGTGACCGAAGGTTGTTCGGAGTCCCGGATGAGATCCCGGACGTCACGAGGAGCTCCGGAATGGTCCGAAGGTAAAGATCGATATATAGGAGGTCCCGTTTTGGTCTCCGTAAAAGTTTTGGGTATTATCGGTAGTGTACCGGGGGTGCCGGAAGGGTTCCGGGGGGGCATCGGGAGGGGCCACCCACGCCGGGAGGCCACATGGGCCTTAGGAGTGACGCACCAGCTCTTAGTGGGCTGGGCAAGTCAGCCCCTAAGGGCCCATGTAGCTGGGGTGTGGAGAAAGGAAACCCCAAAGTGGGGGGAAGGAAATCCAAGTAGGATTGGAATCCTACTTGGAGTAGGATTGGAGGTGGACTCCTCCACCTCTCCTTCGGCCGACTCCTAGGGGAAACCCTAGGGGCGCCGGGCCCTCCCCTCCCTCCTATATATATTGGAGGGGAGAGAGGGCAGCCGCACCCAACCCTAAGCCACGGTGCAACCCTCTCTCCTCACTAGATCGTCTCCCCTAGTTTTCGGCGGTGCTTAGGCGAAGCCCTGCTGGAATAGTTCCACCACCATCGCCGCCGCGCCGTCGCGCTGCCGGAGTTCTCATCTACCTCTCCGCTCCCTCTTGCTGGATCAAGAAGGCGGAGATCGTCATCGAGCTGTACGTGTGCTGAACGCGGAGGTGCCGTCCGTTCGGCGCTAGATCGGGACGGATCGTGATCGGATCGCGGGACGGCTAGCGATTTGGACCGCGACGACGTTCGACTACATCAACCGCGTTTCTTAACGCTTCCCGCTTAGCGATCTACAAGGGTATGTAGATCCACTCTTCCTCTCATAGATGCTCATCACCATGGATAGATCGTGTGTGCGTAGGAATTTTTTTGTTTCCCATGCAATGTTCCCCAACAGTGGCATCATGAGCTAGGTCTATGCGTAGATGAGATCACGAGTAGAACACAAAGGAGTTTGTGGGCATTAATGCTCAGATTGCTTCCTCCCTTGGTCTTTTCTTGATTTGGCGGTATTGTGGGATGAAGCGCCCCGGGCCAACCTTACTCGTACGCTTACGAGAGACCGGTTCTATCGACTGACATGTGACTTTGTTGCATAAAGATGGCTGGCAGGTGTGTGTCTCTCCTACCTGTAGCAGCCACGTAAAACATGCAACAACAATTAGTGGACGTCTAACTTGTTTTTGCAGGGTATGTTGTGATGTGATATGGCCAATTACTGTTGGAAATATGCCCTAGAGGCAATAATAAATTGGTTATTATTATATTCCTTGTTCGTGATAATCGTTTATTATCCATGCTATAATTGTATTGATTGGAAACTCAAATACATGTGTGGGTACATAGACAACACTGTGTCCCTAGTATGCCTCTAGTTAACTAGTTCGTTGATCAAAGATGGTCTAGGTTTCCTGGCCATAGACATGAGATGTCATTTGATAACGGGATCACATCATTAGGATAATGATGTGATGGACAAGACCCAAACTATAAACATAGCATATGATCGTGTCAGTTTATTGCTATAGTTTTCTGCATGTCAAGTATCTGTTCCTATGACCATGAGATCATGCAACTCACTGACACCGGAGGAATACCTTGTGTGTATCAAACGTCACAACGTAACTGGGTGACTATAAAGATGCTCTATAGGTATCTCCAAGGGTGTCTGTTGAGTGGGCATGGATCAAGACTGGGATTTGTTACTCCGCGTGACGGAGAGGTATCTCAGGGCCCACTCGGTAATACAACATCACAATAAGCCTTGCAAGCAATGTGACTAAGTGTTAGCCACGGGATCTTGTATTACAGAACGAGTAAATAGACTTGCCGGTAACGAGATTGAACTAGGTATAGAGATACCGACGATCGAATCTCGGGCAAGTAACATACCGAAGAACAAAGGGAATAGCGTACGGGATTAACTGAATCCTTGCCATAGAGGTTCAACCGATAAAGATCTTCGTAGAATATGTAGGAACCAATATGGGCATCCAGGTCCCGCTATTGGTTATTGACCGTAGAGGTGTCTTGGTCATGTCTACATAGTTCTCGAACCCGCAGTGTCTGCACACTTAAGGTTCGGTGACGTTTCAGTATAGTAGAGTTATGTATGGTGGTGACTGAAGGTTGTTCGGAGTCCCGGATGAGATCTTGGACGTCACGAGAAGCTCCGGAATGGTCCGGAGGTAAAGATTGATATATAGGAAGTCCTGTTTTGGTCACCGGAAAAGTTTCGGGTATTTCGGTAGTGTACCGGGAGTGCCGGGAGGGGTACCGGGGACCATCGGGAGGGATGTCTCGACCCAAAGGACCTCATGGGCTGTGGGAGGAGTCAAACCAGCCCCTAGTGGGCTGGCCTAACCCCCCCACTAAGGCCCATGTGGCTTTGGGTGGAAAAAATCCAAAGGAGGAAAGGTGGAAAGGGTTTCCAAGTGGAGAGGAGGAATCCTACTCCTAATAGGATTGGAGTAGGACTCCTCCACCTCCAATTTCGGCCAAACCTTGGGGGTTTGAGGCTGCCTCCTCCCCTCCCTCCCTCCTATATATACTAGAGGATTTAGAGGGAAGAGCTAACCCTAATTGCCACGTGCTCCCTCTACTTCATCTAGACCGGTTTCTCCTCTAGTCTAGTTTCAGCGGTGCTTAGGCGAAGCCCTGCCGGAATTGTTCCACCACCATAGCCGCCGTGCCGTCGCGCCGCCGGAGAACTCTTCTACCTCTCCGCTCCCTCTTGCTGGATCAAGAAGGCAGAGATCGTCATCAAGCTGTACGTGTGCTGAACGCGGAGGTGCCGTCCGTTCGGCGCTAGATCGGAAGGACCGTGATCAGGATCGCGAGACGATTCGTGATTTGATCGCGGGACGGATCGTGATGGGATCGCGGGACGGATCGAGATTGGATCTCGAGACGGATCGTGATGGGATCGCAGGACGGATCGAGATTGGATCGCGAGATGGATCGTGATGGGATCGCGGGACGCTCGGCGATTTGGATCGCGAAGACATTCGACTACATCAACCGCGTTTCTTAACGCTTCCCGCTTAGCGATCTACAAGGGTATGTAGATCCACTCTCCCTCTCGTAGATGCTCATCACCATGGATAGATCTTGCGTGTGCGTAGGAAATTTTTTGTTTCCCATGCAACGTTCCCCAACAGTGGCATCATGAGCTAGGTCTATGTGTAGATGAGATCTCGAGTAGAACACAAAGGAGTTTGTGGGCGTTGATATTCAGATTGCTTCCTCCCTTGGTCTTTTCTTGATTCGGCGGTATTGTGGGATGAAGCGGCCCGGACCAACATTACTCGTACGCTTACGAGAGACCGGTTCCATCAAGTGGCATGTAACTTCGTTGCATAAAGATGGCTGGCGGGTGTCTGTTTCTCCCACTTTAGTCGGATCAGATTTGACAAAGGCGGTCCTTGAGAAGGTTGAATAGCAACTTTTGTATCACCGTTGTGGTTTTTGCGTATGTAAGAATTGTTCTTGCTAGATACCCGTAGCAGCCACGTAAAACTTGCAACAACAATTAGAGGACGTCTAACTTGTTTTTGCAGGGTATGTTGTGATGTGATATGGCCAATTACATGATGAGATATATGTGATGTATGAGATGATCATGTATTGTATAGAATATCACGACTTGCATGTCGATGAGTACGGCAACCGGCAGGAGCCATAGGGTTGTCTTTAATTATTTTCGCCGTTTTTGCTTTACTTTATTACTATGAGTTAGCAATAGTCGTGGAAGCAACAGTCGGCGCGACAACCTCATGGCAACACATTGATGGAGATCAAGATGATGGAGATCATGGTGTTATGCCGGTGACGATGGAGATCATGCCGGTGCTTTGAAGATGGAGATCAAAAGCACAAGTTCATGGCCATATCATGTCACTTATGATTTGCATGTGATGTTAATCCTTTTATGCATCTTATTTTGCTTAGGACGACGGTAGCATTATAAGGTGATCCCTCACTAAAATTTCAAGATAAAATTGTGTTCTCCCCGAGTGTGCACCGTTGCGAAAGTTCGTCGTTTTGAGACACCACGTGATGATCGGGTGTGATAGACTCTACGTTCACATACAACGGGTGCAAGCCAGTGTTGCACGTGCAGAACACTCGGGTTAAACTTGACGAGCCTAGCATGTACAGACATGGCCTCGGAACACAAGAGACCGAAAGGTCGAACATGAGTCATATAGTAGATATGATCAACATGAAGATGTTCACCATTGAAACCACCTCAACTCACGTGATGATCGGACTTGAGTTGGTGGATTTGGATCATGTGTCACTCGAATGACCGGAGGGATGTCAATTTGAGTGGGAGTTTTTAAGTAATATGATTAACTAAACTCATTATCATGAACATAGTCAAAATGTGTTTGCAAATTATGTTGTAGATTACTAGCTCGCGCTGTAGCTCCCTTGAATTTTTATATGTTCCTAGAGAAATAGAGTTGAAAGATGATGGTAGCAATAATGCGGACTGGGTCCGTGATCTGAGGATTGTCCTCATTGCTGCACAGAAGGCTTATGTCCTTAATGCACCGCTCGGTGCGCCACCCCCTCAAGCGTCGTCTGTAGATGTTGTGAACATCTGACAGGCACGTTCTGATGACTACTTGATAGTTCAGTGCGTCATGCATTACGGCTTAGAATTGAGGCTCCAAAACGTTTTGAACGTCACGGAACATATGAGATGTTCTAAGAGCTGAAATTGGGATCTCAGGCTCGTGCCCGTGTTGAGAGGTATGAGACCTCCAACAAGATTCTTTGCTTGCAAGATGAAGGAGAATAGCTCAATCGGTGAGCATGTGCTCAGATTGTCTGGGTGCTACAATCGCTTGAATCGAGTGGGAGTTGATCTTCCAGATAAGATAGTGATTGATATAGTTCTCCAAGTCACTGTCACTAAGCTACTAGAGCCTCGTGGTGAACTATAAAATGCCAGGGATAGAAATAATGATCCCTGAGCTATTCGCGATGTTTGACACCACGAAGGTAGAAATCAAGAAGGAGCATCAAGTGTTGATGGTTAGTGAAACCACTAGTTTCGATAAGGGCAAGGGCTAGGAGGGAAACTTCATGGATGGCAAGTCAGTTGCTGCTCCAGTGAAGAAACCCAAGGTTGAACCCAAACCCAAGACTAAGTGCTTCTATTATGAGGAGAACGGTCGCTGAAGCGGAACAACCCTAGATACTTGGTAGATAAGAAGGTTGGCAACGTCGATAGAAGTATATTTGATATACGTGTTATTGATGTGTACCTTGCTAGTACTCCTAGTAGCACCTGGGTATTGGATACCGGTTCGGTTGCTAAATGTTAGTAACTCGAAATAAAAGCTACGGAATAAACGGAGGCTAGCTAAGGGTGAGGTGACGATGAGTGTTGGAAGTGTTTCCAAGGTTGATGTGATCACCATCGCACGCTCTCTCTACCTTCGGGATTAGTGATGAACCTAAATAAATGTTATTTGGTGTTTGCGTTGAGCATGAACGTGATTAGATCATGTTTATTGCAATACGGTTATTCATTCAAGTTAGAGAATAATGGTTATTCTGTTTACATGAATAATACCTTCAATGGTCATGCACCCAATGAGAATGGTTTATTGAATCTTGATCGTAGTGATACACATGTTCATAATATTGATGCCAAAAGATACAAAGTTAATAATGATAGCACCACATACTTGTGGCACTGCCGCTAAATGTCATATTGGTGTAAAACGCATGAAGAAACTCCATGCTGATGGATCTTTGGACTCATTCGATTTCGAATCGGTTGAGACATGCGGACCATGCCTCATGGGCAAGATGACTAAGACCCCGTTTTCCGGTATGATGGAGCGGGCAAGTGACTTATTGGAAATGATACATGTTGATGTATTCGGTCCAATGAGTGTTGTAGCGTGCAGTGGATATCATTATTTTCCTACCTTCGCTGATGATTTGAGTAGATATGGGGATATTTACTTAATGAAACACAAGTCTGAAACATTTGAAAAGTTCAAACAAATTCAGAGTGAAGTTTGAGATCATCGTGACAAGAAGATAAAATATCTACGATATGATCGTAGAGGTAAATATCTGAGTTACGAGTTTGGTATACAACTTAAGACAATGTGGAAGTTGTTTCACAACTCACGCCACCTGGAACACCATAGTGTGATGGTGTGTCCGAACGTCGTAGTCGTGCTCTATTGGATATGGTGTGTACTATGATGTCTCTTATCGATTTGCCACTATCGTTTTGGGGTTATGCATTAGAGACAACTACATTCACTTTAAAAAGGGGCACCATCTAAGTCCGTTGAGATGACACCGTATGAATTTTGGTTTGGCAGAAACCTAAGCTGTCATTTCTTAATGTTTGGGGCTGCGACGCTTATGTGGAAAAGGTTTTCAACCTGATGAGCTCGAACCCAAAGCGGACAAATGCATCTTCATAGAATACCCTAACGTAATAGTTGGGTAAACCTTCTATCTCAGATCCAAGCACAAAGTGTTTGTTGCTAAAATGGGTCCTTTCTCGAGAAAGAGTTTCTCTCGAAAGAATTGAGTGGGAGGAAGATAGAACTTGATGAGGTTCTTGAACCTTTGTTTCAACCAGAGAGTAGCGCAGCGCAGAAAGTTGTTTCTGTGGAGCCTACATTAGTTGAAAAGGAAGTTAATGATGATGATCATAAAGCTTCGGATCAAGTTACTATCGAACCTCGTAGGTCGACAAGGACGCGTACTGCTCCTGAGTGGTACGGCAACCCTGTCTTAGAGGTCATGTTGTTGGACAACGATGAACCTATGAGCTATGGAGAAGCGATGATGGGCCCGGATTCCGAGAAATGGTTAGAGGCCATGCAATCCGAGATGGGATCCATGTAAGAAAACAAAGTATGGGCTTTGGAAGTATTACCTGAAGGGTGAAAGGCCATTCAGAACAAATGGGTCTTTAAAAGGAAGACGGACGCGGACGGTAATGTCACCGTCTATAAAGCTCGACTTGTGGCAAAGGGTTTTTCACAAGTTCAAGGAGTTGACTACGATGAGACTTTCTCACCCGTAGCGATGCTAAAGTCTGTTGGAATTATGTTAGCAGTTGCTACATTTTTCGATTATGAAATCTGGCAGATGGATGTCAAAACATCATTTCCTTAACGGTATCCGTGAGGAAAGGTTGTATGTGATACAACCGGAAGGTTTTGTCAGTTCTAAGGATGCTAGAATATATGCAAGCTCCAGCGATCCTTCTATGGACTGGAGAAAGCATCTCGGAGTTGGAATATACGCTTTGATGAGGTGATCAAAGTTTTTGAGTCTATACAAAGTTTATGAGAAACTTGTATTTACAATAAAGTGAGTGGGAGCACTATAGAATTTCTGATAAGTATATGTGGATGACATATTGTTGATCGGAAATGATGTAGAATTTCTGGAAAGCATAAAGCGTTGTTTGAAAAGGAGTTTTTCAAAGGAAAACCTGGAATGAAGCTACTTAAATATTGGGCATCTTGATCTATAGAGGTAGATCAAGACGTCTGATAAAACTTTCAATGAGTACATACCTTGACAAGATTTTGAAAGAGTTCAAAATGGATCAGTCAAAGAAAGAGTTCTTGCCTGATTTGTAAGGTGTGGAGTTGAGTGAGACTCAAAGCTCGACCACGGCAGAAGAAAGAGAAAGGACGAAGGTCGTCCCCTATGTCTTATCCATAGGCTCTGTATAGTATGCCATGCTATGTACCGCACCTGTGTGTGCCTTGCCATGAGTCTGTCAAGGGGTACAAGAGTGATCCAGGAGTGGACCACTGGACAGTGGTCAAGATTATCCTTAGTAACTAGAGGACTAAGGAAATATTTCTCGATTATGGAGGTGATATAGAGTTCGTCGTAAAGGGTTACGTCGATGCAAGCTTTAACACCAATCCAGATGACTCGGAGTAGCAATCCGGATACGTATAGTGGAGCAGCCATTTGGAATAGCTCCAAGTGGAGTGTGGTAGCAGTGTCTACAGTATGACATAGAGATTTGCAAAGTACACACGGATCTGAATGTCGCAGACCCATTGACTAAAGACCTCTCTCACATGCAAAGCATGATCGAACCCCAGAACTCATTGGGTGTTAGATTCATAACAATGTAAAACACATGGTGATGTGAACTAGATTATTGACTCTAGTGCAAGTGGGAGCCTGTTGGAAATATGCCCTAGAGGCAATAATAAATTGGTTATTATTATATTTCCTTGTTCGTGATAATCGTTTATTATCCATGCTATAATTGTATTGATTGGAAACTCAAATACATGTGTGGGTACATAGACAACACTGTGTCCCTAGTATGCCTCTAGTTAACTAGTTCGTTGATCAAAGATGGTCAAGGTTTCCTGGCCATAGACATGAGATGTCATTTGATAACGGGATCACATCATTAGGAGAATGATGTGATGGACAAGACCCAAACTATAAACATAGCATATGATCGTGTCAGTTTATTGCTATAGTTTTCTGCATGTCAAGTATCTGTTCCTATGACCATGAGATCATGCAACTCACTGACACCGGAGGAATACCTTGTGTGTATCAAACGTCACAACGTAACTGGGTGACTATAAAGATGCTCTACAGGTATCTCCGAGGGTGTCTGTTGAGTGGGCATGGATCAAGACTGGGATTTGTTACTCCGCGTGACGGAAAGGTATCTCAGGGCCCACTCGGTAATACAACATCACAATAAGCCTTGCAAGCAATGTGACTAAGTGTTAGCCACGGGATCTTGTATTACAGAACGAGTAAAGAGACTTGCCGGTAACGAGATTGAACTAGGTATAGAGATACCGACGATCGAATCTCGGGCAAGTAACATACCGAAGAACAAAGGGACCAACGTACGGGATTAACTGAATCCTTGACATAGAGGTTCAACCGATAAAGATCTTCGTAGAATATGTAGGAACCAATATGGGCATCCAGGTCCCGCTATTGGTTATTGACCGTAGAGGTGTCTTGGTCATGTCTACATAGTTCTCGAACCCGCAGGGTCTGCACACTTAAGGTTCAGTGACGTTTCGGTATAGTAGAGTTATGTATGGTGGTGACTGAAGGTTGTTCGGAGTCCCGGATGAGATCCTGGACGTCACGAGGAGCTCCGGAATGGTCCGGAGGTAAATATTGATATACATGAAGTCCTGTTTTGGTCACCGGAAAAGTTTCGGGTATTTCGGTAGTGTACCAGGAGTGCCGGGAGGGGTACCGGGGACGATCGCGAGGGATGTACGTGTGCTGAACGCGGAGGTGCCGTCCGTTCGGCGCTAGATCGGAAGGACCGTGATCAGGATCGCGAGACAATTCATGAATTGATGGCGGGACGGATCGTGATGGGATCGCGGGATGGATCGAGATTGGATCGCGAGACGGGTCGTGATGGGATCGCGGGACGTATCGAGATTGGATCGCGAGATGGATCGTGATGGGATCGCGGTACGCTCGGCGATTTGGATTGCGAAGACATTCGACTACATCAACCGCATTTCTTAACGCTTCCCGCTTAGCGATCTACAAGGGTATGTAGATCCACTCTCCCTCTCGTAGATGCTCATCACCATGGATAGATCTTGCGTGTGCGTAGGAATTTTTTTGTTTCCCATGCAAAGTTCCCCAACAATTACATGATGAGATATATGTGATGTATGAGATGATCATGTTTTGTATAGAATATCACGACTTGCATGTCGATGAGTACGGCAACCGGCAGGAGCCATAGGGTTGTCTTTAATTTATTTTCGCAGTTTTTGCTTTACTTTATTGCTATGAGTTAGCAATAGTCATAGAAGCAACAATTGGCGCGACAACCTCATGGCGACACGTTGATGGAGGTCAAGATGATGGAGATCATGGTGTCATGCCGGTGACGATGGAGATCATGTCGGTGCTTTGGAGATGGAGATCAAAAGCACAAGTTCATGGCCATATCATGTCACTTATGATTTGCATGTGATGTTAATCCTTTTATGCACCTTGTTTTGCTTAGGACGACGGTAGCATTATAAGGTGATCCCTCACTAAAATTTCAAGATAAAATTGTGTTCTCCCCGAGTGTGCACCGTTGCGAAAGTTCGTCGTTTCGAGACACCACGTGATGATCAGGTGTGATAGACTCTACGTTCACATACAACAGGTGCAAGCCAGTGTTGCACGTGCAGAACACTCGGGTTAAACTTGACGAGCCTAGCATGTACAGACATGGCCTCGGAACACAAGAGACCAAAAGGTTGAACATGAGGCATATAGTAGATATGATCAACATGAAGATGTTCACCATTGAAACCACCTCATCTCACGTGATGATCGGACTTGGGTTGGTGAATTTGGATCATGAATCACTCGGATGACCGGAGGGATGTCAATTTGAGTGGGAGTTTTTAAGTAATTTGATTAACTAAACTCATTATCTTGAACAATAGTCTTAGTAACCTTTGCAAATTTATGTTGTAGATCAATGGCTCGCGCAGTAGTTCCCCTGAATTTCAATGCGTTCCTAGAGAAAGCCAAGTTGAAAGATGATGGAAGTAACTTTGTAGACTGGGCCCGTAATCTGAGGATTATCCTCACGGCTTCCCAAAAGTATTATGTCCTTGATGCACCGCTTGGTGATCCACCCGCTCCCGAATCGTCTGAAGACGTTGTTAACGCCTGGGAGGCACGTTCTGGAGATTACTCAATAGTTCAATGTGCAATGTTGTATGGCTTAGAACTGGGACTTCAAAGATGTTCTGAACGTCATGGAGCATATGAGATGTTCCAGGAGTTGAAGTTTATCTTTGAGAAGAATGCCCGGATCGAGAGGTATGAGACCTCCGATAAGTTCTATGCTTGCAAGATGGAGGAGAACGGGTCTGTCAGTGAACATATACTCAGAATATCTGGGTATTCGAACCGTCTGGCTGAGTTAGGGATGCCCCTTCCGCCGGAGGCGATCACTGACAGAGTTCTTCAATCATTGCCACCTAGCTACAAGAGCTTCGTGATGAACTATAACATGCAAGGGATGAACAAGTCAGTCGCCGAGCTGTTTGCGATGTTGAAAGTCGCTGAGTCTGAAATCCAGAAGGAGCATCAAGTGTTGATGGTCAATAAAACCATTAGTTTCAAGAAGAATGGCAAGGGCAAGAAGGGTAACTCCAAGAAGAGTGGCAAAGCAGTTGCCCCTCTCATGAAGAAACCCAAGGCTGGACCCAAGCTAGAAACCGAGTGCTTTCATTGCAAGGGAACTGGTCACTAGAAGCGAAACTACCCCAAGTATCTGGCCGACAAGAAGGCGGCCAACACCAAACAAGGTATATATGATATACATGTTATTGATGTGTACCCTACCAACTCTCGTTGTAGTGCCTGGGTATTTGATACCGGTTCGGTTGCTCACATTTGCAACTCAAAACAGGAGCTACGGAATAGACGAAGGCTGGCTAAGGACGAAGTGACGATGCGCGTGGGAAATGGTTCCAAGGTTGATGTGATCGCCGTCGGCACGCTCGCTCTTCGATTACCATCGGGATTAGTTATGAACCTGAATAATTGTTATTTAGTGCCTGCGTTAAGCATGAACATTGTATCTGGATCTTGTTTATTGCGAGACGGTTACTCATTTAAATCAGAGAATAATGGTTGTTCCATTTATATGAGTAATATCTTTTATGGTCATGCACCCAATGTGAGGGGTTTATTCTTATTAAATCTCGATAGTGATGATACACATGTTCATAACAATGATGCCAAAAGATGTAGAGTTGATAATGATAGTACCACTTTCTTGTGGCACTGCCGCTTAGGTCATATTGGTGTAAAACGCATGAAGAAGTTCCATGCTGATGGACTTTTGGAGTCACTTGATTTTGAATCGCTTGACACATGTGAACCATGCCTCATGGGCAAGATGACTAAGACCCCGTTCTCTGGAACAATGGAGCGGGCAAGTGACTTGTTGGAAATCATACATACTGATGTGTGCGGTCCAATGAGCATTGAGGCGCGCGGTGGATATCGTTACTTTCTCACCTTCACTGATGAGTTAAGTAGATATGGGTATATTTACTTAATGAAACACAAGTCTGAAACGTTTGAAAAGTTCAAGCAATTTTAGAGTGAAGTTGAGAATCATCGTAACAACAAGACTAAATTCCTACGATCTGATCGAGGAGGAGAATATCTGAGTTATGAGTTTGGCAGACACTTAAGATAATGTGGAATTGTTTCACAATTGACACCGCCTGGAACACCACAGCGTAATGGTGTGTCCGAACGTCGTAATCGAACCTTATTGGGTATGGTGCGTTCTATGATGTCTCTTGCCGATTAGCCACTATCGTTTTGGGGTTATGCATTAGAGACAGCTGCATTCACTTTAAATAGGGCACCATCGAAATCCATTGAGACGACGCCATATGAATTGTGGTTTGGCAAGAAGCCAAAGTTGTCGTTTCTTAAAGTTTGGGGATGTGATGCTTATGTCAAAAAGCTTCAGCCTGAAAAGCTGGAACCCAAAGCGGAGAAATGCGTCTTCATAGGATACCCAAAAGAGACAGTTGGGTATACCTTCTATCTCAGATCCGAAGGCAAGGTGTTTGTCGCTAAAAACAGAACATTTCTTGAGAAAGAGTTTCTCTCGAAAGAATTGAGTGGGAGGAAGATAGAACTTGATGAGGTTGTTGAACCTTTGTTTTAACCAGAGAGTAGCGCAGCGCAGAAAGATGTTTCTGTGGAGCCTACGTCAGTTGAAGAGGAAGTTAATGATGATGATCATGAAGCTTCATATCAAGTTACTATCGAACCTCGTAGGTCGACAAGGACTCGTACTGCTCCTGAGTGGTACTGCAACCCTGTCTTAGAGGTCATGTTATTGGACAACGATGAACCTACGAGCTATGGAGAAGCGATGATGGGCCCGGGTTCCAACAAATGGTTAGAGGCCATGAAATCCGAGACGGGATCCATGTATGAAAACATAGTATGGACTTTGTAAGTATTACCTGAAGGGCGAAAGGCCATTCAGAACAAATGGATCTTTAAGAAGAAAACGGACGCGGACGGTAATGTCACCATCTATAAAGCTCGACTTGTGGCAAAGGGTTTTTCACAAGTTCAAGGAGTTGACTATGATGAGACCTTCTCACCCGTAGCGATGCTTAAGTCCGTCAGAATCATGTTAGCAATAGCTGCATTTTTCGATTATGAAATTTGGCAGATGGATGTCAAAACAGCGTTCCTTAACGGTTTTCTTAAGGAAGAGTTGTATATGATACAACCAGAAGGTTTTGTCGATCCAGAGAATGCTGACAAAGTTTGCAAACTCCAGCGATCCATTTATGGACTGGTGCAAGCATCTCGGAGTTGGAATCTTTGCTTTGATGAGGTGATCAAAGTGTTCGGGTTTATACAAGTTTACGGAGAAGCTTGTATTTACAAGAAAGTGAGTGGGAGCTCTATAGCGTTTCTAATATTATATGTGGATGACATATTGCTGATTGGAAACAATATAGAAATGTTGGAAAGTGTGAAGGAATATTTGAACAAGAGTTTTTCAATGAAGGACCTAGGAGAAGCTGCTTTCATATTAGGCATCAAGATCTATAGAGATAGATCGAGACGCTTAATAGGACTTTCACAGAGCACATACCTTGACAAAGTTTTGAAGAAGTTCAAAATGGATCAGTCCAAGAAGGGGTTCTTGCCTGTATTGGAAGGTGTGAAGTTGAGTAATACTCAATGCCCAGCGACTGCAGAAGATGGAGAAAAGATGAGTGTCATCCCCTATGCTTCAGCCATAGGCCCTATCATGTATGCAATGCTGTGCACAAGACCTGATGTCAGCCTTGCCATAAGTATGGCCGGAAGGTTTTAAAGTGATCCAGGAATGGAGCACTGGACGGCGGTCAAGAATATCCTTAAGTACCTGAAAAGGACTAAGGAAATGTTTCTCGTTTATGGAGGTGATCAAGATCTCGTCGTAAAGGGTTACGTCAATGCAAGCTTTGACACTGATCCGGATGACTCTAAGTCTCAAACCGGATACGTATTTATTCTCAATGGGGGAGCAGTAAGCTGGTGCAGTTCCAAGCAGAGCGTGGTAGCTGATTCTACATGCGAAGCGGAGTACATCGCTGCCTCGGAGGCGGCGAAGGAAGGTGTCTGGATGAAGGAGTTCATGACAGATCTTGGAGTAGTGCCCAGTGCACTGAACCCAATGACTCTGTTCTGTGACAACACTGGTGCCATTTCTCTGGCCAAGGAACCAAGGTTTCACAAGAGGACCAGACACATAAAGAGACGCTTCAATTCCACCCGCGATTACATCAAGGAGGAGGACATAAATATTTGCAAAGTGCACACGGATCTAAATGTCACAGACCCGTTGACTAAACCTCTTCCAAGGGCTAAACATGATCAACACCAGAACTGTATGGGTGTTAGATTCATTACAATGTAAATCACATAGTGATGTGAGCTAGATTATTGACTCTAGTGCAAGTGGGAGACTGTTGGAAATATGCCCTAGAGGCAATAATAAAGTGGTTATTATTATATTTCCTTGTTCATGATAATCGTTTATTATCCATGCTATAATTGTATTGATTGGAAACTCAAATGCATGTGTGGATACATAGACAACACTGTGTCCCTAGTATGCCTCTAGTAGACTAGCTCGTTGATCAAAGATGGTCAAGGTTTCCTAGACATTGACATGAGATGTCATTTGATAACGGTATCACATCATTAGGGGAATGATGTGATGGACAAGACCCAAACTATGAACGTAGCATATGATCGTGTCAGTTTATTGCTATAGTTTTCTGCATGACAAGTATCTATTCCTATGACCGTGAGATCATGCAACTCACTGACACCGGAGGAATACCTTGTGTGTATCAAACGTCGCAACGTAACTGGGTGACTATAAAGATGCTCTACAGGTATCTCCGAAGGTGTATGTTGAGTGGGCATGGATCAAGACTGGGATTTGTTACTCCGTGTGACGGAGAGGTATCTCAGGGCCCACTCGGTAATACAACATCACAACAAGCCTTGCAAGCAAAGTGACTAAAGTGTTAGCCACGGGATCTTGTATTACGGAATGAGTAAAGAGACTTGCCGATAACGAGATTGAACTAGGTATAGAGATACCGACGATCGAATCTCGGGCAAGTAACATACCGAAGAACAAAGGGAACAACATACGGGATTAACTGAATCCTTAACATAGAGGTTCGACCAATAAAGATATTCGTAGAATATGTAGGAACCAATATGGGCATCCAGGTCCCGCTATTGGTTATTGACCGTGGAGGTGTCTCGGTCATGTCTACAAGTTCTCGAATCCGCAGGGTCTGCACACTTAACGTTCGGTGATGTTTCGGTAGTATTGAGATATGTGTGTTGGTGACCGAAGGTTGTTCGGAGTCCCGAATGAGATCTTGGACATCACGAGGAGCTCCGGAATGGTCCGGAGGTAAAGATTGATATATAGGAAGTCCCGTTTTGGTCTCCGGAAAAGTTTCGGGTATTACCGGTAGTGTACCGAGGGTGCCGGAAGGGTTCCGGGGGGCCATCGGGAGGGGCCACCCACGCCGGGAGGCCACATGGGCCTTAGGGGTGGTGCACCAGCCCTTAGTGGGCTGGGCAAGCCAGCCCCTAAGGGCCCATGTGGCTGGGGTGTGGAGAAAGGAAACCCCAAAGTGGGGGGAAGGAAATCCAAGTAGGATGGGAATCCTGCTTGGAGTAGGATTGGAGGTGGACTCCTTCACCTCTCCTTCGGCCGACTCCTAGGGGAAACCTTAGGGGCGCCGGCCCCTCCCCTCCCTCCTATATATATTGGAGGGGAGAGAGGGCAGCTGCACCAACCCTAAGCCACGATGCAGCCCTCTCTCCCCACTAGATCGTCTCCCCTAGTTTTCGGTGGTGCTTAGGCGAAGCCCTGCCGGAATAGTTCCACCACCATTGCCGCCGTGCCGTCGTGCTGCCGGAGTTCTCATCTACCTCTCCGCTCCCTCTTGATGGATCAAGAAGGCAGAGATCGTCATCGAGCTGTACGTGTGCGTAGGAAATTTTTTGTTTCCCATGCAACGTTCCATTGTTGTTCTTGGATCTTGATGCACCTCATGTATTGCTTGTGATTGGAGGAGTACTTGGTGTGGAGCTTGTCCAATAGAGTGTTTTGCCCTTTGATTTCTCCATGTTTTCCCCTCGCGTTCTTCGTGTTCTTCGGGTTCTTCCCCGAATCCACCTCCAATTCATGAAGATTGGGCCACCCTCGGGTTTGCCCTGTATCACCCCGGGCTCGAGACGTAGGACTTTTACCACTACCCAGAGGGGTCCGAAATCGTAAATTCCGAGTGTGACACTTAATCCGTAGCTAGACTTCGCCCTACTCATTTGTACCCCCCGTACTACTGTCATCATTACTCCCATGACAGTTGGTGCCCACCGTGGGGCGGAGGGTCTAGCAAATTCAGGCGTAAGTGGGATTCAAACCTCTTTCATTCATTATGTTCAAGCTTGGCGGTGAGATCCTCCTCGGCACCCTGCGTTTCGTCGCCGACGGCTGAGCGTGGTTGCATGAGGCACCGCTGGACCCCGATTCGTTCCCCGCACGGGGAGCGATGCACTTCAGCGTTGCGGCGCATGGCCTACTCCTTCGACAGCCGTCGGAGCCTTATGGCTCCCCGTCCGTCTCCCACTCTGGAGGCCGCCGCAAGCATTCCGGACGCTCTCGGTGGCAGCGGTGGGTCGAGCACGCCGTGGCTCGCCAGTCATCCGTCGGTCAGGTGGCCGTGCTCGATTCCGACGGGCCCACCGTCGACTTGTTCCCCTCCTCGGGGGACGAGTTGTCCGACGAGTCAGAGCTGGAGAGCAGTGGAGATGCTGCAGAAGTCTTGATGGCCAACACTACCAGCAAAAGACCTCCCGGGTACTCAGCGGGTGGCTCCTGTGGTCGCGATGATGATCGCCACGGTGGTGACACAAGCGGCTACGTTCCCCGGCCTCTCACTCGGGAGCAGCAGGAAGAAAGGAGGAGGAGGGACGACGAAGTCCTTGTCACTCTGATCACGGGGACTACTCTGGAAGAGATAGCCCTGGAGGCCACGCGCCTGGCCACTCTGGCTGAGCGCGAGTGACTCGAGCGGCTCCAGAAATCACTCGATGAGCGTGCATCGCGGGATAGACCGGGTTCCAGTAACCTGAGGCGTCCGTTGTTCCAGAACAGCCGACCACCTAAGGTCCCGGTAATGTGCACGCCAATAGAGAACCTGGCCGCAGCCACTCGGATCGCTGAATCTATTCAACCGTCTGGGTCGACAACCGGGGAAGGCATTCGGCAGATCCAAGCTCTGCTGAAGACTGCGTTGAAGCAGAATTCTGAAGTTTCGCAGTCGTCACTGCGGATACATAGCAGATCCACACGGGCGGACACGGTCCAGTCTGCTCATAGCCCGCACACGTACGGGAAACACACACATTCTCCTCCTCCTCCGAGAGGCCCGTATGGAGGGCGTTGGCGCGATGAACGCGAAGTCAGTCGGACTCCTCCTCCGAGAGGTGGTTCCTATGGCAAGCGACCCTGTGATGACGGCCGCCACTATGGAGAAGATCTCAATCGGACCCCCTCGCCCCAGAGGTTACGAGGAAGCTGGCCGTCGGCCTTCGCTGCGTAATGCCAGGTCTACCATCACACAGAAGATGGTGGATAGGAACCGAGTGATCAGGGACCGAGTGAGTGGTTGGGGGACATCAGGTCTCGAGTGCTTCCCACGGCGACCAGAATTGGAAAGTTGAACGGCGAATCCAACTACCGATTGGCGACCGGAATCAGAAAGTTTAACGGCGAATCCAAGCCGGAAACATGGCTCGAGGATTATCGAGTGGCAGTTCAAATTGGGGGTGGTGATGACTTTGTAGCAATGAAGGATCTCCCTCTCATGTTGGAGGGATCCGCTCGAGCCTAGTTGAACCAGTTGCCTTCCAGCAGCATCTATTGTTGGGAGGACCTAGCCCGAGTGTTCATCAAGACGTTTGAAGGCACATACAAGCGTCCGAGTGGATTGACAGAGCTGCAGCATTGTGTCCAGAAGAGCAACGAAACTCTCCAAGAGTATATTCAGCGATGGACTACATTGCACAACACGGTTGAGAATGTCACTGAGCACCAGGCCGTCTGCGCGTTCAAGGCTGGCACTCAGCACAGAGAACTCATCTTGAAGTTTGGCCGATCGGGAGACCTGTCTCTCAGTAGAGCCATGGAAATCGCCAACAAGTATGCCAATGGCAAAGAGGAAGACCGCCTCCGGAGCAGCAAGGGGCGAGCAGGAGACGCCCATCATTCGACTGGGAACGCAGACAAGAAACAGAAACGGAAAGTTGATCCTCCGGGAAAGGCGGAAGTGGCTGCTGTTCCTGGCCAGGGAAAGCCGAAGTCCAAGAAGAATAAGAAAAAGGACTGGGCTAACAAGAAGAAGCCCGAATACAATTCTGAGGTGATGGATCAGCCCTGTGTTGTCCACACGACGAAAGATGAAGAGGTCAACATCATTTACCCAAAGCAGACCACTCGGGAGTGCCGAATGCTCAAGCATGAGATGGGTAAAGAGGCACCCGCAGATAAGGAAGACGAAGACGAAGCCAAGGGTGATCCCGAATATCCCCAAGTCGACAAAGTCTTGAACATGATCTTTCCAGATGTCGAAAGCAAGATCCGATTGAAAGTCGTCAATCGGGAGGTGAACATGGTAGCTCCGACTGCCGTGAAGTACCTCAACTGGACGAAGACTCCTATCACATTCGCTCAGTCTGATCACCAGGCCCATATAGCCACCCCCGGCAGGCAGGCGCTGGTTGTCGATCCGGCTGTAAATGAGTCCGACTACGCAAGGTCTTGATGGATGGTGGCAGCGGACTCAATATAATCTATGCGGATACACTCAGAGCAATGGGCATTCCGATGTCCCTCCCGAGTAAGAGTAACATGCATTTCCATGGAGTCATTCCTCGGAAGATGGCCGAGTCACTCGGTCAAATTGCTATGGACGTTGTGTTCAAAAAAGAGAAAAACTTCCGAAAGGAACGCGTGATGTTCGAAGTGGTGGACTTTCGGAGTGCCTATCACGCCATCCTGGGTAGGCCCGCCTACGCACGTTTCATGGCCAGACCATGTTATGTCTATCTTAAACTTAAGATGCCAGGTCCGAATGGTGTGATCACGGTGATCGGCGATCGGAAAGTCGCTGAGGAGTGCCTCCAGCAGGGCTCTAAAATTGCCAATGAACAAGTTCTCACAGTCGAACTTGATGGATACAAGAAAGCGGTGGACACTGAGGACTTGCTCAAGTCTAAGCGCCCGGCAACAGAATCAGCCTTTCAGTCGGCTGGCGAAACCAAGCAGGTTCATATTCACCCCAACGATCCGAGTGCGGCTCCGACCAACATCTTGACGTTGCTCGGTGACAAATAGGAAGCCGAGATCATCCAGTTCCTCCGTGAGAACTGGGATATCTTTGCATGGAAGCCGTCTGACATGCCGGGGGTACCCAGGGGACTGGCTGAGCATCGACTCCGAGTGGATCCGAAAATCAAGCCAGTCAAGGAGCACTTGCATCGATCCTCCGTCGAGAAGCGCAAGGCGATTGGTGAAGAGATCGTTCGGCTCCTAGCTACCGAATTTATTCGCGAAGTTTTCCATTCCGAGTGGCTGGCCAACCCAGTGTTGGTGCCCAAGAAGGACAAGTACCTCTGGATGTGCATCGATTTCAAGCACCTCAATTGGGCCTGACCGAAAGACCATTTTCCCCTCCCCCGCATAGATCAGATAGTAGATTCCATCGTCATATGTGAACACATGTCGTTCTTAGATGCGTACTCCAGGTACCATCAAATCCGAATGTATGGACCAGATGAAATAAAAATAGCTTTCATCACCCCATTCGGGTGTTTCTGTTATATCACTATGCCATTCGGTCTCAAGAATGTTGGGGCAACTTTTATGCGCATGATTCGGAAATGCTTGCAGGAACAAATCGGTCGGAATGTCGAAGCTTACATGGCTAACATCGTGGTTAAGTCTAGGAAAGGTTCCGACATCCTAGCTGACCTTGCCGAAACCTTCGCAAACCTCCGTCGCTACCAAATAAAACTCAACCCTACAAAGCGCACATTTGGAGTACCCTATAGTAAGCTACTTGGGTTCCTCGTTGCCGAATGAGGGATCGATGCCAACCCTGATAAAATTGGGGCAGTCATCTGAATGAAGAAACCTGTCCGTTTGTGTCGGGGCATGATGCACACGATCACCTATGGGGCCACAGGCCCCTTTGTGGTTCGGAAGGGGTGAGGTCACGTTGCACAAAGAGCGGAGGTAGTGATGCAGCACGACGACGATACGCTGTTGTTTTACCCAGGTTCGGGCCGCTGAGAAGCATAAAACCCTACCCCTGCTTTGGTGGATTGATCGGAGGAACACGAAGCACACACAACGCTCAAACCCGGCAAGGTCGCCTTTAGTAGAGCTGCTACGCGAGTACAAGTGTCCAAGGGTCCGAATCTCTAGCTCGGTTGCCTTGGGCCTCCTTTTATAGGTCAAGGGGCAACCACAGTGGCAAAACAGACATTATCTAGTGATTAGATAGCCAACAGTTCTATCATACCTAACTCTGGCACTTAGGACAAAATGCCATAAATGCTAGCCTAGGTGGTGTGCGGGGATGCATTCCCGGCAGGCTTTTACAACCGCTTTAGCTAACTATTGTTCACTATCTTGACATGCCTCTAGATGGGTGTCAAGCGGGCATAATCTGTCTTCCAGCGAGTCGCCACGTGCTTAGCGAGAGCCACTTAGCCACCTAGGGGCTCGACACCGCATCGACAAATGACTGGCGTTGCGATGCGGTGGAGCGGTGGCCGATCGGCTCGCGCCTGTCGGGGGATGGCTTGCCGGGTCTTCCTGAACATGTGTGCGCCTCGGTCCCCGGCAGGCACCGGGGACGTGACTGGCACGGTTCGGGCTCGTTCTGGGCTGATGCATCGACCTTGCCGGCGTTGCTTAGCCAGCGTAAGTTGCTTTTGCCAGAGTCTTGGTCTTGAATGCTGGTTTCATCTTCCTGACGCGCTCCTTGATCTCATGTAGAGCTGCTTCTCTGGCTTGGACCGGTTTTGACTGTGCTTATGTTGATGGGTTCTGCTACTACTACCGGTGCATAAGTCAGGGCCACTGGGTACCCCAGTCCTAGTGCACCGATAGGAGCCCCCGAGTCTGGCCCAATCGCGCTCGCCCAGCGCCGTTGGGTCAGGCCCAAAATTTATGCACATGCGCACAATATGAGGAAGTAACTGCCAACTTTTAAGCCAGCACTTACCCACTACCTCAAGCCATTTCCGTCACGAGCGCCGCATGCATTGCGGGGAGTTTGGGTGGATGTGCATGGCTTAAAGGCGTGGGAGTGGCAGAAACTACAACACCAGGGGTTCGAGCAATGGGGTGGTTACCTGTTCGCCCGTGATCGTGGATAGTGGGGTTGGTGGAGATGGGCGGCCTCCTTGGAGCGGAGAAGAGCCAGCCCCCGTGCCCTTCCCTATAAATTGGGGGGTCACAACAGGCGATGCTCATCCATTCCCTTCTCCTCCTCGATCTCAGGTTCACATAGCTTGCCCTTCTTCTCCCGTCGTTGGACCTTCCCTTCCCCCCTGATGGTCAGGGGGAAGGGTCGGGCGAACGCGCCTGCCACTGCAGGGTCATCTTTTTGTGTCCGTGCCCAGCCCCCGGCTCGGGTCGATGGTTTTGGACTGAGAGCCGGCGGGGGAGGCCTTGGATGGGGGAGCGGGCGGCGCGGCGGCCGCACCAAGGGCAGCTGCGATGGCGCACCCGCCACTGCGTCGCCCGCTGCTTCAGTCTTGGCAGAACGCCGCGCGGACGACACCACACTAGAGTCCATAGAGGAAACACAGTGCTGTGGTCGACTACGGTCGCTGCGCTCCTTCTTCAAGGCGACGGAGAAATATCGTTTGTACGACCGTCGGCTGTGCGCGAGTGGTCACAGCAGCGGTTCATCATGGGTCGTGGCAGAGTTCCCTACCCATGGCACTATGTAGCCCTCACATGGGTGGGGGCCTTTTGCCTACGTGTACTCCTTAAGGGCAGGGAGTCTTCCCTGCAGGGAGTCTTCCCTGCCTCGGGTCGACGGGGACGACCATGCTCTCTATGAGGCTCTTCGAGAGGCTTGGCATTTGCCTCGGCTGCCGCGTCGAGGGCTCGGACGATGGAGGAGGTGTCACTTCGAGCGGTGGCGTTGAGGAAGATAACGGCGGCGACAACCCACAATGCTTCAAGAGCAGGGACGACAGATCCGACGCGTCGTGATTGCAGGTAGCACCATCATCACCAGCTGTGCTTCGGCAGCGCCACCATCTGCACCTGCCCTCCGTCTTCTTCCTCCTGCCGGCTTCGTCCGCCCTACCTAGGGGCAGGGTCCTTCTCACCCTCCAGGGGACGCGTCTCGCTGGCCCTGGCGGGGAGTGATACGTCTCCATCGTATCAACTTTTGCTAACACTTTTGTTCTTGTTTTTACTCGAATTTGCAGGATTTGAATGAAACTAACCCGGACTGACGCTGTTTTCAGCAAAACTACCATGGTGTTGTTTTTGTGCTGAAATGAAAGTTCTCGGAACAGAACGAAATTTTTTGGAGAATTGTTTCAGAATAGATGTGGAATTTTGGAGCCAAAAGCCACCAGAGAGGGGTCCCAGGGTGCCCACCACCAACCAGGGCGCGCCAGCCCCCTGGCGCGGCCTGGTGGGTGGTGCTCACCACCTGGGCCCCCCGACCCTAATTCAAGCGCTATAAATTCCTAATTTTCCACAAAAAAATCAGGGAGAAAGTTTCATCGCGTTTCACGATACGGAGCCGCCGCCACCTCCCGTTCTTCATCGGGAGGCTAGATCTGGAGTCCGCTTGGGGCTCCCGAGAGGGGAATCTTCGGTCTTCGTCATCATCAACCCTCCTTCATCACCAATTCCATGATGCTCCCCACCGGGAGTGAGTAATTCCTTCGTAGGCTTGCTGGTCGGTGAGGAGTTGGATGAGATTCATCATGTAATCGAGTTAGTTTTGTTAGGGCTTGATCCCTAGTATCCACTATGTTCTAAGATTGATGTTGCTATGACTTTGCCATGCTTAATGCTTTTCACTAGGGCCCGAGTGCCATGATTTCAAATCTGAACCGTTTATGTTATCATCATTATATCTATGTTCTTGATCCGATCTTTCCTAGTCATATGCACCTATTACGTGTTATGATCCGTCAACCCCATAGTGACAATATTTGGGATACTTCACGGTGATGACCATAGTTTGAGGAGTTCATGTATTCACCATGTGTTAATGCTTTGTTCCGGTTCTCTATTAAAAGGAGGCCTTAATATCCCTTAGTTTCCTTATGGACCCTGCCACCACGAGAGGGTAGGACAAAAGATGCCATGCAAGTTCTTTTCCATAAGCACGTATGACTATTTACGGAATACATGCCTACATTATATTGACTAACTGGAGCTAGTTCTGTGTCGCCCTAGGTTATGACTGTTATATGATGAATATCATCCAACGAATACACCGATCCAGTGCCTACGAGTTTTCCACTTATGTTCTTGCTAAGTTACTACTGCTGTTGTTACTATTGCACTTGCTACAAAATTTTTACTGCTACTGTTACCGCTACTGTTACTGTTACTACTGCTATCAAACTATCATATTACCGTGCTACTGATCACTTTGCTGCAGATATTTATCTCCAGGTGTGGTTGAATTGACAACTCAACTGCTAATATTCCCAAATATTCTTTGGCTCCCCTAGTATCGAATCTATAAATTTGGGTTGAATACTCCACCCTCGAAAATTGTTGCGATCACCTATACTTTTGGGTTATCAAGACCTTTTTCTGGTGCCGTTGCCGGGGAGCATAGCTATATTTGTTGAGTCACTTGGGATTTATATCAATCTATCTCTATGAAGAATCTGAAGGATACTAAAACCAAAAAATTTCCCTCTACTGTAAGAGCACATTTCTCCATGTGTGGTTTTGGGTAATTGATGACAAGCCCTATGGACTAATGGTTGCCTTAAGTTATATTTGAAGGATTTGTCCATAGGTACTTCTTGAAGTCCATCTGTTGGTTTCAAGGAGTTTATATGGTGACCAAGGTGGTATTCAAGGTTTATCCAAAGATTGGTCATGTGGGAGTTGAGCTTATTGCAAGCATGTCTTGAAGAAGAAGATTGTGTGAGCATTCATGTTTACCTTCAAGACATCATCTTTATGAAGAGAGAAGATAAGACACAAGGTTGATCAAGATTAAGGCAATGAATGATTCAAGTTGATCAACACACAAAGCGTAGAAGATGTACCAAGTGGGATCAAGTGATCCCATGGTATGGTAAGCATTGTCCATTACGCTTTGTGTACTAACCCATGGTCTACGTGAGAGTTCGTTGTGGGGTTAGGTATATTTCCATGGGTTTGCGTCAAGAGGAAGATCTCATACAACCCATGGAGGATGACATCAAGTGGTTATCGTCATCAAGGTTGCGGTGTGCAAGTTCAAGTGAAGCATCACGGAGAGATCATGCTTGAAGCTTGCCGTCCATTGTGGTGACAATGGACTTTTGAAGATGTGCCGAAGAGTGGCTCACCCATAGTGGAGTATGGGGGAGCAATCAACTAGTCTTCATCAAGCCAACGCAATCAAGAAAGGTGGTCCATCTTGAGGAAGCCAAGATCGTCATCATCTAGCTCAAGTGGACTATGCGCAAGGCCAAGGTTTGACCTTGATAGGGTTTTCTATTTTACCGGTCTCATAGTGGTAGTTGGCAGACTGGGTTATAGGATAGATAGCCGTACTATCAAGGGGGCTCTCAAGTGAGTAGCTTGATCGTATCGTTCGTTGAGAGCTCAAACCATTGCATTCTTGGCATCATCATCTTTCTTGGTTCTTGGTTGGTTTTTCTCTTTGAGGTTTCTCGAGCTTATGGCCAGCTTCATGACAAGCTCAAGTTCATCGAAAACGGAGTCCATATGCATCTTCCATGATGTTTTCGATGTTGGAGTTTTTGCCAATTCTTCATTGAAAGAGGTTTCACATCTCTATACCATTGGCGTTTTTATACTACCTCTTCTTAAGAAAACTAGTCGCTGTTGGATAGCTCTTGTCGTCCTCTATCCAACAAGCTTGAGTTTGCTCAATTCGGAGCTCATTTGCAGAGGTTATGGCAGTTTTGGTATTACCTGTTTTCTTGATACGGTTGTACCGCTCGCTCGTGTCTTCCGGCATAACCACCACCCCAGGGGTGATACCCTGGGGGTGCTGCCACTATCTGGTCCCCAGCGGTTGTACCGCTGCCTCCGGGCGGTTGTACCGCCAATTGCTGGGTGACCCTGGGTGGCAGCCCTGGGCGGTTGTACCGGCCCAACACCGGGCTGCAACCGGACACGGTTCTATTGTGCTGCGGTTGTTGGGCGGTGGTTGGACGGTTGTACCGCTATATTACTATAGCCCGATACTACCGGTGTCTCAAGCGGTTCTACCGCTTGGGACTTTGCCATGTCCAGCGATCGAGTTGAGCGGTTGCACCCGGCCAACTTTCTGTTGTGGTCCGGTGGTTGGGCGGTAGTAGGGCGGTTGTACTGGTCTTGCCGGTTGTACTGCCCACTCCACCGGTTGTACCGCCCGTGTGCTAGTCTGCACATAACGGGCAGATTTGTGGGGACCTATTTAAGGGGGTCTTCTCCCCCAATGGTTCCCCAACCTTTGAGCAAGTTTTCCCCCACCATTGTTGACCTCTTGGAGCTTGCTATCTCCCAATCCCTCCAATGATTCTTGCTAGTTCTTGAGGGAAAAGAGAGAGGAGATCTAGATCCACATTTCCACCATGTGAGGGGAACCCCTTGGTGTTCTTCTTTATGTGAGGGGAACCCCTTGGATCTAGTTCTTGGAGTTCTTGGTGTTCTTCTTTGTTCTTCCTCTCATTTTCCTCCCTAGCATTAGTTGCTTTGGTGGGATTTGGGAGAGAAGAACTTGGGCACTCCGTGTGCCCTTGCCATTGCATTTGGTGCATAGGTTTGAGTTCTCCACGGTGATACGTGGAAGTGAAGTTTGAGAAGCTTATTACTCTTGGGTGTTTGAGCACCCTAGAGCTTGTTCCTCTTGGGTGCCTTGGCGCCCTAGACGGTTGGTGGTGCCTCGGAGCTCAATCATTGTGGTGTAAAGCTCCGGGCAAGCGTCGGGGTCTCCAATTAGGTTGTGGAGATTGCCCCGAGCAATTTGTACGGGTACCGGTGACCGCCCCCAAGGGTTGCCAAAGTGTATGGGTACCGGTGACCGCCCCCAAGGGTTGCCATTTGTACGGGTTCGGTGACCGCCCTCAAGGGTCCCTTAGTGGAATCACGGCATCTTGCATTGTGCGAGGGCGTGAGGAGATTACGGTGGCCCTAGTGGCTTCTTGGGGAGCATTGTGCCTCCACACCGCTCCGAACGGAGATTAGCATCCGCAAGGGTGTGAACTTCGGGATACATCATCGTCTCCGCGTGCCTCAGTTATCTCTTACCCGAGCCCTTTACTTATGCACTTTACTTTGTGATATCCATATTGTTTCTTGTTATATATCTTGCTATCACTTAGTTGTCTATCTTGCTTAGCATAAGTTGTTGGTGCACATAGGTGAGCCTAGTTGTTTTAGGTTTTGTGCTTGACTAATTAAACGTTAGTTTTATTCCGCATTTGTTCAAGCCTAAACCGTAATTATTTTAAAGCACCTATTCACCCCCCTCTAGGCGACCTCCACGTCCTTTCATCTACTACGAGGGGAGGTAAGGAATTGCCATCTAGCTCTGCACTTGATTCACCTTCTGTTATGAGTAAGTTTGCAACACCACCACATGCTAGTAATCCTGATATTGATGATGCTACTTCTGCTAAGAATGATGCTTATGATGATGCTAGTACCATGCTTGATGATAATGTGCCACTAGGTGAATTTCTTGATGAACAAATTGCTAGAGCTAGAGAGAATGAAATCATTGAAACTGATGAAACTGCTAAAACTGATGACATCTTTGAAACTGATGATTATGAAACACCTATTAGGCCTAGCTCTCCTAGATTTGAAATGCCTAAGATACCTGAAGGTTATGCTTTGGATGGAGAAATAGATAGAGAGATTCTTGCAAGTAAGGATTGAAATGATCTCAAGAAACTACTATGCAAGTATAAAGAAAAGACTTTGAATGCTAAAATGAAATGTGATCCTAAGTTTGCTACTTCACCTATCTTTGTTACCGATAAGGATTATGAATTCTCTGTCAACCCAAAGTTAATTACTTTGGTTGAATCCGATCCTTTTCATGGCTATGAAACTGAAACTGTGGTAGCACATCTTACTAAGCTGAATGATATAGCCACCCTATTTGCTCATGATGAGAAGATTCGCTACTATTACATTCTCAAATTATTTCCGTTCTCATTAAAGGGTGATGCTAAGATATGGTATAATACTCTTACTCCTGGTTGTGTGCGTAGTCCACCTAAACCATCTAACAAACAGGATGATGAAGAATTTGAACGCTTTGCTGAAATGATTAGGCCAGTCTTTTTGCGTACCCGCTTAACTGATATCTTAAAGATGCCTCCTTATGCTAAATACATGAAAGACATCATCACTAATAAACGAAAGATACCTGAACTTGAAATCTCCACCATGCTTGCTAATTATTCTTTTAAGGATGGGGTACCTAAAAAACTTGGAGATCCTGGAATACCAACTATACCTTGCTCCATTAAAAGAAATTATGTCAAAACTGCTTTGTGTGATTTGGGAGCTGGTGTTAGTGTTATGCCTTTCTATTTATATAAAAGACTTGATTTGAATAAACTCACACCTACTGTAATATCTTTGCAAATGGCTAACAAATCAACTGCCATACCTATCGGTATTTGTGAGGATGTGCCCGTTGTTGTTGCAAATGTTACTGTCTTAACGGATTTTGTTATTCTTGAGATGCTCGAGGACGACAACATGTCGATTATACTTGGTAGACCCTTTTTGAATATTGCAGGGTCTGTTATTGATTGCAATAAAAGCAAAGTCACTTTTCATATCATTGGCAATGAGCATACGGTGCACTTTCCGAAGAAGCAATTCCAAGTGAATGGTGTAAATGTTATTGAGAATTCTCCGACACTCACTATTGTAAGTTTTCATCTACCTCTACCTACTGCCAAAAAGAAATATGATATAATTATAGTAGGGGATATGCATATCCCCGTTGAGGTAACTTAGTGTTTTATAAAAGTTCTTCCGTTTCATGCTAATTGAAAGTGGTTGTTAATAAGACTTTATCAACCTTATTAATGGATCATTTTTTGTAGGTATGAAGTTGATGAATTTAGTAAACACAACTTTCTGTATCCACCTTTTGTTTTCTGTTTTTCTTAGTTAAATAAAATAAAATGCCATGTTTCTCCTATTTTCTGAATTTCCCGTGTAATAAAAAATGACCCAAAAATAAAAGTTCTCAGAATGTCCTCGAAATTTCATACGATTTTTTTGAATATTTATGAATTTTTGCTACAAATAACACCAGAGGGTAGTGCACCTGGTGCCCACAAGACACCAGGGCGTGCCAGCCACCCCTGGCGCGGCCTGGTGGGTGGTGGGCCCCATGTGGGTCCCCTCACTTATTCCCTTAGCCCATGTCATCTCTTACCTCCAGAAAAAAATCACCATTGCTCTCTCCCTCGTGTTCTTGCTCAAGAACCCGTGGATTTCGATCTCTTTGCTCGAAGCTCCATTTCCGAAACTGTTTTAGGGGTTTGCTTCTTGGTATGTAACTCCCCTATTGCTCCAATTAGTTTTTTATTTAGTGGTTTATTTTCAGAATAATTAGCTACTCTTGGTGCTGCTGTAGATGAGCTTGCATGTTGAATTCTTAGTGTTCTAAGTAGTTTGAATGCTTGATATGGCCTCTATGCATCCCTAGGAGTAATTGTTATCAATCTTATTTAGTTTTGTTAACAAAATTTTATGTCACAAATTTTTTCAGAAATTGTTCGCAAATAAAAATGTAATTCTTTAGGAGTTGTTTGAGGAGAAGATCCTCGGGGGCATCATCGAGTGAAAGCTCCGTACGACAATCTTATGTTGAGCCAAGTGCAAGCTCGATAAGGGACGCTGAAACCAAATCATGCCTTGGACCGTGTAATACCTTCATGGAAGGTGCATGTATTAAGGAAGAATTTGAGCAATATGTTCGCAACGCCGATCTAGTTCCCTTCATCGAAGATAAGTGCACTCAACACCTCACTCTCACAGAGACTTTTACTAAGAAATTTAAATATTTCCCTCGTGATTCTAGAGTGTCATTTAGTCTCTATAATAATGCTTTCACCATGCATTTAGATGCGTTCTGTGAAGCATGTCAAATTCCATATTGGGGTTCGCTAGACGAACCAACAAAATCTGAGTATGAGTCATTATTGAGTAACCTTTGTTGTGGTGAAATCAGAGGGATGACACAAGGCAGAATAAAAAGCATCCATTTTCCATCTTTACAGTACTTTGCACTCTTTAATGGCAAATGCATTGTAGGCAAATAGGATTGTAGCACACCGTGTGCCCATGATTTTAGTCTTATACACACTGCTTTAATGGGAATTAAAGACTACAATTTAGGAGCAATTTTTGCACGAAGACTTACTCTCAATGCTTCTAATGGTAATTTCTATGGAGGAATTCATGCCTCTTGCCTCGCAACGAGGTTGGGAGTGTCCCCTTGGCCTAATGATCCTATCTTACCTAATCAGTACTTAGACTTTGATGCCATGAAACGCCATAGATTCCTTAAGGGCACAATCAATAACTATACTTACAACTAAAGGTTCGATAATGGTCCCATTGTGCATATTGTATTGCCTGCTCCTGCTCTCTTTGATTATAACAGGAAGGGAAGATACTACGTCCTTGAGAGAGAGGCCCGCGCGTACAATGCAGAGCTTGAAGCTGCCAGAAGGGCTGAAGTGGTTGCACCAAGAGCCTCGGTAGGCTATCACTCAGACTATTATCTGGGCTACGGATGGTGATTACCAAGCTAGGCCAAAAGCCTAAGCTTGGGGGAGTACGTGTTTCCACCGACATTACATTCACGTTCACGCATTTCATTCTAGTTGTCGATTTTCACACTTTTTCATTGTATTATCGATGTTAGATTTATTTTCTTGCTTTCTTCTTGTGTGTTTGAAAAACTTTGAGAAAATCAAAAAATACTTCTTGTTTCTTTTCGGTTTTTCTTTTCAGTTCAGTTAGTTGTAGTGTTAAAAGAAAACCCAAAAAGATTTCTCACTTCTTCTTTTGCTTGTTGGGAGTTCTCCCGTGTAAATAGTTTTGCTCGTTTTTGTTTTTCCTTCTCTTATTTGCTTTATTCAAGAAAAAACTAAAAACTCCAAAAATATTTTAGTGTGTTTCTCTGAAATTCTCTTCCTTTTTATTGAGTCATATCAAGGAGAAGACCGCGATCAAAATGTTGAGTGGCTCTCATATGCTTTACCGTTGATCTAACAAAGAGCCCATATTACTCTATCTTCTCCTCTTGAATAAAATGTTTGCAGATTCCAGTTTAGTCCACGACACTCTTGCATTATTATTATCTTCATATCATTTGATCGTGCAAGTGAAAGGAAATAATGACGATATTTGATGAATTGGCTGTGGCAGAGCGAAGCGGGTATGAACTCAACTTGTTTTTGTTTTTGTAAATATGTTAAACCTAGTATCCATGATTCAGCATATTATGATTAAACATGTTTGCAATGACAATTACAGATTATAGTTGCTCATGCCATGCTCAAGTAGCTAGGAGAGGATAATGATTTATCTTAGATGTCAACATGCATTAAAATGGTTGTAATGTAGTATGATGATATGGTATCCTCCTCTGAATGTTTCAAGTGGCTTGACTTGTCACATGTTCACACATGTAGTTGAATCAAAACCAGCATAGCCTTCATGATATTATGTTCATGGTGTCCATATCCTACCCATGATAGCACTCAATGTTTATTATTCATAATGCATGTTTATGACCGTATTCGCTCTCTAGCTGGCCGCTTCTCAATCTATTTGCTAGCCTTCACATGTACTAAGTGGGAATTCTGCTTGTGCATCAAAATCCTTAAACCAAAGTTATTATAGATGAGTCCACCATATCTACCTATATGCGGTATTACCCTGTCGATCCAAGTAAATTTGCATGTGCCACCTCTAAAATTTCAAATGAACATCTGTTTTGTGTGCCTGGACCGCTCATGGAGCGACAGGGGGTGGTTAGTATCTTCCATGTTAAGCGGGTTACTCTCATGATGAGTGTCTATTCACTCGTCCTTGCACGAGAAGGGTGGTAATAGGGATTCCCAGTCCCGAAATCAAAATAAATGCAAATAATTAAACAAAACTCCCCCAGGAATGTTGTTGGTTTGGACGGTACCCGTGGATTCGGCTCGCCATGGAGTGTGTTTGTTGGTGGAGGGGGAGTAAACCTTTACTTCTTACTGCTTGGGAACCGCCGCTAATTTGTTTAACATGGAAGATATTGATAGCTCTTGGTCGTAACGTTGACAGGAAAGGTGTGCCTCTCAAAATTATACTTATCTCTTATTTAAGCCTTGATCTCTGGCACCTCTGCAAATCCCTGCTTCCCTCTGCGAAGGGACTTTCTATTTACTTAATGTTGAGTCATCACCTTCTCAAATAAGCGCTAGATCTGAGAGCACTATTATCATCCTCATGCATTGTGTATAGTGAATGTTGGATGCATCATGACTGGATCTTTCCTACCATGAATTACAATGTTTAGTCGCTGCTTGAACTTTGGAGGTGCTCTGCATTTATGTTTTGCGGTCTCAGAAAGGGCTAGCGAGATACCACTATTGTCATATTATATCATGATTGTTTTGACAAATGTTTGCGCTTGAGATATTTTATTATTGCTCGCTAGTTACTTGTGACATTGATATGAGTTAATATAATCTTTACGAGTTACTGTTGACATGGTTAGTCGTAATCTTTGCTGAAATCTTGGGTGCTACTTAAGCATATGTATGTAAACAAGAACAAAAGAGTTCGTAAAAGTTTTTCTTTCTCACTTTTAGTTTGTCAACTAAATTGCTTGAGGACAAGCAATGGTTTAAGCATGGGGGTCGATACGTCTCCATCGTATCTACTTTTCCTAACGCTTTTGTTCTTGTTTTGGACTCTAATTTGCATGATTTGAATGAAACTAACACGGACTGACGCTGTTTTCAGCAGAACTACCATGGTGTTGTTTTTGTGCAGAAATGAAAGTTCTCGGAACGGAACGAATTTTTTTGGAGAATTGTTTCAGAATATATGAGGAATTTTGGAGCCAGAAGCCACCAGAGAGGGGGCCCAGGGTGCCCACCACCAACCAGGGCGTGCCAGCCCCCCTGGCGCGGCCTGGTGGGTGGTGCTCACCTCGTGGGCCCCCCGACCCTAATTCCAGCGCTATAAATTCCTAATTTTCCAGAAAAAAATCAGGGGAAAGTTTCATCGCGTTTCACGATATGGAGCCGCCGCCACCTCCTGTTCTTCATCGGGAGGCCAGATCTGGAGTTCATTTGGGGCTCCGGAGAGGAGAATCTTCGGTCTTCGTCATCATCAACCCTCCTTCATCACCAATTCCATTATGCTCCCCACCGGGAGTGAGTAATTCCTTCGTAGGCTTGCTGGTCGGTGAGGAGTTGGATGAGATTCATCATGTAAGCGAGTTAGTTTTGTTAGGTCTTGATCCCTAGTATCCACTATGTTCTAAGAATTATGTTGCTATGACTTTGCCATGCTTAATGCTTGTCACTAGGGCCTGAGTGCCATGATTTCAGATCTGAACCGTTTATGTTATCATCATTATATCTATGTTCTTGATCCGATCTTGCCTAGTCATATGCACCTATTACGTGTTATGATCCGTCAACCCCATAGTGACAATATTTGGGATACTTCACGGTGATGACCGTAGTTTGAGGAGTTCATGAATTCACCATGTGTTAATGCTTTGTTCCGGTTCTCTATTAAAAGGAGGCCTTAATATCCCTTAGTTTCCTTATGGACCTCGCTGCCACGGGAGGGTAGGACAAAAGATGTCATGCAAGTTCTTTTCCATAAGCACGTATGACTATTTACGTAATACATGCCTACATTATATTGACTAGCTGGAGCTAGTTCTGTGTCGCCCAAGGTTATGACTGTTATATGATGAATATCATACAACGAATACACCGATCCAGTGCCTACGAGTTTTCCACTTATTGTTCTTGCTAAGTTACTACTGCTACTGTTACTATTGCACTTGCTTCAAAACTATTACTGCTATTGTTATCGCTACTGTTACTGTTACTACTACTATCAAACTATCATATTACTGTGCTACTGATCACTTTGCTGTAGATATTTATCTCCGGGTGTGGTTGAATTGACAACTCAACTGGTAATACTCTCAAATATTCTTTGGCTCCCCTTGTGTCGAATCTATAAATTTGGGTTGAATACTCTACCCTCGAAAACTGTTGCGATCCCCTATACTTGTGGGTTATCAGGGAGGCGCCAAATCCCAGCCAGGCGCTCCTTTTTCCCTCTTTTTCTTCTCCACCTAATCCCTAGGAGGAGAGGGACAAGAAAGGCATTATGGGGCACTTATCTTTTATAAATCAAAAGATGTAGGCACTTGCCAAATTTTAGCCAAGCATAATGTAATCTTTATTCATTTTGTACCGGAAATGAATGAAAGAATGATACGTCTCTTCCTTAAGTACTATCCCTTTCTCCCATTGTTTATACTGTGTGAGCATGTTTGTCCTTGTCGCTCGGAACTATTTACCGGGTCAGTACTAACCACGAGCGCCACAGGGGGAGCGAGCCCCCGGCAGCAGGCTGGTATCATTCCCCGGCAAGGCTCCTTGTTGGTATCGGCGTGGCCCCCCAGAGCTCATAATCGATAGGAGATGGGGGACGGCTCATCCCGACAAGGGTTTCCATTGCGTGAAGGACTGCATTGTACACAGTCAAAAGGATAGCAAGGGTGTCCTTAAGGGAGCAAATGGCACCGAGCTTGGGATATGTGATTAGACTTATGTTTTCATGCAGTATCCCCTTCTGGAGTACGATGGGCCGTCGTCCTTGTTTCTTTGCCCTTCTTCCATGTTTTCCTGATGGTCAAACATGTAGGGCAAGAGGCCTCTGTCCTCTGGAGAGAGAGAATGCGGCAACAAGGATCACATGCTCATCAAGTACTCTAGCAAATTTCTAAAACTTAAAAGCGATAACATTGCAACATAAAAATGCATAGTAAACATGCAGTTCGATGGTATGATGCAATGCCTAGCTTTATTATTGCTTGCATAGGGTCTGTGCCTGGCTTTGTACAAAGGGTTACATGCACTGCGGCAAGGCTTGTACAAAAGGTGGCTATCGGGGACTAAGCCCGGCAACTGCGCCTTACGGGTACAACTTACGAAGATGCTCAATATTCCATGAGTTAAGCATTTTGATGCCATCTTCGGTCTCCAGACGGACTGCGCCCGGTCTGGTGACTCGTACTACCCGGTAAGGGCCTTCCCACTTCGGCGTCAACTTGTTGGTACCCTTGGTGGACTGAACGCGCCTAAGGACAAGGTCGCCTTCCTCAAGGCTCCGGGCGTGGACCCTGCGGCTATGATAGCGACGCAGGGCTTGTTGGTAGCGTGCAACACGCACAGTGGCCCAGAGACGATCTTCCTCGAGGAGCATGGCATCGCCATGCCGTAGCTGCTCTTGCTCCACTTCATCGTAGGCAAGTACTCGAGGTGACCCGTATATGAGTTCCGTGGGGAGAACTGCTTCCACCCCGTACACTAGGGAGAAGGGCGTCTGGCCGGTAGCTCGATTTGGTGTCGTTCTGAGGGACCAAAGAACCACTGATAGCTCATCTATCCAGCGCTTTCCGCCTGTTCGCAGTCTATCGAAAGTTCTTTTCTTGAGCCCTCGCAACACTTCAGCATTTATCCTCTCGACTTGCCTGTTGCTTCTTGGGTGGGCAACAGAGGCGAAGGAGACCTTTCTTACAAGGCTTTGGATGTATTGCATGAAGGTGCGGCTCGTGAACTGGGTGCCGTTATCGGCGATCACCCTGTTGGGCACTCCAAAATGACACACTAGTCATTTGATGAACTTGACAGCTGACTGCGCGGTCACCTTTCTCACTGGTTCCACCTCAGGCCACTTTGTAAACTTGTCGATTGCTACGGACAAGAATTCAAAGCCCCCGACGGTGCGGGGAAAGGGGCCCAAAATATCGATCCCCCAGACCGAGAATGTCCAGGATAAAGGGATTGGCTGGAGAGCTTGCGCTGGTTGATAGATGTTCTTGGAATGGAACTGTCAGGCTTCACACTTGGTGACTAGCTCAGTTGCATCCTGGAGGGCAGTGGGCCAATAGAAACCCTGCCGGAAGGCTTTTCCGGCAAGGGACCTTGATCCAATGTGAGACCCACATACGCCTCCGTGAATATCTGCCAATAGCCTCAGTCCATCTTCCCGGCAAATGCACCTCAATTTCACATTGTTTGGTCTTTTTCTGTACAGGGTGTCATCGACAAACTGGTACATACTTGACTGGCGTGCTACTTTTTCGGCTTCTTCCCGCTCTTCGGGAAGTTCTCCTGTTTGAATGAAGTGGACTATATGTTGTGCCAAAGATGGAGCTTTTGGCTCGATAACGAGGACTAAAGGCATCTCCTCGTTCGTGGGAGCGCTTACCTCGATCGCAAGAACCTGGGGTTCTGCAGGAGGGAGCTGCCCACCAACCGAAATGGGACTACCCCCGACAGCCTCTCTACCAGCGGCTTCAGGAAGCTCTGCCGGGAAATGCTTGCCGGAGTTCAGCTTTCTCCTTTTCTTGGTCATCGTTGATGGGGATACTGATGGCTGAGTGAGGCGGAGGACAAAAGTTCCTGGTTCCACAGGAAGCTTCTGTGCGGCGCACTTTAATAAGTGATCGGCGATGTTGTTTTTTGCACGTGGCACATGCTTTGCTTGTAATCCATCAAAGTGATCCTCCAGCTTCCTCACCTCTTCCATGTACGCTTCCATCAACGGACTCTTATATTCTTTGTTTACTTGTTTTACCACGAGTTGAGAATCTCCTCGGATGATCAGTTTCTTGATTCCCAACTCCACCGTGATTCTGAGTCCGGCAAGGAGCCCCTCATACTCAGTGGTGGTGTTGGTGGCCTCCTCCCGGGGAAAGTGCATTTGAACCACATATTTGAGATGCTCTCCGGTGGGGGCGACGAGGAGCACGCCTACTCCGGCGCCCTGAAGTGAGAAAGCACCGTCAAAATATATGATCCATTCCTTAGGCGCTTCTTTGCCGGGGAGAATTGTCTCTGGAACCTCTTCGTCTGGCGTGGGTGTCCATTCTACAATGAACTACGCCAACGCCCTGCTCTGAATTGTGGAAGTGCTCTCATATTTCAAACCAAAACTTGACAGCTTTAGCGCCCACTCAACTATCCTGCCAGTGGCTTCGGGGTTCCTCAATATACGCTGCAGCGGAAAGCGGGTGACAACTGTGATCTCGTGGCCTTGGAAGTAGTGGCGCAGTTTCCTCGAGGCCATGATAAGGCCCAAGATCAGCTTTTGCACTCTAGAGTACCTTGACCTAGCCCCCCTGTAACAAGGAGCTGACAAAGTACACTAGTCGCTGCACCACTTTCTTCTTTGCCACTTCCTTGAAACTGCCTTCGTTTGCTTGCTTAGGTTCCCCTTGGTTTGTATCAGGTCTTGCTGCGAATGCTTCGGTTCTTGCCGCGCATGGGACACCAAACACACACTTCTTAGGGCTGAGCTTCAAATTGCTCTTGCGCACATGGGACACCAAACACACACTTCTCAGGGTTGAGCTTCAAATTGATCTTGTGCAAGTTCATAAAAGTTTCTTCCAAGTCTTGTATGAGAGTTGCTTCATCTTTGGTTTTGACTACTATGTTATCCATGTAAGCTTCCACGTTTCTGTGCAACTGAGGTTCAAATCCAATCTGCGCGGCCCTTGCAAAGGTAGAACCAGCGCTCTTTAACCCGAAGGGCATACGTACAAAGCAGTATGTGCCACATGGAGTTATGAACACGGTCTTTTCCTCATCTTCCTTGGCCATGAATATCTGGTGGTATCCGGAGTATGCGTCCAAGAAGGAAAGCAGGTCACACCCGGAAGTGGAATCAACAATCTGATGGGTGCAGCGCACTCCGAAGAGGCGCGCTTCCCGGAGTCCTTGCCGGCGTCCCTGCTAGACTTCTTCCCCTTCTTTGATTCCTTGGCGTGAGCTGGGGTTTCCGCGACCTCAGCTGCTACCGCGTCTCGATACATCTTGTCCACACATATAACTGCATCCTTCTTATCATATGGGATGGAGATGATTCCCACGGGCCCTGGCATCTTCAAAGTATTGTAAGCATAGTGGGATGCTGCCATGAATTTTGCCAGAGCTGGGCGACCAAGAATTCCATTGTAAGGCAGAGGGAGTTCGACCACATCAAAGTTCAACTCCCCGCCAAACGTCACAGGCAAAGTGATCTTTCCCTTGGGTCGGCTCCTGCCGGGGTTGACTCCTTGGAACGTACCCGTAGCTTTGAGCTCTTCGTCAGGGATCTGCAGCCTTTCAACCACCTTAGGGGAGATCAAGTTCAACCCCACCCTGCCGTCAACTAACATCTTGGTTACTTTGAGGTTGCGGATTGTTGGGGAGACCAACAACAGCAAACATCCGACCGCAGTGGTACGGTCAAGATGATCCTCTTCGTCAAAGATGATTGGCGTGCGGGACCATTTGAGTGGCCTTCCGGACTCTGCAGCTGCCTCCACGGCGTTGATCTCACGTGCCCACTACTTGAGCTGGCGATGAGAGGAATGCAAGGATTCACCCCCGTCAACACACATGGCTTCAGTTGCCTTCTGGAATTCTCGATCACTGGATTCTTCTTCATCATCCTCATCATCACTCATATCATCTCCCTCTTTCTTCTCACGACCTCTAGCAGTTTTTTCCTTCTGCTGCGGGGCCTTGCCGCGGCGGCCCCCTCTACCACCGCGGCCCTTCCCGGCAGCACCATCTTGGCCTCTCTCCTTGTTACGCTTCTCGTATTCAGCCTTCTGCTTCTCAACAAGCTGCTCAACTTGGCGGCATTCTTGGAGATCATGACCTTTGGTGCGGTGGATTTTGCAGTATGGCCCGTTGGACTTTCCGGTTTTCTCTGCCGCCGCGGCCTCCCGGCAATCAGCGCACGCGATAGCTCCCTTCTCGGGGGCTTCGGCCTTGGCCTTCTTGCCGCCACTGAGATCACCAGAGCTCTCAACAGCCAACACTGCCTTTCCCTTACGCTTCTTATTGCTCCTTCGGCTTTTCCCCTTTGGGCCAGGGGCATCGTCGTCGTCATCTGAGTCGAGTTCGATGCCAGCCTCCTCTCCGGGGAGTCGCCTTCCTTCCTCGGCACGAGCACACTTGTCCGCCAATGTGTACAACTCATTGACGGTCTTGGGGAGTCTAACATTCATCTTAGCATGCATCCTCATGTTGCGCACGTTCGAATGGAACGCGGCAATCACGGCTGCGGGGTGTATCTCTGGAATATTGCGGTGTACTCGACTGAATCTCTGGATGTACTTCCGCAAGGTTTCTCCCTCCTTCTGCGGAAGGACTTGCAGGTCGCTGGGCTGTCTTGGCTCCTGGTGGCCACCTGTGAAGGCACCGACAAACTCGTTGCACAAGTCAGCCCATGATGAAATAGAGTTCTCCGGCAGGTGCATCAGCCACGATCTCACATTTGGCTTGAGTGCCAAAGGGAAATAGTTGGCGAGCACCTTCTCATCTCTTCCCCCGGCGGCTTGAACAGCTATCGTATAGATGCCCAGGAATTCCGCCGGGTTTAGCTTTTCGTTGTATTTCTCCGTCAGTTCAGGCTTGAAAGCTCGGGCCGATGGGCAGCGGACTTGTCGCATGTCGCGAGTGAAGGCAGGGCACCCAACCTCATAAGGCAGGTACCCGCCAGCACTGGGCGCAAGGTCGCCAGCATCTGGGTCGTTGCGCCTGTCAGATTGATGGTGTGCTTCCCAGCGTCGCTCTATGGTGATGCGCGCGTCTTCCCTCCGCCGATCTTCCAAGACACGCCACTGGTCCCGGCGATCATGCGGGCCTGACGAGGCCATAGATGCTTCGTCGGGCTCGTCGACATGTGGAGCTCGTTGTGGCTGCCTTTGGGTCTGTTGTCACGGAGGGGATTGCACCGTTGGCGCACCCCCTTGACACGACCGTCAGCCTGGACCACCGTCGCCGTCCGTGGGCGTCGCAACGGCTCTGCATGCTGCGATTTGCTCGCTTCGACGAAGGCGATCAAACTCTGGATGGTGGCTCTCCACTCGTCCATCTTGTCAGCCGCCGGCGGGAAGTTTAACAGCAGCTGGGCCCGCGCCATCGCTTCCGCTACTGTGGCCGGCATGGCTAGAGAGGCGGATCGCGACGTCGCTCGACTCCTGGTGGAACCAGGAGGGGCGTCGCCGCATTCTTGTCGTCGTGCACCACTCGCCGGGGCGGTCTGACGTGGAGGAGGTCGAGCTTGTGGGTCTACGGCCACATTCGGCGCTCCGTCTTGCTCTGGGCGAGGCGCACGCCTAGTAGCCCTGCCTGTGATAGGCGCAGCTGGGAGATCATGGCTTGCTCCAGATTGGGCGCCGCTGTTGCGTCCGCGGCCACCAGTGCGGCGCGGAGGTGGAGACTGATCGTTTCTTCCGCCCGTGGCACTAGGGCCGAGATCGCCAAGATGTTGCTATTGTTGCTCCTCTTCGGCGTTCCCCGCTCCAGCTTGGGCCGCGGGGGACACGACAGTGGCGCCGCCTGCGCCAGTCACGTCACCCACCTCACTCGTCGCCGCCGCGGTGCCAACGGCGTCCGCGGTTGCATGCGAGGGGGGCTTCGAAGTGGAGGGATGTGCGGTCGCACTGGGCTTATTCTTGGGAGCCATGGAGGAAGAAGACTGCGATGAAGATCGACACGCTGCTCACGATCTCGGGTTCGCACAAATGACGCACCCCTACCCGGCGCGCCAAAGATGTCGGGGCGTGATGCACATGATCACCTATGGGGCCACGGGCCCCTTTATGGTTAGGCAAGGGTGAGGCCACGTTGCACAAAGAGCGGAGGTAGTGATGCAGCACGATGACGAGACGCTGGTGTTTTACCCAGGTTCGGGCCGCTGAGAAGCGTAAAACCCTACTCCAGCTTTGGTGGATTGATCGGAGGAACATGAAGCACACGCAGCGCTCAAACCCGGCAAGGTCGCCTTTGGGAGAGCTGCTACGTGAGTACAAGTGTCCAAGGGTCCGAATCTCTAGCTAGGTTGCCTTGGGCCTCCTTTTATAGCTCAAGGGGCAACCACAGTGGCAAAACAGACATTATCTAGTGATTAGATAGCCAGCAGTGCTATCATACCTAACTCTGGCACTTAGGACAAAATGCCATAAATGCTAGCCTAGGTGGCATGCGGGGATGCATTCCCGGCAGACTTTTACCACCGCTTTAGCGAACTATTGCTCACTACCTTGACACGCCTCTGGACGGGTGTCCAGCAGGCATAATCTGTCTTCCTGCAAGTCATCACATGCTTAGCGAGAGCCACTTAGCCACCTGGGGGCTCGACACCGCATCGACAAATGACTGGCATTGCGATGCGGTGGAGCGGTGGCCGATCGGCTCACGCCTGCCGGGGGATGGCTTGCCGGGTCTTCCGGAAGATGTGTGCGCCTTGGTCCCCGGCAGGCACCGGGGACGTAACTAGCGTGGTTTGGGCCCGTTCTGGGCCATTGCATCGACCTTGCCGGCGTTGCTTAGCCAGCGTAGGTTGCTTTTGCCGGAGTCTTGGTCTTGAATGCTGGTTTCGTCTTCTTGACGCACTCCTTGATCTCATGTAGAGCGGCTTCTCTGGCTTGGATCGGTTTTGACTGTGCTTATGTTGATGGGTTCTGCTACTACTGCCTGTGCATAAGTCAGGGGCACTGGGTACCCCAGTCCTAGTGCACCAACAGTTTGCATGATGTTCAGAAGCTCACGGGATGCCTTGCAGCCCTGAGTAGATTCATATCTCGTCTCGGTGAGAAGGCCTTGCCTCTTTACCGACTGATGAAGAAGTCTGACATATTCGAATGGACCTCTGAAGCACAAACCGCGTTCGATCAGCTCAAGGCTTTGCTTTCCACCAAGCCGGTGTTAGCTGCTCCGGGCAGCTGAGAGCCTTTGCTCTTGTACATCGCAGCTACTAGCCAAGTGGTCAACACAGCCCTCACTATGGAGCGTGAGGAATCGGGAAAAACTTTCAAAGTGAAAAGGCCTGTGTATTTTATTTTGGAAGTCTTGACTCCCTCCAAACAAAGGTATCCACATTACCAGAAGTTGGTTTATGGCATTTACCTCACTGTCAAGAAGGTAGATCATTATTTCCAAGAGCACTCGGTCAAAGTTATTAGTGATGTTCCTCTTTCGGAAATCCTGCATAACAGAGATGCCACTGGCCGAGTGGTGAAGTGGGCAATCGAGCTCCTCCCATTGGAGATCAAATTTGAATCCAAGAAGGCAATCAAGTTGCAAGCTCTTGTTGATTTTCTGGCCGAATGGATAGAACAGGAACAGCCAGCACCGAGTGTCCCTGAACACTGGACCATATTCTTTGATGGAGCCAAGATGCTCCAAGGATCCGGAGCTGGAGTAGTTCTCGTTTCCCCCACTGGAGACCGACTGAGCTACGTCCTGCAAATCCACTTCGACTCGTCCAATAACGAGGCCGAGTACGAAGCCCTCCTCTACGGGCTCCGAATGACCATCGCGCTCGGCATCCGACGCTTGATGATATTCGGTGATTCGGACCTCGTGGTCAACCATGTGATGAAGGAATGGGATATAAGGAGTCCTGCCATGACTGGGTATTGCAATGCAGTCCGGAAGTTGGAAAAGAACTTCGAAGGCTTAGAGTTGCACCAAATCCCCCGAGTGAAGAACCAGGCTGCTGATGACCTGGCAATGATCGGCTCCACTAGGCGAGTTGTGCTGAAGGACGTATTCCTTGAACACCTGCATACTCCTTCAGTCAAAGAAGATCATTTTACCGAAGAGCCCCCGCAAGCAGTCGGACCTTCAGATCTGACTGAAGTTGACATTCCAGCTGTAGTGGATCTCGTTCAAGAAATGATGGTGATCACTCCCGAGTGGACCCAACCCTACTTAGCGTACTTGCTCCGGCAAGAGCTCCCTGAAGATGAAGAGGAAGCCCGACGGGTCGTCCGACGATCCAAATCCTTTGAAGTGATGGGAGATCAGCTATACAGAAAAGGCACTACAGGCGTACCTCAGAAATGCATATCCCCAGAAGAAGGGCTGCAGATCCTGCATGAGATTCATTCGGGAACCTGTGGACATCATGCGTCCTCTCAGAAGTTAGTCGCCAAGGCATTCTGTGCTGGTTTTTACAGGCCCCGAGCCAACGCAGCAGCGAAAGACATGGTTGACCTTTGTGTTGGATGTCAGTTTTTCAAGAACCAGACACACAAGCCAGCATCTGCATTGAAGACTATTATGCTCACCTGGCCGTTTGCTGTTTGGGGTCTTGACATGGTCGGTCCTTTATGCACCGGGTCGAGTGGCTTTACCCATCTGCTGGTCACAGTGGATAAGTTCACCAAGTGGATCGAAGCGAAGCCCATCAAAAGCTTAGATGCAGCTACCGCTGTCATTTTCATTCGGCAGATCATATTCAGATTCGGAGTCCCCCATGACATCATCACAGATAACGGGAAGAATTTCGATTTGGATGAATTTCGTGAGTTTTGCTACTCTCGAGGCACTCGGGTCAATTATGCTTCCGTAACTCACCCGCAGTCGAACGGACAAGCAGAACGAGCAAACGGGATGATTCTTCAAGGGTTCAAACCCCGATTGATGAGAGACCTGAAGATCGCCACTGGTGCATGGGTTGAGGAGCTACCTTCTGTACTATGGGGCATTCGGACGACCCCGAATCATTCCACCAAGCGCACTTTATGGTATACGGATCCGAAGCTGTTCTGCCGAGTGATGTTCTCCACAACGCTCCCCGAGTGGAGCTTTACAATGAAGACGAAGCTGAAATTGCGCGCCCAGACGGCCTTGACCTCTTGGAAGAAGAGAGAGAGCAAGCTCTGATCAGGTCGACGCTGTATCATCAAGACTTGAGGCGCCTTTATGACAGACAAGTCAGAAGGCGCGCTTTTGAGGAAGGCGACCTTGTTCTCCGATTGGATCAGCAGAAGCGGCACACACTAGCACCCCCATGGCAGGGGCCTTTCGCGATCTCCAAAGTTCTGAACAATGAAGCTTATCAGTTGTACAACTTCGTCAACAATATGGAAGAACCCCGAGGATGGAACGCGGATCTGCTCCGCAAGTTCTACACTTAGTGTTAAAACACTTTATCATCCTTGTAATGCACTTCTGAGTGAATTCGATAAATAAAAATCTTTACTTTTCCAACCCTTTGTCTAAACCTTTTCATTTTTCGTTTGTTTTCCCCATCCCCAGTGGGTGCGTGGATTTGCATAGCTGTGAACCTGTTTTTGCCTAAGTTAAAAACTACTCCAAGTGAGGACATCATCCGCACTCGGGGGATTAGCTGCGAACCTGTTTTCGCCTAAGTTGAAAACTGGTCCGAGTGAGGACATCATCCGCACTCGGGGGCTTAGCTGCAAACCTGTTTTCGCCTAAGTTAAAAACTACTCCGAGTGAGGACATCATCCGCACTCGGGGGCTAAGCTGCGAACCTATTTTCGCCTAAGTTAAAAACTACTCCGAGTGAGGACATCATCGGCACTCGAGGGCTTAGCTGCGACTCTGTATCGCCTAAGTTATAAACTTCTCTGAGTGAGGACATCATCCACACTCGGGGACTTAGCTGCGATCCCGTATCGCCTTAGTTAAAAACTACTCCAAGTGAGGACATCATTCACGCTCGGAGACTAAGCTGCGATCTCGTATCGCCTAAGTTAAAAACTGCTCCGGGTGAGGACATTATCCACACTCGTGGGCTTAGCTGCGACTCTGTATCGCCTAAGTTATAAACTACACCGAGTATGGACATCATTCACGCTCGGAGACTTAGCTGCGATCCCGTATCGCCTAAGTTAAAATCTGCTCCGTGTGAGGACATTATCCACACTCGAGGGATTAGCTGCGACTCTGTACCGCCTAAGTTATAAACTACTCCGAGTATGGACATCATCCACACTCGGGGGGCTTAGCTGCGACTCTATATCGCCTAAGTTAAAAACTGCTCCGAGTGAGGACATTATCCACACTCGGGGGCTTAGCTGCGACTCTGTATCGCCTAAGTTATAAACGGCTCCGAGTGAGGACATCATCCACACTCGGGGACTTAGCTGCGATCTGATACGTCTCCATTGTATCTACTTTTCCTAACACTTTTGTTCTTGTTTTGGACTCTAATTTGCATGATTTGAATGAAACTAACCCGGACTGACGATGTTTTCAGCAGAACTACCATGGTGTTGTTTTTGTGCAGAAATAAAAGTTCTCGGAACGGAACGAAACTTCTTGGAGAATTATTTCAGAATATTTGAGGAATATTGGATCCAGAAGCCACCACAGAGGGGGCCTAGGGTGCCCACCACCCACCAGGGCGCGCCAGCCCCCCTGGCGCAGCCTGGTGGGTGGTGCTCATCTCGTGCCCCCCCGACCCTAATTCCAGCGCTATAAAATCCTATTTTTTCCAGAAAAAAATGAAGGAGAAAGTTTCATCGCGTTTCACGATACGGAGCCGCCGCCACCTCCTGTTCTTCATCCCGAGGCCAGAGCTGGAGCCCGTTTGGGGTTGCGGAGAGGGGAATCTTAGGTCTTCGTCGTCATCAACCCTCCTTCATCACCAATTCCATGATGCTCCCCACCGGGAGTGAGTAATTCCTTCGTAGGCTTGCTGGTCGGTGTGGAGTTGGATGAGATTCATCATGTAATCGAGTTAGTTTTGTTTGGGCTTGATCCCTAGTATCCACTATGTTCTAAGATTGATGTTGCTATGACTTTGCCATGCTTAATGCTTGTCACTAGGGCCCTGTAGGACTGAAAGTATGTCTAGAGGGGGGATTAGACTACTTGACCAAATAAAAATTCTACCTTTTCCCAAATTTTAGAGTTGGCAGATTTTAGCATTCATGGCAAGTCAAGTACACCCTACACATGCATGTCTAAGAGTATAGCAGCGGAAAGTAACAACAAGCATGAGTAGAAAGGATAAGGTAGGAAGACAAACGCAATTGTAGACACGATGATTTTTCCCGTGGTTCCGATAGGTGGTGCTATCGTACATCCACGTTTATGGAGTCTTCAACCCATGGAGGGTAACGGTCGCGAGAGTCCATGGAGGGCTCCACCCATAAGGGTCCACGAAGTAGCAACCTTGACTATTCCATAACGGCTTCCGTCCACGAAGGACTAGCCTCACTATGGGTAGATCTTCACGAAGTAGGCGATCTCCTTGCCCTTACAAACTTCTTGGTTCAACTCCACAACACGAAGTAGGAGGCTCCCAAGCGACACCTAACCAATCTAGGAGGCACCACCCTCCAAAAGGTAATAGGCTTGGCAATGACGATGAACTCCTTGCTCTTGTGCTTCAAGATGATAGACTCCTCAACACACAATCACTCTCTCACAGATTTGGCTTGGTGGAAAGCAACTTGGGGAGGCTAGAAATCAAGATCCATATGGTTGGAGTGGAAAATCTTGACCTCAGCACAAGGGTAGGTGGCTCTCTCTCAGAAAACTGGATGGGGCAAGTATGGAATAGTTCTGAGTGCTTCTCTTTCGAGTGGGTGGTGGTGAAGGGGTATATATAGGCATCCCCAAAAATCCAACCGTTACACACAAAATGACCAACTCGGTGACACCGATGTGTTAATCTCGGTGGTACCGAAGTGACCAAAAGGTGGCAACTTTTGAATCTCGGTGCGACCGATATAGGAAACTCGGTTGCACCGATAAGGTGACCAACGGTCAGATTGCCCAATCTCGGTGACGCCGATCCAACAATCTCGGTGGTACCGATATTGTGAATTTGCGTAACAGAAAGTTGGCAACCCAAACTCGGTGGCACCGAAGCAGAATCGGTTGCACCGAAAGGCTAGGGTTTGGCTTAGGTCTGTCTGAGTTTGGGAATTGGTGGCACCGAGTGGAAAGTGTTGGTTGCATCGATTTTGGATATTTGACTTTGTACAGACTTTTGTGGAAGAGCTTGTGGGAGTTTTTGGTGACTATCACTTGTGCACGTATGAGCATTTGTTCACCAATCAAAACCTTACCCCCTTTTAATAGTATTGGCTATCCTATGGACTCAAAGTGATTTCTCACAAATGTAAAATGTAGAGTCCCCTTGCTTGAAGCTTTGCCAATCCATTCCTAGCATCTTGGGGTATCTCCACAATCTCCACAATCCTTTTGCCATCCCTATCATTGAACTTTCCTGAAATATACTTAGTGGAAATATTAGTTCAATGACTTATATGTTGTTATTAATTACCAAAACCACCAAGGGAGCAAATGTGCTTTCAATCTCCCCCTTTTTGGTAATTGATGACAACATATAGATCAAAGCTTCGACATATGATATAATCAAAGAATATAATCGTCGCTTTGAGAAGTATGTGATAAGCAAGAGCTCCCCCTAAATTTGTGCACTATTTTAAATTTGCATTTGAATGCAAATGCACAATCGATTAGGTACATGGGGCACTTCTTCCATGTCACATACAATTGGTGGTGTGCGAGAATAATTAGAGTGAACAACATAGCACAACACAATCAAGCAAAGGTGAAAGATCATCTCATAAGTAGCATAATGATAGGAAATAGTGGCAACAACCATTAAGCGTATGATCAAACCACCAACAAACGTGTATCACAAGCAACCAAAAGATCAAATGTTTTGAAAAAGCAATAAAAACCAAACGCTCTCTCACTCGAAGCCTAAAGATCTATATACACTTCTCCCCCTTTGGCAACAAGTTACCAAAAAGTTCAAAGGCATATATCTAAGCGTTCTTGGGCTGATCTCCTCCTGTTGTTGATGAAGTTGTCGAGAGAACAGCGTCGGCGAAGATCTCTGCAGATGTTGTGGATGGAGTTGGAGTGGCAACTGAAGGAACTGGAACTGATGGAGCTGAGGTGACAGTAGCAGGAGCTGATGAAGAGGGCCTCAAGTCTGGAGCTGGCACGGTGGCTGATCTGGCCTGGGTGGTGAACTGTGTGCCTGTCCTGAGAGGTGATCCATCCTCATCCTCATCATCATCATCATCATCATCATCTGAAGAATGAGGAAGAGGCACTGAGTCAACTTCCTTCTTGAGCTCATTGACTATCTTAGTCAGCCCATCCACCTTATCATTAAGGGTCTTGATCCTGTTCTCAAAGATTCTGACAAGACTGTTTTGATTGTCCAAGATGTCCTTAATGTCCTTCTGCATGCCCTGAACTGATGAGATCAACAGTTCCATTTGCTCATTCCTGGATCTAGGGACTTGAGCACTAGTGGCTCTAGCTGCATCTGCCTCTGCCTGAGCTGCAGCAGATGTGGGATGTTCTGGATCCATCACCACAATGTTGTCCTCGAGATCTGGCTGTAGGGGCAAGTGGGGTCTGTCCAGAGCAAAGATGTGCTTCTCCAGCTTGGAGTTTATGAGCATCTGGATATAGGGTGCATAGCAGCAAGAGCGCTTCTGATCAGCAGCAACCCTCTTAACTGTCTCAACAATCAAGTCCATAACTCTAATCCTGGTGTGTCTGTCAAGATGGATCAACATGTTGATGGAGTAGCCTCGGATCATCTTGTCATCTCCTGACTTGGGCATCAAAGTATGCCTCAGAATAGTGTTCATGGTACGAAGGCCAGCCTGGAGAAAGTAGATGGATCCTAACTTGTGAGACTTCACATGAGCAGCAGGGATCTCATTGTACATATTGGCCATAGCATTGTGGCTCTCCTTGGATTCTGAGTAGATATCCAAGTCACCATCATGTACCTCTGGGACTCCTAAGATTGCAGCCCATTCATCAACAGTGGACTCATATCTTGCTCCTTCAGTCATCCATACAATCCTACCATCTCCATAGAAATGTGCAGTGGAGTAGAATTGCATGATCATCTCATCATTCCAAGTAGTAAACTCTCTGCCAACAAACTCATCCAAACCAATGCAGTGGAAATTGTCTTGGACACTTGGAAAATAGTCTTCATTCTCCTTAATGAATTTCCAGTCCACATACCTCATGTCACTCACAGCTGGACCCTTGTCAAATAGCACAGTTTCATAGAAATCCTGTTGCTCTTTGGTGTAGAATCTGTAGTCCACAGCTGTCTTCCTCCTTTGGGCATATGGATCAGCAGCTCTCCATGCCCTCAAACCAGAATCCTTCCTCTTCTTCATATCTTCAGCAAGTGGGTAGCTGGCATTATGTACTGGAAGGTGTGGTCTAAGCTTCATCAAAGCAGACATAACATCTTCATCCTCAACTCTGGAGGTGGTTCCCGTGTTCTTTTCAGAAGCTGGAATTTGTCTGGTAGTCCTCTTGGGCTTTTCAGCAGCAGCTTTCTTGGGGGCAGACTTGGTGCTCTTGGATGTGCCAGTCTTTGGCATAGCATCAGCCATACGCTTCTTTTTCTTCTTGGGAGGGGCCTTCTCAACATATTCTTCCTCCTCCTCAGCAGCAGCACCAGCAGCCTCCTCTGGATCTTCAAACATAGAAGTTTGCCTGCCAACAACATAGACAATCCTCTTCCTAGCTCTCTTCTTCTCCCCTGCCTTCTTAGGCATAGACTTCTTTGGGGGTGACTCAAGGTGAAGAGCCATTTTTGCCCTAGCACCCTCAGGTGCTCTCATAGCCTCAGAGCTAGTATACTCCTTCCTGACAGCTCTCCTGGAAGAAGTGGCTTCATTTGCAGACTTCTTGGCAGCCTTCTCTTGCTTTTTGGCAAGAATCTCTTCAGGCACAAAGTCTGAATCCTCCTCATCTGAATTCAACTTCTTCCTGGCCCTTGTAGCAGCCTTGGGCAACCCATGAGAACTGGGAGTGCCTGGATCTGAAGATGAACTAGACTCAGGACTAGTGCCTGAATCCATCTCAACACTCTGCTCTCGGAGATCATTCTGAATGTCCTCAGCATCTGACATACTGACCCTGTGAATAGAGTATAGAGGAGCAGAAGAAGACAAGTCATCAGAAAATGCAGCTGGTTTTTGAAAGCTTTAACAAAAGATTCTCAAGGTTTACATTCTGTCACATGAAAATCGGTACAGCCGAAGCAAAAATTTCGGTGCTACCGAGACTGACTTTCTCTTTAACAGAAACTTGGCACTCCTTTCGGTAAGACCGAAAAGAAGTACTCGGTTTCACCGAGATAGTTCTCAGCAGCACAGATAGGCAAATCGGTGACACCGATTTGTTTGCTTCGGTTCTATCGAGTTCCATCGGGCGGATGGTAAACCCTAGAAAATCGATCATTCCCTAATCTATGGAAGTTTCTCGTGGATAGGAAGACATGCAAACAGTGGCTTATATATAAAATAACTTCAATGCGCAAGATTCGGATGGGGAGCGCAAAGAAAGATCGAATCCATACCCTAGCTTGGTGACGGATCCGCTACGGCGGCGACGGCGGCGAAGATGCCCGTCGAGGGCGAGGATCCCAGCGGCGGAGGAGCGCGGGGAGACAAGGGCGACGACCACGGGGTCCTTTTGCGGCAGTTTAGGGTTTGGGGCGCGACGATTGAAGATTGAATTTTCGAACCGTCGGGACCACAGCTTATATACCCCTCACTGTCGGTGACGCCGATTCTAAATTTTCGGTGTCACCGAGTTCCTCAACTGTCAGTTGACAGGGAAACTCGGTGTAACCGAGAATATGGAATCGGTAGTACCAAGATTGAAAACCAGATCAACCCTAGGCAGTCGGTGAGACCGAGAATTTTGGGTTGGTTCCACCGAGATGCACTTGGGAGGTTTTAATGGTCAGTCCTTGTCGATACGGAACTCCGAGTGCACCACACACAGAGGGATCGAAAAGTACTTGTTCAAATTTTGTGATGCAGCATGAATGGAATATGAGGTGAGAAAGCATAGATAGCTAAAGAGTGGTCCTAGGCATTCTTGTCCATCCAATTTGCAAAAGATAAATCAAAAACCAAATAGCAACAATTGGATGTCCTCGAATGGGAAAATAAATGCAGACCAACATGCTCACACAATAAGATGTCAAATGAAATCATGACAAACATGCACATACACACTAGCATCTAACAAGCACTTGGGCGATGACGAAGTCATCTATATATGAGTATATTGACTTAGGAGCCAAGTAAGAATACTTGATCATAGGTCATCTCATCGTTTAAGCACAAGTGGGGTTACCACTTTTACATAAAGCATTTAATGTTGTCACATACTAAGAGATGCTTTGACTCAAGTCTTAGAGTAAAGCTCCCCCTTGATGTGACATCCCCCCATAGGAGGGATAAACTAACCTTGGGTTTTGTCGATGAAGACTTCATGTTGGTGAGGTAGTTGTGAGTGCTCAAGGTTGATGAAGATCACCAAGAGTTGGGAGCATCCTTGTTGTTTCTTTACTCTTCTCACCTACATGGGTTAGTCCCAACACAAAAGAGACAAATAGAAGGATATCTATGGACATGGAGTGCAAAGCATGTGTTATGATGTCCATCGATTTGTTGATTACCTTGTCCCTTGCTTACCTTTGAGGGAATGTGTGACTCCTTGAACTATTGCATATAGTTGATGTTGATTGCAAATAGATCTTGCCAATAATGAATATGAGTGAATTTCATTGGTGGAGTCACCCCTCAAGAACTCTCTAGTTCTTCTTCTTGGGGACCCACATCAAGTTGATGGGGATCCTTGGTGTTGTAGTAGCCTTTGTAGAAGTTGAGCTTGAAGTAGCCTTGGGAACCCACTCCACCAAAGCTAGGGATTCATCTTCATATGAGTCAATGTCTTCTTGAAGTTTGTTCTTGCCCTTGAGCTTGTGGTCTTGTGGTGGAAGGTCATCTTGAGCGCTTGTTCCCTTGGGAAGAGTATTTTCATACTTCTCCTTTTGAGGAACAAACTTGGGCTTGGGGTATTGACCTTCTTCCCATTCAACTCCATTAGCGTTGAAGTAGCCAACACCATGGTTCTTTCGGTATCCTCCGTGCTTGTGTACAATTTCCTCAAATTGCTTACACCCGGCAAGACTCTTGTAGATACCTTTTTCTATAATTCCTTTCAATAAAGCATTTTCTTGCTCAAGTGTAACTTGGCTAAGAGAATCATCATTAGTGGAATCAATAGAACTACTAGAAGCAACATCATTAGGTTTAGCATTTTTATTGTTGTTACTAGATGAAGAACCTTTCTTACCTTTGTTACTAGTTTGCTTAGTTTTAACTTGAGGCATGAATGTAGACAAGAGTAGTCGTTTGGCTAGATAAGATGAAGTCTTCTTTCGGAGATCGTCATTGATAGCTTTAAGAAACTCATGCTCTTGCTCCAAGTTGAGCTTCTCGAAGCATAGCTTCTGATGAGTTCTTACAAGATCTCTATGATCTTCAAGAGTATATTCATGAGCTAACTTAAGAGTGTTTAGTTCTTTAGTTAGTTGTTCTATTTTCATATTATCATCATCAATTGACTTATCTTGACTAGCATGAGAATTATCAAGTTCACTTTGACTAACATCACTAGTTTTATCAAAGAGCAAGTCATCATCACAAAGTAAATCATCTTCATCACTCTTGAAATCAAGATACTCGGGGTGTGATACCTTGGGGCCTTTAGCCATGAAGCAACTTCCACTCCCTTCGTTTGGTGAATCAAATAGATCATAGGAGTTGGTAGTCACTAGGGCAATTCCGGCAACACCATCATCTTAACTATAGTCGGAGTCGGAGTGATAGCTTCTCTCGGAGTTGTTGTCGGAGTCGGAGCCAGAAACCCATTCACCAACATGAGCTTGATGTTTTCTTCTTGTGTAGCTCTTGGTGTACTTATCCTTCTTCTCCGAATCTCTACTTCTCCTTGAGTGTCTTCGTTCATAACGATCATCTCTACTCCTTCTCTCTCTTTGAGGTGATTCATTCCTTGAGCTTCGTCTTCGAGGTGACTCTTCTCTTCATTTGTAGGGAGCCGTGCACTCATTGGAGAAGTGTCCGGGCTTCCCACAATTGTATCAATTGCGGTCACGACTTGACGAACGCTTCTCGTCATATCTTGAGTTGGAGCTTCGTTCTTTGCCTCTATTCTTGTAGAACTTGTTGAATTTCTTGACCATGAGGCTTATCTCTTCATTGGTGACAAGGTTATCGCTTGACGTTGCGGGAGCATCACTTGTGGCTTTGTAAGCACCGCTAGACTTGTGGTGAAGCTCTTCTTTGTCTTTGAGTGTCATCTCATGAGCAACAATCCTTCCAATGACTTCCGTAGGCTTGAGATCTTTGTAGTTGGGCATCATTTGGATTAATGTGCACACGGTGTCGTATCTCTCATCCAAAGCTCTAAGTATCTTCTTGATGATGAATTTGTCGGTCATTTCTTCGCTTCCTAAGCTGGCAATCTCATTGGTGATGAGAGCTAGCCTAGAGTACATCTCTACGACTCCTTCACCATCCTTCATCTTGAACTTGTCAAGCTGACTTTGAAGAACATCTAACTTGGATTCTCTCACGGACTCGGTTCCTTCATGCATATCAACCAAAGTATCCCAAATCTCTTTTGAATTCTCAAGACGGCTGATTTTGTTGAATTCTTCGGGGCATAGGCAGTTGAAGAGAATGTCGCATGCTTGAGCGTTGTATTGCAACATCTTCAACTCTTCTGCGGTCGCTTCACGATCCGGTTCCTTTCCATCACCAAAGAATTCACCTTGCAGGCCAACACGAACAACAGCCCAAACGGCGGGGTTATGACCAAGAATATGCATTTTCATTTTGTGCTTCCAACTAGCAAAATTAGTGCCATCAAAGTACGGACCTCTACGGTGATAATTTCCCTCACTAGACGCCATACTCTCCTAGGTTGTGAGACCAATGCAATGGAGACCAAAGCTCTGATGCCACTTGTAGGACCGAAAGTATGTCTAGAGGGGGGGGATTAGACTACTTGACCAAATAAAAAATCTACCTTTTCCCAAATTTTAGAGTTGGCAGATTTTAGCATTCTTGGCAAGTCAAGTACACCCTACACATGCATGTCTAAGAGTATATCAGCGGAAAGTAACAACAAGCATGAGTAGAAAGGATAGGGTAGGAAGATCAAACACAATTGTAGACACGATGATTTTTCCCGTGGTTCCGATAGGTGGTGCTATCGTACATCCACGTTTATGGAGTTTTCAACCCACGGAGGGTAACGGTCGCGAGAGTCCATGGAGGACTCCACCCATAAGGGTCCACGAAGTAGCAACCTTGACTATTCCATAACGGCTTCCGTCCACGAAGGACTAGCCTCACTATGGGTAGATCTTCACGAAGTAGGCGATCTCCTTGCCCTTACAAACTTCTTGGTTCAACTCCACAACACGAAGTAGGAGGCTCCCAAGCGACACCTAACCAATCTAGGAGGCACCACCCTCCAAAAGGTAATAGGCTCGGCAATGACGATGAACTCCTTGCTCTTGTGCTTCAAGATGATAGACTCCTCAACACACAATCACTCTCTTACAGATTTGGCTTGGTGGAAAGCAACTTGGGGAGGCTAGAAATCAAGATCCATATGGTTGGAGTGGAAGATATTGACCTCAACACAAGGGTAGGTGGCTCGCTCTCAGAAAACTGGATGGGGCAAGTATGGAATAGTTCTGAGTGCTTCTCTTTCGAGTGGGTGGTGGTGAAGGGGTATATATAGGCATCCCCAAAAATCCAACCGTTACACACAAAATGACCAACTCGGTGACACCGATGTGTTAATCTCGGTGGTACCGAAGTGACCAAAAGGTGGCAACTTTTGAATCTCGGTGAGACCGATATAGGAAACTCGGTTGCACCGATAAGGTGACCAACGGTCAGATTGCCCAATCTCGGTGACGCCGATCCAACAATCTCGGTGGTACCGATATTGTGAATTTGCATAACAGAAAGTTGGCAACCCAAACTCGGTGGCACCGAAGCAGAATCGGTTGCACCAAAAGGCTAGGGTTTGGCTTAGGTCTGTCTGAGTTTGGGAATCGGTGGCACCGAGTGGAAAGTGTTGGTTGAACCGATTTTGGTTATTTGACTTTGGACAGACTTTTGTGGAAGAGCTTGTGGAAGTTTTTGGTGACTATCACTTGTGCACGTATGAGCATTTGTTCACCAATCAAAACCTTACCCCCTTTTAATAGTATTGGCTTTCCTATGGACTCAAAGTGATTTCTCACAAATGTAAAATGTAGAGTCCTCTTGCTTGAAGCTTTGCCAATCCATTCCTAGCATCTTGGGGTATCTCCACAATCTCCACAATCCTTTTGCCATCCCTATCACTGAACTTTCCTGAAATATACTTAGTGGAAACATTAGTTCAATGACTTATATGTTGTTATTAATTACCAAAACCACCAAGGGAGCAAATGTGCTTTCAGGCCCGAGTGCCATGATTTCAGATCTGAACCGTTTATGTTATCATCATTATATCTATGTTCTTGATCCAATCTTGCCTAGTCATATGCACCTATTACGTGTTATGGTCCGTCAACCCCACAGTGACAATATTTGGGATACTTCACGGTGATGAACATAGTTTGAGGAGTTCATGTATTCACTATGTGTTAATGCTTTGTTCCGGTTCTCTATTAAAAGGAGGCCTTAATATCCCTCAGTTTCCTTATGGACCCCGCTGCCACGGGAGGGTACGACAAAAGATGTCATGCAAGTTCTTTTCCATAAGCACGTATGACTATATACGGAATACATGCCTACATTACATTTGTAACAGCCCGAGACCGACGCTCCAGAAGATTCCCCTTTTATTCCGCTGTCGTCATGTGATTCTTTTGTTTGTTGCATTAATCATCGCATCATTTACATCATCTGCATAGCATCGTCACTCGTTTTTGAAAACCTGCATCCGTTCGTAGTCGCCGGTTCTTTCCGTTCTCGTCGTTGACCGTTTTGTGTCCAACCACACACGCACGCGCCCGCGGCATCTTTAAAATATTGTTTTAAAAGTGCGCAAAAAATATTCTCGGATTGGGTCGAAAGTTGGCATGCGGTCTTGTTATATTGTAGGTAGACCGCCTGCCAAATTTCGTCGCAATCAGAGTCCGTTTGATACCCGAATGGTCGACCGTAGCAGCGCAGTCATCGGTTTATTTATCAGACGTTTCCGGTGTTTTAAAAACTCGGTGCCGGGCCACATCTTCCCTCTCTTCCCCACCTAGCCCAACTACACAGCCCACCGCAGCCCACCTAAACCTACCCTCGACCGGAGCCGTTCGATTGCGATCGTACAGTCCGAAAACAGCCTAAACCGCCCTAACCCTAGCCAACCTACTATATATAGCAGCTTCCCACGTCCATTTTTTGGGCAAAATCACCCTAGCCCTCCACCTACCTCGCAGCCGCCACCCTCCCAGCCTCGTTATCAGCACCGGTGTCCCAACCACCGCCACTTGGCGGCGAGCAACGGGCCAGCCGCCGCCTGAGCCGCCGCCCCGGCCAACGGGAGGCTGCCACGTCGCCGCCGCGCCCCAGCGCCACCTCCCCTCCCCGCGGCCCTGCAGGCCCATCGGGATCCCGCCCCGGGCCCGAAGTGGGCTGCGCCAGCCCGCAGCTGCGCCGAACCCTAGCGCCGCCCTGCTCCTGCCCTCTGGTCCGCCGTCGCGCCTCCCGCCGCGCGCCCCGCCGCCGGTGCGCCGCCTCCTGCCGCCGGGCCGAGCCTCCGGCCAGATCAGCCGCCGCCCGCGAGCTTCGCCCGTAGCCCGAGCCCCGCCGCTGCTCTGCATCGCCGTGTCACCGCCGTCGAAAGATCCAGCCGCCGGCCCCGTTGCCGGTGCTCTGCGCCGCGCGCGGCCATGCCCGCCGCCGGTCGCCGACCTCGCCTCCCCTGGCCGCCGCCCGAATCCCGGCGCCCCGTCGCCGGCAGCCTATGGATCCGGCCTTGCCGCCTCGGATCCGGCCGTCCGTCGCGGTCCCCGCCGGCCGTCGCCGGAGCCCCGCCAAGCTCCGGCCATGGCTTCATCCTCGCCGCGGGACCGCCCCGTCCCAGATCCGGACAGAGCCGCCGATCCAAACGGCCATCCGGGTCCCTCCGTCCCGAACCGCGGGATCCAGTTTCCCCGGGGTGAGATTTTTGCTAAGTCCCTAGTCAGTGCCCGTTTTCAACATATTGGCATTTTGTGTGGGCCTTAACTAGTTACACGTTTGCCCGATTGTGATGATCTTGATATGTAGGAGTATCTAGAGGTTGTGCTCTACATGATGGTTGCCTGTGAATGTGCATTAGGGTTCATATACATGCCTAGATATCTGTTGCAAAAGTGCATATCGTCGTAATCTGAAATCTGTTATTTTATTCAAACTTGCGTGGATGTTTGCATCTAAACCGTAGACCTTATGCATGTGGTTTCTTCATGAGTATTGCCCTATGTGATGTCTATTTTCATGCCATGCCTCTGGTTGCTAGGTAGGACTTCATTAACATGTTAATTTCTTGCTCTCAAGTAGCCATCGCGTTAAAACTGAAATTTGTTAACGATAAGTTCCATTTTGCGGTGCTCGTATTAAGTAATCCATGACCCGTATGAACATGTGCCAATGGTATGTTTTGAAGTGTGCCATGTCTTCTTGATGTTAGTGTCCTTGCCATGCTCATAGAGGGTTGTTATGCTACTGTTATTGTCATGTCAACATGCCTAGTCAAAACTGCTGTTTTGGGAGATAGTTAAATTTCACCAAGTCTAAAACTGCTATTTTGTTGCCGTGTTGTCATGTGATTTCCTATTAATCTAGGAGTCTTTTGTGGTTGCCACCAAGGAGTCTTTTGTTAAGCATGTTGTTGCCTATCTTGTTGTGCAAATAGTTTGCATGAATAGGTTTAGCTTAATAATTAATTCTGTTGTCCAACATGTCAATCTATTAAAAACTGCTGCAAGTGCCTACTCTAATTTTCACTAAGTCTGAGAATCTGTTTTCTTCATAATGCCATATTGTGTTGATGCTAGCCATGATTTTATGCATAATTAGACCTTGCCACCATGGAATGAATTGTAGTGCATCATGTCTTCTACCATGCTGTAGATTTTATTGCCATAATATGCCCTGTAGCATATAATTTTGCTGCTGCCAATATGCCTTCGTGAAAAACTGATCTGCCAAAAACTGTTATTTTCACTAAGTCCTAATCTGCTATATTTTATTCTCATGTTGTGAGCTTCCTAGCATGTGATCCATGACTCTTTTGAGTATGATATGTGAAGATGAAATGAAGTGTGTGTTGTATTATACTGCCCCATGCTTGGTTTGTGCATTTGAGAATCTTGTAGCTTGTTGTTTTCATGCGTGCAATATGCCATGTTTCTGTTTTGGACAGATTTGCACTAAAACTTGTGTTGGTTATTGTGGTTGAACCGTAGCTCTGTTTTTGTCATGCCATATATGAAACTTGCTTAGAATTCCACGTAGTATCATAATATCTTACTGCATTCATGATTTGAAATGTTTGTGGTTGTCATTTTCTTGCAATTTTGCATTCATGTCATGTTCATCTTGTGAAGGTCATATCTTTTAGACCGTAGCTCCGTTTGAGATGTTCCATATATGTAAATCGACTAGAATGACATGTAGAATTGCATGGTATACTTTATTTTCCTGTTTAATAAATATAAGACATGATTAGTTCAGATCTGGACCAATTTCGAATTAACATATGGGGTCGTTTCGGAAATGCTATATGTTGTTTCCGGCCTCATTTAAACTTGCCTAGATGTGTAGTTTACTTATGCTTCACCTCTTGCCATGTTTAACAACATTAAATATTGTCGTGTACCTAAACGAGATCGAACATAAGAATTGAACGTGGAGTTTCGTCGATATGCAACTCGTTGCATATCGAGCTTCACTTAATGTGTAGTATTTGTTTGTTGTGATTGCCATGCCTTGCATAATTAAATCGGACATGCATCATGTTTGTTTGCGCATCATGTCATGCATATGTTGTGGTGTTGATCATGTGTAGATTGTTGTTTTCGGATTGCTTCTTCTCGATAGAGTTCCGAAAGCGTTCGGAGTGTGAGGATTCGTTCGACTACGTTGGCTCGTCTTCTTCACGGATTCGTTCTTCTACCAAGCGGGATCTCAGGCAAGATGATCATTTCCCTGGATACCATTACTATCATTGCCATGCTAGTTGCCTCGTTTCTATCGCTGTCTCGCTACCTACCACCTATTTGTCAAGCCTCCTAAAATGCCATGATAAGCCTCTAACCCCTCCACATCCCAGCAAACCTTTGCTTGGCTATGTTACCGCTTGCTCAGCCCTTCTTATAGCGTTGCTAGTTGCAGGTGCCATTGTTTCCTTGTGCAACATGGATATTTTGATATATCACAATATTATTGCTATTTAATTTAATGCACATATATACTTGGTAAAGGGTGGAAGGCTTGGCCTTTTGCTCGGTGTTTTGTTCCACTCTTGCCGCCCTAATTACTTGTGTACTGGTGTTATGTTCCATAATTGAGTGCTCCTAACATGCTCGGGGTTGTTATGGGGACCCCCTTGATTTTTGTTTTAGGATAAAACTTGTCTGGCAAGGCCCAACATTGGTACTACATTTGCCTAATAACTAATAAACCTGCATAGGGAGTAATTAACCTGAGGATCTTTAATCAACAACCCGGGCCAGTGCTCCTCATGAGTGTTGGTCCAAACTAGAGCCGTGTGCGGGGCCAACCCGGGGCAACTCGGGAGATGTCTATCAGGCCACTGTACGCTGTGCTTATCCGGTCGTGTCCTGAGAACGAGATACGCTGCTCCTGTCGGGTTCATCGACACGTCGGGCGGTCTTGCTGGACTTGTTTTACCTTTCTCGAATGTCTTGTGCGAGGAATTCCGATACTTTGGGCTATCTCGAGGTTGACGTTTTCCAATGGAACTTCCTAGGAAATCACAGGATTCGTGGTCGAGGTTATTCCCGCGGCGTGTGGTTAGTTTGTGATGGATGAGTTGGAGCACCCCTGCAGGGTTAAATCTTTCGGAAAGCCGTGCCCGCGGTTTTGTGGCAACTTGGAAACTTTGTTTAACACCCGGTCATAGCAAACTTGAAGTAAACTCAAATAAAATACACCAACAGTGTGTGTAACCGTGACTGTCTCTTCTCGTGAGTCCTTATCCGAGAGAGAACACGGTGGGGTTATATTTGTTCGTAAGTAGGTGCTCAGGATCTCTTAGAGATCATTACTAGATCATGTCCGCTTATTCGACAATCATCCCCCTTTATTCTTGTACTCGTAAGTTAGCCACTCAATAAATGCTTAGTGCTTGCTGCAGCCTCACCACTTAACCATACCTCACCCATTAAGCTTTAATAGTCTTGATACCCTTGGAAATGAGATTGCTGAGTCCCCGTGGCTCACAGATTACTACAACAACAGTTGCAGGTACAGGTAATGCGATGATTTGACGTGAGAGCAATGCTTGTTTGATTTGGAGTTCTTCTTCTTCTTCTTCATCGATCTAGGATGGGTTCCAGGCGGCAGCCTGGGATAGCAAGGATGGATGTCATTTTATTGTTTGTTTTCGTCCGTAGACGGACCCTGCTCTTTTGTATGATATTTGGATATGTTGTTGTATTGATGTGATATTGATGTAGCTTGTGGCGAGTGTAAGCCAATTCCATATACCCATCTCTTCTTTAGATGTACTTGTAATGATATCCATTCTTGCGAAACGACGAGATGCGCTTCTATCCCTGTCAAGGCCCTCGTGCCAAAATAAGGATAGGATCGCATCTTGGGCGTGACAAGTTGGTATCAGAGCCTGTACCGACCTAGGAGCCCCCTTGATTGATCGAACTTTGGCCGAGTCGAGTCTACTGAAAAAACTATTTTGAGTCTAGTTATATCGGAGAGTAGGTTTCTTTTACTCCTCTTCTATGCTCTGGTGAGGTATTCGACTTAGGAATTTTGATTCTACTCCTCTTCTCGCTCAAAAATTTTAGGATCACGCGGGTATTCTGGAATCTCTATGATGCCGATGTGACAGAGTTCTGTACTTGGTGCCTCCTGTTATCGAGGAGTAGAACTCCAAGGGATTCTTGACACGTCGTTATCGTTCAGTTTCCTTAGTATCTCAGGACGGAGGATGTTCGAAATTGCTTCAATACTTTTCGTGGCGAGATAAGTTTGGAGTCACCCAGTACTGGGGAGAGCGTCCAGGGTACTGCCATGTTTAGTATCGTTGTGATTACGAGTGTCTAAGGTAGACGAGTTTGCGGAGTTTCTTGGATTATGGTGTGGAAGGTCACGGGTGCAGTTGTAGCTGATTACCTTGGGTACGTTCCTGGGTCCGCAACCCGAATCGCATAAACAAGAAAGAATTCGGAAATTCTTAGGTGGGAATTCAAGTAGTTTACCTAGGATTGTCCTTCCAACAAATGCAAATGGGTTTGTATTTGTTTCCGGCTTAATTCTCAAGCCTCATCCTTTGTGTTGTTTTTGAATATGGTAATTCGAGTTGCTTCGATGTCAAGTGGTGATTTCTTATCCTTCCTAAGTTGTGTTCTCATATTTCTATGGGAATGCTAATCCTTTTGGTCAATGAAATTTTCATGTCTATTCTTTTCCAACTAGAGTGCTTCTCTTCAAGATAATTCAATCATCTCTAATATTTGCAAGATCTATCCTCATCTTTCCTTTTCCCGGAGTTCGTCTCATCTGTCTCAAGTTGTCTTTGTTTTTCCCACCCTCCCGCCCTTTTCTTCCGGAGCCAGCCATCTCGAATCAAGTATCCTTCTGTTGTGGTGAAGTCTCTTCATCCGTTTCTTCCATGTTCCAATCCAGTGTGTTTCAGGTGAAGATTCTCAAGAGTTTCAAATTTCATCATTCTTCATCCTTGTTTTCTTCCCCGGCGAATTCAATTCAAGTTTTCGGTGCTCATCATATCATTTTTATTCTCTAATTGCTCTCCCATGTTGGAAGTTCTTATTCAAGCCTCTCGTGATTAATTGCCTCTATCTATCATGTCCGGAGTGCTGAAGATATCTCAGAAGTCTTGTGTTTTCATTCAAATCCTTTCAATTATTTCAAGGTTCTCACCTCATCAAGTTTTTATTTGTACTAGTGCAATCTCTCTTCCTAAGAAATCGTTTCAACGGTGATCTCTTTGAGTGGGCTCATAACCCACAGGTTTTTCCCTAGGATCTTACCTGGCTCTTCTAATATTTTCCAGAGATGTCCTCAAGTTCTTTTCAATATGACGTAAGAATGAATTTCATCAGTCATATTCCTTCCCGAATATCGCTTCTAAATCATTTTCATCGTTGGCTCAACCTTTCTTTATTCATTATCCCGGAGTGTCTCAGTAATTCTTGGCGGTGTTTCTCACCATCATTCTTTGCCTTGAAGACCAAGAAGAGTTTCTCTTAAATCTTTCTCCGTTCTTTCGAATATTTGTCATCTCAGCTTCGTGCTATCCTCTCAAATTGTTTTCGGGCATGAGTAATTCTTTCCATATCTATCCGGAGCATTTCAGAGTTATTGTCATTTCTCGATCCTCCGAAGGTCATCATTTCAGAAGATTTCTTCATTCTCAGCTTTCAGCTTTCGTTCTCAAAGTCTTCTCAATTGTTGTCTCTTCGTTCGTCTCTCAATTATTCCGGTGTTTCGTTGAAGACTTCTTTAAGTCTGTGCTCTATATCTCTCTCTCTTCTATCCTTTTCAAGAAGAATAAGTGGTGTGTGAAATCCGTTGTTTGTCATCAATTAAACTTGATGAAGGATAATCATAACATAATTCTTATTCTTGTTTCAACAAGGTGATTTCAATCCTTCTTCCGGAGTTGTTCATGATATTGAATTCTCTATTCTAGTTGCTTACCTTTTCTTTTCCGGAGTTCCAAGTTTCTCAAGACTCTCTTCGCGAAGCTTCATCTAAATCTTTGAAAGACCTCAATCTTGTTCATTTTACAACCTTCAATTCTTTTCTATCATCCTTCATTACCGGAGGCTCTTCATGGTGGTTCATCAAGATTTCTCTCATTCTCAAGTGTTCTTCAAGATTTTGTTGGAGGTCCTCAAGTATTATTTTCTTGCATTTCAAAATGCAATTCTTTCTCCCTTATCTTTTGAGATGGTGTTATAATTCTTGATTCATGAGGAGTCTCGAAGAGAATTTATCTAGAATGAGATAATTAAACCCATCATTCTCTTCCTTGAAATTATCTTGGATTGGATTTCACCTAAGGCATTTCCTAAGGTTTGTTGCTATCATGGTGTTCATCAATGTTCCAAGTTCTTAATATATCCTCTTGGTGAAAGAAGTTTTGCATATCTTGTTGTTCCCAACCAATCTATTGTTTCCATTTGTGGCCAGTTGTCACCCCATAATGTTGAGATGTTTTCCATAAGCCCACAACAAGTTCTCTTTTCGTTGTTGGATCTCCAACAACTCCGTCCAACCATTCTTTGTAAGGATGCTTTCAATTCATTTGTGGTAGAAGTTGTCATTTCCTTCTTCGTTCTTTTCTTTCAACGATCTAGTTTCTATTCTCTGTTCCGGAGGCCTGGTGATGTTGCTCCCTTCGAACCATCATCTTGTTTTGTCAAGATCATGTTCATTCCTTGCTTATCTTTTAACCGGAGTGTTGTTTTCTCTTTTCAAGTTCTCTCCATCTTATCAAATTTTCCCTCTCTATCCTACCGAAGTGCTGCCGAAATTTCTTTTGAAATCTTGCTTGTTCCTCATGTCATTCTTCATCTCTTTCCAACCTTCATGTTTCGATGGTTTCACTCGTTTGTCAACGAAGCAACTAAGTTTTACCTCTTCCTCTTGCTCTTTCTCTTCCCCTTCTCATTCTAAGATCTCGGGTCGAGATCTCTTGTAAGTGGAGGAGAGTTGTAATAGCCCGAGACCGACGCTCCAGAAGATTCCCCTTTTATTCCGCTGTCGTCGTGTGATTCTTTTGTTTGTTGCATTAATCATCGCATCATTCACATCATCTGCATAGCATCGTCACTCGTTTTTGAAAACCTGCATCCGTTCGTAGTCGCCGATTCTTTCCGTTCTTGTCGTTGACCGTTTTGTGTCCAACCACACACGCACGCGCCCGCGGCATCTTTAAAATATTGTTTTAAAAGGGCGCAAAAAATATTCTCGGATTGGGTCGAAACTTGGCATGCGGTCTTGTTATATTGTAGGTAGACCGCCTGCCAAATTTCGTCGCAATCAGAGTCCGTTTGATACCCGAACGGTCGACCGTAGCAGCGCAGTCATCGGTTTATTTATCAGACGTTTCCGGTGTTTTATAAACTCGGTTCCGGGCCACATCTTCCCTCTCTTCCCCACCTAGCCCAACTACACAGCCCACCGCAGCCCACCTAAACCTACCCTCGACCGGAGCCGTTCGATTGCGATCGTACGGTCCGAAAACGGCCTAAACCCCCCTAACCCTAGCCAACCTGCTATATATAGCAGCTTCCCACATTCATTTTTTGGGCAAAATCACCCTAGCCCTCCACCTACCTCGCAGCCGCCACCCTCCCAGCCTCGTTTTCAGCGCCGGTGTCCCAGCCGCCGCCACTTGGCAGCGAGCAACGGGCCAGCCGCCGCCCCGGCCAACGGGAGGCTGCCACGTCACCGCCGCGCCCCAGCGCCACCTCCCCTCCCCGCGGCCCTGCAGGCCCATCGGGAGCCCGCCCCGGGCCCGAAGTGGGCTATGCCAGCCCGCAGCTGTGCCGAACCCTAGCGCCGCCCTGCTCCTGCCCTCTGGTCTGTCGTCGCGCCTCCCGCCGCGCTGCCCCGCCGCCGGTGCGCTGCCTCCTGCCGCCGGGCCGAGCCTCTGGCCAGATCGGCCGCCGCCCGCGAGCTCCGCCCGTAGCCCGAGCCCCGCCGCCGCTCTGCATCGCCGTGTTGCCACCGCCGTAAGATCCGGCCGCTGGCCCCGTCGCCGACCTCGCCTCCCCTGGCCGCCGCCCGGATCCCGGCGCCCCGTCACCGGCAACCTATGGATCTGGCCTTGCCGCCTCGGATCCGGCCATCCGTCGCGGTCCCCGCCGGCCGTCGCCGGAGCCCCACCAAGCTCCGGCCATGGCTTCATCCTCGCCGCGGGACCGCCCCGTCCCAGATCCGGACAGAGCCGCCGATCCAAACGGCCATCCGGGTCCCTCCGTCCCGAACCGCGGGATCCAGTTTCCCCGGGGTGAGATTTTTGCTAAGTCCCTAGTCAGTGCCCGTTTTCAACATATTGGCATTTTTTGTGGGCCTTAATTAGTTACACGTTTGCCCGATTGTGATGATCTTGATAGGTAGGAGTATCTAGAGGTTGTGCTCTACATGATGGTTGCCTGTGAATGTGCATTAGGGTTCATATACATGCCTAGATATCTGTTGCAAAAGTGCATATCGTCGTAATCTGAAATCTGTTATTTTATTCAAACTTGCGTGGATGTTTGCATCTAAACCGTAGACCTTATGCATGTGGTTTCTTCATGAGTATTGCCCTATGTGATGTCTATTTTCATGCCGTGCCTCTGGTTGCTAGGTAGGACTTCATTAACATGTTAATTTCTTGCTCTCAAGTAGCCATCGCGTTAAAACTGAAATTTGTTAACGATAAGTTCCATTTTGCGGTGCTCGTATTAAGTAATCCATGACCCGTATGAACATGTGCCAATGGTATGTTTTGAAGTGTGCCATGTCTTCTTGATGTTAGTGTCCTTACCATGCTCATAGAGGGTTGTTATGCTACTGTTATTGCCATGTCAACATGCCTAGTCAAAACTGTTGTTTTGGGAGATAGTTAAATTTCGCTAAGTCTGAAACTGTTAGTTTGTTGCCGTGTTGTCATGTGATTTGCTATTGATCTAGGAGTCTTTTGTGGTTGCCACCAAGGAGTCTTTTGTTAAGCATGTTGTTGCCTATCATGTTGTGCCAATAGTTTGCATGAATAGGTTTAGCTTAATAATTAATTCTGTTGTCCAACAAGTCAATCTATTAAAAAGTGCTGCACATGCCTACTCTAATTTTCACTAAGTCTGAGAATCTATTTTCTTTATAATGCCATATTGTGTTGATGCTAGCCATGATTCTATGCATAATTAGACCTTGCCACCATGGAATGAATTGTAGTGCATCATGTCCTCTATCATTCTGTAGATTTTCATGCCATATATGCCCTGTAGCATATAGTTTTGCTGCTGCCAATATGCCTTCGTGAAAAACTGATCTGCCAAAAACTGTTATTTTCACTAAGTCCTAATCTGCTATATTTTATTCCATGTTGTGAGCTTCCTACCATGTGATCCATGACTCTTTTGAGTATGATATGTGAAGATGAAATGAAGTGTGTGTTATATTCTACTGCCCCATGCTTGGTTTGTGCATTTTAGAATCTTGTAGCTTGTTGTTTTCATGCGTGCAATATGCCATGTTGCTATTTTGGACAGATTTGCACTAAAACTTGTGTTGGTTGTTGTGGTTGAACCGTAGCTCCGTTTTGGTCATGCCATATATGAAACTTGCTTAGAATTCCATGTAGTATCATAATATCTTGCTGCATTCATGATTTGAAATGTTTGTGGTTGTCATTTTCATGCATTTTGCATTTATGTCATGTTCATCTTGTGAAGGTCATATCTTTTAGACCGTAGCTTCGTTTGAGATGTTCCATATATGTAAATCGACTAGAATGACGTGTAGAATTGCATGGTATACTTTATTTTCCTTTTTAATAAATATAAAACATGATTAGTTCAGATCTGGACCAATTTCGAAATTAACATATGGGGTCGTTTCGGAAATGCTATATGTTGTTTCCGGCCTCATTTACACTTGCCTAGATGTATAGTTTACTTATGATTCACCTCTTGCCATGTTTAACAACATTAAATATTGTCGTGTACCTAAACGAGATCGAACATAAGAATTGAACGTGGAGTTTCGTCGATATGCAACTCGTTGCATATCGAGCTTCACTTAATGTGTAGTATTTGTTTGTTGTTATTGCCATGCCTTGCATAATTAAATCGGACATGCATCATGTTTGTTTGTGCATCATGTCATGCATATGTTGTGGTGTTGATCATGTGTTGATTGTTGTTTTTGGATTGCTTCTTCTCGATAGAGTTCCGAAAGTGTTCGGAGTGTGAGGATTCGTTCGACTACGTTGGCTCGTCTTCTTCACGGATTCGTTCTTCTACCAAGCGGGATCTCAGGCAAGATGATCATTTCCCTGGATACCATTACTATCATTGCCATGCTAGTTGTCTCGTTTCTATCGCTGTCTCACTACCTACCACCTGTTTGTCAAGCCTCCTAAAATGCCATGATAAGCCTCTAACCCCTCCACATCCCAGCAAACCTTTGTTTGGCTATGTTACCGCTTGCTCAGCCCTTCTTATAGCGTTACTAGTTGCAGGTGCCATTGTTTCCATGTGCAACATGGATATTTTGATATATCACAATATTATTGCTATTTAATTTAATGCACATATATACTTGGTAAAGGGTGGAAGGCTTGGCCTTTTGCTCGGTGTTTTGTTCCACTCTTGCCGCCCTAGTTACTTGTGTACCGGTGTTATGTTCCAAAATTGAGCGCTCCTAACATGCTCGGGGTTGTTATGGGGACCCCCTTGATTTTCGTTTTAGGATAAAACTTGTCTGGCAAGGCCCAACATTGTTACTACATTTGCCTAATAACTAATAAACCTGCATAGGGAGTAATTAACCCGAGGATCTTTAATCAACAACCCGGGCCAGTGCTCCTCATGAGTGTTGGTCCAAACTAGAGCCGTGTGCGAGGCCAACCCGGGGCAACTCGGGAGATGTCTATCAGGCCACTGTATGCTGTGCTTATCCAGTCGTGTCCTGAGAACGAGATATGCGGCTCCTATCGGGTTCGTCGACACGTCGGGCGGTCTTGCTGGACTTGTTTTACCTTTCTCGAACGTCTTGTGCGAGGAATTCCGATACTTTGGGCTATCTCGAGGTTGAGGTTTTCCAATGGAATTTCCTAGGAAATCACGGGATTCGTGGTCAAGGTTATTCCCGCGGCGTGTGGTTAGTTTGTGATGGATGAGTTGGAGCACCCCTGCAGGGTTAAATCTTTCGGAAAGCCGTGCCCGCGGTTACGTGGCAACTTGGAAACTTTGTTTAACACCCGGTCATAGCAAACTTGAAGTAAACTCAAATAAAATACACCAACCGTGTGCGTAACCGTGACTGTCTCTTCTCGTGAGTCCTTATCCGAGAGAGAACACGGTGGGGTTATGTTTGTTCATAAGTAGGTGTTCAGGATCTCTTAGAGATCATTACTTGATCACGTCCGTTTATTCGACAATCATCCCCCTTTATTCTTGTACTCGTAAGTTAGCCACTCAATAAATGCTTAGTGATTGCTGCAGCCTCACCACTTAACCATACCTTACCCATTAAGCTTTAATAGTCTTGATACCCTTGGAAATGAGATTGCTGAGTCCCCATGGCTCACAGATTACTATAACAACAGTTGCAGGTACAGGTAATGCGATGATTTGACGTGAGAGCAATGCTTGTTTGATTTGGAGTTCTTCTTCTTCTTCTTCTTCGTCGATCTAGGATGGGTTCCAGGCGGCAGCCTGGGATAGCAAGGATGGATGTCATTTTATCGTTTGTTTTCGTCCGTAGACGGACCCTGCTCTTCTGTATGATATTTGGATATGTTGTTGTATTGATGTGATATTGATGTAGCTTGTGGCGAGTGTAAGCCAATTCCATATACTCATCTCTTTTTTACATGTACTTGTAATGATATCCATTCTTGCGAAACGACGAGATGCGCTTCTATCCCTGTCGAGGCCCTCGTGCCAAAATAAGGATAGGATCGCATCTTGGGCGTGACAACATTGACGAACTGGAGCTAGTTCTGTGTCACCCTAGGTTATGACTTTTATTTGATGAATATCATCCAACGAATACACCGATCCAGTGCCTACGAGTTTTCCACTTATTGTTCTTGCTAAGTTACTACTGTTGCTGCTACTATTGCACTTGCTACAAAACTACACTGCTACTGTTACCGCTACTATTACTGTTACTACTTCTATCAAACTATCATATTACTGTGCTACTGATTACTTTGCTGCAGATATTTATCTCCATGTGTGGTTGAATTGACAACTCAACTTCTAATACTCTCAAATATTCTTTGGCTCCCCTTGTGTCGAATCTATAAATTTGGGTTGAATACTCTACCCTCGAAAACTGTTGCGATCCCCTATACTTGTGGGTTATCAAGACATTTTTTTGGCGCCGTTGCCGGGGAGCATAGCTATATTTGTCGAGTCACTTGGGATTTATATCAACTTATCACTATGAAGAATCTGAAGGATACTAAAACCAAGATTTTTCCCTCTACTACGAGGGGAGGTAAGGAATTGCCATCTAGCTCTGCACTTGATTCACCTTCTGTTAAGAGTAAGTTTGCAACACCACCACATGCTATTAATCCTGATATTGATGATGCTACTTCTTCTATGAATGATGCTTATGATGATACTAGTACCATGCTTGATGATAATGTGCCACTAGGTGAATTTCTTGATGAACAATATGCTAGAGCTAGAGAGAATGAAATTATTGAAACTGATGAAACTGCTGAAACTGATGAGATCTTTGAAACTGATAATTATGAAACACCTATTAGGCCTACCTCTCCTAGACTTGAAATGCCTAAGATACCTGAAGGTTATGCTTTGGATGGACAAATAGCTAGAGAGATTCTTGCTTGTAAGGATAGAAATGATCTCAAGAAACTACTATGCAAGTATAAGGAAAAGACTTTGAATGCTAAAATGAAATGTGATCCTAAGTTTGCTACTTCACCTATCTTTGTTACCGATAAGGATTATGAATTCTCTGTCGACCTAGAGTTAATTACTTTGGTTGAATCTGATCCTTTTCATGGCTATGAAACTGAAATTATGGTAGCACATCTTACTAAGCTGAATGATATAGCCACCCTATTTGCTCATGATGAGAAGATTCGCTACTATTATATTCTCAAATTATTTCCATTCTCATTAAAGTGTGATGCTAAGATATGGTACAATACTCTTACTCCTGGTTGTTAGCGTAGTCCCCAAGATATGATTTACTACTTCTCTAAAAAATAATTTCCTGCTCATAAGAAACAAGTTGCCTTACAGGAAATATTTAACTTTGTGCAAATTGAAGAAGAGAGTCTCCCACAAGCTTGGGGGAGGCTTCTCCAATTGCTTAATGCTTTGCCTGATCATCCTCTTAAGAAAAATGAAATACTTGATATCTTCTATAATGGACTAACTGATGCTTCTAGGGACTTCCTAGATAGTTGTGCTGGTTGTGTTTTCAGGGAACGAACTATTGAACAAGCTGAGGAACTATTGAATAATATATTGAAAAATTATGATGATTGGACTCTCCCTGAACCACCACTTGAACCTACTCCGAAGAACAGAGGTATCTTATTTCTCAGTCCTGAAGATATGCAAGAGGCAAAGAAATGTATGAAGGAAAAAGGTATTAAGGCTAAGGATGTTAAGAATTTACCACCTATTGAAGAAATACATGGACTGAACACTCCACCACCTCCACATGTGGTAGAGGTAAATTCTTTATTAAAGTTTGATGAAGGTGATATTCCTTACAATAAACATCCTAGTCAATGCTTATCTGAGTTTGATAACTACATTATGAAACAAGATCACTTCAATGCAAATGTTCAAAAACAATTGAAATATAATTCTGTTATGGTTGCCCGCTTGAGTGACTTGTTATTTAGAATAATTAATGATGTTAGAGGTGTAGGAAAACATGACTCTATGGTTCAAACACAGTTAGAACAAGTTGCTAAATCTCAAAGAGAATTGCTTGATGAAATGAATAATAATATGAATGATCGTGCTATTAGAGTAGTGACTAGAGGAGGTAGAATGACCCAAGAACCTCTTTATCCCGAAGGTCATCCTAAAAGAATTGAACAAGACTCTCAAGGAATTAATGTTGATACACCTAGTCCTTCTAAGAAGAAAAAGAAAAAGAAAAATGATAGGACTATGCATGCCTCTAGTGAACCTGAGATAGAAAAACCTCCTGATGATACTAATGATGTCTCTATTTTTGATGCTGGAACTCAATCTGGTAATGAACACCCACCTAGTGATAATGATAATGATAGTGATGTTCATGAGGATACTCAACCTAGTAATGATAAAGAACCAGATAATGATGTAGAAATAGAACCTGCTGTTGATCTTGATAACCCACAACCTAAAAACAAACGATATGATAAAAAAGACTTTGTGGCTAGAAAACATGGTAAAGAAAGAGAGCCATGGGTTCCTAAACCATCTAAGAAAAAGGATGACGAAGAATTTGAACGCTTTGCTGAAATGATTAGGCCAGTCTTTTGCGTACCCGCTTAACTGATATCTTAAAGATGCCTCCTTATGCTAAATACATGAAAGACATCATCACTAATAAACGAAAGATACCTGAATTTGAAATATCCACCATGCTTGCTAATTATTCTTTTAAGGATGGAGTACCTAAAAAACATGGAGATCCTGGAATACCAACTATACCTTGCTCCATTAAAAGAAATTATGTCATAATTGCTTTGTGTGATTTGGGAGCTGGTGTTAGTGTTATGCCTTTCTCTTTATATAAAAGACTTGATTTGAATAAACTCACACCTACTGAAATATCTTTGCAAATGGTTGACAAATCAACTGTCATACCTATCGGCATTTGTGAGGATGTGCCCGTTGTTGTTGCAAATGTTACTATCTTAACGGACTTTGTTATTCTTGAGATGCCCGAGGACGACAACATGTCGATTATCCTTGGTAGATCCTTTTTGCATACTGCAGGGGCTGTTATTGATTGCAATAAAAGCAAAGTCACTTTTCATATCAATGGTAATGAGCATACGGTGCACCTTCCAAAGAAGCAATTCCAAGTGAATGGTGTAAATGTTATTAAGAATTCTCCGACACTCACTATTAGAAGCTTTCAACTACCTCTATCTGCTGCCAACAAGAAATATGATATAATTATAGTTGGGGATATGCATATCCCCGTTGTCGGGGCTGGATGCACACGATCACCTATGGGGCCATTGGCCCCTTTGTGGTTCGGCGAGGGGCGTGGACGCAGGCACAAAGAGTAGAGACAGTGAGACGACACGGCGATTTACCAAGGTTTGGGCCGCTATGAAGCGTAAAACCCTACTCCTGCTTTGTGGGTGGATTGATCAGGGGAACATGAAGAATGCGCAGCACTCCAGCCCAGCAAGGGTTGCCTTCGGGGGAGTTACTACGCGTGTAAAAATGCTCAAAGTCCGAATCCTCAGATAGGTTGCCTTGGGCCTCCTTTTATAGCACAAAGGGGCAACCACAGTGGCAAAACAGACATTGTGTGATGACTAGATAGCTAGCAGAGCTTATCATACCTAACTCTAGCATTAGCGACAAAATGCCATCATTGCTAGTCTAGGTGGCGTGCATCCCCGACAAGCTTATACCATCGCTCTAGCTAACCATTGCCCCCCACCTCGACACATCTAAGGACGGGTGTCAAGGAGGGGTAATTTTCCTTCCAGCGTGTAGCCACGTGCTTAGCGAGAGCCTCTTAGCTGCCTGGGGGCTCGACACCGCATTGACAAGTGACTGGCCTTGCGATGAGGTGGAGTGGTGACAGATTGGCTCATGTCTGCCGGGGGATGGCTTGCCGGGTCTTCAAGAGGGGGCGCACGTCCTGGTCCCCGGCAAGCGCTGGGGGAGTGCTTGGCGCGCAGCAGTCCCAGGTTTGGGCTTCCGCGTAGAGCTTGTTGTAGTTCGTCTTGATCATTGTCGGATTGGCTCGATGCGTGAAGGGTTTTTGCTGTTGTCGCCTGTGCACAAGTCAGGGCCACTGGGTACCCCTGTCCTAGTGGACCGACAGGAGCCCCCGGGTCTGGCCCACACGTGCTCACCGAGTGCCGTTGTGCCAGGCCCAAATTTCATGCACAGGCACGCAATGTGAGGGAGTAACTGCCAAATTAATGGTTAGCACTGACCCATTTTCTCAGGCCGTTTCCGCCACACGCGCCGCATGCATAGCGGGGGGCTACCGGCGGGTGCGCGTGACTTAAAGATCGGGTCATGGCAAAAACAGCAGCGCCAGGGATTGGAGCAACGGGGCGGTTACCTGTTTTGCCTGTGATCGTGGGTAGTGGGATTGGTGGAGACGGGCGGCAACCCTTGGAGTGGGGGAGAGCCAGCCCCCGCGTCCTCCCTATAAATTGGGAGGTCTCGAGAGGCGATGCTCATCCATCCTCTCCTCCTCCTTGAGCCCGAATCCACAGAGCTTGCTTGTCTGCTTCCTTGTCTTGAACGGCGCATGTCCCCCTGATGGTCAGGGGGAGAGGCTTGGCGAGCGCGACGGCCATCGTAGGGTCCTCCCCTTGTTTCCATGCTCGGCCTCCACTTCGGGCCATCGGTCTTGGGTGGATGGATGGCCGGAGAATCCCGGGATGGGGGAGCGGGCGGTTGTAGGATCGAAAGTATGTCTAGAGGGGGGTGATTAGACTACTTGACCAAATAAGAATTCTACCTTTTCCCAATTTTAAGTGTTGGCAGATTTTAGCAATGATAGCAAGTCAAGCACACCCTACACATGCATGTCTAAGAGTATAGCAGCGGAATGTAAAGACAAGCATATGTAGTAGAGGAAGGGTAAGAAGATCAAACGCAATTTGGAGACACGAAGATTTTTCCCGTGGTTCCGATAGGTGGTGCTATCGTATGTCCACGTTTATGGAGACTTCAACCCACGGAGGGTAACGGTCGCGAGATTCCACGGAGGGCTCTACCCACGGAGGGTTCCACGAAGAAGCAACCTTGTCTATACCATGATGGCCTACATCCACGGAGGACTACCCTAACTCGAGGTAGATCTTCACGAAGTAGGCGATCTCCTTGCCCTTACAAACAACTTGGTTCACTCCACAACACGAAGTAGGAGGCTCCCAAGTGACACCTAACCAATCTAGGAGGCACCACCCTCCAAAAGGTAATAGGCTCGATAATGTCAATGAACTCCTTGCTCTTGTGCTTCAAGATGATAGACTCCTCAACACTCAATCACTCTCTCATAGATTTGGCTTTGGTGGAAGAGATTGATTGGGTGGAAAGCAACTTCGGGAGGCTAGAGATCAAGATTCATATGGATGGAATGGAATGGCTTGATCTCAACACATGAGTAGGTGGTTCTCTCTCAGAAAATCTGATGGGATAAGTGGGGATCTGTTCTGAGTGCTTCTCTTGTGAGTGAGTGGTGGTGGAGGGGTATATATAGGCATCTCCAAAAATCCAACCGTTACACCTAAAGTGACCAACTTGGTGAAACCGATGTGTCAATCTCGGTTGTACCGAGTTGCTCCAAAGGTAGCAACTTTTGAATCTCGGTAAGACCGATACAGAAATCTCGGCGGTACCGATAAGGTGTCCAACGGTCAGAATCCACAACTCGGTGACGCCGATCCAAAAACTCGGAATTTCCGATTTTGTGAATCTAGGTAACAGAAAGTTGGCAAGCTGAACTTGGTGGTACCGAAGCGGAATCGGTTGCACCGATGATCTAGGGTTTGGCAGGGTTCTGTGTGAGGTGGGAAATCGGTGGGACCGAGTGGGAGTTGTTGGTTGCACCGATTTTCATGAAAGGCTTGGACAGACTTTTGTGGGAGAGTTTGTGGGTGTTTTTGGTGACTATCACGTGTGCACGTGGAGCATCTTTGTTCACCAACAGTACCTTACCCCCTTTTAATAGTATTGGCTTTCCTATGGACTCAAAGTGATTTCTCGCAAAGGAAAATGTAGAGTCCTCTTGCTTGAAGCTTTGCCAATCCAATTTCTTGCATTTAGGGGTTTCTCCACAATCCTTTTGCGAACCCTTCATTGAGCTTTTCCTGAAATATGCTTAGTGGAAATATTAGTCCAATGAGATATATGTTGTTATTAATTACCAAAACCACCAAGGGAGCAAATGTGCTTTCAATCTCCCCCTTTTTGGTAATTGATGACAACATATAGATCAAAGCTTTGACATATGATATAATCAATGAATATAATCGTCGCTTTGAGAAGTATGTGATAAGCAAGAGCTCCCCCTAAATTTGTGCATTATTTTTGAATTTGCGTTTGAATGCAAATGCACAATCGATTAGGTACATGGGGCACTTCTTCCATGTCACATACAACTTGGTGGTGTGCGAGAACAATAAGAATGAATATCATAGCACAACACAATCAAGCAAAGTGAATGATCATCTCATAAGCATCATAAAGATAGGAAATAGTAGCAATACACATCAAGTGTATGATCAAACACCGACAAAGTTTAACACATCCAAACCAAAAGATATCAAATGTTTTGGAAAAGCGATAAAAACCAACGCTCTGTCTCTTTAAGCCCTAATGATCAATACAACTTCTCCCCCTTTGGCAACAAGTTACCAAAAAGTTCAAAGGTATAGAGCTAAACGCTCTTCTGGGATTGATCTCCTCCAGAAGCTGATGTAGGAGTCGAGAGAATGGCATCAGCGAAGACTTCTGCAGACGTCATGGACGGAGTTGGTGTAGCAACTGGAGGAACTGGTGGAGCTGATGGAGCTGAAGGAGCTGTAGCTGGTGCTAATGAAGAGGGCCTCATGTCTGGAGCTGTCACTGTGGGAGTCCTAGCCTCAGTCCTGAACTGAGTGCCTGTCCTGAGAGGTGCACTATCCTCACCATCATCTATAGTGTGAGGGCTGGGCACAACATCAACTTCCTTCTTGAGCTCATTCACTATCACTGTGAGCCCATCCACCTTGTTGTTGAGAATATGAAATTTGTTGTCAACAATCCTCAAAAGGCTATCCTGGTTCTTCAAGATGTTACTGATGTCCTTCTGCATGCTGAGCACTGAGCTAAGGAGAAGATTCATCTGCTCACTCTGAGTCTTGGGCGCCTGAGCACTAGTGCCTCTGGCTGCCTGTGCTTGTGCTGCAGCTGATGTGGGATGATCTGGATTCATCACCACAACATTGTCTTCTAGCTCTGGCAAGAGTGGCAAATGTGGTCGATCAAGTGCAAAGATGTGCTTCTCCAACTGAGAGTTGATAAGCATCTGGATATAAGGTGCGTAGCCACATGATCACTTCTGATCTGCAGCAATTTTCTTCACTGTCTCAACTATCAAGTCCATCACTCCGAATCTGGTATGTTGATCAAGATGGAGCAGCATGTTGATGGAGTAGCCTCTTACCATTTTCTCATCTCCATACTTAGGCAACAAGGTGTGCCTCAAGATGGTGTTGATGGTGCGTAGACCAGCCTGGAGGAAGTAAATGGATCCTAGCTTGTGAGATTTCAGATTTGCAGCAGGTATCTCCTTGTACATGTTCTTCATGGCATTGTGGCTTGCCTTGGGCTCAGAGCACACATCAAGGTCACCTTCTTCCACCTGTGGTACTCCTAAGATGACAGCCCACTCATCAACTGTGGATTCATACCTGGTGCCTTCAGTCATCCATACAATTCTACCATCTCCATAGAAATGAGCAGTGGAGTAGAATTGCATGATCATTTCATCATTCCAAGCAGTGAACTCCTTGCCAACAAACTTATCAAGACCAATGCAACGGAAGTTGTCTTGCACACTTGGGAAGTAGTCTTCATTCTCCTTGATGTACTTCCAGTCCACGTACCTCATGTCACTCACTGCAGGGCTCTTGTCAAGCAGAATTGTTTCATAGAAGTCTTGTTGTTCCTTTGTGTAGAACCTATAGTCCACAGCAGTCTTCCTCCTCTGAGAATATGGACCAATAGCTCTCTAATCTCAGTCCTTGGTCCTTCCTCTTCCTCATGTCCTCAGCTAGCAAGTGGCTGGCATTGTGTTCTCGAAGGTGTGGCCTCAGCTTCATCAAAATAGACATAGCATCCCTCAGTATCTCTGGAGGTAGATCCCTTGTTCTTCTCAGAAGCTGGAATCTCTCTGGATAGCCTCTTGGGTTTAGGAGCAGAGGGCTTCTTTGTTGCAGCTGGCTTGCTCTTGGGAGCAGCTTGGCTTGGCATAGCATCTGACAGCAACTTCTTCTTCTTCTTCTTGGGAGGAGCCTTAGCAGCTGGCTCTTCCTCCTCCTCCTCAGCAGCAGCCTCTGCTGGGTCCTCATACATAGAGGTAGGTCTGCCTGTAACATGCATAATCCTCTTTCTGCTCTTCTTCTCTCCAGCCTTCTTGGGCATGGATTTATTTGGGGGCTCAATAGTCATGGTTCCCCTAGAGCTCTCTGGTGCTCTCATAGATTCTGAGCTGGCATACTCCTTTCTAACTACCTTCTTGGAGGAGGTAGCCTCAGCTGTAGGCTTCTTGGCAGTTTTCTCAACCTTGTCCTGCTTAGCCTTGGCAGGAATCTCATCAGGCACACAATCAGAGTCTTCTTCCTCTGATTTGAGCTTCCTCCTAGTTCTGGTTGCTGCCTTGGGCAGGTCTGGAGAGCTGGGAACATCATCAAAGGAAGATGAGCTCTTATCTGGACTAGTGCCTGGATCTGTGTCTACACTGAGCTCTCTGAGGTCATTCTGACTGTCTTCTGACACTGACATCTCTGACCCTGTGAATAGAATATAGAGGAGTAAATAGGTTGAGTCATCACAAAATTTCAGAAAATTTTCTCAAAGATTGAACTAAGAATTCTCAAGATTTGCATTCTGCAAAATGAATATCGGTACAACCGAGGCAAAATTTTCGGACCCACCGAGACATACAACCTGCTTTACAGAAACTTGCCACCCATTTCGGTGACACCAAAAATAGGCACTCGGTTTCACCGAGGCTGTTCTCAGTTGACCTAAATCCGAATCGGTGCTACCGATTCTTTTGCTTCGGTTTCACTGAGATTCATGCCGCGGATGGCAAAACCCTAAAAAATCTTTCGTTCTCTATTCTACCGGAGATTCTTGTGGATAGATCAATCTCAAAACGTGTCTTATCGATGGAAAAGTCCTAATGTGCATGAGTTGGAGGGAGGAGCGCACGAGGGGTCGAAACCGTACCCTAGTTCGGTGACGATTTCGCTACGGCAGTGACGGTGGTGAAGATTCCGTCGACGACGGGGACTTCCAACAGCGGAGGCGCTCGGGAAGACGAAGGCGATGACCAGGGGTCCTTGGGCGGCAGCTAGGGTTTTGGAGGGGAAGACGTTTAAAGAAGTAATTGCAAAAGTCGGGTCCGCCTCTATATATACCCATGGCTGTCGGTGACACCGGTTCTAACTTATCGGTGTCACCGAGTTCCTCAACTGTCAGCTGACAGGGAAACTCGGTCCCCGAGTTCCTCAACTGTCAGCTGACAGGGAAACTCGGTGAAGCCGAGAACATGGAATTGGTGTTACCGAGTTTGAAAACCAGATCAACCCTAGGCATCGGTGAGACCGAGATTTTTGAGTTGGTTCCACCGAGATGCACTTGGGAGGTTTTAATGGTCAGTCCTTTGTCGATACGGAACTCCGAGTGCTCCTCACACAGAGAGATCGAAAATTACTTGTTCAAATTTTGTGATACAGCAAGAATGGAATATGAGGCGAGAAATCATAGATAGCTAGAGAAGGGTACTATGCATTCTTGTCCATCCAATTGGCAAAAAGATAATCAAAGTCCAAATAGCAACAATTGGATGTCCTCGAATGGATAAAGAAATGCAGACCAACATGCTCACACAATAAGATTTCAAATGAAATCATGGCAAACATGCACATACATACTAGCATCTATCAAGCATTTTGACGATGACATAGTCATCTATATATGACTATATTGACTTAGGAGCCAAGTAAGAATACTTGATCATAGGTCATACTCATCATTTAAGCACGAGTGGGGTTACCACTTTTACATAAAGTTTGTTAATGTTGTCACATACTATGAGATGCTTTGACTCAAGTCTTAGAGTACACTGGTGCAACGACGTGCTATACAAACGGTTTTTAACCCCTTTCCGCGACGTAGTTCCAAACCGTCGCCTTGCATGTGTGGGCGATAGGGGGGTCCATCCCACACGACACCGCAAACCCGTCGGCGATGGTGGCCAACGAACGCAAACGATTTGCAAATATAATCGTGTGCGGTGTACGAACGATCGCACACATAATATTTTGGGCGTACATGTGGGATTTGGGATCAATCACACACGTCCAAGACGAGTGAAACGCATCTAATTGCTGATGGAAAACAAACGGAGTTTGACCTTTGACCGTTTGCGAAACGTTACCCGAAAAATGTACATGTATAACATCATCGGACACGTTTCCTGAAAAATGTACGCGTGGGATGGTCTTTGCACTGGGCACGGTTTCCTGTTGGCTGACGTGTGAGATACGGTGCTATCGCAAACGATTGAGTAGCTCCTACGCACACGTACAAGGGTTGCAAACCGTTCGCGGTTTCTTATGTATCACCAATGTTTTAGATTATATCTCGTGTCCTTTTCCTATGTATCACATGCGGTTGCGCTATGAGTTGCGTGTGCTTTCCGTTCTGGACCGCACATGCTTAGTTGCTTGAACCGTGTGCGCTGAAATTGCCAGGTTATTGTGAAATATCGCATTTAATTCACCGTGCAAATAGCAAATTCGCCACAATATGCAATCGACAAATAGTGTCCACATGAAGAACGTTCATCATAATTCGCCACAATATGCAATTGAACGAATAGTGTCCACAAGCAGAGGATTCATCATAATTCACGACAATATGCAATTGAGAAAATGCTAGCTAAATTCCACCGCTGTTTAACCGACATATCCAGTACATAATCATAGTGTACAAAATACGAAGACATGATCACATGGAAAATAATGCATCCATGTGTATATGTTTAGCTGATAACACTATGAATGCGTACTTATTTTTAGGAGATTTGATTCCGGAAATCTTCGTCGTCTTTAGAGGGATTGATGTAGTGTTTCACAAAGAAGGTGCTGATAAATTTCCTAACAGACAACAATTCATCGGCGGCGAGCGGTTCAGAAGTCATCGGTACGAAGATCAGCTGCATGACTTTTAGATCAGAATGTGACATACGTGTGGAGTAGAAGATAGTAATTAAGAAGCAGACTTACTGGTTTTATCTTGTCAGCATCGACACCACATTGAGCATGTCTGCATAGGTTGATCATGTGTGCACAAACATAGTATCCACATAGGCTGGTACCTTGTTGTTGCTGAGGACACTGAAATTTTTTGTACAGTATTAGTCATGTATTTGCCCTGCTCGGAACAACCTAACCGGTGTAAGTTTTTTTTTCTATGGAGAGAAATAGAAAGAGGTTTACTTAGAAACTTGAACATCTGAATAGCATTTTTTGAAAATAATGGATTTCGTTGTCTTACCGGAGAAACGATCACATGCTGCAGAGGTAGTTGGCGGTCGAACCTTACCCCCCTAAAGTTATGCACCTTGACAATACACTGCAAATGAAGATGAATTTTCACACACTCAATTCTGGAACCAGATATGAACACAACACATTAACATCAATGAATTCGATACCTATCCATGAAATCCTGAAGATGACTCAGATCCTGAGACGCATTTGACTCTCTGAGAGAATCCATGTAGTAAGTTGTGTTGCGTTTTGGAACAATGACCACCAAGATCCAGTGACCTCTACAGTTTAAGAAAACCCTGAACGTACAAACTATGTCTAAAACTGAAAGACGATCAATGTATGCGTGGTTGTATATTTAACTTACTCTTCATAATATGGCCACATGAAGAATTCTCCTATCTGTAAGTCGAACAAGATCTTGGCGACACAATCAATGGATGCCTTGCGTGAGCAATTATTTTGTAACAAAACGCCGTTTGCTAAATCAGGATCTATGAAATATGCATGCGTCCTTGGTTTTCTCTGCGTTGTCAATCCCCTGAGAGGAATACAGTACAGTTAGCTTTTTTGTGATTTACAGCCTTGTATGGAGAAGTTGATCAGAGTTTGTGAAGTACTTACAACATCAAGCATTTGACAAGAGTGGTAGCAAGCTCATCGAAGTTGAAGAAGAGATGAAAGTCCTCGAATTCCACACTTATGGTACCTAGAACGTGACAGAAATGATGACGGTCGTACTGGAATCCCACAATGTTATGATCTTCTCCTTTTGACATTATGTCCATGCAATATTTATGTAACTTGCGACAACTGGAACTGCACTAATCAAAGTATTCGCCAACAAGAAATGGCTGGCCATGCTTGTACTTGCGTGCTTCAAATGGGTCTTCATCAGAACCTGGATTACATGGGTCTTCATCGGCAATGCCATGGTTCTGCTCGAAGAGTCTTCGTAGTAGGATGCTCTGGTACTCGTCCCTCCTCTGTTTCTGTCATGGGTAATAAATGCAACAGTCTTTGTAGTACAGGACGCACATCGGCAGTGTTTGAATGAAAACAAATTAATTGTGACAGCTATGTACATTCTGCTGTCAAACATTCCAATCTGTTAAAAACTACTGTCTGGCACCATGTTTTTTTTCCACTAAGTCTGAGAATCTGTTTATTTCAGATTGCCATGTTGTGTTGATGCTAGCCATGTTTCTGTGCATAATTAGACCTTGCTCGTGCTGAATGAAATGAAGTGCTTCATGTGTACTACCTTTCTGTATTTTTTCATGCAATGATAAGTCATGTCGCATATAGTTTTCTTGCTGTCAATATGCCTTCGGGAAAACTTTGTTTTTGCCACTCTAGCTTTTGCCCACTTTGCTTATGCCATTCTAGAATTTGACATATCACTTTTGCCACTCTTAGCTTTTGACAATACATCACAAATGCCATTCCATGGCAAAAGTAATAATTTTTCATTTCACTTTTGCCACTCTTAGATTTTGACAATGTATCACAATTGCCACTCTAAAATTATTGCTTTTGCCATGGAATGGCAATTGTGATGTATTGTCAAAAACTAAGAGTGGCAAAAGTGATATGTCAAATTCTAGAGTGGCATAAGTAAAGTGGGCAAAAGCTAGAGTGGCAAAAACAAAGTTTTCCCTATGCCTTCAGGTTAAAACTATGACAATGTCTTAATCACATCCAGAATCAAATAGCACACGAGAAGTCTGAATCACAACTAATATAACAAATGATTTCTAACAATGAGAGTTAGGCTTACCTTCTTTGCACGTCGCAGAAACTTCCTCCCGCTATACCCAGATTCAAAAGCTCGTAACTTCACGGATTGAAATTGATGTTGACCATGAACAGGCAGGTCTTCAGCTACCCCTCTCCATTCATTGGAAGTAATTGTCCTAGGGAGCTACAAGAGAAAGAAATGGCGCAAATGGACCTGCCACTTTAAAATCCCCAATTCCAAAACAAGACCCTAAGCCTAGTTGAGCCAGAGAGAAGAGAGACGAATACCTGGCAGGTGAGAGATTCGTCGTCGTCGGAGATACCGCTTGAGTGGTCACTCGAGGAGACCATGGCGTGTCCGCGGCGGTCGGATGCTAGAGGGAGAGATGTGGGTGGCTGCGGTGGGGGGTGGAGGGGTTGCAGGGGAAATGTGGCCATTTGGCGGGGGGGGAGGTGGGAGGCAGATATTTCGGTGGTCGGCGGATTTTTTGCACGTTGCAGGGAATATTGGCGCGCAAATATTCATGAGACACGGTCTTTCATCTTTTATCGTGTGCGATGATACAGAACATATAAAAATTCGCCCCTCCCCACGTATTCCCTGGTTATAGTGTGTCGTCGTTTTGTCACGGCAGATGCCATGGGTAGGCTTATTGAGAGTGGTTGGGGCCGAAGGACGCCGACGGGCTCCGGGAGCGGGGTTAGGCACAAGCGGTGGCGGACACACGATGTACCCAGGTTCGGGGCCCTTCGTGGGAGGTAACACCCCTAGTCCTGCTCGGTCTAGTTGAGACAATGGTGAAGTTACAATGGTGCTCCTGGAGCGGTGTCGCTAGAGGAGGAAGAAGGGGCTAGACTGCCTCTGCTGCCTCTCTACATGAGTGTGGTGTGTGGAGAGAGAGTCGTCCCCTTTGCATGGGGGAGGCCCGGGGGGTTTTATAGGCCAACCCCCCGGATTACAATATGAATAAGAGATCTCAGGGGGGCCTAGCCGGCAGCCTCACTAGCCGGCCGTGGGGCCCCCGGTTGAGGGGTCCCGTCACTGGTAGGGCCCGCCGGCTGCAGGGTCCTGTCGGGAGCCGGCGGGGCCCGCACGGTGGGTCCCCGCGGCGGTCATGTCCCAGCACGGGTCGTCCTTCGGGGCGTCGTCTTGTGGCAGCCGACCGAAGTCAGCGGTATGGCCGGCCGCACTGTAGCCATGCCGGGGCAGGTAATGGAGTGGTTGGAGGCGTGCCGACACTGTTGGGAGTCCTGTCGCAATCGGCCAGAGTCAGAGGCACTGCCACCTCTACTGTGGCCGTACGGGCGCTGACTCCCGATGGGATGGGGGCCACTGTAGCCACGCGTACCTGACCGTGGCATCCAATGGGCGGCAGGCCGGGGTGGCAGAAGCCTCCGCCCCTAGCCGGCCAACATAGCGTAGCCGACAAGGCATAGCCGGTAGGGCATAGCCGGTAGGGCGCAGCCGGCAGGGCGTAGCCGGCAGGGCGTAGCCGGCAGGGCGTAGCCGGACTGTAGGGGGAGATGGCTCGCCCTCCAGTCTCTTCAGAAAGTTGGAGTAGTGGGTCGCTTGAGGTTACCCCGGGGTTATCCCCCCGACAGTAGTCCCCGAAGCAGGGAAGGCCCGCCGACGAACCGTGGCGGTCCTCGCCGGCTTGAACATTGTCTTTATGCCGCATCATGCCTCGGAGGTCAGACGAGGTGGGCAAGCGGCGGCCGGCTCCGCAGCCGGCCGACGCTTCGCGCGCCACCTCGAGCGCCTCGTGTGGCGGAGAAGCTGCGCCACGTGGAAGACGCAACGGGCTGTGTCCTGACAGGCCTCGCGACGGACGAGGTCGGGCCGTGGGCGGGGCCCGCCGCGGTCGCGGCCTCGGCCCGCGCGCATGGATCCTTTGCGGCTTGGGCCGCCGGTTGGCATTCCCGAGCGCCATAACTTCCGTCCCGCACGCGGCGGGAAGCGCGGGGGTCGTGCGCAATGAATCCGCCCCCCATGTTCGGCTGCGCGGGGTTTAAATGGAGAAGGGAGAGGGACAGAGCGGCACATTCGCCCCTCCCGCCCCAGTCGCATCGTCTTCGCCGCCCTCCTCCCGCCCCGAGAGAGAGAAGAAGGGTAAAGCCCACGGGAGCGTCGCGCCGCCGCTCGCCGCCGCCGTAGGCCCGCACCGCGGCCGAGCAACTGCGCCTGCCGCCGCGACCGCAAGCACTTTCTAGAAGCCATGGCGAGCAAGGGCGCCTGGGACGGCAGCATCGTGGAGGAGCAGTTCATCGAGCATCTCCGCTACCGCCGCAAGCTTCCGTCGGAGGCGCATCTGGAGGCGTGCATCGCCGGGCCGGAGAACTCCCCGGCCCCGTGGGAGGGCGAGGTGGTCGTCTTCGCCGAGCATTTCCTCCGCGGGCTCGGGCTGCCGGCGAGTACCTTCTTCCGCCGATTCTTGACGCGGTTCGGCCTGCAGCCGCACCACCTCGCCCCCAACGCCGTCTTGCAGCTGGCGGCATTCGTCACCCTCTGCGAGGGGTTCCTGGGGGTGGAGCCGAGGCTCGACCTCTGGTTCCGGCTGTTCTTCCTCAAGCGACAGACGGTGGTGGACCCGGCGACACAGGCGAAGGTCATGACCGCCTGCGGGGGCACCCTGATCCACATCCGCAAGGGAGCCGGCTTCCCGAAGCTTCCGCTGCAGGAGTCGGTGAAGAACTGGCAGTGGGGGTTCTTCTACGTGAAGAACGTGAAGCCGGAGGAGGATTACATCAACCTTCCCGACTTCGTCAACCAGCCACCGGCAGCAATGCTGAACTGGCGGACAACTCCGACGCAAGCGCCTGAGACGGAGGGGCTGAAGGCCACCGACCTGCTGGCCGCGATGGTGGCACGCCGGGTGCAGCCGCTGCAGAGCCGGCCGCACCTGATCTGCTAGATGGGAGGGCGGCACGACCCCTACCGACTCTCCACCAAGGAGCTGAAGCCGATCCACGTGGCGAGGAGGATGAACGCCATCTCGCAGGCGAAGCTGAAGGAAGAGGGGTGGCAATGGGGGAAAACCCCGTACAACCGGAGCCGTCCGGCGCCGCGGGTAAGTGACTAGCCGTCTCCCCCTCTCCTTCCTTTTAGAGACGGCGTCCCCCCTTTGGTCTGACGATGTGGCGCTTTGCCGGCCCGCAGGTTTTCCCGCAGTTCCAGAACTACGGGGAGCCGGCCGCTGACTTGGTGGACTCGGACCCCGAGGAGATCGAGGACGTCGAGGACGTGGAGCCGGCGGACTCGGAACAAGCCGGCGCGTCCGATGCCGGTGAGGCAGAAACGGAGACGGAGGAGGCCGAGTTGACGGGTGAGTCCCCTCCCACAAAGCATCTACGGGATTGGACTGATGATCACGCTGAGTCGGAGGAGTCGCATGCTGCAGAGGCTCCGGAGGACCCTGAGGCCTCGGAGGGTGACGTCACGGCGCCGAGGAGGCGCCCACGCCGAGCCGGCCGCGAGCCCAGCCGGGGTGGTGCGGACGCGGGCGACAAGGGGAAGCAGCCGGCTATCACCAAGCCAGCGCCCAAACGGGCAGCCGCCGCACAGCCGGGCAGCGGCCGCGGAGGCGGAGGGAAGAGGCAGCGGGTTGCCCAGGCGGGACCCACGAGGAGGGCGATCCCCGTCGTTGTCGGGTAGGTCCATCTCCCCCTCGACACACCTCGTTCGATTTTTCCATGTCCCCCCCCCTCTTTCCTCATTCGGCCCGAACAGGGAGGCGCGTGCCCTGGGGAGGACCCCGGCCGGCGAGGCCACGGGGACGGCGCCGCCGGATACCGCCGAGGAGAGGGAGCGCCAGGCGTGGCGTGATCTTGAGGCGGCCGAGGAAGAGCGGCGCGCCGAGGAGCGCCGTCCCTGGGAGAGGGCGGCGGAGAAGCTGCGGCTGCCGGAGGGAGCCGGCGGAGAGGCAGCCGGCCAGCCGTGGGAGCCGTTCCCCCGCGGCCGGGAGAGGAGGTCGAACGACCACCACGATCCCGAGCGGCGGGCGGAGGCGGACGCGAAGGCCGCGAAAGACGCGCGCGCGGCAGCGGGCGCGGGCGCGGCTAGCGCTGGAGGAAGGGAGGAGATGGATCGCGACGCAGCCCCGCCAGGGGCGGGCGACGTGCCGCCGGGGGCAGAGGAGCCCCCGGAAGTTGAAGTCCCGGATTCGGAGGTGCCGGCTCCAGAAGCGTCGGCACCGAAGGCGCCGGCTCTGGACGCGTGCCGGCCAGGAGCTACCGGAGGCGGAGCGCCGGAGGGAACGATCGTCACGACCGGGGGGACGACCGCCGTGAGTTCGTCGTCGGGGCCCCCCGGCATGATGGCGCCGGGAGGGGCATGTCCCCTAGTGACATCCGGCAAAGGAGGTCCCGCGGACGGGGGCCGGCCGCAGCAGAACTGGGCCGCAGCCGGCCGCCCGCCCATCGGTGACCCGCCAAGCGCCCTTGGGGCGGCGGTGGCTGCCGTTGTCGAGGCGTTCGCTGCCGCGCGCGCCCAGACCTCGCAGGACTCTCGAGCCACCAACGACCGGCTGGTGCATCTGGAGCAGTCTGTCGCGGTAAGCTCTCGTATATTCTTCTTTTCTTGCCTTGGCGTTTTCTTTCTTCTCTAGTGGGGGCGCGCTAGCGCACCCACTGGGTGTAGCCCCCGAGGCTCGAGCCGGCTGGGACACAGGCAGGTCGAGCCTAATGCTGCTACGTGTCTTTGTTGTTTGCAGGCAGCGCATGACCGCCGGGTGGCCGCGTACAACACCCTGCTGGGCTTGTACCGGGAAGCCGAAGGCCGGCTGGCCATGCTGTCCGCGGACCTGCAAGGTGAGATTCTTGCAGCTTTCGAGCGGGGGTGTAGCCCCCGGGATTCGAGCCGGCCGCCGCAGAGGCGAGCCGAATCCTTTTCTTTGTTTGGTTTCTGACAGCCGCATCCTCGTCCCGAGCAGCCACCCACGCCGAGACGGTCAGCCTCCGCCGCCAGGTGGTGCAGCTTGGGGAGCAGCGGGATCTCCTGACCGCGGAGTGCGACCGGCTCCGCGGGGAGACGGACCAGGCGAAGGCGGAGAAGGAGGAGCGCGAGGCGGCCCACCGCCAAGAGCTGGCGGACCGCGAGGCGGCCCTTCGTCGGGAGGCGGAGGAGAGGGAGAAAATCCTCCGCCAGGAGCTGGAGGCCAAGGACGCCGCACTGACCAAGGCGGCCGAGGATGCGCAGGCGGCCCGGGATGAGCACGAGCGCCAGCGCCAGGAGTGGTCGGCCAGGGAGGTGGAGCTGCAGGAGCAAGGGCACGAGGTGGATCGGATGCTGCGCGGTAAGTTTTTAACCCCTCGCTCTTTCCGCGCGTTGCTTCTGGGTTTTCCGGTTTGCTTCTTGCTCATCCCGCGTCTTCTTCTTTTATCTTCTTAGGGCTTTTCCCCGGTACGTAGGAGGCCGCGGAGGCGGCCGTGGAGGCCCACCGTGAGGGCCAACGGTCGCAGGGGGAAGCTGTTGGGCGGCTTGCCCCCTGGACCTTGGACGAGGTGGGGATCGCCGCCGGGGCGCGGCTGTCGGAGGTGGTCCGAGCCCTGAAGCGGCTCCAGGCGGCCGGCACGGCGCTGGTTCGCACCCTTTGACCCGGCGCGGTGGAGCCGGTCTCCATGAGCCGGCTGTCGAGGTGGCTGGAGTTCGGGACCGCGCGGGTGAACGCCTGGAGGGCCTCCGCAGCACGCGCCAGTGCGGGCATGGCGCTTCGCATTGCGAGGTCATGGTACTGCTCATGGCCCAGCGTGCCGGCACCGACGCGGAGTTGGAGGCGGTGGCCGACGCGCTGTCCGTGAGGGCGAGCGACCTCGCGTCCTTCGCCGCGTGGGACGAGTATGTCCCGGAGCACGGGGCGGGCGGCGTGGTGATCCCGGAGGACCGGTAGACGCTCGCCCTGGACAACCCGGAGGGGAGCGTCGCCGAGACGGACGAGGAAGAATCCGGCTCCGACGCCTATGCCGACTCTGAGCTGGCTCCGGACTTGGAGACGGGAGCTGACGCAGAGCGCACCACGGACAAGGACGGGGCTTCTTCGTCGGCCGGCACGAGCGGTGCCGGAGGAGAAGATGGTGCTGGCGCCATCTAGAGCTTTTATCTTTCTGCATAGTTAGACTGCCATTCCACCCACTGGGGGTGTACATGTAATGAACTCGTGGCCATGGGCCCTTTTTAAGTTGTATAAAACTTTTGGTTGCTGGAATGTTGTTTTATGCGTGCCGGCTCGGCCTTACCCCTTTTTTGCTCTTTTGGTTCCGTTCGCTCAAAGCCTTGTCCCCCTTGGTTTCGGTCCCGCCAGCCGAACAGCCGGGAGCCGGCCTGTAGCTGGGACGGGGTGTCCGCCTCGAGGGAGCCGGCCGTGAGTTAGGAAACCGCGAGAGTTTTTTGGGTAAGGTGAGTGACAGAGGCTAAAAGAAAGTGACCCGGCTAGCCCTAGCCGGCAATCCCCTTTGCGATTGATTTTTCGTGTGTGCTAAGCTTTGCCGTCTCGAGGTCCCACCAGCCGGACAGCCGGGAGCCGGTCTGTAGCTGGGAGGGGTGGGAGGGCTCTTTTTAGTTCACATTACTTGATCGGCTTGGGGGGAGGAGAGCAGGACTAACCGGTGAGCCCCCGGGACCGGGAGCCGGACCCAGGAGCCAGCGAGCGAAAGTCTTTGAGAAGAACGAGAAGAGGGCGTGTCCCAAGAGCTGGCTTGGGGCACCCGTTGCATTCATAAGCCCAAAAGGGAAGGATACATACATACACTGGTTCTTAGCAGTAAAACGGGCGGAGGAGCGCCGCGTTCCATGGGCGCTCCGTTTCCTCGCCGGAGGCGTCTCTCTTGCGCTTCTGCGTCTTCTGGGCGTCTATTAGATAGTACTTGTTGTTGTGCAGCGCCTTGCTGACGATGAACGGGCCTTCCCATGGGGAGGACAGCTTGTGTTGGCCGGCAGTTCGCTGGATCCGCCTGAGCACCAAGTCTCCTTCGCGGAAGGAGAGTGGTCGGATCCGCTTACTGTGGTAGTGCCGAAGCTTCTGCTGGTAGATGGCCGTCCGGCTCAGAGCCAGCTCGCGAGCCTCCTCGAGGAGGTCGACGCCGTCTTCTCTTGCCTCCTTTGCGTCCGTCTCCATGTACAGGGTAACCCGAGGCGAATCAAACTCGATGTCGGTGGGGATGATTGCCTCGGACCCATACACGAGAAAGAACGGGGTGTAGCCGGTCGACCGGTTGGGCGTGGTCCTGAGGCTCCAAAGGACCGCCGGCAGCTCTTCGACCCAGCAGCCGGCCGACCGGACCAGTGGCGCTACAAGCCGGGGCTTGATGCCGGCCAAGATCAGGCCGTTTGCCCTCTCGACCTGGCCGTTTGACTGTGGGTGGGCGACGGACGCCAGATCGAGCCGGATGCCCTGCTTGGAGCAGAAACGCGCTAGCGCGCCCTTGGCGAAGTTCGTGTCGTTGTCGGTGATGATGCTGTGGGGGACGCCGTAGAGGACCGTGATGTCTTCGACGAACCGGACGGCCGTGGGGCCGTCCAGCTTCTTGATTGGCCTGGCCTCGATCCACTTGGTGAATTTGTCGACGGCTACCAGCAGATGCGTCATGCCACCCCGTGCGGTCCGGAAAGGTCCTACCATGTCCAGCCCCCAGACGGCAAAAGGCCAGGAGAGGGGGATGGTTTGGAGGGCCGTATCCGGCAGGTGGCTCTGCGTGCTGAAGCGCTGGCAGCCTTCGCACTTGTCGACCAGCCGTTTGGCCGCCTCCAACGCAGTCGGCCAGTAGAAACCGTGGCGGAATGCCTTGGCCACCAAGGTCCTGGAGGCGGCGTGGTGCGCGCACTCGCCCTAGTGGATGTCGAGGAGGATCTCTTGCCCTTTCTCCAGATCGACGCAGTGTTGGAAAACGCCGGTGGTGTTGCGATGAACCAGCTCGTGGTTGATGATACTATAGGCCGGGGCTCGGCGCTGGATTCTTCTTGATGTGGCCTCATCAGAGGGGAGTTCGCCGCGTAGGAGGAAAGCCAGGATGGGCTGGGCCCATGAGGGAGCCGAGACGGGAGCCGGCCCGGGCTCGAGTGGGGCGTTGGTGGCGGCAGGAGCCCCCGGGTCCGGAAGACTAGTCCCCGGGTCCGGTTCGCCAGCCCCCGGGGCCGGCTCGTCAGCCCCCTGGGCCGAAGGAGTGGAGGGAGCGTCGATTGCCATCATGATGGCCGAGGTTTCGGAGCCGGCCGCTGCGGGCGCGGCCGGCTTATTTGCCGAGACTAGTGCTGCTGGCTGGGCAGCCGAAGTTGGGGGAGCCGGCGGAATGGTCGACGCCGATGGTGCCGGCTAGGCAGCCGGCTCTGACGACGGGCCGGCTGCGTTAGCCGGCACGAAGATGGACTCCGATTCGGGGGAGGGCTTGACCGAAGGCTTAAGCAGCCGCTCTAGGGAGACGCCGGCTGCGATGGCCTGCCGGGTGGAGCCGATCTTCGCCAGCGTATCGGCCGCCTCGTTATCCGCACGGGGGACGTGATGGAACTCACAACCCTTGAAGGAGCCGGTGAGCTGCTGGACGAGGAAGCGATAGCTGGCCATGTTGGCGTCCCTGGCGTCCCACTCGCCAGAGACTTGCTGCACCACGAGGTCAGAGTCGCCGAAGCATATGATGCGCTGGATGCTGATTTCCCTGGCGAGCCGGAGGCCGTGGACGAGGGCCTCGTACTCGGCTACGTTGTTGGAGGCGGCGAAGTGGATCTGGAGCGCGTACTTGAGCTGATCTCCCCTCGGGGACGACAAGACGATGCCGGCTCCCAAGCCGGCTCGCATCTTCGAGCCGTCGAAGTGCATGTGCCAATGCGTGGAGTTGGGCAGAGGCGGCACGAACTGGGTTTCGGCCCAGTCGACGAGGAAGTCGGCCATTGCTTGTGACTTGATGGCGGTGCGCGGCTCGTACCGTATCTCGTAGTCGGCGAGGGCGATGGCCCACTAAGCGATCCGGCCGGTGGCGTCCCGGCCGCTCATGATTTCGCCCAGCGGCGCCATGCTCACCACGGTGATGACATGCTCCTAGAAGTACTGCTTGATCTTCTGGGCGGCGAAGTATATGCCATAGCACATCTTCTGGTAGTGGGGGTAGTTCTGCTTGGAGGCGGAGACGACCTCGCTGAGGTAGTAGACGGGGCGCTGGATTGGCAGCGCTTTGCCTTCCTCCGATCGCTCCACCACCAAGACGACGCTGATGACGTGCGTGGTTGCCGCGATGTAGGCAAGCAAAGGCTCCTTCTCAGCCAGCGCGGCCAGGATGGGCGCGCTGGTGAGCGCCCGCTTGAGGCCGCGGAATGACGCATCCGCCTCGTCGGACCAGTCGAACACGGCCGGCTTCTTCGAGGAGTCGCGGCCCGGCTCGACCAGAGCCGTCTTCCGCAGGAGCCCGTTAAGGGGCAAGGCCTTCTCGCCCAGCTGGCTAACGAACCGGCTGAGGGAGGCGAGGCAGCCGGTGAACTTCTGGACGTCGCGGAGCCGGGATGGCCTGGGCATGCGCTCGATTGCCCTGATCTTCTCGGGGTTAGCTTCGATGCCGCAGGCGGACACGAAGAAACCCAGGAGTTGGCCGGCTGGGACGCCGAAGACACACTTCTCCGGGTTGAGTTTGATCTTGTATTCGCGCAGATTGGCGAATGTTTCCCGGAGATCGTCGAGGAGGCTGAAGTGCTTCTTGGACTTGACGACGATGTCATCAATGTAGATGTGGACGTTCCTGCCTATCTGAGGCAAGAGACACTTCTGTATGCAGCGCTGGAAGGTAGCACCTGCATTCTTCAGGCCGAAGGACATGGTGATGTAGCAGTAGGCCCCGAAAGGGGTGATGAAGGAGGTCTTCAGCCGGTCGGCCGGGTCCAGCTTGATCTGGTGGTAGCCGGAGTAGGCGTCCAGGAAGGACAGCAGGTCGCAGCCGGCCGTGGAGTCGATGACTTGATCGATCCGTGGAAGGGCGAATGGGTCCTTGTGGCATGCCTGGTTCAGGCTCGTGTAGTCGATACACATGCGCCAAGTTTTGTTCTTCTTCAGCACCAGGACTGGGTTGGCCAGCCAGTCCGGGTGGAACACTTCCATGATGAAGCCGGCTGCGAGTAGCCAGGCGATTTCTTCTCCTATAGTACGCCGCTTCTCCTCAGAGAAACGGCGCAGGGTTTGCTTGACCGGCTTCGCATCCGGCCGTACGTGAAGCTTGTGCTCGGCGAACTTCCTCGGAACACCCGGCATGTCCTTGGGAGACCATGCAAAGATGTCCCGATTCTCATGGAGGAAGTCGACGAGCTCGCTTTCCTATTTGCTGTCGAGGCGGGAGCCGATGGTGACGCACTGGCGGGGATTGGCCGGGTCAAGCGGCACCTGCCTGGTGTCCTTGGACGGTTGGAAAGAGGCTTCGCTGACCGACTGGGACGAAGGAGCCGGCATGGCCGGCTGGCCGAAGGTGTGGGCCACAAGCCGGTCGAGCTGCCGCTTCTCCTCCGCTATCTCCAGGGCTTCGGCCAGCCGGCTGCCGTCTCGCGCGCATGCGATCGATATCTTGTAGTCGCCGGCGATGGTGATGATTCCCTTGGGACCCGGCATATTGAGCTTGAGGTAGGCGTAGTGGGGGATCGCCATGAATTTGGCGAGAGCCGGCCGGCCCAGCAGCGCGTGGTAGGGGCTGTCGAGGTCCACCACCTCGAACCACACTGGTTGGCGGTGGAAATGGCTGTGGTCGCCGAAGAGGACGTCGAGCTTGATCTTGCCGACGGGGGTGCAGGACTTTCCCGGCACGATGCCGTGGAAAACTGTCCGGCTCGCCAGCAGGTCCTCCACCTTGAGTCCCAGCTTGTGCATCGTATTGAGGTAAAGGATGTTGATGCTGCTGCCCCCATCGATCAGCATCCGCGAGAAGCAGCACGTGCGCCTCTCGGAGGCGATGGTGGGATCGAGGACGAGGGCGTAGCTGCCAGGGCTTGGCATCACGGCCGGGTGGTCAGCCCGGCTCCAGGTGACCGGCTTCTCGGACCAGTGCATGAACTGGGGAGTCGCGGGCATGGTGGCATTCACCTCGCGGCGGAGCCGGCGCTGAGCGTGCTTGTCCGTCTCTTCACTGGTGAAGACGGCGTAGGAACCGTCTTGGTTGGGGAATTGGTCGAGCAGCCGGCCGTCGTTCTGGGCCGGAGCTGGGGCCTGAGCCGGAGCGGGAGCCGGAGGCGGCGCCGGCGCGCGAGGAGGCGGCGCGGGAGGAGTCGGTAGACCCTCGCCCCGGGCCAGCCGCTGCGAGAAGCTGCACTGCAGGAGCGTGTGCGTAGCCGGCTTGGCGCCGGAATGGTGTTTGCAGGGGAGGTCGAGCATCTGCTCGAACATGAGCTTGGGCTGCCAGGCAGCCTTGCCAGTGCGCTGACGCTGGCTGGAAGCCTGGGCAGCCGGCTGTTCTTCCTCGATGGTTGCAACCTGCCGGCTCCCATAGCGGGGATCCGGCTGGTCGGCTTTGCGCTTGTTGTTCAGCTGCTGCCGGTTGTCGGCGGCCGCCCGCGGCGCGGCGGGCGGCGGAGCCGGCTTGGCTGGCGTGGCAACCTTCATCCGCATGGCGGAGTCGGCCGTGGCGTATTTATCCACCTTGGCCATCAGGTCCGCCAGGGTAGCCGGCTCGGAGCACAGGAGCTTGTGCTTGAGGTGGGTGCCGTCTCGGCAACCCTCGATGAAGTATTTGATGGCCTGCACCTCGTGCACCCCTTCGCAGGAGTTACGGAGCTCGGTCCAGCGCGTGAGGTAGTCGCGGAGGGGCTCCTCCGGCCCCTGTACGCACATGGTCAGCTCGCAGGGCCGGCCGGGCCGCTTGTAGATGCCGGTGAAGTTGCGGACGAACGCTTCTTCGAAGTCCGTCCAGGTGTTGATGCTGTCGGCCGCCAGGCTATTCAGCCAGGTGCGGGCCGAGCCGAGCAACATAAGGGGGGCGTATCGGACGGCTACGCGCTTGTTCCCCCTGGCGATGCCGACTGCGGTGGCGTAGTCCATCAGCCAGTCCTCTGGCTTGGCAGCCCCGTTGTACTTCGGGGTGTCGCGAGGAAGCGTGAAGCCGGGCGGGAACGGCTCGTTGCGGATCCGGGGGCCGAAGCAAGCCGGGCCAATCGAGCCCTCCTCCTCGAGGAGAGCCCACTGCGCCAGCCGGTCGAGGCGGAGCCATGCGTCGTTCTCGCTGTGGGGGACCCGCGGCCCGAGCCGGGCCGCGAGTTCGGGGCGGGCGACCGGCGGGACGGACCGTGCCGGGTTATTGCCGCGAGTCCCGCCGGACGACCGACTGTGAATAGCCGGCGCAGCAACAACCCAGTTGACAGCGTCTACGTGAGTGTGTCCGCGGCTACGCCGGCTACCGCCAGTCGGCGCCTCGTCGCGGCGGTTGCCGTCAACCGGGTTGTTGCCGCGCCGGCTATTCAAAGCCGGCTGCTCGTTCCCGCGCAGCTGGGAACGCCGAGCGTTGCTTCCCTCGGCCCGCCGGCCGGAGGGGCGGGGGGAACTGGAGTGCTGAGCCGGCTGACGGTCAGCAGCCCCAGTGCCCGCGCCCTCGGGACGGGGAAGCTCGGAGATGGCTCCGCCGGGGGCGAAACCGACTTGTTGTGCGTTGGCTGTGTCGATGAGGTCCTTGATGTGCCGCTCGCGCGTGGCACGCTCCTCACCCACCAAGGTAGCCAGATCCTCATAGGCTACTTTGGCGCCCCGCAGGTTAGCCGCGGGGGTGTCGTAGACGGGATGGCGGCCGCCGAGGATTTCCGCGACCACGCGGCCGCGGTCACGCACAGCCCCACGCCGGCTGGGCTCGGGGCCAGCCGGGGTGAGACCATACGCGGAGGCGTACTCCCGCTGCGCAGCTTCCATCCAGTGCCGCTCGGTTGCGAGGGCACTGGCGTCTTCAAATAGTAGGCGGCGGGCCGCCTCCAGCTCGGCGGTGGCGGTGGCCGGGTTTGCCGTCGGGGCGATGGGGGTGCTCAGGCCCCGGAGGGTAGCGGCGAGCGGGTCGGAGAGACCGGTGCGGGCGGCGGTCGCGTCGGCCTCGGCCCGCCCACGGCCCGAAGTGGTGGAGGAAGCGGTGACCATCACCCCAATGCAGACGCGGGAGCCGCGGGCCTCGCCCGTGGTGAGTGCACCCACGGACGCGGGGGGATCGGTGCAGTCGAGCACCTGGCTGGGATATTTGCTGGCCGCCGGCTCGTCGACGAGACTCAGCTTGCTGAAACGCCCGGCGAGCGCGGCGACGTCGAGCGCGAGGTCGCGGCCGGGGCATTTGTCGGAGAGGCCGGCCGCGTCGCCCGCAGAACCTGCCGGAGCAAGCCCCACGGGCAAGCAGTTCCGCCCCGACGCGGGGCGGCCGAGGGAGGCGGTGAAGGGTCCCGCCCGGAGCGTGACTCCGGCCGGCGCCTCATACGGCCCCACGGTGGGCGCCAACTGTCGTCGTTTTGTCACTGCAGATGCCATGGGTAGGCTTATCGAGAGTGGTTGGGGCCGAAGGACGCCGACGGGCTCCGGGAGCGGGGTTAGGCACAAGCGGTGGCGGACACACGATGTACCCAGGTTCGGGGCCCTCCGTGGGAGGTAACACCCCTAGTCCTGCTCGGTCTAGTTGAGACAATGGTGAAGTTACAATGGTGCTCCTGGAGCGGTGTCGCTAGAGGAGGAAGAAGGGGCTAGACTGCCTCTGCTGCCTCTCTACGTGAGTGTGGTGTGTGGAGAGAGAGTCGTCCCCTTTGCATGGGGGAGGCCCGGGGGGTTGTATAGGCCAACCCCCCGGATTACAATATGAATAAGAGATCTCAGGGGGCCCCAGCCGGTAGCCTCAGTAGCCGGCCGTGGGGCCCCCGGTTGAGGGGTCCCGTCGCTGGTACGGCCCGCCAGCTGCAGGGTCCCGTCGGGAGCCGACGGGGCCCGCACGGTGGGTCCCCGCGGCGGTCATGTCCCAGCACGGGTCGTCCTTCGGGGCGTCGTCTTGTGGCAACCGGCCGAAGTCAGCGGTATGGCCGGCCGCACTGTAGCCATGCCGGGGCAGGTAATGGAGTGGTTGGAGGCGTGCCGGCACTGTTGGGAGTCCTGTCGTAGTCGGCCAGAGTCAGAGGCACTGCCACCTCTACTGTGGCCGTATGGGCGCTGACCCCTGATGGGATGGGGGCCACTGTAGCCACGCGTACCTGACCGTGGCATCCAATGGGCGGCAGAAGCCTCCTCCCCTAGCCGGCCAGCATAGCGTAGCCGACAAGGCGTAGCCGGCAGGGCATAGCCGGCAGGGCGCAGCCGGCAGGGCGTAGCCGGCAGGGCGTAGCCGGACTATAGGGGGAGACGGCTCGCCCTCCAGTCGCTTCAGAAAGTTGGAGTAGTGGGTTGCTTGAGGCTACCCCGGGGTTATCCCCCCGACATAGTGTACATCCACGTCATTGCATAATGTAACATCAACTGCTAACTTGGGTATAGAAAATAGCGGACACACATAGCTCACAGTTACTAAACCGAGCAAGTTCACTAAATAATCAAGCTGCTTGAACTAGACATAGCTCTTACAAAAGACCAGCTCTCTGAACAAAGGCTATTAGTAATACGCATAATTTTAACAAAGACGCCGACGAGCAGCCACCCTATGCCTCACCGCTGTTCGATGAGATGTCGATGACTTGTGCGGGCGACATTCCGCCGGTGCTGGACTCCGCGTCCCCCAGGCTGACTTTGACCGCGACGACATGCTCATCCTCGGCGTTGTCCTCGTCATCGGCGTCGCCCTCATATTCGTAGTACTCGTAGTAGTGGCGCCGCCATAGCTCGCGTTGGTACTTCACCGCCGATTCCTCGATGGACAAGCGCTTCTCGACCTCCTCCTGAGCCACACGCAACTCCTCCCAGCACTCGGCGCTCTCGGACGGCTCCCGCATCTCCAGCTCTCGCTCGGAGATCTCGTGCGGAAGGGGCTCCATGGCCTCCGCCGCCGCATCGTCGGCATTCATCTCGGCATCCGCAGCAGCCGCCTCTTCGGACATGTGGTGCATGCTGGATTCCGGCGAAGCTTGGAGTATCTTGGCATTGGTGTTCTCGATGATATAGGCCTGGATGGCCTCGACCCGGGCCAGGGTGGCCTCCGTGGCACGGCACGCTGCTCGAGCGCTCTTGGTGTTTGCAGCCGCCGTCTTAGCAGCTGCAGCTGCCGTCTCCGCGGCTAAAGACGCCCTTTCGGCCGCCGCAGAAGCCCTGTCGGCCGCCACAGAGGCCCTTTCGGCACATGCGTCTGCGCTTAAGGCAGATGCGGCTGCGCTCTCGGCCGAGGCGGCCATGTTCTCGGCAGAGGCGGGAGCGCTCGGGGCCGAGGGGGCGGCCGTACGCACCATTACGAAGCGTTCCCACGGCGTCATTCTTTGCACAGAGGGTGAACGGAATCCGAGCTAGACGAAGCCGACAAAGCTTCCCTCGTAAGACATAAATAGATCCGTGAATTTTCATTGCAAACGGTTTTCGTATGGAACCATGTGTACGCAGTTCACTTTTTGTATTGAATTGTAAAACTATTTTTTGGTACAGCGGTAACGGATATTGTTTTATTTCTAAGAATAAAATCCCTACCGTCAAAATCCACTGACGGCATCCTAAAATTAGGAAATATTCGGGGTACAATTGGCATTTTTATACATTAGTAACACACGGTTCCATATTTATGTACAGATTTGAAGGCCATAATTCAAATTTGTAACACGCGAACATGCAAGATGAAGCAAAAACTAATGGAAAAATCATATTTATGTACTACGTGCTTCCCTATATATGCCGCTTGCAATAAATTTTAAGGAGTTCCAAACGTCTTGGGTAACGGTTTGGACACACGTGCATGCATTGGGGATCTAGGTTTTAAAATTCTAAAAATGAAAAAATGCTCTGAAGTACATGATAATAATCTGCATGATTTCCCGACATGGGGCCAAGATGTCGTGGTCAAAGTAACGGCTTGTTCGAGATAAGCTTTGAGACATGCCTCTCACAAAACGTAGCATCACATGAAGGGTCGTGGTTCCGAGAGGGGACATGAGCTTTGTTTGATGACGAGCCACTAGTCGTTGTCTCATTTGGCCTACCTTTTTTTGAATTCGTTACAATGCACGAATACGTCCGGCAACCTGAAATTTGGACATTTTCGGGGTTGAATGAGCATTTTTGTACATGAAGTTAGTTTCTAGATATCTAGTGGCCATAATTCAAAACTAAAACACATGGACATGTTCAAGATGAAGCAAAAACTGTAGGAGAAATCATTTTTATACATGTACTAGTGCTTCCGTCTATATGCCGCGTGCAATAAATTTGAAGGAGTTCCAGACATCTTGAGTAACGGTTTGGACATAAGCATTGAGAATATTCTAGGTTTTTAAATACAAAAATAAATAAAAATGCTATGAAGTACATGAAAATTAGCATGATTTCCCGACATGGGGCCAAGATGTCGTGGTCAAAGTGACGGCTTGTTCGAGATAAGCTTTGACACATGCCTCTCACAAACCGGAGCACCATGAGCATCCTCGTATAGTTCCGAGAGGGGACGTGGGGGTGTTGTGTGGTGACGAAACGGATCGCTGCCTCATTCGGCCTACTTTTTTTTCATCGGTGCAATGTACGAATATGGCCGTCATCCTGAAATATGAAAAAATATGGCATTCAATTGGTATTTTTATACATGAAGTTAGTTTCCAGAATATTAATGGCCATAGTTCAAAACTGAAACAGTTTAACAAGCAAGATAAAGCACCGCTGGAAAATCATATATATGTACTACTTGCTTCCATATATATGCCACATGCAATAAATTTGAAGGAGTGTTCCAAACATCTTGAGTGACGGTTTTGACACAAAAGCATTGGGAATCTAGGTTTTTAAAGTCAAAAGTTGAAAAATGCTCCGAAGTACATGAAAATATGCATGATTTCCCGACATGGGGCCAAGATGTCATGATCAAAGTAACGGCTTGTTCGAGATAAGCTTTGACACATGTCAAAGCTAGCAATGAATGGTTAACTGTTACATGCGTCCCCATGGGTAATTACTCTATTAGGGCACGGGTGCAAGCTTGAATGTCCATCTGGAAGTTGGTGGGTCAAATACCTTACGTACCGAGCGTGTAGGACGGGGATGAGGATGGGATAGCATTACCCGCCTTACCCATGAATTGAAGTACTCCCTCCGTCTCAGTGTATAAGTCATCTTACGAAAACCAAATAATACCAACACACATAGGCGCGGTGCATTAACTTTCACCTCCTTTCTTGTTTTTTGACATGAATAAAGGAATCAACCAATAAGAGACGTGGGGCATGTATTTTTTAAATGACATGAGACTAACTAGCACGACATGCAGTGGTCAATTCATTGCATGCAATGATATTAATTAGCAAATTAACATTAAATTCTCTCATTTTCTTCTCCGTCTTGGTCACGGTGCACAACCTAAGATGGCTTATACACCGAGACGGAGGGAGAGTACTTACATGTGTGGGCTCTGAAATTAGTAGACCCCATGTAATTTGGGGCCCTCGGTCACCCAAATTTACACACATCCCACCCCTTTGGCCCAAAATTCCCTAAGAAATCACAAACCTAGCCAAAACCTATTGTTTTTTGCATTGAAATACTATTTTTGTACTGAAATATGCGAAGGTTGTTCTTAAATGAATGTGTGAGTTTCCCCACGGTGATAAAGAACTCGGTGGGGACATGGATGGGAAACTTTTTATCCCCGCGCACGGGTACGTAGACGGGGATGGGGATGTGAGGGCGGTGATGGGGACGGAGATGGGACTCCAATACTCGCCTAAGAAATCCCCAGCTTTAGACACAAGCCTCTCACAAAATGGAGCATCACACGAAGGCGCATGGTTTCGAGGGGGAACGTGGGGCATCTGTGATGACAAACCGCCAATCGCTGTCTCATTCGACCTAGTATTTTTTCATCGATACAATGCATGAAAACGACCGACATCCTATTTTTTTAATGGTGTTCTATTGGCAATTTTATACACTAAGTTAGTTTATAGAAATTTAATGGCCATACTTCAAAACTGAAACACATGAACAAGCTAGATGAAGCAAAAACCACTCGAAAATCATATTTATGTACTACTTGCCTACATATATATGCAACGTGCAATAAATTTGAAGGAGTTCCAAACATATTGAGTGACGGTTTGGACACAAAAGCATTAAGAATGTAGGTTCTAAATTCAATAATAATAATAATAAATTCTCTGATTTCTGAAGTACATGAAAATATGCATGATTTCCCGCCATGGGGCCAACATGTCGTGGTTACTGCTCTCGGACTTGCTTCCGTAACAAAAATGGCAGGCATGCATTACATTTGGATAGATTGGCAAAACAAACGGCTCCCACATGATTGGCGCCCTGTTTCGCGTTTCGAGTTTTGAAAGCCAATTTTCGCGGGCTATTAATCACACGCGGTCATGCATTGGGAACCGTCGGTGATGTTAATTCACACACGGTTGTTGAGTAGGAAATTGTGTGCAATCACTGCTGGCCTCGATCAAGATTCTAGCCGCCTATAAATGCTGCCCCTCGAGACCGGCATCCCGCCTACATTCTCTCGTCTCTCTACGGCGCGGCCGGTCTGTGCACAAGAAGAGGAGGAGGCGCCACCCCGCGAGGACATGGCGAAATGCAGCGACGAGGAGGACCCCTTCACGCCCCCAGACGAGGTCACGCTAGACCCCCCAACTAAAGATTGGTTTTGGGGCCAGTACAATCTGGCTTTGTGGAAGGCGTTGCCGCCGGCTGAGAGAGCCAGGTAGGTGGTGTTCAAGAAGTGTGCTGAGGAGCGCGCCAGGAACCTCGCGGCCAGGAATGCCCTTAGTGCCGCAAGGGAAAAGGAGGAACTGCAGCTTTGGCGACGGGCAAGTCGATGAGCGGTCGAGGTGTACGAAGATGGCCGGTACCACGCAATGAAAGCCAGAGGCGCTAGGCGCCTCACCATTGCGTGGGTGTGGGCCAATAAGATCGAGCATGCCACCGCCAAAGAGCTCGAGTGGGTGCCCAGTGAACTGTCTTGCATGGTCGCACGCCTCCGCTAGCAAGAGGCTGATCGACACGTCGAATGCTGCGAGGCGGAGGAGGCGGCGAACTCCCTCCGCGTTGGGAAGCCACCGCACACCAGGGAGCTGATGGCGAGAGGCTGCCATTTTACTGCTCCCCGCTCAAGGAGGGGTTATTATTAGTTTACTTTTTATTCATTGTACGTATTAGTTAAGTACTATCATCACGTATATGTGATGATATATAATGTATATGTATCATGTCTTCAATGAGCTATTCAACAATTAATATATATTATTAGTTTCACATTTCTATATATCTGTTTTCATACTGATTTTCTGGCTCTAACTGTTAGCTTTCTACACATATTGAAACATAACAATAGAACATAAATCATTCACACATCGAAACATATCAATATTGTGATTGTTGTCCAGACATTGGGATCGACATCTAAACAGTTCAACAAAATAAAACGCGTCCATGACTAGTTGACTACACCCTATCCTACGGAAGCTCTTGGTTGTGCCTGAACTCATTCAGGCGTTCGTACATGCGGTTTACATGCTCGCGGTACAGCTGGAGCGCGATCTCGAGCTCCAAGCTGGCTATTTCGTCAGAGATTACCATCTCGAGGATGTGACGGCCATTTTATTCTACCGCTCCCCGCTGGACACATGGGCCAAGGAGGCGCTTGAGCCTACCGACGAGCCCGTCAACATCGAGGGGGCCGCGGACAAGGTGAACGGCACGACCCATGCGAACGGCGCGGCCGGCGTCCGGGGCAAGCACGATGCAGCCGGGCTCTAGTGCAAATACGGCTTCCCATTCCTGGCAAGAAATAGGGCTACTCACGTGCCTTGGACACAACTGCAACGTCATGACGGGTGGGATAGCAGGCAAGCGGGGATGGAACCGCTCTTGCTCTGCCGCGCGCCGCGCCTCTCGCTCTGCGGCCCTCCATCGGTCTTGCTGTGCGGCGCGCCTTGCCCTCTCGGCGCGTACGCGCATGTTTTGCTCTACGGAGCACCACCGCTGATATTCTTGTGCGGCGCGCTGTAGCCTCTCAGCGGTGAGGCGGCTATGTTGCTCGGCGGCGCTGCCGCGCCCGGCTCCAAGGGTCTGCTCAACCCTTGCGATGACATGCAGCACAGCGTTGTCCGACACGTCGCCGGACATGCCATCGGCCTCGACAGGCCGTTGCGCCTGCACCGATCGTTTCCGTCGTCGAGGAGGTTGATGGCATAGGCGGAGCTTGGTCGGGTTGGAATGCTTCGTAGATGGTCTAGGCTGCACTACGTGTGCATCCGCGTTTGAACGCGCGCACAGGCTCTTATGCTCATTAGCTTCTGGTGGGAAACCGATGGGGAAGCTTGCGCGGGAACATGCGCGGTTTTGCGCGAGAACGTGCCCAAAAGAAACACCGGTGCGGTGCTGAAGCGTGCACTGGAATCCTTGGGCGAAAACACGGTGACAAGACGTGAGAGAGGAAGAAGAGGTGATGCGCAGTCAGACTGGTAATAATAATAAAATGTCTGCGATATTAACACGGGCAAACGGCACTTCCGTACGTACCGTCGGTAATGATTTTATCAATTGCTGACAATTGTTTGGCAGCAACCGTCTCCCCACAACACACACAACTTGTCCGGATGAATCGTTTCGGTTATTATTGGTCTTCCCACACAATTCCGTTGAATGAACCGATTCCTGCGGATCACACACACCTTCTTACGCTAAATCATTTGTGTTCTGCTGGATCAGCGCAAACAGTTTATCCGAGTGAACTGTGTGCTGTACTTCGCACACGTACATAGTTTTGTTAACTATTTCTGTTATCTTAGCTAATCCCAAACAGTTCATAATAATAAACTGTCTGCCGTGGATTGCACACACAACTACTTTCTGAATCGTATTTGATTGATACACCATCGCACACGGTTCGTGCCATTGGCGACGGAGGTTGAACAATACCGTTTGCGATTGATGGATCGCACACAGTTTCGTCGAAGGGTCTCTGATTGATGTGTCGCGTTAGCAGCATCCTACAGTAGTGGTAAAGCTCCCCCTTGATGTGACATCCCCCCTTGAGAGGGATAAACTAACCTTGGGTTTTGTCGATGAAGACTTCATGTAGGTGAAGTAGTGGTGGATGCTCAAAGTTGATGAAGATCACCATGAGTTGGGAGCATCCTTCTTGTTTCTTACTCTTCTCACCTACATGGGTTAGTCCCAACACACAAGAGACAAACACAAGGATATCTATGGACATGGAGTGCAAAGCATACATGATTATGTCCATGGATTTGTTGATTACCTTGTCCCTTGCTTACCTTTGAGGGAATGTGTGACTCCTTGAACTATTGCATGATGTTGATGTTGATTGCAACTAGTTCTTGCCAATAATGAGTGTGAGTGAATTTCATTTGCGGAGTCAGCCCTCAAGAACTTCTCTAGTTCTTCTTCTTGGGGACCCACATCAAGTTGATGGGGATCGTTGGTGTTGAAGTGGCACTTGCAGAAGTTGAGCTTGAAGTAGCCTTGGGAACCCACTTCACCAAAGCTTGGGATTCATCTTCATATGAGTCAATGTCCTCTTGAAGCTTGTCCTTGCCCTTGAGCTTGTGGTCCTGTGGTGGAAGGTCATCTTGAGCTTTTGTTCTCTTGGGAAGAGTATGTTCATACGTCTCCCTTTGAGGAACAAACTTGGGCTTGGGGTATTGACCTTCTTCCCATTCAACTCCATTAGCGTTGAAGTAGCCAATGCCATGGTTCTTCCGGTATCCTCCGTGCTTGCGTACAATTTCCTCAAATTGCTTACACTCTGCAAGACTATTGTAGATACCTTTCTCTATAACCCCTTTCAAAATTTCATTTTCTTGCTCAAGTGTAACTTGGCTAAGAGAAGTGTTAGTGGGATCAATAGAACTACTAGAAGCAATATCATTGGATTTATCATTTTTATTGCTACTAGTTGAAGAACCTTTCTTGCCTTTGTTACTAGTTTGCTTAGCCTTAACTTGTGGAATGAATGTAGACAAGAGAAGTCGTTTGGCTAGATAAGAGGAAGTCTTCTTTCGAAGATCGTCATTGATAGCTTTAAGGAATTCATGCTCTTGCTCCAAATTGAGCTTCTCGAAGCGGAGGTTCTCATGTGTCCTTTCAAGCTCTCTATGATTTTGTAGAGTAGACTCGTGAGCTAACATAAGAGCGTTTAGTTCTTGAGTTAGTCGTTCTATTTCCTGCTTATCATCATCACACGACTTATCTTGACTAGAGTGATTACTAACAAGTTCATCTTGACAAACATTACAAGATTTTTCAAATAGTAAGTCATCATCTCCTAGCAAGTCATCCTCATCACTATTGAAATCAAGATACTCGGGGTGTGATACCTTGGGGCCTTTAGCCATGAAGCAACTTCCACTCTCTTCATTTGGTGAATCAAATATGTCGTAGGAGTTGGTCGTCACTAGTGCAAGTCCGGCAACACCTTCATCTTGACTATAGTCGGAGTTGGAGTGATAGCTTCTCTCGGAGTGGTTGTCGGATTCGGAGCCGGAAACTCATTCACCAACATGAGCTTGATGTCTTCTTCTTGAGTAGCTCTTGGTGTACTTGTCCTTCTTCTCTGAGTCCCTACTTCTCCTTGAGGGTCTTCGTTCATAACGATCATCTCTAATCCTTCTCTCTCTTCGAGGTGACTCATCTCTTGAGCTTCGTCTTCTTGGTGACTCTTCTTTTCTTTTGTAGGGAGCCGTGCACTCATTGGAGTAGTGTTCGGGCTTCCCACAATTGTAGCAGTTTCGGTCACGACTTGACGAACGCTTCTCTTCATATCTTGAGTTGGAGCTTCGATCTTTGCCTCTATTCTTGTAGAATTTGTTGAATTTCTTGACCATGAGGCTTATCTCTTCATTGGTGACAAGGTTGTCGCTTGAAGTTGTGGGATCATCACTTGTGGCTTTGTAAGCACCGCTAGACTTGTTGTGAAGCTCTTCCTTGTCCTTGAGTGTCATCTCATGAGCAACAATCCTTCCAATCACTTCCGTAGGCTTGAGATCTTTGTAGTTGGGCATCATTTGGATCAATGTGCACACGGTGTCATATCTCCCATCCAAAGCTCTAAATTTCTTCTTGATGATGAATTTGTCGGTCATTTCTTCGCTTCCTAAGCCGGCAATCTCATTGGTGATGAGAGCTAGCCTAGAGTACATCTCTGCGACTCCTTCACCATCCTTCATTTTGAACTTGTCAAGCTGACTCTGAAGAACATCCAACTTGGATTCTCTTACGGATTCGGTACCTTCGTGCATATCAACCAAAGTATCCCAAATCTCTTTTACATTCTCAAGATGGCTGATTTTGATGAATTCTTCAGGGCATAGGCAGTTGAAGAGAATGTCACATGCTTGAGCATTGTATTGCAACATCTTCAATTCATCTGCGGTTGCTTCACGATCCGGTTCCCTTCCATCCGCAAAGAATTCACCTTGCAATCCAACACAAACAATAGCCCAAACGGCGGGGTTATGACCAAGAATATGCATTTTCATTTTGTGCTTCCAACTAGCAAAATTTGTGCCATCAAAGTGTAACACCCTGGATTTTGCCCATTTCTTTTTCTTTTGATTTTGGTCTGGTTTTGCTTTTCTGTGGCTTGGTAGTCTTGCAACCTGGAGGGATCACCCTTGATTTCTCTTCCCTAGTGGCTTGCCAACCTCTAAACCATTCCAAGACCTTGTAATTTCCATCTTGGACCAATCCCAATAATCTTTTCTTGGGAATATTCCTTTTTCTATTAAAGGAATAACCCTGTTTGCTCTGGGTTGTGAAGCAACCCACATTTCCATCATTCCAAAAATTCCCAAATAATTCTCATAAATTATTTGTGTCATATCTTCCTCAAATATGTCAAAACCCTTCCTTGACATGTTCAAAAATATTCCACCAATATTCATTTTCTGATTCTGCCCTAGCTGTCAAGTTGTGAAGCAAGCACCCTTTATATTTGCTTTCTTGCTCTCAAACTTTTTGGGAACTCTTTCCTATCCATATAATTGCCACATGACAAAATTCAACTCAATTTGGCTAGTAAATATTTCTTGGCAAATTTCCAAAGTTTCTGATCTAGAGGAAGCTTTGTGAAGCAAGTGCTAGCTAAGAATATGCAAATGAGTTGAAATTTTTCAAGAATCTTCATATGCTCAAATCATGACTCTCCACCAAATTGGAGCATCATTCCAGCAACTATGTGACCACATCATCAAATCTTTGTTTCTGGTCAAAATTTTGGTTTGTGAAGCAACTATATTTTATGTTGCTCCATAATTTCTGCAATTTTACCAGGACATTCTCCTAACCATATAATCTATCTCCACCAAATTTAGGCTCATTTCATGTAACCAATAAATCCCTAGAATTTTTCCAAGATTCTGTCCAGTAGGATACTATGTGAAGGAAGTACCATTTGTGCTCATGCAAATGGTATGAAATTTTTGGAGCATCTTCATATGACTAAATAACTCTTCTCCTCCAAATTTCAGCTCAATCCCACTTGATATGTGAGTGCCACATCAAGAATTGTTTTCTGGACCAGATTGGGCAGTTGCAAAGCAACTCTACTAAATATTGGTCCTCTTCTTCTTAAACTTCCCAGGATTATAGTTCTTCTTAGCCTAAACCTCCCAGACATCTTAATTGGCTCCTATCACCTTCCTGTTGATCACAATGGTGTAGTCAAGTTCGCTACGACAAACTTGCAGTGACCTTTGCCATCTCACCAGTTGCCCATTCTCTGATCTATCACTTCCAGGCTGCCTTGGGGAGCAAGGACTACACCCCAGACAAGGTGTGCCAGCCTCTCTTGTCCCCTCCGAGCAAGTCCACGCGGTGACCACCGCCCTGGCACGCCATGGACGCGAGCAGCGTGTTTGCTAGCTCGGGCCCCTCCTCTACTCGTCAGTTCCGCACGCCTCGTCGTGTCCAACAGCTCCCCCTCGTCGTCGTCTTCCTCCATGGATAAGTCTCCCCCTCTCTAGTCCTCTCCTACGCGGTGCGGCCGCCGTACCCGTGACGTGCCCGCCCCTGCCGCCACCACGTCCGGTCGCCTGCGAGCTCCCGAGCCTTCCCGACCTCGCCTGAGCCCTCTCCGCTCCTCTATGACCTCTCTGGATGCCTCTCCCCTCCTCCATGAGCATTCCCGAAGCTCCGGCACACGTCGCAGCGGCCGTGGCCGAGCCCTGCGCCGTCCGGCTATAAATAGCCTAGCCCAAGCTCTCCTCGAGCTCACCAGACGCCTCACAGCCTTGTCTCCCTCCATCCATAGTTCTCCTCGGCCCCTTGTTTGAGCTCGCCGAGCTCCTATGGCCTCTCATGGCCGAGATGCCGCCGCCGGACTCCCCTAAAATTCGCGGCACCCGAACCCTCTTCGCTCCATCTCGCCCCCTCACACGACGACCACCACCACCAGAGGCTCTCATCGCCCTGCATCTCACGTCGGAGCAGGCCGCAGCTTCGAGTCCGAATCTCACCACGGCCGCCGTTCACCTCCCACCGCCGTCCAGCCACTACAGAGCCTCCCCGCCTCCACCATGGGTACGAGCGGGCGCGGCTTCGTCCGCTGCCTCCATTTCCCCCCTCGGCCGGAGCCCTCGACCACCGGAGCCGCATCCATGGCGACGGCCGGCTGCCTCTGTTGCCTGGGACGGGAGGAATAAGGAGGAGGACAGGGGAGGAGAGAGAAGACCGTGGGGCCCGGCTGTAAGTGACTACGGCCCGGGCCCAGCCGGTTAAGTGGAGGCGCCTTTGGCGTGTTTACGTTTCCCCTGCGGGAAAGCATATTTCTCGGGAGTGCGCAACCGGCTGCGCTGTCAAGGACCCCTTTGTGAATATTTTCTTTACAGATAGGTCCCTGACAGAAAAACCTTTATATCTTCTTCTCCATAGCTCCGATCGAGGTGAAACCAACGCTCACGTCTTCCTCTCGTCGAGCTCATCATGTTAGTATCATTTTCATGGTGTGTTCACACAGTGGAAATGACCATTTTGCCCTTGCCCGTAAACAGTCCCCTCCGGGAGGGAACTGTTTCCGGCAATCAATTTCGCGGCCTTTCCGCACTTCTTACCGGTGGATCCCTCACCCCAGGAAAGCCAGGACACCCATTCCATGAAGCATTTCAATAGCATTACATATTTAATTGAATTACTTGCATTTATAAATGAATTACTTTCATTTATTCGCTATATAATAAGTCATAGTAATTAATTTAAATGCTTAGTTGCTGCCATCTTAAGTATTGTGATAAACCACTATGTTTGCCAAGTGAACTTAGTGGGTTGATCTTGAGTCACCTGTCCGGGCTTATCCGTGCAACCACATTTGCCGGTATGGGACGGCCTTGACTTGGGCTGATCGCGTGCTCTTTTATCGGTATCACCAAAGAGGGAAGGTTATGCGCGCGTGCTACCCTGGCCCGGTAGGCGGCGATAACCTTGTGAGCCCAATTGATTTGTATGGGCCCGTCCCCATTTGGGACAGTTTTGTTTGGCCACGACGGTGGCAGGTGTCATGAGGACACAGGGGTCACCCAGGGCAGGCCTCCGGGGGAGGATGAATGCCGGTGGTACGATGGGAGAGTCACGGGTCAGGCAGGTTTCGTTGAAGCAACGCTAGTCCACCCGAAGGGGATCACGAGGCCGGGTGCTTCATGGTGTGGGTAAAGTGCGCAACCTCTGCAGAGTGTAAAAATCTATTCGAATAGCCGCGTCCACGGTATTGGACAGCCCGTCCAGACCTCACTAGGTGGTCAACCGTAATATTGGTAATAATGATGGATGAACTCGCCGTAAGTACTCAGTGAGTATTCCGAGGGCTGTGGGACAACCCGGAAAAGAGTAAGTTGATGACTGGTAACAGTAAGTGAAGCACTTAAGTATTTAACATGTTGATTGCCATGCTATTGTTTGCTGCATTGTTTGGTTGTCGTGAGCTTGCGAGTACATTCAAAGTACTCACCTGGCGTATCATGCCAGTTTGCAGGTCAGGTTTGCTTGCTTGTCGAAGATGCCGAATGCGCGAGCTAGGATAAGCGTTCTAGCCAGAGTCCCTGCGGAGTGGAGTCCATCACCGCCGTTGTTGTTCCGCTGCCGAGAGTTACTCCGCTTCCTCGGGCTATTCCGCTGTTAGCATAGGACTACCCTTGGCAGGCGTAGTATTGCCGTACCGATGTAATCCATGTATCCTTGTAACCTTATCCATAGTAATAAAGAGCTGATTTGTTCTATGCCAACAGTGCCGTATTCCAGGAGACTTGTCCCTGGGCTGGAATACGGGGTGTTTCGGTCTCCTCTGAGCCGGGGTGCCACACAAAGTACGGACCTCTACGGTGATAATTTCCCTCGCTAGACGCCATACTCTCCTAGGTTGTGAAACCAATGCAATGGAAACCAAAGCTCTGATACGACTTGTAGGATCGAAAGTATGTCTAGAGGGGGGTGATTAGACTACTTGACCAAATAAAAATTCTACCTTTTCCCAATTTTAAGTGTTGGCAGATTTTAGCAATGATAGCAAGTCAAGCACACCCTACACATGCATGTCTAAGAGTATAGCAGCGGAACGTAAAGACAAGCATATGTAGTAGAGGAAGGGTAAGAAGATCAAACACAATTTGGAGACACGAAGATTTTTCCCATGGTTCCGATATGTGGTGCTATCATACGTCCACGTTTATGGAGACTTCAACCCATAGAGGGTAACGGTCGCGAGAGTCCACGGAGGGCTCTACCCACGGAGGGTTCCACGAAGAAGCAACCTTGTCTATACCATGATGGCCTACATCCACGGAGGACTAGCCTAACTCGAGGTAGATCTTCACGAAGTAGGCGATCTCCTTGCCCTTACAAACAACTTGGTTCACTCCACAACACGAAGTAGGAGGCTCCCAAGCGACACCTAACCAATCTAGGAGGCACCACCCTCCAAAAGGTAATAGGCTCGATAATGTCGATGACCTCCTTGCTCTTGTGCTTCAAGATGATAGACTCCTCAACACTCAATCACTCTCTCACATATTTGGCTTTGGTGGAAGAGATTGATTGGGTGGAAAGCAACTTGGGGAGGCTAGAGATCAAGATTCATATGGATGGAATGGAACGGCTTGATCTCAACACATGAGTAGGTGGCTCTCTCTCAGAAAATCTGATGGGATAAGTGGGGATCTGTTCTGAGTGCTTCTCTTGCGAGTGAGTGGTGGTGGAGGGGTATATATAGGCATCTCCAAAAATCCAACCATTACACCTAAAGTGACCAACTCAGTGAAACCGATGTGTCAATCTCGGTTGTATCGAGTTGCTCCAAAGGGAGCAACTTTTGAATCTCGGTGAGACCGATACAGAAATCTCGGCGGTACCGATAAGGTGTCCAACGGTCAGAATCCACAACTCGGTGACGCCGATCCAAAAACTCGGAATTTTCAATTTTGTGAATCGAGGTAACAGAAAGTTGGCAAGTTGAACTCGATGGTACCGAAGTAGAATCGGTTGCACCGATGATCTAGGGTTTGGCAGGGTTCTGTCTGAGGTGGGAAATTGGTGGGACTTAGTGGGAGTTGTTGGTTGCACCGATTTTCATGAAAGGCTTGGACAGACTTTTGTGGGAGAGTTTGTGGGTGTTTTTGGTGACTATCACTTGTGCACGTGGAGCATCTTTGTTCACCAACAGTACCTTACCCCCTTTTAATAGTATTGGCTTTCCTATGGACTCAAAGTGATTTCTCACAAAGTAAAATGTAGAGTCCTCTTGCTTGAAGCTTTGCCAATCCAATTCCTTGCATCTAGGGATTTCTCCACAATCCTTTTGCCAACCCATCATTGAACTTTTCCTGAAATATGCTTAGTGGAAATATTAGCCCAATGAGATATATGTTGTTATTAATTACCAAAACCACCAGGGAGCAAATGTGCTTTCAGCGGTGCGGCGGCCACGCCAGGGATAGTCGCGGTGATGTCTTCACCGTTGTGCCGCCCGCTGCTCTAGTCCTGACGGGGGACTGTACGGTTGTCACTGCACCGGAGCCCATAGTAAGGGTGCAGCGCTGTGGTGGATCGTGGTATCCGTGCTTCTTCTTTGAGGTGATGGAGGCAGATCATCCGCTTGGTCGTCAGTTAGGCGTGAGTCATTGTAGTAGTGGTTCGTCATGAATCACGGTGAAGTTCTCCACCCATGGCGTCGTGTACGATGTGCATGGGTGGGAACATTTCGCCTGTGTGTATCTCTTTACGGCAGGGGGAATTCCCTGCCTTTGGCTACCGGGGGCGACCAAGCTCTCTGGGAGGCTCTTCAGGAGGCCCGGTGCCCTCCTTCGCTGTCGCTTAGAAGGCTTGGATGGCGAAGGTCGGGGCGGCTAAGGAGACGTCCCTCCGAGCGATGGCGATGATGAAGATGACGGTGGGGCGGCCTGAGCACCGGCAGCACCATTATCAACAGCTGGGCTTCGGCATCGCCTCTGCCTGCACTCGCCCTCCGCCTTCTTCCGTCCCGCCGGTTTGGTCCCCCCCGCCTGGGTGCAGGGTCCTTCTGCTCCTCGGGGGAACGCGTCCCTCTGGTCCTGTCGGGGAAGCGCTAGATCCCACCTAGGCGCTCCATTTGCCCTCTGTTTCTTTTCCGCCTAATACCTAGGAGGAGAGGGACAAGAAAGGCATTACGGGGAACTTATCTTTTTTTATGTCAAAGGATGTAGGCGTTTGCCAAGTTTTAACTAATCATAATGTAATCTCTACCCATTTTGTATCGAAAATGAATGAGAAAAGTGCCCTTTTCTTTCTGCAAGTACTATCCTTTTCTTTCCCTATTTATACTGTCCTGGTATGCTTTCTCCTTGCTGCACGGAGCCGCTTGACGGATCATTACTTAGCCACGAGTGCCAAGAGGGAACGAGCCCATGGCAACAGGTTGGCGTTGTTCCCCGGCAGAGCTGCTTGCCGGTGTCGGCGCAGCCCCCACAACTGTTAAACAAAAACAGGGGGATAGCTCGTCCCGACAAGGGTTCTCACCACATGGAGGACTCCACTACCCATAGTGAGGGAGATACTATGGATTTCCTTGGGGCATCGGAAAGGCATTGAACTTGGGATATGTGATTTTACTTATCTTTTCCAAGTTGTATCTTTCTTTAGAGCCTGATGGTCAGTTGTCCTTGTTCCTTCGCTTCTCTTCCCTGTCTTTCCGACGGTCCGTTGTGTAGGGAGAGAACAGTAACAAAGATTACAGGTTCATCAAGTACTCTAGAAAATCTTATATCTTAAAAGCGATAACACTGCAATCATAAAAATGCGTAATGAGCATGTAAGATGATGATATGATGCAATGCCTAGCTTTATTATTGTTGCACAGGGTCTGTGCCTGGCTTTGTACAAAGGGTTACATGCAACATCGACAATGCTTGTACAAAAGGTGGGTGCCGGGGGCTGAGCCCGGCAGCTGTGCCTTACGGGTAGAACTTACGAAGATGCTCAATATTCCATGAGTTAAGCACCTTGGTGCCATCATCGGTCTCCAGACGGACTGCGCCGGGTCTGGTGACTCGTGCCACCCGGTAAGGGCCTTCCCACTTCGGCGTCAACTTGTTGGTACCCTTGGCGGATTGAACATGCCTAAGGACAAGGTCGCCTTCCTCAAGGCTCTGGGTGTGAACCCTGTGGCAATGGTAGAAGCGCAGGGCTAGCTGGTAGCGTGCAGCACGCACCGCAGCCCGAAGATGGTCTTCCTCGAGGAGCATGGCATCGTCATGCCGTAGCTGCGGTTGCTCTACTTCATCGTAGGCAAGCACTCGAGGTGACCCGTATATGAGTTCTCTGGGGAGCACTGCTTCCACCCCGTACACTAGGGAGAAGGGTGTCTGGCCAGTAGCTCGATTTGATGTCGTTCTGAGTGACCAAAGAACCACTGGCGGTTCGTCTATCCAGCGCTTGCCGCTCTTCCACAGCTTATCAAAAGTCCTTGTCTTGAGCCCTCGTAGCACTTCAGCATTCATCCTCTCGACTAGCCCGTTGCTTCTAGGATGGGCAACAGAGGCAAATGAGACCTTGCTTCCAAGGCTCTGGATATATTGCATGAAGGCGCGGCTCGTGAACTGGGTGCCGTTGTCAATGATCACCCTGTTAGGCACTCCAAAGTGACACACCAGTCCTTTCATGAACTTGATAGCTGACTGTGCGGTCACCTTCCTCACGGGTTCTACCTCAGGCCACTTTGTGAACTTGTCGGTTGCCACAAACAAGAACTCAAAGCCCCCGATAGCACGGGGGAAAGGACCCAGGATATCGAGCCCCCAAACCGAGAATGGCCAGGATAGAGGAATTGTTTGCAGATCTTGTGCTGGTTGATGGATGTTCTTGGAATGAAACTGGCAGGCTTCACACTTGGTGACCAGCTCGGTGGGGTCTTGGAGGGCAGTGGGCCAAGAGAAACCCTGTCGGAAAGCTTTACCGACAAGGGCTCTTAATCCTATGTGAGAGCCACATACTCCTCCATGAATCTCCGCCAATAGCCTTAGTCCATCCTCCCGGCAGATGCACCTCAATTTCACACCGTTTGGTCGTCTTCTGTACAAGGTGTCATCGACAAACAAGTACATACTTGACTGGCGGGCTACTTTTTCGGCTTCCTCTAGCTCTTCTAGGAGTTCTCTGTGTGAAGGAAGTGAACTATATGTTGCGCCCAGGTTGGAGCATGTGGCTCCACAACAAGGACCAGAGGCGTCTCCTCATCTGCGGGGGAGCTTGCCTCAACCAAGAGGACCTGGGGTCCTGCGGGAGGGAGCTGCTCATCAACCGCGGCGGGACTTTTCGCGGTAGCATTTCTACGAGCGGCTTCGGGGAGCTCTGCCGGAAATGCTTGCCGGAGTTCAGCTTCCTTCTCTTTCTGGACATTGCTGACGGGGATACTGATGGTTGGGTGAGGCGGAGAACAAAAGTTCCTGTTCCACAGGAAGCTTTTGCGCAGCGCACTTCGATAGATGGTCAGCAATGTTATTTTCCGCTCGGGGCACATGCTCTGTTTGTAGTCCATCGAAGTGCTCCTCCAATTTCCTCACCTCTTCCACGTATGCTTCCATCAGCGGGCTCTAGTAATCCTTGTTGAATTGCTTTACCACAAGCTGAGAATCTCCTCGGACAACCAGTCTCTTGATCCCCAATTCTACCGTGATTCTAAGTCCGGCAAGGAGTCCCTCGTACTCAGCGGTATTGTTGGTGGCTTCCTCCCGGGGAAAGTGCATTTGAACAACATACTTGAGGTGCTCTACGGTGGGGGCAACGAGGAGCACTCCTGCTCCGGCACTCTGAAGTGAGAAGGCACCATCAAAGTACATGATCCAGTCTTTGGGTGCTTCTTTGTCCGGGAGGATGGTCTCTAGAACTTCTTCATCGGGCGTGGGCGTCCATTCTGCAATAAACTCCGCCAAGGCTCTGCTTTGAATAGTAGAAGTGCTCTCATACTTTAATCCGAAACTTGACAACTCCAGCGCCCACTCAACTATCCTGCCAGTGGGCTCGGGGTTCCTCAGTATGCGTTGCAATGGGAAACGGGTAACAACCGTGATCTCATGGGATTGGAAGTAGTGGCACAGCTTCCTCGAGGCCATGATGAGGCCGAAGATCAGCTTTTGTACTCCAGAGTACCTTGATCTAGCTCCCTATAACAAGGAACTGACGAAGTACATGGGTCGCTGCACCATCTTCTTCTTCGCCACCTCCTTAGATCCGCTGCCATCCATTTGTTGAGATCCCCATTGATCCGTATCGAGTGCTGCCGCGGATATTTCCCTATCATTCCCGGTAGCACTAGCAACACCCGCTGAATCTTCATCCGCCTCCTGCTGCGCCACCAGCGCTGCACTAACCACTTGATTTGTCGCTGCTAAATATAGCAGCAACGGCTCTTGTGGTTTAGGAGCGACCAAGGTGGGAGCAGAGGACAGGTAATTCTTCAGGTCTTGTAGTGTTGCTTCTGCTTCCGGGGTCCACTTCATTGGGCCAGCCTTCTTCAAGATCTTGAAGAACGGCAAAGCATGCTCAGCGAACTTGGAGATGAACCTACTCAACGCGGCAACACATCCGGTCAAATGCCTGATATCCTTGATGGTTTTGGGTGCTTGTATCTGTTCGATCACCTTGATCTTGTCGGGATTAGCTTCTATTCCTCGCTGAGACACAAAGAACCCAAGTAGCTTGCTGGATGGGACACCAAATACACACTTCTCAGGGTTGAGCTTCAAGTTGATCTTGCGCAAGTTTGCGAAAGTTTCTTCCAAATCCTGTATGAGAGTTGCTTCGTCCTTGGTCTTGACTACAATGTCATCCATGTAAGCTTCCAAATTTCTATGCAGTTGAGGTTCAAAACCAATCTGGACTGCTCTGGCAAAGGTTGAACCTACACTCTTTAACCCAAAGGGCATACGCACAAAACAGTACGTGCCGCAAGGGGTTATGAATGCAGTCTTCTCCTCATCTTCTTTGGCCATGAATATCTGGTGGTATACGGAGTAGGCATCCAAAAAGGAGAGCAAATCACATCCGGAGGTGGAATCGACAATCTGATCTCTGCGCGGCAAGGGAAAAGGGTCCTTTGGGCAAGCCTTGTTCAAGTCAGTGAAGTCTATGCAAAGCCTCCATTTCCCATTCGCCTTGCGCACCACCACCCGGTTTGCTAGCCAAGTCGGATGCAGTACTCCTCTCACCAAACCAGCTGCTTCAAGTTTCTTGATTTCCTCGGCAATGAATTGTTGCCGCTCCAAGGCTTGCTTCCTAACCTTTTGTTTGACGGGTCGGGCATGAGGGCAGACAGCAAGGTGGTGCTCAATTACCTCCCTGGGAACACTGGGGATGTCAGATGGTTGCCAGGCAAACACATCAACATTCGCCCGCAGGAAGGTAATGAGCGCACTTTCCTATTTGTCAGTAAGGGTAGCACTGATGGTGAAGGTACCACCAGTGCTGTCCTCCCTTGCTGGGAGCTTCTTCGTCTCGGGGTAGGTGATCTTGGTCTTCTTGCTAGTGGAACTCCCCGGTAGGTCATCATCGGATGCAGCACACTCCGGAGAGGCGCGCTTCCCGGAGTCCTTGCCAGTGCTCCTGCTAGCCTTCTTCGATCTCTTCAACTCCTTGGCGGGAGCTGGGACGTATGTGGTCTCAGCTGCTACTGCGTCGTGGTACATCTTGTCCACACAGATAACTGCACTCTTCTTATCGGAGGGGATGGAAATGATCCCAATGGGCCCTGGCATCTTCAAAGTATTGTAAGCATAGTGGGATGCTGCCAGGAATTTTGCCAAGGCTGGGCGACCAAGGATTCCGTTGTAAGGCAGAGGGATCTCAGCTACGTCGAACACTATCCTCTCTGTCCGGAAATTCAGTTCCTCGCCGAATGTTACCGGCAAGGTGATCTTTCCCATGGGTCGGCTCCTACCGGGGTTGATTCCCTGAAAGGTTCCCGTAGCTTCGAGCTCTTCATCATGGATCTGCAGTTTCTCAGCCACCTTAGGAGAGATCAAGTTCAATCCAGCCCCGCCGTCAACTAACATCTTAGACACCTTAAGGTTGCGGATTGTCGGGGAAACCAACAATGGCAAACACCCGACCGTAGTGGTCTGATCAGGATGATCCACTTCGTCAAAGATGGTAGGCGCGTGGGACCATTTGAGCGGCTTCCTAGATTCTGCAGTCGGCTCTACGGCATTGACCTCGCGTGCCCACTGTTTGAGTTGGTGGCGAGAGGAGTGCAAAGATGCACCCCGTCAATGCACATGACTTCGGTTGCTTTATGGAACTCCTTGTCACTGGAATCCTCATCATCATCCTCATCCTCACTCATGTCATCTATTTCCTTCTTCTCACGGCCTCTGGTGGGTTTTTCCTTTTGCTGTGGGGTTTTGCCGCGACGGCTTCCTCTGCCACCACGGCCCTTCCCGGCAGCACCGTCTTGACCTTTCTCTTTGTCGTGCATCTTATATTCAGCCCTCTGTTTCTCAACAAGTTGCTGACCTGCCGGCATTCTTGGAGATCGTGGCCCTTGGTGAGGTGAATTTTGCAGTATGGCCCGTCGGACTTCCCGGTCTTCTCAGCGGCAGCAGCCTCCCGGCAATCAGCGCACGTGGCAGCTCCCTTTCCGGGGGTTTCGGCCTTCTCCTTCTTGCCGGCATTGAGGTCTCTAGAGCTCTCAACGGCCAGTACCGCCTTTCCTTTGCGCTTCTTGTTGCGCTTCCTATTTCTCCCCTTCGGGCCAGGGGCGTCGTCGTCATCATCACAGTCGACTTCGACGCTTGCCTCCTCTCCGGGTGACGGTGTCCTGGACTAGGGGGTACTCACCACGTCGTCTCCCGACCAGTGTGTCGGGCCGAGGACCCCCGTGATGATTCACTAATGGGCCACTTCGGGCAGCCCATGTCGAATACAAGGAGGATTCCACAAGACTTGGCACACAAGACAAGAACTTCTCTAAACCCTAGGCCTACGGTGCATATATAAACCGAGGCCAGGCTAGTCAATAGATCATGACATTACATCTCATAATCTTGTGGTAGAGACATGTACTCTGTACTATCCCCCATATCAATACAATCAAAAGCAGGACGTAGGGTATTATCTCTTCAAGAGAGCCCGAACCTAGGTAAAATCCTGTGTCCATGTTACCATCACTCCAAAACGCCTAGCTTAGGACCCCTACTACGAGATATGCCGGATTTGACACCGACATTGGTGCTTTCATTGAGAGCCTGCTGGCAGTCGCCGCGGTGCGATGGGAATTTAGATCGTCTCCGGCGCGATCTACACGTTGGAACCGAGCTTTGTTGTCGATGTCAGCATCTTCGTCGCCGGCTCGATTGGTCACCTCGGCGGGACCGAGGACTACGCTCCGTGCCGGATCATCAAGATCGGACGGATACTTTCATCGTCATCAACTCCGATCTCAGCCGAGATCATGGAGGAATCGTCCATGGAGCTCGGTGGCTCAACGTCAACATTGCCCCCGGGCGATCGTGCAGTTTTTCGGGACAGCAAACTCATGCTCGCCGTCCCTGCCTCCTCGAGCGTCACTTTGATGATTGCTTTGGTGTAACTGTGCGGAATTGAGTCTATAATGACCCCGTAAAATTTCATCGTATTCCGATGGAGGAATCTTCGGCGATCTACGAAATACCGGAGCCCTGTCGAATCTGGACGGGAATCGGGATGAGTTTAGGACGAGGTGTCCAGCTTCCAGCTCGGACATCGTTTGGAAGATCCCACCGTTCATCGGCTGCGGAATTCCCATACCGATCACCCCTCAAAATTTCAGCTCAATCCGACCGTTCAAACTACGGGAAACGTCCGATGAGTGCATCAATTTTTCCGATCTGTTTTCTGCGCGAAAACGAATCCGACCCGAGTTCATCTTTTTCATGAACGGGTTGTTGGACGTCCTTTTTGAAGGAAATTTTCTCATCATCTCGGTCATCTGACCAAGAGTTCGGCATCGCAAGGGCCGAATAATCATCAAGCGAACCTCGTCATCCGCGGGTTGTACGGGCCGGGCGCTCCGTTGCTTCATCAAGCCAGCATTGACCTCGTCACAAATTCCGACCTGCGTCGGCATCGCCGCGCCGTTACTTCTTCAAGCTGACGTCCACCACGCCGACCTGCTTTGACACGTCAGCTGGTATGGGGCTCTAGCGTCACCTTACCGATCTGCCCCGTCACCTCGGATAGACTGGGGGCTTCGTCATCTCCTCATCAACCCACTCCGGAGACTTCGGTGTCACCAGCCGACCAGCTTCGACACCTCGGCTGGCATGAGACTTCGGCGCCACCAGCCGACCTGCTTCAACACCTCGGCTGGCCTAATACTTCGGCGTCGCCAGTCGACCTGCTCCGTCACCTCGGTTAGACCGGGGCTTTGGCATCCCTTCATCAACCTGCTCCGGGGACTTCGGCGTCACCAGCCGACCTGCTTCAACACCTCGGCTGGCATGAGACTTCGGCGTCACCAGCAGACCTGCATGAGACTTCGGCGTCCTCCGATCACAGCTTCGCCATGTTAACTGGACCGAGGACTTCATCTCGCCACATCGACCGTGCAGCGTCGCCACTTCGTCAAGCCGAACTCTTCGTTCAGGCACCTCGGCGCCCAGGCCATATTCCTTTACTTATTTGCTTCACTTAAATTAACTAAGTAGAAGAATTTTTTTTAAATATATTATTATCTTTCTTTGTTATTACTTTTGGCTTGCACTATTTTATGAGTGCAGGAAATCGACTTCGACTGCCATCATGCGGTCACCCCGGCGTCACCTTGCCGACCTACTCCACCACCTCGGCTGGACCAGGGGCTTCGCCTCGCCACATCAGCCGAGCCGTGACACTACTTCGGAGTGCCGAACTCCTCGTTCGTCACCTCGGGATCTGCTTTGGGGCTGGGACCTTGACCCGCTATAAGCTCGGCCTGCGTCGTCAACACCGAGCACATTAACCAGCTAAGTCGCTTTAATGCTCGAATTTCTAAATTTTTGTTCGGTTCTACCGAGCATTATATTTATGTTAAATAAAAAAGTTTGTTTGTTAACAACACTTCCTTTTCCCATGATAACTGGGGGCTTCGTCGTCACGCTGCCGAACTACTCTGTCTCCTCGGCTGGACCGGGGGCTTTGCCTCACCGCAGCAACCGTGCTGCGTTGCCACTTCTCGACCCGAGCTCTTCGCTCGGTTGCCTCGGGCTTGGGGGCTGGGACCTCGGCCAGGCCGAGGACTACGTCTTTGTCCCGCCACAACCCCGGACCGCACCGAGCACATTAACTAGCTAAGTCGTTTTCGTGCTCAGCTCTCTTTAGAATTTTACTTTTTGTTTGGTTCGACCAAGCACTATACTTTTTTGACAAAAAGTTGTTTGTGAAAAACTTTCTTTGTCAAAACTTTGTTTGTTACAAACAAGTTCAAATACCCCGTTTACTTGGGGGCTTCCTTTATGAAACATTTTCTTTCTGCATGTGATTATTATTGTACACCTTCTTTCCTTGCTCGTGTATTATGCCAAAATATGCATCATGTTGACTTAAGTGTTCCGCAAAGCTGGGTTGCCTGGCTCCTGTGCTTACCCCTACGTTCCCGATTGTTCGGCTAGGGAGTAAAGGGAGCACCTCTGCGATTGTTACGATCGGGTCATCCGAACTCGTACCTCAGACGGGTGAAGCCGAAAGCTAGCGCTCTTATTGTTTTCAACTATGGTCGGCACACGACGGAACTCACGCGTACACAAATCTATTGCACAACTCTCATAGTAATCATGAGCGACCAAAGAAAGGTACCGTTGGGGGCACAATTTTCTTTGAAGATGCTTCTTACGTTACATAAGTAATATAGCATAAGTTCCCTGGGCGCGCTTTGTCTGTTACAGCCTCATGGCCTGATTGCCTGGTTATCCGAAACACCGCCGATATTTTTGGTAGGCGGAGTAGATAACACTTTTCGGCCCTTGGCCAAAGAGGGAGAAGCCGACGGTCGGTTAAGAAGCGTTCAAAGTTCGGGCAAACACAGATATTATATAAGTACTTCGGTACATACAATCATTATACATAAAATTCTTTTACCCAAGTCACTTGGGGGCTCTTAAATTAATATGAGCCGTTTTATAATAGATGTTTTCTTCTTAGTCGTTGCAAAGTCTTTTTCTACCACTCCTTTCTCGACTCAAGTGTATGATCAATAGTCGGGTAGCCTGGTTTCTCTCTAAAGCCGCTCGCGTTTAGTTCGCTAAACTGGCCTGAGAAACACTCCGCCTTCGGGATAGGGAGGTTGAAGCCGAAGGCTGACCCACTTGAAGTCTAGAGATCAGATGTGTCATGTCAAAGCACGACGGAAGCACAATTTTAAGACCAATTTCGTATTGGCACCAAAAAACTTGATTCAATCTAGACGTAAAGTTTTTTACGCAAGTTTTTTGGTCTTTTGAGCTTATAACATCTTTCACCTATTTTATGTTTTCCTTTCAGGAAGCGGGACACTCTCTTGGTTGAGGTGTTCGGCGTGATGGTCTTGCTAGGAAACTCTTTTCTAAACTATAGTTCGGCATCTTTCCTGCTGAACTCCACCTTGGTGTTGTCAAAACATACATGATGGTTGAACTAGTTCCCGAGGAGGTACGATCCTAGGGCCGGCCATGTTGCCCAACCCAAGTCTCGGGGGCTACTGCATTGACAATTCAATGTAGAAAATTTAAGTGCAATACAGTTTCCGAGGAGATTATGATCCTCAGGTTGGTCGGCCGCACCTAACCTGAGTCTCAAGGTCTGTGCACACCGCTTTTGTGTTCCTAAGTATGGTTCCGAGCTAGAAGTTGATCCTCAGGCCGATTTCGCGAATCGACCTGAGTCTCGGGGGCTACTGGGATCAGCGGTCTTATGTCATCCTTCAGGCGCATCTCGGGTTATAGACCGACACACACCTTGAGGGCTACTGGCTATATATCTCGGCAGAGAATAAATTGCACCAACCGAAAATATCCACAAAAAATCAGCCCATGGTTGGGGTGGTGCACCACCTCGAAAGTAGTCCGGCATAAAGCTCGGGCGCAAGTGGCTGGCTCCATAGAGAGTGTTTCCGACATTAAGCTCGGATGAATTCCTTTAATTTTTTAAGGTCCAAGGTAGTTTATGATACCTCGGACGCTGATCATCATTGGAGCTTGGATGCAGTCCGGTGTTGGAGCTCGGAAGCAGTCCGGCATAAAGCTCAAGATCGGAGACGCCTTAGAAGCAGTCCGGCATAAAGCTCGGATGTGAATGGCTGGCTCCATAAAAGACTATTCCGGCATTTAAGCTCGGATGAAGTCCTTCAACTTTTTCAAGACCGAGGTAATCTATGACACCTCGGATACAGTTCGGCGTTGGAGCTCGAACACAGTTCGGCGTTGGAGCTCGAACACAGTCCGGCGTTGGAGCTCGGACATAGTCCGGCGTTGGAGCTCGGCTGCAAAAAGATACCTCGGATACAGTCCGGCGTTGGAGCTCGGACATAGTCCGGCTTTGGAGCTCGGCTGTAAAAAGACACCTCAGATGCAGTTCGGCGTTGGAGCTCGGACGCAAGAGGACACTGCCGCACGGGAAACCCTTCAAACCCGAGGTGTGGCGTAAAAAATAATAAGGCATTGATAAAGGCCGATAACTTAAAGGGGCTCCTCGGATGCCCGACGTGTGAACTCTTCGGATTCAGCTCGGCGATCCTCAAGATCGGACATGGGAAGATTTGTTGAACCAGTTTTCAAGACCGACGACCGAAGACAAAGAACTGTTCGGAAGAACTGAGGAGCGTCCCCAACTTGAAGACCGGTTCAGGGGGGCTACTGACGGTGTCCTGGACTAGGGGGTACTCACTACGTCGTCTCCCGACCAGTGGGTCGGGCCGAGGACCCCCGTGATGATTCACTAATGGGCCACTTCGGGCAGCCCATGCCGAATACAAGGAGGATTCCACAAGACTTGGCGCACAAGACAAGGCCTTCTCTAAACCCTAGGCCTACGGTGCATATATAAACCGAGGCCAGGCTAGTCAATAGATCATGACATTACATCTCATAATCTCGTGGTAGAGACATGTACTCTGTACTATCCCCCATATCAATACAATCAAAAGCAGGATGTAGGGTATTATCTCTTCAAGAGATCCCAAACCTGGGTAAAATCCTGTGTCCATGTTACCATCGCTCCAAGATTCCTAGCTTAGGACCCCTACTACGAGATATGCCGGATTTGACACCGACACCGGGGAGTCGCCTTCCTTCTTCAGCTCGAGCACATTTGTCCGCCAAGGTGTAGAGCTCATTGACAGTCTTGGGGAGCTTAATCTTCATCTTGGCTCGCATCCTCCTATTGCGCACGTTCAAATGGAACGCGGCGATGACAGCTGCAGTATGAATTTCTGGGATGTTGCGATGCATTCGGCTGAATCTCTGGATGTACTTTATCAAAGTTTCTCCCTCCTTTTGTGGGAGGACTTGGAGATCGCTGGGCTGGCCTGGCTCCTAGTGACCACCCGTGAAGGCGCCAACGAACTCATTGCACAGATCAGCCCATGATGAAATGGAATTCTCCGGCAGGTGCATCAGCCACGATCTCACATTTGGCTTAAGTGCCAAAGGGAAATAGTTGGCGAGCACCTTTTCATCTATTCCTCTTGCGGCTTGGACAGCTATCGTGTATATGCCTAGGAACTCTGCCGGGTTTAGCTTTCCGTCGTAATTCTTTGGTAGCTCAGGCTTGAAAGCTCGGGTCGACGGCCAGCAGACCCGTCGCAGCTCACTAGTGAAGGCGGGGCAGCCGACCTCGTAAGGAAGGTACCCGCCTGCATTGGGCGCGGGGTTGCCGACGTCTGGACTGTTGCGCTTGTCGGATTGACGGTGAGCTTCCTGGTGTCGCTCGATGGTGATACGCGCGTCTTCTTTCCGCCGGTCTTCAAGGACACGCCGTTGGTCCCGGTGGTCACGTGGGCCGCATTAGACTATTGATGCCTCGTTGTGCTCGTAGGCATGTGAAGCTTGCTGCGGTTTCCTCTGGGCCTATTGTCGCGGAGGGGATTGCACCGTTGGTGTAGCCCCTTCAACGTGCTCGTCGGCCCGGGCTGCTGCTGCCGTTCGCATACGCCGCGATGGTTCTGCATGCCAGGTCTTGTTAGCTTCGACGAAGGAGATCAAGCTCTGAATGGTAGCTCTCCATTCATCCATCTTATCGGCCGTCGGCATGAAGTTGAGCAGCATCTGGACTCGCGCCATGGCTTCCTCTGTTGTGTCTGGCATGGCGAAAGAGGTGGACCGCGACGTCGCTCGGCTCTTGATGGGATCAAGAGAAGCGTCATCGCGTTCTCGGTGCCGTGCGCCGCTCGCCGGGGCCGTCTGATGTGTAGGAGGCCGAGCATGTGGATTTGCGGCCTCGCTCAGCGCTCCATGTTGTTCCACGCGGGGCGCATGCCCAGCAGCTCTGCCAGCGGTGGGGGCAGCTGTAGGGTCACGGCTTGCACCAGACCGGGTGCCCCCGTGACGGTCGCGGCCATCCGAGCGGCGGGGGGAGGTGAAGGACGGCCATTCCCCTCGACCACAATGTCAGGGCCCGGCTCGCGAAGTCGTTGCTGTGGTTGCTCCTCTCCGGCGCCTTCTGCCCCACCTCCGGTCGTGGGGGACTGGACGGGGACGCCTCCTGCGCCGGCCGCGTCGCCCACGATGCCCGCCTCACTTGCGACTGCTGTGGTGTCGATGGCGCCCGCGGCCGTGTGCGAGGGGGCCTTCGAAGTGGAGGGATGTGTGGCCGCTCCGGATTTCTTCTTGGGAGCCATTGTTGGAGAAGATGACGAAGAAGATTGATGCACCGATCACAATCTCGGGTTCGCACCAGCGCAGCGCCCCCTACCTGGCGCACCAAAGATGTCGGGGCTGGAGGCACACGATCACCTATGGGGCCATTGGCCCTTTTGTGGTTCGGCGAGGGGCATGGACGCAGGCACAAAGAGCAGAGACAGTGAGACGACACGGCGATTTACCCAGGTTCGGGCCGCTGTGAAGCGTAAAACCCTACTCCTGCTTTGTGGGTGGATTGATCAGGGGAACACGAAGAACGCGCAGCACTCCAGCCCGGCAAGGGTTGCCTTCGGGGGAGTGACTACGCGTGTACAAATGCTCAAAAGTCTGAATCCTCAGCTAGGTTGCCTTGGGCCTCCTTTTATAGCACAAAGGGGCAACCACAGTGGCAAAACAGACATTGTCTGAATACTAGATAGCTAGCAGAGCTTATCATACCTAACTCTGGCATTAGAGACAAAATGCCATCATTGCTAGTCTAGGTGGCCTCCAGGGGTGCATCCCCGGCAAGCTTATACCACCGCTCTAGCTAACTATTGCCCCCCACCTCGACACGTCTAAGGATGGGTGTCAAGGAGGGGTAATTTTCCTTCCAGCGTGTAGCCACGTGCTTAGCGAGAGCCTCTTAGCCGCCTGGGGGCTCGACACCGCATTGATAAGTGACTGGCCTTAGGATGAGGTGGAGCGGTGACAGATTGGCTCATGTCTGCCGGGGGATGGCTTGCCGTGCCTTCAAGAGGGGGCGCACGTCCTGGTCCCTGGCAAGCCCCGGGGGAGTGCTTGGCGCGCAGCAGTCCCAGGTTTGAGCTGCCGCGTAGAGCTCGTTCTAGTTCGTCTTGATCATTGTCGGGTTGGCTCGATGCGTGAAGGGTTTTTGCTGTTGTCGCCTGTGCGTAAGTAAGGGGCACTGGGTACCCCTGTCCTAGTGCACCGACACCCGTTGAGGTAACTTATTGTTTTACGAAAGTTCTTCGGTTTCATGCTAATCGAAGGTGGTTACTAATAAGACTTGATCAACCTTATTAATGGATCATTTTCGAGAGGTATGAAGTTGATGAATTTAGTAGACACAATTCTCTGTATCCACTTTTTGTTTTCTGTTCTCTTAGTTAAAAAAAATAAAATGCCATGTTTATCCTGTTTTCTAAATTTCCCGTGCAATAAAAAAATGACCCAAAAATAAAAGTTCTCAGAATGTCCTGAAAATTTAATACATTTTTTCTGAATATGTCTGAATTTTTGGTACAAATAACACCAGAGGGGGTGAACCTGGTGCCCACAAGACACCAGGGCGCGCCAGCCACCCCTGGCACCGCCTGGTGGGTGGTGGGCCCCATGTGGGTCCCCTCACTTATTCCCTTAGCCCATGTCATCTCCTACCTCCAGAAAAAAGTCACCATTGCTCTCTCCCTCGTGTTCCTGCTCAAGAACCCGTGGATTTTGATTTCTTTGATCGAAGCTCCATTTCCGAAACTGTTTTAGGGGATTGCTTCTTGGTATGTAACTCCCCCATTGCTCCCATTAGTTTTTGATTTAGTGGTTTATTTTCAGAATAATTAGCTACTCCTGGTGTTGTTGTAGATGAGCTTGCATGTTGAATTCTTAGAGTTCTAAGTAGTTTGAATGCTTGATATGGTCTCTAGGCATCCTTATGACTAGTTGCTATCAATCTTATTAAGTTTTGTTGACAAAAAATTTTGTGGACTAAAAATTTCAGAAACTTATTTGTAGACAATAAGATGAATTTCTTTAGGAAGTACTCCTCCAAGAATAATGCTAGAGGAGTCATTGGGGAATCATCTGATAGCGACCTCAACACTCCGAGGAAGGAGGAAGTGCGGCCGTGCGAATGGCCACATACTCCCTTTATGGAGGAGGCCGGTTTCCATCAAGAATTTGTCGGGCTGACCAATTTCCTCGCAGATGAGCATGACCAGTACCACATCCTTACAAATTCCTTTGTGCAAAGTTTTCATTTTCTGAGTAAGAATGATCCTCCTGAAGTGCAGTTCAATCTTTATGCTTAAAATTATAAGATATCACTTGCCAACTTTTGTGACATATGTCTAATTCCTTCTGACGGGGAATTAAGAGAGCCTAGACCAGCAGAGCTTGAGCACTTTCTCCTCACTTTAAGAGTGTGTGATGAAAGAGGCATGTCAAAAGCCACTGCTACCAGTTTGCAGTTTCCTTCTGTTCACTACTTTGCTCTTTTCATTTCGAAATGTTTAACTGCTAAGGAAAAGGTCGGTGCACTTAGTGCCCCTGACCTTGCCATTTTACGTCGTGCATTACACAATGATCATACTTTTAGCTTAGGAGCTATTGTTGCACGACGCCTACACCTTAACAAGAGAAAGGGCAAGATACATGGTGGCATTTATGCTACTCGTTTAGCGAGTCATTTTGAAGTTCAGATACGCCCACAAGATTATCTTTTACCCAAGGTTTATCTAGATCACAGGTCGTTGTTGGACCACCACTTTATTGATAAAGTTGATCTCTCTCATAATATTCGCTACAACTTAGTATCCAGCATCGTAACCCGTGATGTTATCCCATTGCCTGCACCTGCCTCGTTTGATTCTGTTGCCAGGAACGGATACAGAATTATGCCAGATGACATTATCGCCTACCGGAACAACCTAGCAGCAGCTGAGGAGGAACCCCAGGAGTGGGACGCTCAGGTGCCACCACCACCTAGTATCGACTCAGACTATTATCCGGGCTACGGATGGTGATTACCAAGCTAGGCCAAAAGCCCAAGCTTGGGGGAGTACGTGTTTCCACCAACATTCTATTCATGTTCACGCATTTCATTCCAGTTGTCGGTGCTCACACTTTTTCATTGTACTATCCATGTTAGATTTATTTTCTTGCTTTCTTCTTGTGTGTTTAAAAAACTTTGAGAAAATCCAAAAATACTTCTTGCTTATTTTCGGTTTTTCTTTTCAGTTTAGTTAGTTGTAGTATTAAAAGAAAACCCAAAAAGATTTCTCATTTCTTCTTTTGCTTGTTGGGAGTTCTCCCATGTAAATAGTTTTTCTCATTTTTGTTTTTCCTTCTCTTATTTGCTTCTTCACGGAAAACTAAAACCTCCAAAAATATTCCAGTGTGTTTCTCTGAAATTCTCTTCCTTTTTATTGAGTCATACCAAGGAGAAGACCGCGATGAAAATGTTGAGTGGCTCTCATATGCTTTACTGTTAATCTAAAAAAGAGCCTATATTACTTTGTCTTCTCCTCTTGAATAAAATGTTTGCAGATTCGAGCTTAGTCCCCGGCACTCTTGCATTATTATTATTTTCATATCATTCGATCGTGCAAGTGAAAGGCAATAATGACGGTATTTGATGAATTGGCCATGGCAAAGAGAAGCGGGTATGAACTCAACTTTTTTTTGTTTTTGTAAATATGTTTAACCTGGTATCCATGATTCAGCATATTATGATTAAACATGTTTGCAATGACGATTAGAGATTATAGTTGCTCATGCCATGCTCAAGTAGCTAGGAGTGGATAATGATTTATCTTAGATGTCAACATGAATTAAAATGGTTGTGATGTAGTATGATGATATGGTATCCTCCTCTGAATGTTTCAAGTGGCTTGACTTGGCACATGTTCACGCATGTAGTTGAATCAAAAACCAATATAGCCTTCCTGATATTTATGTTCATGGTGTCCATATCCTACTCATGATAGCATTCAATATTTATTATTCATAATGCATGTTTATGACCGTATTTGCTCTCTAGCTGGCCGCTTCTCAATCTATTTGCTAGCCTTCACATGTACTAAGCGGGAATACTACTTGTGCATCAAAGTTATTCCAGATGAGTCCACCATATCTACCTATATGCGGTATTACCTTGTCGTTCCAAGTAAATTTGCATGTACCACCTCTAAAATTTCAAATAAACATCTGTTTTGTGTGCCTGGACCGCTCATGGAGCAACAGGGGGTGGTCAGTATCTTCCATGTTAAGCGGGTTATTCTCATGATGAGTGTTTATTCACTCGTCCTTGCACGAGAAGGGCAGTAATAGGGATTCCCAATCTCGAAATCAAAAGAAATGCAAATAATTAAACAAAACTCCCCCAGGAATGTTGTTGGTTTGGACGGTACCCGTGGATTCGGCTCATCGTGGAGTGTGTTTGTTGGTGGAGGGGGCGTAAACCTTTACTTTTATCGCTTGGGAACTGCCGCTAATTTGTTTAACATGGAAGATATTGATAGCTCTTGAATGTTGAGTGATCACCTTCTAAAATAAGCGCCAGATCTGAGAGCACTATTGTCATCCTCATGCATTGTGTATAGTGAATGTTGGATGCATCATGACTGGATCTTTTCTACCATGAACTACAATGTTTAGTCGCTGCTTGAACTTTGGAGGTGCTCTACATTTACGTTTTGCGGTCTCGGAAAGGGCTAGCGAGATACCACTATTGTCATATTATATCATGATTGTTTTGACAAATGTTTGCATTTGAGATATCTTATTATTGCTCGCTAGTTGCTTGTGTCATTGATATGAGTTAATATAATCTTTAAGAGTTATTGTTGACATGGTTAGTCATAATCTTTGCTGAAAACCTGGGTGCTACTTAAGCATATGTATGTAAACAAGAACAAAAGAGTTCGTAAAAGTTTTTCTTTCTCACTTTTAGTTTGTCAACCGAATTGCTTGAGGACAAGCAAGGGTTTAAGCTTGGGGGAGTTGATACGTCTCCATCGTATCTACTTTTCCTAACGCTTTTGTTCTTGTTTTGCACTCTAATTTGCATGATTTGAATGAAACTAACCCGGACTGACGCTATTTTCAGCAGAACTACCATGGTGTTGTTTTTGTGCAGAAATAAAAGTTCTCAAAACAGAACGAAACTTTTTGGAGAATTATTTCAAAATATTTGAGGAATATTGGAGCCAGAAGCCACCAGAGAGGGGGCCCAGGGTGCCCACCACTCACCAGGGCGCGCCAGCCCCCCCTCGTGCGGCCTGGTGGGTGGTGCTCACCTCGTGGGCCCATTGATCCTAATTCCAGCGCTATAAAATCCTATTTTTCCAGAAAAAATCAAGGAGAAAGTTTGATCATGTTTCACGATACGGAGCCGCCGCCACCTCCTGTTCTTCATCGGGAGGCCAGATCTGGAGCCCGTTTGGGGCTCCGGAGAGGGGAATCTCCGGTCTTCGTCATCATCACCCCTCCTTCATCACTAATTCTATGATGCTCCCCACCGGGAGTGAGTAATTCCTTCGTCGGCTTGATGGTCGGTGAGGAGTTGGATGAGATTCATCATGTAATCGAGTTAGTTTTGTTAGGGCTTGATCCCTAGTATCCACCATGTTCTAAGATTGATGTTGCTATGACTTCGCCATGCTTAATGCTTGTCACTAGGGCCCGAGTGCCATGATTTCAGATCTGAACCGTTTATGTTATCATCATTATATCTATGTTCTTGATCCAATCTTGCCTAGTCATATGCACCTATTACGTGTTGTGATACGTCAACCCCATAGTGACAATATTTGGGATACTTCACGGTGATGACCGTAGTTTGAAGAGTTCATGTATTCACTATGTGTTAATGCTTTGTTCCGGTTCTCTATTAAAAGGAGGCCTTAATATCCCTTAGTTTCCTTATGGACCCCCCTGCCACGGGAGGGTAGGACAGAAGATGTCATGCAAGTTCTTTTCCATAAGCACGTATGGCTATATACGGAATACATGCCTACATTACATTGACGAACTGGAGCTAGTTCTGTGTCGCCCTAGGTTATGACTGTTATATGATGAATATCATCCAATGAATACACCGATCCAATGCCTACGAGTTTTCCACTTATTGTTCTGCTAAGTTACTATTGTTGTTGCTATGGTTGCACTTGCTACAAAGCTATCACTGCTACTGTTACCGCTACTGCTACTGTTACTACTGCTATCATACTAATATTACTGTGCTACTGATCACTTTGCTACAGATATTTATCTCCAGGTGTGGTTGAATTGACAACTCAACTGCCATTACTCTCAAATATTCTTTGGCTCCCCTTGTGTTGAATCTATAAATTTGGGTTGAATATTCTACCCTCCAAAACTGTTGCGATCCCCTACTTGTGGGTTATCACGATCCCGCATCGCCTAAGTTAAAAACTACTCCGAGTGAGGACATCATCCGCACTCGGGGGCTTAGCAACGAACCTGATTTCGCCTAAGTTATAAACTTCTTCGAGTGAGGACATAATCCACACTTGGGGACTTAGCTGCAAACCTGGTTTCGCCTAAGACAAAGATTATGCCGAATGGGGACATCGTCCGCATTCGGTGGAAATATAAACAAACACCCAGAACGATCAAATAAAGGCATTCAAATGTCATGTAGTTCAAAGCAAAAGTGCAGATAGCCTTAGCAGCAAAGTCACGGCGAATGTATCGATACAAAAACCACTAGGCGTACCGAGGCAAATATCATTTAAAGTTTTTATCTGAAGATCAGTCGGATGATGATAGACACGCTGCATCGGTAAAGGTGTCCAAGTCAATGAGTTCTGCAATACGAGTGGCCGCCGACAGGAAAGTCTCCATGAACTCGTCGATCTTGGCATTCTTCCTGTTTGACGACCTTCAATGACTTCAACTTTTCCTCGTCCACGCCCCTGCAGTGCACGCGGACGAGGGAGAGAGCAATGTCTGTTCCGGCCCAAGCTGCGGATTTCTTCCATGACTGATCTCGGCGTGGCACATCCTTCAAACGGTTCATGAGGACATCCAAGTCACCCGGGAGCTCTTCGTCAGGGGTGGTCTCTTTGTCAATCTCCTTGGTTGCTTCACGCAAACGGTTGAGGAAGATAGCCACCTCCACGGTGCGCTCATCAAACCGAAGCAACGCAAGTGCTGCACTATCGCGGAGGAGTCCGGCACTCGGATCCAGCTCCTTCTCAATCTTGGAAGTTTCATCTTCCACGTCCAAACACAGATCTGACGGACATTCGGAAAAAAGGAATTAAGGGTGGTAGAAAGATAAGTTGGAAAAGGTTTGAAGTTTGATCGGGCCGAGTGCGTACCTTTGAGCCTCTCATTCATTTCGCCGCAGTAGTCCTCAACGAGCTTCTCCAGCTCGAGCTTTTTGGACGTGACTTGTTTCAGCTTTGTCTCTGCCTCGACAGCCTCCTGAGTGCTCCTCTTGGCGACATCCTCCAATACCTTCTTCTCCTCCCCCCACTTCTCAAGTGACTTCAGTTTGTCCTCCGCTTCCTTCGTTTTCCGACTGGCCTCCTTCTAGGCAAATGCCAAATCACGGACTTTTTTCTCCAAGGCCTCCTTCATGGTCTTTATAGAAATGGAAGCCCGCAGCCTCTTAGTAAGCTGAAGAATTTCGTTACGTACATCTGATGAAGTACTTTTAGTCGGATAGGGAAAAAGATCGAACTCAAAGTAGTCGGTTGAGATCTGGTTACCTCCGAGTGTCAGTTTCTCTTGCTCCAAACGGGTACTCTTGGTCTTCTCAGCTTCGAGGCTACGACGCAGGTCCTACACCTCTTTCTCAAGGGTGTTGTAGCGAGACCCGAGATCGCACACGCCCTGCAAAAATAAACAACAACAACAACAACAACACCTCTTTCTCAAGGGTGTTGTAGCGAGACCCGAGCTCGCACACAACAACAACAACAACAACAACAACAACAACAACAACAACAACAACAACAACAAAGGAATATCGGTGATGACGATCAGACGCAATGTTGAAGTTAAAACGCATTCGGATCTTTAGACTGTTGCCGACTGCTTCAGTTGACGACAGCCTCGGGGACTACACCCAGTGGATGCGCTCAGCGCGCTCCCACTGGAGAACTACATGTTCTACACCCCGTCGATCAACGTCGAGAGGCTCTGGTCCATGGACCATCACCGCATCCTCTTTGACAAGTATCTCATCATTCTGATTATGTCTTCAGCATCAAGTTCATTCGAATTTTGAGACTGTCGCCGACTGCTCCAGTCGACGGCAGCCTTGGGGACTACACCCAGTGGGTGTGCTCAGCGCGCTCCCAATGGAGAACTACAGGCTCTACACCCCGATGGTCAACGTCGAGAGGCTCTGGTCCATGGACCATCACCGCATCCTCTTCGACAAGTATCTCATCATTCGGATTATGTCTTCAGCATCAAGTTCATTCGGATTTTGAGACTGTCGCCGACTGCTTCAGTCGACGGCAGCCTCGGGGACTACACCCAGCGGGTGCGCTAAGCGCGCTCCCACTAGAGAACTACAGGTTCTACCCCCGACGGTCAACGTCGAGAGGCTCTGGTCCATGGACCATCACCGCATCCTCTTCGACAAGTGTATCTCATCATTCGGATTCAACTACCTAACATTCGGATTCTGAGACTGCCGCCGACTGCTTCAGTCGACGGCAGCCTTGGAGACTACACCCAGTGGGTGCTCTCAGCGCGCTCCCACTGGAGAACTATAGGTTCTACACCCCGATGGTCAACGTCAAGAGGCTCTGGGCCATGGACCAACACTGCATCCTCTTCGACAAGTATCTCATCATTCGGGTTTAACACTAAACACCCAGTGGGTGTACTCCTGACGTAAACCCACTCGAGACTCTACGTAAACTCACTCGGTATTCTACGAGATTCTAAAAACATCTTCAACACAAAAAATTCTGTCTACAGAAGGTACTTATGAGAGTACTTACTCGGACAGTCTTCTCCAAAACCTCGCCAGCATCGCGAGCCTCCTTCTACTTGTCGTTCATCAACCTCAGTTGGATCAGCGCCTCCTTGCTCGCTCCCACCTGGTCCTCCGGGACACGTTGCAGTCCGATGACACTAGTCATAGGGGGGAGTTGGAGGACGTGTTCCGAGTGTGGGTCCTATTCTCGACGAAGTCCCTCGGGCTGGAGGTGGCTCCTGGGCAGGCAAGGTGTCTTACATCACGACGTCCGCATCGCTGGTGGGATTCGGCAGGTCAACCTGGTCGTCCGCATCAATCTGAAACACCTCACGTGGCTCTACAAGCATTTGATGACCATTCGGAAATAAGTCAAGAGGGGAGACAAAGAACTCGGAGTTCATGAATGGGCGAAACCGAGTGTTACCTTTTGAAGTTGCAGTGTTGACCTCGGCCTTGTCCTACCCCAGTAAGGCAGACGAAGTGTCAGCCCTGCAGGAAAATCGCTCGGATTGTTTATCACATTCGGTCAATACTCGAAGCGACAATCGGTACAAGGGTACTTATGCGGAGTCCACTGGCACGTTCATCTTTGTCTTGGGTAGCGCTGCTTTCCGGGGTTTGCTAGTTGAGATCTTTGCCTGTTTGGCGTTCTTCTATGGAGATGCAGTGGGCTCACTGCGACCGCGCTTCGAAGTCCGAGTGGGAGGAATACTTGTGGAGGGCTTGGTGACACCGAGACCTCCCGTGCGGCCTCCACGGACTCCAAGGTCCAGGCGAGCCTTCGAGCGGGACTCGGGGAGCACCTCCTCCGAAGGAGAAGACTCCGCCTCGTCTCCTGGTTCTGACTCCTTCTCGTCCTCTTCAGCCTCGCTGTCGTCTTCATATTCTTCTTCATCGTCCGAGTCGCCATGGCGCTCGTTGTCGCTGGCCACGTCTGCGGTCACATGATCGCCGGCGGGTATCAAACTCACCATGTCTGTGTAACCCTGTCAAGATGGAAACTACGACGATCAATATTCATCAAAGGAAAACTACATCACTCAGAAATAACGGTGGCACTCGGTGTTTACCTCACTCGGCGGATGGTCGGCCGAGTATGGGGGCACGCGTCTCGATCCTCTGGGGTTGTCCCGAGCTGGAGTTATGGCCTTCAACTTGTTTGCTACGGCCTTTGTGCTGAGCTCCTTTGGGTGCATGCGAGTGGCGTCCCTCGGACCCGAGTACTGCCACATGGGATGGACCATGGCCAGCAGCGGCTGGATTATTCTCTGGAAGAAGACCTCCAGCAGATCTAGGCCGTTGACGCCCTGGTTCACTAGGGCTACCAGCGCAATCACAAGCAGATCTACATCAACCTTCTCCTCCTTGGACACGGTTAACTTTGGGAGCCGCCGAACGCGTTCGGCAAAATACGGAGGGAGGCCCGACTGACCATCACCAACGGGGACGTCCTCGCAGTAAAACCACATGGACTGCCAACCCTTAACCGTATTAGGGAAGTTCAGCGCTCGCCGGGGATTTCACGGCGCCACAATTCGAGTGGACTTCGCGTTCACAGGTGTGTCCTGACGTGCCGAAATTTACCGAGTGGACAAAGACTGGTCAAACATTCACCGAGTGGATAAAGTCTTGTCAAGCACTCGGGTAAATCTTCAACCACTTCCAGAATATCCGAATGAAGACCGGACAAAAGCTCTAATAATGGCATCTCCAAGCCTAAAGTTTATCTCTCTCGAGAACTGATCTACATCGAGTCGAGTGGCTTGAGCGGTCAAGATTGTTCGAGTCATTCGAAAGATATTTAACCTTGAATCGGTTGCGGCTCAAATACCGAGTGGGAAACGACCCGACTCGTTTCAAAACGTTCCCGAGACATTACCAGCATCACGACATGCTGGCCACTCGGCTCCCTAAGACTCAACCGATTCGGGGGCTACTGACGAGGTCACATACCCTAGGTAGGGTCATGTACCTCTATTCTAGGACACTCTTGGGGTCCTACAAGTTCATGGAAGTCCCTGGATTACCTTGACACTCGGACGAATGTACAAGATGCACTCGGATCCTTGGAAGTCACTCAGACGTCATCAACCACTCGGCGCCTCCCTAGTACTCGGATAGGAGGAAGTAGGAGCGACGTGGGAGCTGCAACGTTCGAGGGACTTAATACGCCTTAAGTACTGTAAAGACCACGTTACCTGTAACGCATGTACTTACCTTAGCAGTTTCCGGTAACTCTTGTAGTTACTAGCATTAATGACCCTAGTGATGGCGCCCGGCTGGTGGTGGCGCACTCTATATAAGCTATCCCCCGACACCGGAGCAAGGGTTACGAACTCCTTGGAATCAGATACCTACACCAAGAAAACACTTAGCCCCGGGGCTCGAGACGTAGGACTTTTACCACTCCCGAGTGGGGTCCGAACTCGTAAATTCCGAGTGTGACACTTACTCCATAGCTAGGCTTCGCCCTACTCATTCGTACCACCCGTACTACTGTCAGCATTACTCCCACGACAGTACTGTAACTCTGAAAAGGCAAAAACACGTAGAAAACAGGAACTAGGCACAGGGTCAATAGGTTAGTGGTCAAAAATATTATAAATTGGTAAATAAATACCCAAAAAGTATCCTGGAATGATAATATATAAGCATGGAACAATCAAAAATTATAGATATGTTGGAGACGTATCAGCATCCCCAAGCTTAATTCCTGCTCGTCCTCGAGTAGGTAAATGATAAAAATAGAATTTTTGATTTGACATGCTACCCATTATGTAATCTTTGGTATGTATGCTCAATGAGAAATGATGAATTAACAAACAGCAACATAGTAATATTTATAAGTATAGGAAACAAAATCATTGATTTTTCGAAGTATACGATCCTAAAAGAATGTTTACCCCTATTCATCTTATTATATTAGCAAGGCATGACTCCGTCTTCACCACATAGATACAAATGTTAAGCACCGCGGTGTCCAAGTCAGGCAATTGCATCATAGTTTTTCAATATGCATCAACTTTTTATTCTTCACGCAATACATGAGTGTGAACCATTGGACATAGCATATAGGTGGTATAGAATATGATGGTAGGTATCAAAGGGGTAAAAAGTGGAGAAGATAGTCTCACATCAACTAGGCGTACCGACGAGCTATGGAGATGCTCATCGATAGATATCAATGCAAGGAGTAGGGATTGCCATGCAAGTGATGCACTAGAGCTATAAGTGTATGAAAGCTCAACTGAAGCTAAGTGGGGTGTGCATCAAACTTGCTTTCTCATGAAGACCTCGGGCATTTGAGGAAGCCCGTCATCGGAATATACAAGCCAAGTTTATTATATGAAAAGGTAATTCCCACTAGCATATGGAAGTGGCAACATAGGAGACTCTCTATATGAAGAACATGGTGCCACTTTGAGGCACAAGTGTGGTAAAGGATAGTAGCAAAGTCCCTTCTCTCTTTTCTCTCTTTTCTCTCATTTTTTTATATTTATTTTTTTATGGTGGGCTTTTCTTTTTGCCTCCCCCATTTTCTCTTTTTTTATATGGTGGCCTCATTTGGCCTCCCCCATTTTTATTTCATTTTTTGTCCGGAGTCTCATCCCTACTTGTGGGGGAATCATAGTCTCCATCATCCTTTCCTCACTGGGACAATGCTCTAATAATGATGATCATCACACTTTTATTTACTTCCAACTCAACATGAAGGATTGATAGGAAGATATGACTCTGTATGAATGCCTCTGGCAGTGTACCAGGATGTGCAATGATCTAGAGTGACATGTATCAAAAATATGAAGAACGGTGGCTTTCCCACAAATACTATGTCAGCTCTATATGATCATGCAAAGCATTATGATGATGAACGAACTAGTCATGTGAAGTGACGATGGAATTTGCATGGCAATATATCTCGGAATGGCTATGGAAATGCCATAATAGGTAGGTATGGTGACCTTTTGAGGAAGATATAATGAGGCTTGTGTGCAACAGAGCGTATCATGTCGCGGGGTTTGGATGCACCGGCGAAAGTTGCACCGATCCTCGAGGTGAGAATGGGCTATGCACGGTACCGAAGAGGCTAGAAAATATGAGAAGGTGAAGATGCGTATGTCGATGGTGTCACATTAGTCATAAAGAACTCACATACTTATTGCAAAGTTTTATTAGTTTCATCACAATCAAAGTACTCCTCGCATGCCCCGAGGGAGGAGTTTGGTAGGAGTTAACCATCGCGCGTCCCCGACTTGAAACAACACTAGGATTTCAACGAGGAATATAAATTCTCACACATCATCACCATGCCTCTTTAATTTTTAGATGAATAACAAGTTAACACCTCTTAATCTCGACACTTCTATGAATCAACAATTTTGGACTCACACCTTTTTCATATTACTACATCAATGTCATTGACCCACAACTTCTCTATATGTGCTACACGATGGTTTTGATTATCATTCATTGAATACCTAATATTCTTGGACTAGTCTTATGACCCATGCAAATTACCGCCACTATTTATTCAGATCTCAAACAAGTATAAGTGAAGAATGAGAGCATATTATTTATATAAAATCTACACTCCACCGTTCTCAAAAAGATATAAGTGAAGTACTAGAGCAACTGCCTAGCTCAAAAGATATAAGTGAAGCACATAGAGTATTCTAGAAAATTATCATGAAGGTGTTTCTCTCTCAAATAGGTGTGTCCAGCAAATGATGATTGTGACAAACTGAAAGTAAAAGCAAACAAAAGCAAACGACGCTCCAAGCAAAACACATATCATGTGATGGATAAAAATATAGCTCCAAGTGACATACCAATGGATTGAGACTAAAGAGGGGATGCCTTCCAGGGCATTCCAAAGCTTAGACGCTTGAGTCTCCTTAGAATTATACTTGGGGTGCCTTGGGCATACCCAAGCTTAAGCTCTTGCTGCTCCTTATTCTGTAGTCCATCGCGATCACACCCAAAACTTGAAAACTTCAATCACACAAAACTCAACAGAACTTCGTGAGATCCGTTAGTATAAGAAACATATTGGATACTTGAGGTATTGGGATAAATTGATTCAAATTCATTTTTGCATAATAGGTACTATATTATAACTTCCCCATGGCTTACACCCCCCGATATAGTCCATGGCATAATCAAAACAGGCAAACTATGCAAGCAAAATAGAATATGTTTAAAACAGAATAGTCTGTAGTAATCTATAAAGAGCCCATATTTATGTAACTCTAAAAAAACTGAAAAATAAGTAAAACGTATAGAATATGTATAAAAATACAGTGTTAAAATTTTAGATCATTATCACGCTCCAGTAAAAAATGAAAATTCCTGCACTGGAGTCAAATTTTTTGTTATGTTTTAGCATCGTTTCTACTGATCTTCGGGTCATCCCAAAGGTTTTACTTGGCACAAACACTAATTAAAACAAAAAAACATAATAATTACAGAGTCAACAATCATGTTATCACACAATAACATAAAGAAAAAACAAAAATAAAGATACATATTAGGTTGCCTCCCAACAAGCGCTATTGTTTTATGCCCCTAGCTAGGCATAATGCATAGTTTGAAGTGTTGTCATCTTTGACACTCAACCCGTAGGTATCTCTCATGATTGATTCATAAGGTGGTTTAATTATCTTCCTAGGGAAGTGTTCCATCTATTTCTTTAATGGTAATTGGAATCTTATGTTTCCCTCTTTCATATCAATAATTGCACCTATAGTTCGTAAAAATGGCCTTCCAAGTATTATGGGACATGAAGGATTGCAATCAATATCAAGCACAATGAAATCTGCAGGCACATAATTTTTTTTTTGCAATAATCAGCACATCATTAATTATACCTAAAGGTTTCTTGATGGTAGAATCCGCAAGATGCAAGTTTAGGGAACACTCTTCAATATTAGTGAGACCAAGCACATCACATAAAGTTTTAGGTATAGTTGAAACACTAGCACCAAGGTTACACAAAGCATTGCATTCATATTTATTTATCTTTATCTTGATAGTAGGTTCCCACTCATCATGCAATTTTCTAGGAATATAAATTTCAAGCTCAAGTTTCTCATGATAAGCTTTTATCATAGCTTCTACTATATGTTCGGTAAAAGCTTTGTTTTGTTCATAAGCATTTGGTGAGCTAATAATGGATTGCAGCAAGGAAATACATTCTACTAAATAGCATTTATCATAATTAAAGTACTTGTAATCCAAGATAGTGGGCACATCACTAGCTAAAGTTTTGACCTCTCCAAACCCACCTTTTTTAGTTTTAGCATTAGAATCATCACCCTCCAAGCAAACGGGACGCTCCTTAACTAAAGTTGACTCATCTCCAGTCCCTTTATAATTCATATTCAGAGAACTAAACAAAGATTCAATAGGAGAAACACCAATCATTTTAAGATATTCATCGTGATTCCGGCAAAAACCGGGTGGAAGAGCTTTTTCTAAGAATTCTTGCTTAGCTCTCAACTTAGTGGTCCTCTCCTTACTTTCATTAATAGATAATTCGATAGATTTAATAGTCTCATTAAAATCATGCTTGGGTGGCAAAGACTTATTTTTAAGAGTTTCAACATCAAGAGCACTTCTATCCATGTTTTTATCCAAAGTATCAATCACATGCAACTTTTCTTCTACCGTAGTGTTGAAAACCTTTTGAGAATTAATAAATTATATAATTGTATTCTCAAAATCAGAAGGTATCCTATTAGGATTTGTAGAAGAATTTCCAGAAGAATTACTATAATAATTTCCATAGTTGTTAGAGGAATTAGCGGGATACGGTCTAGCATTGAAATTTCCTCTATGAGCATTGTTGTTGAAATTATTTCGCGAGATGAAGTTCACATCAATAGCATCATTAGCTCAATCACAGTAGACAAAGGAATATCATTGGGATAAACATTTGCATTTTTATTAGCAACCATATTCATAAGAGCATCCACTTTTTCACTCAAAGTACCGATTTCCTCAACAGAATTTACCTTCTTACCAGTTGGAGCTCTTTCGGTATGCCATTGAGAATAATTTGTCATAATGTTATCCAGAAGTTTTGTGGACTCTCCTAAGGTCACATCCATAAAGGTACCACCTGCAGCAGAATCTAGAAGATTTTTAGAAACACAGTTTAGTCCAGCATAGAAATTTTCGATAATCATCCACAAGTTTAACCCATGAGTTGGACAATTTCTTATCATCAATTTAATTCTCTCCCAAGATTGTGCAACATGCTCTTGACCTTGATGTTTAAAATTCATTATTTGATTTCTAAGGGAGATGATCTTAGCAGGAGGAAAATACTTGGCAATAAAAGCATCTTTACACTTGTTCCAATACTATTACGAGGTAAAGATGAAAACCAAGCTTTAGCTTTATCTCTTAGTGAAAAAGGAAATAATTTTAATTTCACAATATCATTATCCATATCCTTTTTCCTTTGCATATTTCATAATTCAACAAAGGTATTAAGATGTGACGCGGGATCCTCATTAGGACTTCAAGAAAATTGATCTTTCATGACAAGATTCAGCAATGCAGCATTAATATCAAATGCCTCCGCACTAGTGGCAGGTGGTATAGGAGTACTAATAAAATCATTATTATTATTATTTGAGAAATCACACAACTTAGTAGTATCTTGAGACATGGTGACCACACAAGCAAAGCAACAAGCAAAACAAGTAAACTAGCAAGTAAAGCAAACTAGAAGCAAACTAGTGACAAACAAAGGTAAATATTTTTGTATTTTTGTTTTTTATGAGACAAACTAAATATAACAGAAAATAAAAAGAAGAACAAGTGAATGAAATTTTGTGCGAAGTTACTTGATAGTTCGTGATGGTATTCCCCGGCAACGGCGCCAGAAATCCTTCCTGGTACTCGTGATCTGCATTGGGTTTTCCGTGAAGAGGAAGGGGTAATCGCAGCACAAAGTGGGTAAGTATTTCCCTTAGTTATGAAACCAAAGTTTATCAAACCAATAGGAATACCAATCCTCAACCGTCTTCAGCGGCTGCACACAAAAGAACAAACAACTTGCACCCAACGCCGGCAAGAGGGTTGTCAATCCCCTAGATCTCGTTATTTGCAAGCAAGTGAGTTGTGTAGATAATAGTAAAGTGCAAAATAAAATAAAAGGTAATAAATAACAACAGGTAATGATAGCGTCTGTGAATATATAAGTGAATAGACCCGGGGGGCATAGAGTTCTCTAGTGCCATCTCTCATAAGCAAAGCATACGATGGGTAAACAAATTACTGTTGGGCAATTGATAGAAAAGCGAATAGTTATGCGATTTTCATGGCAATGATCATGTGTATATAGGCATCACGTCCATAAGCAAATAGGCCGACCCCTGCCTGCACCTATTACTATTACTCCACCCATGGACCGCTATCCAGCATGCATCTAGAGTATTAAGTAAAGCAGAGTAATACTTGGACAACATTAACATGATGTAGACAAAGTAGATTCAATCAATATGAATAAACCCCATTGTTTTATCCTTACTAGCAGCAACACAAAGACGAAACTTGTCCCCTTCTGTCACTTGGATATAGAAACTCGTCAGGTTGAACCTACTACAACGCACCACTCGCACCGAAGAAATATCAATCTAGTTGGCCAAACTATCTCAATAGATCGGAGAGCATTACGAAGCTATGATGATCATGCAAATAAGAATCATAGTAATCAGATTTGACTCAAATACTTTTCATGAATAAGTTGAACATAAACTCATAATTCATCAGATCCCAACAAACACACCATACAAAGAGATTACATCGGATAGATCAAGGCAAAGATGCGATGAACATTGTATTGAAGATCGAGAGAGAGAGAGAGATTGCCATCTAGGTACTACCTACGGACCCGTAGGTCTGTGGTGAACTACTCACACATCATGGTGAGGGCAGCAAGGTTGATGAAGAGGCCCTCCGTGCTCGATCTCCCCTCCGGTAGGGTGCCGGAACGGAGGTGTAGATTGCCTCCCGTCGGAACAGAGACTTGCGGTGGCGCAAAAAGTGTTTCGGGAGCGCTTCTAGTGTTTTTAGGGTAGATGTGAATTTATAGGCCAGAGAACGACGTCGGGAGACGCACCAGGGGGGCACCACATATCTGCCCCCCTTGTGGCGTGGTGGGATATGTGGTGGGGCCCCGGTGCATCTTCCGGCCTTCCTCTGAAGCTTCTAGGTCTTGTATTGGTCCAGAAAAAATTGTCAAAAAGTTTCGTGGCAATTGGACTTCGTTTGGTACTGTAACTCAGAAAAGGCAAAAACACGCAGAAAATAGGAACTGGCACTAGACACTGGGTCAATAGGTTAGTGCTCAAAAGTATTATAAATTGGTAAATAAATACCCAAAAAGTATCCTAGAATGATAATATACTACCATGGAACAATCAAAAATTATAGATACGTTGGAGACGTATCACTGGTCTATTCACTAATATATTCACAAACACTATTACTACCTTATTGTTATTTATTTTATTTTATTCTATTTTTCAATTTACAATTATCTACACAACTCACTTGCTTGCAAATAACGAGATCAAGGGGATTGACAACCCTCTTGCCGGCGTTGGGTGCAAGTTGTTTGCTCTTTTGTGTGCAGCCGCTGAAGACAGTTGAGGATTGGTATTCCTATTGGTTCGATAAACCTTGGTTTCATAACTGAGGGAAATAGTTACCAACATTATGTTGCAATAACCCGTTCCTCTTCACGGAAAACCCAACGCAGATCACAAGTATTAGGAAGGATTTCTGGTGCCGTTCCTGGGGAATACCATCACCAACTATCAAGTAACTTCGCACAAATTTTCATTCACTTGTCCTTCTTTTTATTTGCTGTTATATTTAGTTTGTCCCATAAAAATCAAAAATACAAAAATATTTATCTTTGCTAGTTACTAGTTTACTTCCTTGTTTGCTTTACTTGCTAATTTACTTGTCTTGCTTGTTGCTTTGCTTGTTCGGTCACCATGTCTCGGGATAGACTCCACAATACTTCTTAGTATCAAATAAGGTCGCAAATAGAGAGCTCTATGAAAAACTTCATGATCCCACAATATGAACACAATAGGTTCTCTGCTTCGGAAGTTAAGGAACATTCAATTTTGCTTGATGCTATTAGTAGGCAACTTGACGAGGTGAATAAAGAAGTGTCTAACCTCCAATCACAGTTTGCTCCTACTGAAGAACTGCTAGGAAAAATATCCGGTAAGCAAACCACCCTAGTAAATAGGATGGCCGCTAAACCAGAATCTTTCCCTATTACGAATCAAGATGAAGATCTTAAAATGATTGGTGTTTCTCCTATTGAATCTATGTTTACTTCTCTAAATATAAATGATAAAGGGACTGGAGATGAGTCAACTCCAGTTGAGAAGCGTCCCGTTTGCTTGGAGGTGATTGTCGTGGTTTTGTCATGGCAGATGTCCTCATAGGAGAACTTAGGTGTGAGGCCATCGCCGCTGTGTGGTGTCTCGAGGGGTTGATCGGGAACGAGAGACGGATTTACCCTGGTTCGGCCCCTCCAATGGAGGTAAAAACCTATGTCCTGCTTTGGTATCTATATTGATGGTGATTTGATTGCAAGGGTGCGGAATCTCTAACCTAGCTTTCGAGGGTTTGTAACTTGAGTCTATTGGCCTCAAGGGCTCGCCTTTATATACAGGTCGAGACCCTGGGCTTACAAGAGTCCAGATTGTATTATGACCCGTGAGCTAATACATCTCTAACTTGTCTTATTTCTCAAGCAAGGAAAATTCCTAGCGCCTCTTGCCTCCTGGGCCTTGAGTCGCCCTCTTCACGTGTTGGGCCGCCGTCCGTCTTACTTAATAAGTGACCGCTCTTGCCTTGTCATCAACATCGTGGCCCATCTTGAATGTAATTCTTAAGCCGCTAGTACGCTGACCGGCCCACTAGGCGGGTTACACCGTGGGGTTATATCCCCCACATTAGGCCCTAGGTTGATTTGAATTTATTCATGGCAATCTCCCTTACCTTCACCGGGCGACTTACTTTCTGCTCATATTAGTGTCTTCTTTGTACCTCCAAATGCCGGCTTATGATATCTTCAGACTTGTAATTTTTCTTGCGCCACCCATCCGTGACGTCGCCTGCCGGATTTTCAGCAAATTCATAATGACATTACAACAGATCTTTTGCACATATCCGTGTATCCTGAAAATTGAGGCGTCGCCTTTTCCAATATTTAGTGTGTCTCCTTGTTTCACGCACCTGTCAGTTGCCTCTTCGGGTTTTTACCCTATAAATATTCACAAAGAGGCCCGGTACGCACCTTCCACTTCTTCTTCTTCTTACTCGCGCTTCTCTTCTCAGTCGAGCACCCCTGGAGTTCAAGGACGGCGCCGAGGCTTTCAAACCGTACTCTTCACACCACCGGATCTCCTCGTAGTCGCCGGAGCGAGCGCGGCCGCTTCCATTTTGCTTCCAACAAGATCCGATACGCTTCGTCCCCCATTTAGGGTTTGATTCCACTAGTGTTCATACCATGTTCTTCGTGTTTGTCGGAGCCATTGCTTGTAGATCCATGAAAGTTCTCATTCCTTTAACATCCACAACCTAGGTGTATTCTCCGCATCTCATTTCTTGCAAATAGATCTAAAAATGATGCTCTGAATGGTACTTTCAAATGCCCCCGATTCGGTTCCTCTGTCGGTTAGAACTTATCTACCTTTCCTTTCTCACGTTTATTTAGATCCATCTTAGCAACCATCTCGGTAGAAACTTGTTTGTGCATGACTTTTGCTAAGTCCTTTGTAGAGATGATATGCCTTCGTGCTCCTCTACTTGATTATGGCGGCTTAAATTTCTTTTTACTGATCATCGCCGGCTTGAATACCTCTTCTGTAGAAACTATAATTTATTTCGCCTGTGAACAACCATAATTTGGCGGCTTATGTTGCACACCGGCTTTTCTTCCTTATCTCCTTTGTAGTTGCCTTGTCACCCGCCATGGCCCCTAAGAACGCCAAAGTCTGTAACTGGGTCAAATCCCAAGAATCCGAATTCACTTTGGAGAACCTTGTGAGCCAAGGGTTCCTGCCAGCTCGAAAGGAAATAGAGTGGCGTGCTCCCAAAGAAGAGCCTTATCCCCAGCCTCGATAGGGGGAAATTGTCATCTTTGCCGACCACCTACGTAGGGGTTTCTGACCCCCCCGACTTAAAGTTCTTCAGAGACCTGTTGCATTTCTTCAACCTCCGTCCTCAGGATATTTTGCCTAATTCAATGACCAATATCTGTCAATTCCATGTTCTGTGCAAAGTTTATCTGCAGATAGAGCCGACTATAACCCTTTTTAGGGAATTTTTCTATCTGAACCGCCAAACCGAGACCAAGAATGGACCCGCTTGCGAACTTGGTGGGATTTCCATTCATAAAAGAAAGAACAACCATTTTCCTGATTGCAAATTGGCAAGTCATCCGAAAGGGTGGAACAAGACTTGGTTCTATTGCAAAAACACCGCCCCCGCAGGAGAAAAATCCTCTTCCGGGTTATAGGATGGAGCGGCTTGGAAGTAATATCGAGTTTCCAGGTTGGCCCTCAGATGAAGAGGGGGATCGGATGGCGCCTCTTCGTTCCAAATTAAGGGCCCTGATTGCACATGGATTGACCAGAATTGACTTGATACATTGCTAGTTGAAATGGCGGATCCAACCCGTCAGCGTGAGGGGCAGCTTGATGTGTAAGTACTCGGGCGAGTCATCCGATGCTCAGCGTTTTTCCAATGAGGACTTATCAGATGACATCCTTAACAAGGAGACAAAAATATTCTTTGCTGACTCAAAGGAAAAATGCAGTGTCACCGGCTTGGGTCTGTTCTATCTAAAGAATCGGCCACCTCTGGTATTTGATCTTTCTTGACATGTGTATTTTCTTCCCTTGTCAAGGTTATTTAACCCGGCCTTCCTATCTTATGCTTTATGTTGCTGTAGGAGGGCTCTAGATTTTGGAGTGTCACGCCTCAGGCCCCTGTTCCTTCATCAGGCCAAAAAGATGACCCGCCTCTCGAATCATCTTCAGGGGAGCATTCTGAGGTAAGACTTGTCTTTCTTGGCCATTTGTCAATTAAACTTGCTGACACGCCTTGTTTGTCAGGGTGACTCGGAATCTAATCTGGCCACCGACATCGAGATAATTCCAATTCCTTCCAGTTCCTCAGAGACGTTTGTTCCAAGAAAACAAAGATGAACCATCCGGAAGTTTAAACTGTCAAAACGCAAAACCCGAAGTGATTCGGGCGACTTAGCCTCTGGCTTGTCTCACGCCCCGCTGGCTCGCAAGCTATGTCTTGAGGTACCAAATAGTCCATTCAATTTTCATTCTAGAGTCATTTTCTCTAAACAGCCTCTTAGCCTACCAAACTTACTTTAAGAGGAATCTTCTTCATCTTCGGGCGACTCGCTGCAACACAGCTTCCTGCTTTTAACGTCAAACATGGGTACGTGTTTGAACTTTGCACGAATTTTTACATACTTGACCATTGAGCTATTTCTTCCTTAGTATAATTATATGATTTATGACAATTATAGGGCGAAAGCTTTTGTGTCAAAGCGTGCTGCCGGGTTGACCTCAGGCGTTGCAAGCCAAGATGCTCTAAACCCCCCTCCTGAGAAGACAGCCACTGAAGTTGGTCTTCCAGGAAACAACAATACTGATGCCATAGTTGAACCGGCAGCTGATGTTGAGGCGCCCATGCTGGATGAGCCGGTTTTCATGGAAACGACAATAAATGTCGAAAAGCCCTTGGCTGACTTATCTGCTCGTCCGGCCAGCCCGGCGTGTCCCCCCAATCTGGCGGCTCAAGTTGATGACCCCAATTCGGCGGCTCAAAGTGATCCAGATGTTGTCATTGTTAAGGAGGCTTTCCAAATTCCTGTTGTTTCCACCTCCTTAGCAAAAATTGTGGCCAAGGATGAGCCAGCTGTTTTGGAAAAGGGAAAAACCAAACTAGAAGTGCCAAGCTTATCTGCACCTGAAGTTGAAGACATTCATCAGCAGTACTTGACTCGGCTATCTGAAAACCAGGAGCTTGAAATCCATTTGATCAATGCTCTTAAGGAAAAATATGAGGTAGCATTCCTGTTTTACTGCTTGGTCATTATATCCTATCTTCGTCCCTGAAGGACCATCTTACTATGGAAATGGTAAGCTGGTTCTTCAAAATAGACATATTGTAATTGGACTATAGTTGTATCCCCCAAGGACCGACTTTTTATGATCATGACAAGTTGGTACTTTATTCTTTGAAGTAGATAATGCAGAACAGTGATGTAGCCCCCAAGGGCCGGCTTATCTCTTTGAGTTAGCCGGGTCTTCTGTTGACTTTGCAAAAATCGACCTGTAGCCCCCAAGGGCCGGCTCATCTTCTTGAGATGAATCGGGCCTTCAATAACTTTGAAGAAAATCGACCTGTAGCCCCCAAGGGTCGGCTCATCTTCTTGAGATGAATCGGGTCTTGTAATTATGCGTTGGCATGAAATTTTGGCACATTAGCCCCCAAGTGTCGTGTGGATTGTTTACAACCTCACGGGACTTTGAAAAATAAGTTTGAGATGCCGTAGCCCCCAAGGATCAAGTTTCCCTTTGTAAGGAGGCTTGAGGCTTCTGTAAAGATAATCATTTGACGAAATTTTAATACCTGTTAGGAATATATGGAAGACGCTAAATCTATGGCTATAAAATTGCAGGAGCATCTTAAAGAAGAAGTGAAGTTAAAAATTGAAGCTGGTCTTGCGGCGGCTCGTTCTGAAGAGTCTGCGTGTGAGGCACAAGACCGTCTTGAGCAAGCCGTCAAAAGGTTTGAAGAAGTGAAAGCCACCCTCTTAAAGCATGCTAAGAAGGCTGAGGGTGGACTTGGCCCCTTGAAGGAAAATTATGCCACCCTAGTGAAGCAAATCAGTGAGATGCTGACAACCATCTTTGGTATGTATTCATAGCTCTTTCCACTTGAATTGCTGAGTTATGATCATATGGCGACTTATCATCACACTTGTCTTTGTATGCAGGACGAAAAGAGCAGACCCTTGTGGAGCTGTCTATTGTGAAATTGAAGGAAATTTTCACATATGTAGAGCAATTATTCACAGAGTCTGTCTACTCCATTATGGCAGTAAAGAACCTGAAACACCCGCACAAGAGTATCAAGGATATGTTGAAGAAACTGTCCATTCTGCCACAATGGATCACAGAGACCCGAAAATTGGCGGCTCGGGGTGGAGCAAACATGGCTCTTGCGCGTGCGAAGGCATACTTGCCTGAGCTGGATTTGGAGGCTCTAAAAATGGCTTCCCTGAATACAAATTGGACGGCTCGGAGTTTACCCATGCTGACTTTGCCAAGTGTTTCAAGGAGACTCGGCCATTGGCGACTCTGATGGCTGAAGAAATCAACCTTTCACAGTACAACCCGGCATAATCCAATGAAAATGAGCGCATTGACGCCCCCAATGATGAGCGTTCAGAACTTGTGCCACCTCGACATAAGAGACCCTTTGCTCCTGATATCCATGCGTCAAGTATTATTGAAGGGTCTTCAAATTTTGAGTCCCTAATTTCAATTCAGTGGCAACAAAAAGACCAGTAGGCTGAAGAAGAAGAGCCTACAGAAACTCGTCCAGAGGCGGTTGATATGGGCCAATCTTGAAGATAAGCCTTTGATGATGAATGAGCCGCCAGGCGGCTTGGGCCCATGAGTGTTGGGCTAAAAACATGAATATTTTGTGGATCATGTTATGAATCTGTAATAGGGATAATTTTAAAACTCTGAAATCCCCTGTCGTGCCATCGTGCACGTTGACTGCATTTTTCTTGTTATGGTGAAAACTGTCATGACACTTTGATGCCTTGATCTATCTCCCAAAATACTATCATGCTACTCTTTTCACTTCCCTCTGAATTTTTGACTGAATTTAGAGCGGTCAATTCGAGATTTCAAAGGGACTAGCTTGCGAAGCTTTAAGTCTTTAAATGAATCCTTTCACGACATTGTCGTAGAAGGTAAACGATTTGAGCTGGCCATGATAGGATCACAGTTTCATAGCCCGGAGACTCGTTTGATGAGCCGGTAATAACATCATACCTGAAAGGTTTATGACATAATAACACATGGCAATAATAACAATTGTCGGCGTTCTAGGAACGGGGGTACCCAGACTTGCCTGCCTGCGGCCCAGGGCGTGACCACTTCGATAGCCAAGAACGGCCCGGCGCGGCCCCATTCAAGACAAGGCCCTCGCGAGAGCCCCGAGCTCGCGAGGGAAGCAGCGCCAAGACCCGCGGGGGAATAGGCCTCCCGAGGCCCCCTCCTGAGCGGCGGAGATCCCTATGCAACGCTCGGCCTCGGGAGGCCAAGGATGACGTAAGGCGGGACAGGCGGGCACCAGCGCGCCAGGCGGCACAGTTTCCCCTTTGGTGCAAAGGGGGGCAAGGACGTACGCCGGTTCACAAAGCGCCCCTCAAAGGTTTCCATTCCGGTGCAACAAAACCAAGACCACGAGCTCCGCAGGACAGACGTCATCGCCAAGCCCACCACCGCATCATCAACAACTACTTTGCAGGCGAAGACCACCTTTCGTCAGGATAAGGGTGTACCCCTTGTCCCCCTTCAAATTTGGCCGTTGTGGGATCCCTTCCCGCCACAACGATAAGGGAAGAGGACTCGGGCCGCTATAAATAGAGGCTAGGTAGCTCCGTAGAAGAGAGGAGAGGCAAGACCACCAGAACGCCCTCACGAGGCAACTCATCACTGTACTAGTTCATCCACAAACCTCCTCGTGAGGCAATCCACCAAAGCATGAGTAGGGTTTTACGCTTCGCAGCGGCCCGAACCTGGGTAAATCATCATGTGCAATCTTATCCCTCGTCATCGTGCGAGTTCATCGTCTAAGCTATCGGGTTGTGAGCTAGGAGGGGTGAGCCTGTTGGGGATCTTCAGACACGCCCCTGTGTTCGAACTTCCTTGGGATTTGCGGAGCCCTAGATCCGACATTTGGCGCGCCAGGTAGGGGGCGTGACGAAGTCTTCTTCAAGCCTCGCTCTTTCCCCGCTTCACCGCTCCGATGGCCGATGCCCAACAAGCTTTCTACGGCCCCGGAGGATCCGCCTTCACCAACCCCACCGCTGCCGTCCAAGACCCATGCCCCGGCAGCGCGGCGCTGGGTGGTCAGTACCAGGCCACTAGTGTCGTTTCCGCCGTCGTCGCTACTCGTGCCGGCCAAGCGTGCGGCGGACGGGTGGCACCCCCGGGACCAACGTCGCACTGTACCCACGTGGGGGATCTCAACGCGCATGACGCACTGCTGATGGCGAGCGATATGCTTCGCCACCGCCCGACGCACGGGGGCTTCGATGCCTGGGCCGACCACATCGCCGAGTTGGTCACCGTTGCGAGGAGGGCCTTGGTTCCCCACCCTTCTTCGCGGCCGCTGGCGTTAGGCGCTGGGGGCTCATTCGCCGTGCCCGTCGCCTCGCCCACAGACGACATGCCCCTTCTGACCCCGGGCGAGCACAGACAGGGCCCGCCGCACGCCGTGCTCCTTCTCCTCCGAATCCCGGTGACCGGCTTCGGGGCGCCGCCCGGCCGCGTCAGTGGAGCCCTCAAAGAAAATGATGGGATGCCCTGCACGCGCCTCGACGCGCACCCTCATGCCCCAATGGATCATCGACAACCTGGGTCGTCCCGGCGGGAGCGCGCCAACTGGCGCAGGGAGCAGGCGGCTCAGGCGTCCGGACAGGCAGGTAACTGTAATGAAGGCACATTGGATCACCAGGGAAGCAGCCCACGTCAAGACACGCGCGGTCCACCGCACGGCGGCGGCAGAGGTAAGCAACTTCGGGCAGAGGCCTGCCGCAGGAGGGTCTGTGGGTTGCGCTGTCGGATTTCGGGCTCCGCAAAACCCTAAGGAATTCAAACCCAGGGGCGTGTGCGAAGATTCCCCAACAGCTTCGCCCCCTCCAAGTTCACAACACGATAACCCCGCTCGATGGCAAGGAAGACGATGGCACACAAGAGTTTACCCAGGTTTGGGCCGCTGCGAAGCATAAAACCCTACTCCTGCCTTTCGTGGATTGCCTCACGAGGAGGTGGGTGGATGAACTAGTACAGTGGCATGTTGCCTTGACGGTGTGTTTGCGGGGTGGTTCGGCTCGTCCCTTCTACCGAGCTACCTCGCCTCTATTTATAGAGGCCCGGGTCCTCTTCCCTTATCGCAATGGCGGGAAGGGATCCCACAACGGCCAAATTCGAAAGGGGGACAGGAGGTACACCCTATCCTGACGAAAGGTGGTCTTCGCCTGCAAAGTGGTCGTCGGTGGTGCAGTAGTGGGCTCGGTGATGACGTCCGTCCTGCGGGGCTTGGGGTCTTGGTCTTGTTGCACCGAAGTGGAAACCTTTGGGCGGCGCTTTGGGGACTCGCGTGCGTCCCTGCCTCCTTTGCACCAAAGAGGAAACTGTCCCCTCTGGCGTGCTGGCGCCCGCCTGGCCTGGCTGTCGTCAACCTTGACCTCATGAGGTCGCGTGTTGCATAGGAGTCTCCACCTCTCAGGAGGGGGCCTGGGGAGGCCTACCTCCCACGGGTCTTGGCACTGCCTCCCTCGCGAGCTCGGGGTCTCGCGAGGGCCTTGTGTCGAGGGGCCGCGCCGGGCCATACTTGGTCGTTGAGGTGGGCCATGCCTGGGGCCGCAGGCAGGCAAGTCTGGGTACCCTGGTATCCAGAACGCCGACAGTAGCCCCCGAGCCCGAGGCGCGCTCGAGCTAGCTTCGGGGCGAAGCCACGGTGGGTGGGCCGGAGCGCCGTGGGCCCCAATCACCTGCGGGCCAGGCCTGACACGCGGTGCCCTCTGAGACGCTAACGCTATCTCCCTTTTTGCGAAGCCCCGGCGATTGCCCCGGCTGACAAACCGCATGGCATCCCCCCTCCGAGCCGTCACTGTTCCCAATCAATCTGGTCGCCCGTCTCTCCCCTTTGGCAGCTCACTCCTTCTCCACCGAACTCTCCGTCCGTCCGGCTCCGCCGCCCGCCATGGCTTTCAAGAAGAGTGGGGGCGAGGCTTCGAAGGCACCGGGACCTGCGCCGATGCCGGAGCCCGCGTTAGGATGATCCTCGGTGGTCAATCTTGAGGGGTTGGAGAAGGTCTGCCTGGTGGTCGCTGCCAGCTCTAACGAGTGCGGGGCAACCAAGATCTGGCTAGGCTCGCGGCCACAGGCCGAGTTGGAGCCCTCCTGCATTCCCCTTCATCTCCACACCCTCCTTTCCGGCTTGCTGCCGCCGTTCTCGGACTTCTTTTCTGCCATGCTGACGCACTACCAGGTCCATGCGCTCCATCTCGACCCTGGCTCCATCGTCCTCCTTTCTGCCTTCGCTTTCTTGTGCGAGGCCTTCGTCGGCGTTTCCCCTTCCGTGGCCCTTCTTCGCCATTTCTTATTTCTCCGGTTGAACCCTGGGGGGCACTGCTCTGGATGCGTGTCCCTGCGGGCTGCCGATGCGACGGCCAGCGGGGCCCCCGACGCCCGGCTTTCACCGAACGCGGAAGGGTTCCGGAGGCACTGGGTGTATGTAGACGCTGCCGAGGCCGACCTCTTGCTCCAACCCCCGTCGGTTCCTGCGGAGCCAAATCCTGGGTGGGGAAGCGAGGATCTTGCCGACCCTCAGCTCGCGCCCGTCTTGGCCAGGCTGGTGGAGCTGAGGGAGTCTGGCGTGACGATGGCGATGGTGGTGCGGGAGTTTTCCCGCCAGCACATTGCTCCCCTCCAACGCCATTCTCACCCGATGTGGACCTTCGCGGGCCCTTGCGACCCCATGAGGCTCCAGGTCCCTTCTCTCCTTCCCGGCGTGCTACGCGAGCTACTCCGCCGCCTGACCGGCGGGGATCCGGGTGACCTTCCCCGGGATGGCCTTCCCTTGTTCAGCCGCCCAGACGGGAAGGCCCTTGCCGGGAAGATGTCGCGTTTCAACGAGTGGGGGCCCCTCCCTCTGGTGAAGGCTGGTCCCCGGGATGACTCCTCCGCGGTGGCTTCGAGGCCAAAGGGCCCTGGGAGTGCTGAGGCCATGACCGGGAGTGAAGGTGATGCCCCGACGGCAGACGCGGCCACCATCTTCGCCGCTGGAAGCGCGGGGCCAGACGTCGGGATGCCGTCCCCGGGCCCCCGCGCTCGCCGGAAGAGGAAGAGGCTTGGGGGGAGCCATCGCCCATCGCCGTGGGTGCCGATGAAGAGGAAGTGGGTCGCCCTGGATGAGTAAGTGCCCGGCCCTCTCAGTCTTCCATGGTGTATCCGTCCTGAATCTCTGTTGCGCAGGTCCCCCTCTGCGGAAGAAGAAAGCGAGACACTGCTGACGCCTCCTGAGGCTTCTGGGCCCATCGTGGCCTTGGCACCATCGGTCTTCATAGCCCCTCACGGTGAGGCGCCTGTGCCCGAGCTCGCGCGGCCCCCGCGGGGTTTTGTGCGCGAGCTTCTTCATGCCTGGCCCCCTCCTCGCAGGGGCGAGGTTTCATCTTCCGTTGGCTGTCCTCACTGAGAACCAGCCGTGCCGTGCTCCAGGACCTTCCTCGAGCAACGGCACGGACCCCCGCTGGGGGCGGACTCCGCTCGGGGGAAGGGAGGAGGAGCCCCCAACCCCCGCGTGCGCGTCAGGGCCGGGCGGCCCCTCATATGCCCCTCCGTCCGGCCCGGGGGAGGGCAGAGACCTTGGCTGGGCCCTTGAGCTCGCGTGCGACCGGAGCGCCGTGCGGCACGGTTTGCTCCAGACTACGGCAAGCGCACTGGGGCGCCTGGGGACTGAGCTCATCAACGTCGACGCTTGTCTAGAAGCAGAGCGCCAGCGCCTTGCGCGCGAGTGGCATCGTCTTGAGGTTGTCGTCAACCTTGGCCGCCTGCAGTGCGAGCGCGCCCACACCGTTGCCGAGGAGTCCCTCACCGTGGCGAGGGAGGCCCGCGACCGTGCCCTCGCAGCGGCCCACTCCGCCGACTGCCGACGCAAGGCCTCTGAGGAACGCCTGGAGGAAGTCGAAGCCTCCAACGCCGCCCTCGAAAGGCAAATCCAGGTTCACAGGGCCGCTCTTGACGCTATGACGACCTAGCCGCGCGCCGGCGGCGCGGGGCCCTGCGTACCCGAGGAGGCGCTGACGATGGAAGTGCTGGAGCAGAGCCTGGAGCATGAGAGGCTGGAGGTGAGGGAGCACCAGGTGTCCCTCGCCGAGGACTCCCTTGCCTCCCGCGAGGCGAAGTTCCAAGAGGAGGTCGATAACAAGGTGGCGGAGGCTTGGCATTCCCTTCTCCAGGACTACCGCGTGAAGCTGAAGCTCCAGGAGTCCCTGATACGTCTCCAACGTATCTATAATTTATGAAGTATTCATGCCATGTTTACAAAAAAATTATATGATTTTGGTATGATTTTATTAGAACTAACCCGGACTGACGCTGTTTTCAGCAGAGCTACCGTGGTGTTGTTTTTGTGCAGAAATAACAGTTCTCGGAATGGGCTGAAAATTTACGGAGAATATTTTTGGAAAATATAAAAAATACCGGAGCAAAAAGATACCGGAGAGGAGTCCCGAGGAAGCCACAAGCCTAGGGGGCATGCCCCCCTGGCTTGTGGGTCCCTCGGGAACCTCCCTGACGTGATTTCGACGCCAAGCACTCCTATAAATCCAGAAAACTCCAGAAAGAAACCTAGATCGGAAGTTCCGCCACCGCAAGTTTCTGTAGCCACGAAAGATCAATCTTGGCCCTCTCCGGCACCCTGCCGGAGGGGGTCACCATCACCGGAGACCATGGAGGATGAAGACGGAGGGGCCATCATCGCCATGGAGGCCAAGGACCAGAGGAAGAACCTCTCCCCACCCAGGGGGAGACCATGGAGGAGGAAGCACAAGGGGGAGACCCTCTCCCCCTCTCTCTCGGTGGCGCCGGAGTGCCATCGGGGGAACCATCGCCGCGGTGATCATCTTCATCAACATCACCTTCTTCATCACCATCCTCATATCTTTTCAGCGGTCCACTCTCCCGCATCCCGCTGTAATCCCCTACTTGAACATGGTGCTTTATGCCACATATTATGATCCAATGATGTGTTGCCATCCTATGATGTTTTGAGTAGATTTCTTTTGTCTTATGGGTTGATTGATGATCTAGATTGGTTTGAGTTGTATGTTTATTTTGGTGCTGTCCTATGGTGCCTTCCGTGTCGCACACACGTGAAGGATTCCCGCTGTAGGATGTTGCAATACGTTCATGATTCGCTTATAGTGGGTTGCTAGAGTGACAGAAGCTTAAACCCGAGTAAGGGGGTTGTTGCGTATGGGATAAAGGGGACTTGATGCTTTAATGCTATGGTTGGGTTTTACCTTAATGATCTTTAGTAGTTGCGGATGCTTGCTAGAGTTCCAATCATAAGTGCATATGATCCAAGTAGAGAAAGTATGTTAGCTTATGCCTCTCCCTCATATAAAATTGCAATAATGATTACCGATCTTGATAACAATTGCCTAGGACAATTCCGCACACCGACCCATCATTATTCCACACTCGCTGTTTGTAATATATTGTAATATATTCTAACTTTATGATAACAGCACCTATTTTTATATTTTATTTCTCCGATATCATGCAAAGCTATTCTCTCCATACCCACAACGTAGTTTTATTTCTCGTTTCTAGTTGGAAGCAAACGTTCGGCATACGTAGAGTCGTATCAGTGGCAGATAGGACTTGAGAGAATATTGATCTTAACTTTAGCTCCTTGTGGGTTCGACACTCCATACTTATCACTTCCACCTTTGGAAATTGCTACGATGATTCCTTGCACTTGGGGATTATCAAGCTCTTTTCTAGCGCCGTTGTCGGGGAGCAATAGCGTGGGGTTGATATTCTCGTGTGTGCTTGTTTGCTTTCTTCACTAAGTAGATTTTGTTTTCCCTTTTTGCTTTCTTTAGTTGTGGGTGAAACAAACAAAAAAATTAAATAATGAAAAATACAAAAAGAATTACTTGCCTCCTATGCCTAAGAAGTTTTTCAAAAAGAGAAGTGATTGGAAGGTTGTGCATTGGAGAAGTGAGGGTCGACCTTGAACACTTGTGTTCATGCTCATGGAAACAATGTAGAATTTTTCATGGAAGTTTCTCAAAAATAATTATCCCCTGTATATATCCATTGTATTATAAAAATAATGTGCCAAGATTTGGTTTTAGGATGATTAGATTGCTTGTTTGCTTTGTGCGGTGCAAAAACAGAAACTTTGACTGTAGTGCATGAATTTACATTTCTTACTGGAACGTCAAAAGTTTCTGAAATTTTTACACAGTACTTCTATACAAATTGTTTAATTTTTCCTAAATGTTCAGAATTTTTTGAGTTACAGAAGTATACGAAGTTTCCAGATTGCTACAGACTGTCCTGTTTTTGACAGATTCTGTTTTCTATGCATTGTTTTCTTATTTTGATGAATCTATGGGTAGTATCGGAGGGTATGAACCATGGTGAAGTTGGACTACAGTAGATATAATGCTAATATGAATTTGGAATGAGTTCACAACAGTTCTTAAAGTAGTATTTTGCTTTATTACACTAACGGATCTCACGAGGGTTTTTGTTAAGTTTTGTGTGAATGAAGTGTTCGAAGATCGAGGAGGTATCGATATAAGAAGAATACGGAGAGACAAGAGTTCAAGCTTGGGTATGCCCAAGGCACCCCAAGTAAATATTTCTAGGAGACTCAAGCATCTAAGCTTGGGGATGCCCCGGAAGGCATCCCATCTTTATTCTTCAACAATTATCGGTATACCTCGGTTTTTGTTTTGTTCACATGATATGCGTTTTTCTTTTCCTTTTATGCACCCTTCTAGTATGAGATAGTCCTTCATTGATTTTGTAGAATGCTGCATGCGCTTCACTTAAATCTTTTGAGTATGGCTTTGTAGAATGCTCTTTGTGCTTCACTTAAATCTTTTGAGTATGGCTTTGTAGAATGCTCTTTGTGTCTCACTAAAATCTTTTGAGTATGGCTTTATAGAATGCTTCATGTGCTTCACTTATATATTTTGAGCTTGGGTATTGGTTAATATATATTAATTGTAGAATGCTCTAGGAACTTCACTTATATCTTTTAGAGTATGAATAAAATTATCATCGGAATTAGGCTTGGAAGAGTATCATTAAAATGTCATGCCTAGCTAAAAGGCATTAAAGAAAAGCGCTTGTTGGGAGACAACCCAACACTTTTACTTTATGTTTTTGTGTGTTCACATGATTAGGATACTGTAGTAATCATGTTTCGTATCTTTTATTTCAATAAAGTGCCAAGTAAAGCCTTTGGGATGACTCACAAGATGAGTAGAATTGATGCTGAACCAAAACAGAAACTTTTGACTCCAGTACAGGAATTTTCATTTTTTTACTGGAGCGTGATAATGATCTGAAATTTTTACACAGTATTTATATCCAAATTCTTCAGGTTTTCCTAATTTTTCAGAATTTTTCGAGACAGGGAAGTATGGTTACACTACAGATCTTCACAGACTATTCTGTTTTTGACAGATTCTGTTTTGCATGCATAGTTTGCTTGTTTTAGTGTTCCCATAGCTTATATTCAGTGATATAAATTATGGGAATGATAGAATACAGTAGGTATAAGGTGGGAACAATTATGAATCTTGTCTTGACAGTACCTAAGTGAATGATTTATCTTTATTACACTAACCCTTCTCACGAAGTTCCGTTAAGTTTTGTGTGATTGAAGTTTTCAAGTTTTGGGTGAGACACCGATATGATGAGAATAAGGAGTGAAAAGAACCTAAGATTGGGGATGCCCAAGGCACCCCCAAGGTAATATCTAAGGAATACTCAAGCGCTTAAGCTTGGGGATGCCCCGGAAGGCATCCCCTCTTTCGTCCTCAACATTATTATTTTTGACCGAATACTGTAAGGGGATCCCCCCACAGCCTTTTAAACTTTATTAAAGAGAATACAATATGTACATGGTTACCTCGGTAACCAGAAAATAAAAGCAAAAACTAATGCATCTAAACTAGGGGTAGGGGGGAAAGGATTACATTAAGGAGGTAGGAAAGAAATTCACTTCAGTAAATCTTCCTTGAACTTTGGCTTGATCCTATATGCCAGCAAACTCATATCTGTCACAAAACCTGATTTCCAAGTTGCAAATCTAGGCTGCACGTTCTGAAAAACCTTGGCATTGCTGACCAACCAAACATTCCAGCATGCTGTAAAAACCACCTCAGAGAAAAAAGGCTTCCTGAAGGAACCTTTGGCATGTGCCGTAGCAAGCGACATGTCATTACTACCACCCCAATCAATTTGCAAGTAGTTCCAAACTCTTTGACTGAAAAGGCAGGAGAAGAATAGATGATCTCTATCTTCTCATACCTGGGCGTGGCATGTCCTGCAATTAACTCCATCATCCAGATGTCATTGTCTTCTCTCAACCATATCCTTGGTGTTTAACCTATCCATGATAAGCATCCAAGCAAACACCTTGATCTTCAAGGTGCAACAGCTAGCCCAGATCCAATTAAGAAATGGATTGAAAGAGATGTCTCGATGGGCATATGAGTAAAATGATTTTGGGGTATATGGTTTATTTGCTCCAGCCCAAGACCATACATCACACTGGCCTGGACTGTGATCTAGTTCTCCCAAGAGGGTTTGAAGTGATGAGAGCTCACTAAAAGCCTGCTGAGATAATGGGAGATTAAACCAGTCGGATAGATCATTGCTGTTCAATCCATCCTTCACCAATGTCCAAGGATCCTTAACATAAGAAAATAACCTGGAGAACCTCTCTCTTAGGGGGGCCACTGAATTCCCAATGCACCATTTGTCATGCCAGAACAGCACTGTGTCCCCTTGGTTAACTTGCACCAAGTCACCTCTCTGAAGTTATCCATCAACTTTAGCACATTCTTCCACCAATATGAGCCACACGGTTCTGTACCCTGAGGTACCCTCTCATGATAATATGTGTTCCATATCAGATTAACCCATGGCAGGTCCCTCCTATTCAGAAACTTATGAGCATGTTTCATTAACAGGGCTGCATTCTGTAACCCCAGATTGAGGATACCAAGGCCTCCTTTATTTTTGGGTCTACAAATCAGCTCCCAAGCAGCAAGAGATGGAGAATGCTCCTGCCTATTTCTTCTCCAGAAACATAGTCTCTGAATTCTTTCCAGTTGTTTTAATATACCTGGAGGAATTGATAAACTGCACAGGAAAAAAATTGGCAGTGAAGACAGGGCAGAATTCAAATACTGCAGTCTACCACCTTGAGCCGAAAAAGAAGAACTAGAGGACATCCTTCTTTCCATACAGGTAACCAAGGGCATAAGATGTTCCATCCTGGGCTTGGTAGTACCAACTGGCAAACCAAGAAAAGTGAAGGGCATGGTTCCAACCTTACAACCAAAAACCTGTGCCAATCTCGTAGTTTCCTCTGGAGTTACATTGATTGGAACCATTGAAGACTTGTGATAATTAATGTGCAAGCCAGTTGATTGTGAGAACACCTTCAACATCTCTTTCAAAGCTAAAAGTTGTTCCTCAACTGCTGGAAAGATAATCAAAGTATCATCCGCATACTGAACAATAGGAAAATCCTTGTCATGGCATGGAATTGGCAACTGAATGTGGCCCTTGTGCAACATATCATTTACCACTGACTGAACAAGATCAGCAGCTAATACAAACAAATGTGGTGAGATTGAGTCCCCTTGTCTTACACCAGCTTTACACTGGAACTGCTTTCCTGGCACTCCATTAAGTAGAACAGAGGATGAACCAGATGTAAGGAACTGCTGAATCCAGTTAATCCATTTAGAGTTAAAGCCTTTGCATTTCAAAATTTGCAGGATGACTTCATGTTCAATGGAATCAAATGCCTTTTCAAAATCCAATTTGAGGATGAGGATGGGTCTCTTGGACTGATGACACTGATGCAGATACTCTAGAGTCCAGCCAATGCAATCCTGAATTGTTCTGGTTTTAATAAATCCATACTGGTTTTTGTGAATACAATCCAAGATAACTTCTTGCAATCTGTTAGCAGCCATTTTAGTGAGGAACTTAATACCTAATCCTGTCAAAGAAATTGGTCTATAGTCCCCCACAGTTTCTGGAGAAGTTTTCTTAGGCACCAAAGTAATGAAGGAGCCATTTATACTCTCCAGGTTTGCCCGGCCTTCAAAAAAGTGGTTGGCAAGATTATAGAATTCCTGACCTATTAGATGCCAACACTTTTTTAGAAAGAGACCATTGAATGCATCAGGGCCAGGGGCCTTATCCACAGGCATATGCTTAACCACCTGGTCCATTTCTTCCTTAGTGAATGGCTTAGTCAAATCATTCAGACCCTGCACTGGTTTGATTAGGTTTGGAAGATCAAAACCCGATAATACCCTTTGCAGTGCCCATACGTCCCTTGAAAGAAGACCATAAAATTCCTTCCATTTGACTGTGTTCAGAGACCATTGTGCCATCCTCCAATCTCAAATTGGCAATAGAATTCCTTCTATATCTCTCTGAGGCCATGGCATGGAAGAATTTAGTGTTCTCTTCCCCCACCTTAATGGTCCTAATTGTGCACCTCTTTTTCCAATATAAATATTGCAGGTGCAACAGGTGCTCCAAATGAACTTTAACTAATTTCCTGAAATTGAATTCCTGCGTATATAAAGGCCTTATTTCCTCCAACCCATCTAACCATTCAACTACCTTGTTACATTTATCAATAGCGATATTCATATTTGAGATTCCCAATTTCCACCTCTTCAGATCTTGCCTCAGAATTTTAAGCTTATGAGTAAGAACTTCTGCAGGATTAGTCTTGCGGGTAGGCTTCTGCCAAGAATTAGCAACACATTCGAGGAATCCATCCACCTTGGTCCAAAAGTTTTCAAACCTAAAGATGTTGGTTTTAGGAATGGATGTTGTGATTACCACAACACAAGGGACGTGGTCAGATGCAGTTCTTGCCAAGGGTAAAACCTCTGTCAAAGGGTAGCAGGTAACCCAATTTGTTGAGATGAAGAACCAGTCTAATTGCTCCAACAGAGGAGTGTCCTGCATATTGGACCAAGTGTATGCCCTACCCTTGATGGGTAATTCAGACAACCCCAGGTGTCCAATGATCTCATTAAAAATGAACATATCATTCACATCTCCACCTGGCAAGTTTCTGTTATCCAAGGCCCTAATGAAGTTAAAATCCCCCAACAAGAGCCAATTTTCCTGAAATCCAATTGACAAGTTGTATAACCAGTGAACAAAAGAATCTCTAAGCTCACCCTGGCAAGGCCCATACACATTGACCAATGTCCACACATCAGCACTCATTTTGGATGTGAATTTCACTTGGAGACCAAAGGATTGTACTTAAACCAGCTCCCCATGGAGGATAGAAGAATTCCAAACCACCAGAAGCCCACCAGAGGCTCCCACTGAAGGAGCAAAAGCAAAATTATCATACTGCTTGGGGCAAAAAGATCTAATATCTTAAATAGAATAGTTTTCACATTTGGTTTCTTGAAAGCAGGCAACCGCACATTGACTCTCCACCAATTTTTGTTTAACTGCACGCTGCCTAGCCGCCGAGTTAAGGCCGCGCACATTCCAGCATAATACATTCCATTTACGATGATTGTGACTATTCATCAAAAACTAAAGCCAATAGCATCCAAAAGCAGACTACATAGTAGTCGGCCACACATAACTGAAGCATAAAGTAAATTGTAGCAGAACAACCCAAACCGATGCACTGACAGAGTATAAACACAAGACATAAGTTTTCACACACCCACATCAACAGATAGATAAAGGCCAGCTTAGGGGCGCGCCAAACCCATTTGACCAAGGATGGATCAATCATCAGAACTGTTTGCTGGTTGCATCGCGGGAGCAGCCATAAGCTGCTCCACCGTGAGCTTCTCCGCTGCAATCCCAAGTTCCGCACCAATCACCTGAAGCTTCTTGGTGGGCGTGGGTGGGAGGATACCTTCCCCAGCATGTTCCTGCTTGGATGTGCCAGACTCCAGAATAGGCTTACTGCGTGGCTTCTTCTTCTTCGGCTCTGATGTTAACTCGAGGAACACAGGGTTGAATCCATCACGCCTGACAGAGCCCCTCGTACATCGTCTGACTTCAGATTCCACCAAAGGAGTTGGGGCCTTCTTCTTGCGCCTGCTGCTAACAGTATTGCCTGGGAGAGATTGAAATGAGAACTCTTCAGGGGGGGAATTAGACCCAACACTTACCACTAGCTGGACGTCATCATCAATAGTAGTAGCAGATTCAAATTCCATGAGCAGAGGACGAGCAATAGGCTGTGCAACTTTGCTCGAAGAAGCCTCATTGAACTAGATATGAGAAAGCACCTGTACGTCATCAAACGCCAATGTCCAGCTCCTCTTGGATAGAATGACAGGTGACAGTGGTTTCTCAAACAACGGCCTCAAAACTTCAGCCGTGAATCCTCCCACAAGAAGTGCCTCAAAAGTTCTTTTCCATGCCAGTTCAGGAGGCAGTGGAGGGCCATACACCATCATGACAGCACCCACAAAAATCTGATGCTCATTGATCACTGGGGGCTGGAAGGGAACAATGGCCAGGGGGTTATCCTGTTGCTGAAACTGATCAACCTCTACAAGCTCAGGCTGCTGTTCCAGGTGTACTTCATTTTCAGACAGTGACCCAGAAGGCTGATCAATAACAATAGATTCCTGATCTTGGACAGGTGGGTCCTCTGGCTGCTGCTGTTCAGGTATGTCATCTCCCCAGTGACCATGGCCCCAATTGTCAGCAGGAACGTGGTCCTCCATGGGAGGCGGCATTGGTGGCAGATCATTCCATCCCAAAGCAGGGTATGGGGGGAGAACAAAATCATGTGCCTCTGGGAGAAACTGGCCCGGCAATGGGTGGGGATTGCCATTTATGGGCATGGGGTCTTCATCTTCCGGCATTTGCTCAGCAAAGTTGGCTCCCAAAATGTAACATGGGACCGTTGATACGTCCATTTTGCATCATGCTTTTATATCGATATTCATTGCATTATGGGCTGTTATTACACATTATGGTACAATACTGATGCATTTTCTCTCTTATTTTACAAGGTTTACATGAAGAGGGAGAATGCCGGCAGCTGGAATTCTGGACTGGAAAAGGAGCAAATCTGAGATACCTATTCTGCACAACTCCAAAAGTCCTGAAAATCTACGGAGAATTATTTTGGAATATATAAAAATTATTGGGCGAAAGAAATACATCAGGGAGCCCACTAGGAGGTCACAAGCCAGGGGGCGCGCCCCTGTGGCTTGTGGGCCCCCTGGCAGGCCTCCGGTGCCCATCTTCTGCTATATGGAGGGTTTTGACCTGGAAAAAATCAGGAGGGAGCTTTCGGGATGAAGCACCGCCGTCTCGAGGCAGAACTTGGACAGAATCAATCTAGGGCTCCGGCGGAGCTGTTCTGCAGGTGAAACTTCCCTCCCGGAGGGGGAAATCGAAGCCATCGTCATCACCAACGATCCTCTCATCGATAGGGGGTCAATCTCCATCAACATCTTCATTAGCACCATCTCCTCTCAAACCCTAGTTCATCTCTTGTATCCGATCTTTGTCTCAAAACCTCAGATTGGTACCTGTGGGTTGCTAGTAGTGTTGATTACTCCTTGTAGTTGATGCTAGTTGGTTTACTTGGTGGAAGATCATATGTTCAGATCCTTAATGATAATTAATACTCCTCTGATTATGAACATGAACATGCTTTGTGAGTAGATACGTTTGTTCCTGAGGACATGGGATAAGTCTTGTTATAAGTAATCATGTGAATTTGGTATTCGTTCGATATTTTGATGAGATGTATGTTGTCTCTCCTCTAGTGGTGTTATGTGAACGTCGACTACATGACACTTCACCATTATTTGGGCCTAGAGGAAGGCATTGGGAAGTAATAAGTAGATGATGGGTTGCTAGAGTGACAGAAGCTTAAACCCTAGTTTATGCATTGCTTCGTAAGGGGCTGATTTGGATCCACATGTTTCATGCTATGGTTAGATTTATCTTAATTCTTCTTTCGTAGTTGCGGATGCTTGCGAGAGGGGTTAATCATAAGTGGGAGGTTTGTCCAAGTAAGGACAGCACCCAAGCACCGGTCCACCCACATATCAAATTATCAAAGTAACGAACGCGAATCATATGAGCATGATGAAAACTAGTTTGACAGAAATTCCCATGTGTCCTCGGGAGCGCTTTGCTTTATATAAGTGTTTTTCCAGGCTTGTCCTTTTCTACAAAAAGGATTGGGCCACCTTGCTGCACCTTTGTTACAATTGTTACTTGCTATCCATTACGAATTATCTTATCACAAAACTATCTGTTATCGATAATTTCAGTGCTTGCAGAGAATACCTTACTGAAAACTGCTTGTCATTTCCTTCTACTCCTCGTTGGGTTCGACACTCTTACTTATCGAAAGGACTACGATAGATCCCCTATACTTGTGGGTCATCAAGACTCTTTTCTGGCGCCGTTGCCGGGGAGTGAAGCGCCTTTGGTGAGTGGAACTTGGTAAGGAAAAATTTATTTAGTGTGCTGAAATTTACTGTCATTTGTTACTATGGAAAATAATCCTTTGAGGGGTTTGTTCGGGGTATCTTCACCTCGACCGGAAGCACAAAGAGATGCTCCTCAACCTACTGCACCAACTGAAAATTTTTATTATGAAATCCCTTCGGGTATGATAGAGAAACTGCTAGCTAATCCTTATGCAGGAGATGGAACACTACATCCTGATTTGCATCTAATCTATGTGGATGAAGTTTGTGGATTATTTAAGCTTGCAGGTTTGCCCGAGGATGATTTCAAGAAGAAGGTCTTTCCTTTATCTTTGAAGGAGAAGGCATTGACATGGTATAGGCTATGTGATGGTATTGGATCATGGAACTACAACCGATTGAAATTGGAATTTCATCAGAAGTTTTATCCTATGCATCTGGTTCATCGTGATCGGAATTATATTTATAATTTTTGGCCTCGTTAAGGAGAAAGTATCGCTCAAGCTTGGGGGAGGCTTAAGTCAATGTTATATTCATGCCCCAATCATGAGCTCCCGAGAGAAATTATTATTCAGAATTTTTATGCTCGGCTTTCTAATAATGATCGGTCCATGCTCGAAACTTCTTGCGCTGGTTCCTTTATGAAGAAAGATATTGAATTCAAATGGGATTTATTGGAAAGAATTAAATGCAACTCTGAAGATTGGGAACTCGACGAAGGTAATGAGTCAGGTATAAACCTTAAGTTTGATTGTGTTAAATCCTTTATAGACACCGATGCTTTTCGTGAATTTAGCACTAAATATGGACTTGACTCTGAGATAGTAGCTTCTTTCTGTGAATCTTTTGCTGCTCATGTTGATCTCCCCAAGGAGAAGTGGTTTAAATATCATCCTCCCATTGAAGTTAAAGTAGTTGAACCTATTAAAGTTGAGGAAGAAACTATTATTTATAATACTGATCCTGTTGTTCCTACCGCTTATATTGAGAAACCTCCCTTCCCTGTTAGAATAAAGGAACATGCTAAAGCTTCAACTGTGGTTCGTAAGAGTTGTACTAGAACACCTACGCCCCCTGAACAAATTAAAGTTGAACCTAGTATTGCTATGGTTAAATATGTCTTGGTTGATAATATTGATGGGCATGTTATTCATTTCTGTGATGAAGCTGCTAGAATTGCTAGACCTGATACTAAAGGTAAACATAGACCTATTGTTGGCGTGCCTATTGTTTCTGTTAAAATAGGAGATCATTGTTATCATGGCTTATGTGATGTGGGTGCTAGTGTGAGTGCAATTCCCTTTACCCTATACCAAGAAATTATGAATGATATTGCACCAGCTGAACTAGAGGAAATTGATGTTACCATTAAGCTTGCTAATAGAGATACTATTGCACCAATTGGGATTGTTAGAGATGTTGAAGTCTTGTGTGGGAAGATAAAGTATCCTACTGATTTTCTTGTTCTTGGTTCCCCACAAGATGATTTTTGTCCCATTATATTTGGTAGACCCTTCTTGAATACGGTTAATGCTAGGATAGATTGTGAGAAAGAAACTGTTACTGTAAGTTTTGGGGATGTGTCTCATGAGTTCAATTTCTCTAAATTTCGTAGACAACCCCATGACAAGGAATTGCCTAGTAAGGATGAAATTATTGGTCTTGCTTCAATTGCTGTGCCTCCTACTGATCCTTTAGAACAATATTTGCTAGACCATGAAAATGATATGCATATGAATGAAAGGAATGAAATAGACAAGATTTTCTTTGATCAGCAACCTATTTTGAAACACAACCTGCCTGTTGAAATACTTGGGGATCCTCCTCCACCCAAGGGTGATCCCGTGTTTGAACTTAAACAATTACCTGATACTCTGAAATATGCTTATCTTGATGAAAAGGAGATATATCCTGTTATTATTAGTGCTAACCTTTCAGAGCATGAAGAAAAGAGATTATTGAAAACTTTGAGGAAGCACCGTGCTGCTATTGGATATACTCCGGATGATCTTAAGGGCATTAGTCCCACTCTATGTCAGCATAAAATTAATATGGAGCCTGATGCTAAACCAGTTGTTGATCACCAATGATGGTTAAATCCTAAAATTAAAGAAGTGGTAAGAAATGAAATACTAAAGCTTCTGGAGGCAGATATAATTTATCCTATTGCTGATAGTAGATGGGTTAGTCCCGTTCATTGTGTCCCTGAAAAGGGAGGTATTACAGTTGTTCCTAACGATAAAAATGAATTGATCTCGCAAAGAATTGTTACAGGATATAGAATGGTAATTGATTTCAGGAAATTAAATAAAGCTACTAGGAAAGATCATTACCCTCTACCTTTTATTGATCAAATGCTAGAAAGACTATCCAAACATACACATTTTTGCTTTCTAGATGGTTATTCTGGTTTCTCTCAAATACCTATGTCAAAAGAGGATCAAGAAAAGACCACTTTTACTTGTCCTTTCAGTACCTTTGCTTATAGACGTATGCCTTTTGGTTTATGCTATGCACCTGCTACCTTTCAAAGATGTATGATGGCTATATTCTCTGACTTTTGTGAAAAGATTGTTGAGGTTTTCATAGATGATTTTTTCGTTTACGGAACTTCTTTTGATGATTGCTTGAGCAACTTTGATCGAGTTTTGCAGAGATGCGAAGAAACTAATCTTGTCTTGAATTGGGAAAAGTGCCACTTTATGGTTAATGAAGGTATTGTCTTGGGGCACAAAATCTCCGAAAGAGGTATTGAGGTTGATAAAGCTAAAGTTGATGCTATTGAAAAAATGCCGTGTCCCACGGATATCAGAGGTATAAGAAGTTTCCTTGGTCATGCTGGTTTTTATAGGAGGTTTATTAAAGATTTCTCTAAGATTTCTAGGCCTCTCACTAATCTTTTACAAAAAGATGTTCCATTTGTTTTTGATGATGATTGTGTAGAAGCATTTGAAATTCTTAAGAAAGCCTTGATTTCTACACCTGTCGTTCAACCGCCTGATTGGAACCTACCCTTTGAAATTATGTGTGATGCTAGTGATTATGCCGTTGGTGCTGTTCTAGGACAGAGAGTTGATAAGAAATTAAATGTTATCCATTATGCTAGTAAAACTCTAGACAGTGCTCAAAGAAACTATGCTACCACTGAAAAGGAATTTTTAGCAGTTGTGTTTGCTTGTGATAAGTTCAGACCTTATATTGTTGATTCCAAAGTAACTATTCACACTAATCATGCTGCTATTAAATATCTTATGGAAAAGAAAGATGCTAAACCTAGACTTATTAGATGGGTTCTTCTGCTACAAGAATTTGATTTGCATATTATTGATAGAAAGGGTGCTGAGAACCCCGTAGCAGACAACTTGTCTAGGTTGGAAAATGTTCTTGATGACCCACTACCTATTGATGATAGCTTTCCTGATGAACAATTAGCTGTCATAAATGCTTCGCGTAATGCTTCATGGTATGCTGATTATGCTAATTACATTGTTGCTAAATTTTTACCGCCTAGTTTCACATAGCAACAAAAGAAAAAGTTCTTCTATGATTTAAGACATTACTTTTGGGATGATCCACACCTTTATAAAGAAGGAGTAGATGGTGTTATTAGACGTTGTGTACCTGAGCATGAACAGGAACAGATCCTACGCAAGTGTCACTCCGAGGCCTATGGGGGACACCACGCTGGAGATAGAACTGCACACAAGGTATTACAATCTGGTTTTTATTGGCCTACTCTCTTCAAGGATGCTCGTAAGTTTGTCTTGTCTTGTGATGAATGTCAAAGAATTGGTAATATTAGTAGACGTCAGGAAATGCCTATGAATTACTCTCTTGTTATTGAACCATTTGATGTTTGGGGTTTTGATTATATGGGACCTTTTCCACAATCTAACGGGTATACTCATATTCTAGTTGTTGTTGATTATGTTACTAAGTGGGTAGAAGCTATTCCAACTAGTAGCACTGATCATAACACTTCTATTAAAATGCTTAAAGAAGTTATTTTCCCTAGATTTGGAGTCCCTAGATATTTAATGACTGATGGTGGTTCACACTTTATTCATGGTGCTTTCCGTAAATTGCTTGCTAAGTATGATGTTAATCATAGAATTGCGTCTCCTTATCATCCTCAATCTAGTGGTCAAGTAGAATTCAGCAATATAGAAATTAAATTGATCTTGCAGAAGACTGTTAATAGATCTAGAAAGAATTGGTCTAAGAAACTTGATGATGCATTATGGGCTTATAGAACTGCTTATAAAAATCCTATGGGTATGTCTCCGTATAAGATGGTTTATGGTAAAGCATGTCACTTACCTCTAGAGCTAGAACATAAAGTTTATTGGGCAATTAAAGAGCTCAATTATGATTTCAAACTTGCTGGGGAGAAGAGGCTATTTGACATTAGCTCACTTGATGAATGGAGAACCCATGCCTATGAGAATGCCAAGTTGTTTAAACAAAAGGTTAAGAGATGGCATGATAAAAGGATACAAAAGCGTGAATTCAATGTAGGTGATCATGTCTTGCTATACAATTCTCGTTTAAGATTTTTTGCAGGAAAACTTCTCTCTAAATGGGAAGGGCCTTACATTATCGAAGAAGTGTATCATTCCGGTGCCATCAAGATCAACAACCCCGAAGGCACAAATCCGAAGGTGGTAAATGGTCAAAGACTCAAACATTATATCTCAGGTACTCCCATAAATGTGGAAACCAATATTATTAATACCATGATTCCGGAGGAGTACATCAGGGAGACCTACCAGAACGTTTCAGACTCTGAAAAGGAATAGGTATGTGGTACGGTAAGCAAACCGACTCCAAAACTTTTCCAATGGCAATTTTTATCCGTTTTGGAATATTTAAAAAATTAGGAAAATTTAAAGCAGTCCGAAGAGGGCACGAGGAGGCGACAAGCCAGGGGGGCGCGCCCTACCCCCCTAGGCGCGCCCCTATGGCTTGTGGCCACCCCGTGTATCCTCCGGACTCCGTTTTCTTGTGGTATACTCCTTCGGGTCGGTAAAAATTCATTATATAATCTCCCGAAGGTTTTGACCTTCGTAACCCGACAATATCTCCTGTTTTTCGTTTTGAGCTGTTTCTGCAGCAGATTTAGAGCAAGATGTCGTCCCAAGATTCCGATGGGGAGAGCTATGTATCGCATTATCTTGCCAATCCCAAGCTCTATGGGGACTTAGATCCTTATGGATTGTTCTCGGAGGAGGAACTAGAAGGCAAGTATGAGGAAGAAAGCTCGGATGAAGAGGAGATCCCCCTGCCTCGACCAGGAGATATGCACGTGGAGTTCAGGAAATCGAGCCTCCCAAATACAAGGAGAAAACCCAAGGTCCTATTTATCCCTTCTCGTTTTCTGCAGGAGAGCAAGGAAGAATTATGTCAAAGGATATTGAAGCTCGAGCAGGAAGTAGACGATCTGAGGGAATGCTTAAGAGGAAACTGAACAAGCCTCCAACCTCATCAACAACTCCAACATTGCCACCTCCGAAGAAAGACAACTAAACACATGGGTATGGGCACTCCCCTTGGCTTGTGCCAAGCTTGGGGGAGGTGCCCCGGTATCATATCACCATCACATCCTTTACTTTTATCGTTTTTATTAGTTTGATCCTCTTGGTTATATCTTGATCTAGTACAATAAAGTCTTTAGTGTGATCTAGTTTTGAGTTTTGCTTTATGTTCCCCCTATGTAAGCAAGTCCGAGAGTTATATAATAAAGTGTAGTTTTGAGTTGAGGGCTTTGCTTGTTTTCTATGATCTTGAGAAAAAGAAATAGAAAGAAGTATAGAATAAAAGTAAAGAGTATATATGATGATCGTATGGGGAGTGATGACTTCACATATAAGAAGTATGTCGATTGAAACTTGTTGTGAGTTGACAAACATAGCGATTGGTCATTGTGGCAATTAAAAGGAAGTAATAAAGAAAGAGAGGTTCACATATAAATATATTATCTTGGACATCTTTTATGATTGTGAGCACTCATTAAAATATTATATGTTAAGAAGTTGATGTTGGACAAGGAAGACAACATAATGAGTTATGTTTGCTTATTTCCGAATAGAAGTTATATGGTTATAGATCCTTTAACATGTGACGCTTGCTTCCACCCCATATTAGCCAAAACATCCGCACCAAGTAGAGATACTACTTGTGCATCCAAACACCTTTAACCCAGTTTTGCCATGAGAGTCCACCATACCTACCTATGGATTGAGTAAGATCCTTCAAGTAAGTTTTGATCGGTGCAAGCAATAAAAATTGCTCTCTAAATATGTGTGATTTATTAGTGTGAGGAACATAAACTTTATACGAACTTGTGATATGGAAGAAATAAAAGCGACGGACTGCATAATAAAGTTCTTTATCACAAGGGGCAATATAAAGTGACGTTCTTTTGCATTAAGGGATTGCGCATCTAACTATAAAAGCGCATGACAACCTCTGCTTCCCTCTGCGAAGGGCCTATCTGTTACTTTTACTTTCTAGTACTTACCTTTATGCAAGAGTCGTGGTGATCTTCACCACTTCCTTTATTTCGCCTTTCTCTCTTGGCAAGCGTCATGTGTTGGGGAATGATCTAGACACATATATCCACTCGGATGTGGGTGATCATGAGTTATTACTGTTGACATTACCCTTGAGGTAAATAGTTGGGAGGCAATACTATAAGCCCATATCTTCCTCTGTGTCCGATTGAAGCTTTGACCTCATAGGTACAGCGTGAGTGTTAGCAATTATGAAAGACTAAAAGATGATTGAGTATGTGGATTTGCTCTATAAGCTCTTACATTGACTCTTTCCTACGTTATGATAAATTGGAATTGCTTCAATGACTGATGTCATAGTTTGTTGGTTCTCAATAGAGTTCTTGATTCATACTTTATCTTGTGAATGAATTGTTACTTTAGCATAAGAAATCATATGTCAATATATGTTGCTGTTCTAAAGATAACCACGATGCCTTCATTTCCATATTTTATTTTATCGACACCTCTATCTCTAAACATGTGGGCATATTTATCGATTTCGGCTTTCGCTTGAGGACAAGCGAGGTCTAAGCTTGGGGGAGTTGATACGTCCATTTTGCATCATGCTTTTATATCGATATTCATTGCATTATGGGCTGTTATTACACATTATGGTACAATACTTATGCCTTTTCTCTCTTATTTTACAAGGTTTACATGAAGAGGGAGAATGCCGGCAGCTGGAATTCTGGACTGGAAAAGGAGCAAATCTGAGATACCTATTCTGCACAACTCCAAAAGTCCTGAAAATCTACGGAGAATTATTTTGGAATATATAAAAATTATTGGGCGAAAGAAATACATCAGGGGACCCACCAGGAGGTCACAACCAGGAGGGCGCGCCCTACCCCCCTGGGCACGTCCCTGTGGCTTGTGGGCCCCCTGGCAGGCCTTCGGTGCCCATCTTCTGCTATATGGAGGGTTTTGACCTGGAAAAATTAGGAGGGAGCTTTCGGGACGAAGCGCCGCCGTCTCGAGGCGGAACTTGGACAGAACCAATCTAGGGCTCCGGCGGAGCTGTTCTGCCGGGGAAACTTCCCTCCCGGAGGGGGAAATCGAAGCCATCGTCATCACCAACGATCCTCTCATCGAGAGCGGGTCAATCTCCATCAACATCTTCATCAGCACCATCTCCTCTCAAACCCTAGTTCATCTCTTGTATCCGATCTTTGTCTCAAAACCTCATATTGGTACCTGTGGGTTGCTAGTAGTGTTGATTACTCCTTGTAGTTGATGCTAGTTGGTTTACTTGGTGGAAGATCATATGTTCAGATCCTTAATGATAATTAATACTCCTCTGATTATGAACATGAACATGCTTTGTGAGTAGATACGTTTGTTCCTGGGGACATGGGATAAGTCTTGTTATAAGTAATCATGTGAATTTGGTATTCGTTCGATATTTTGATGAGATGTATGTTGTCTCTCCTCTAGTGGTGTTATATGAATGTCGACTACATGACACTTCACCATTATTTGGGCCTAGAGGAAGGCATTGGGAAGTAATAAGTAGATGATGGGTTGCTAGAGTGACAGAAGCTTAAACCCTAGTTTATGCATTGCTTCGTAAGGGGCTGATTTGGATCCACATGTTTCATGCTATGGTTAGATTTATCTTAATTCTTCTTTCGTAGTTGAGGATGCTTGCGAGAGGGATTAATCATAAGTGGGAGGTTTGTCCAAGTAAGGACAGCACCCAAGCACCGGTTCACCCACATATCAAATTATCAAAGTAACGAACGCGAATCATATGAGCATGATGAAAACTAGTTTGACAGAAATTCCCATGTGTCCTCGGGAGCACTTTGCTTTATATAAGAGTTTGTCCAGGCTTGTCCTTTGCTACAAAAAGGATTGGGCCACCTTGCTGCACCTTTGTGACAATTGTTACTTACAACAGTTATGAATTATCTTATCACAAAACTATCTGTTACCGATAATTTCAGTGCTTGCAGAGAATACCTTACTGAAAACCGCTTGTCATTTCCTTCTGCTCCTCGTTGGGTTCGACACTCTTACTTATCGAAAGGACTACGATAGATCCCCTATACTTGTGGGTCATCAACCGTCCAAGAAACCCTTGCTCCCCCTCTGTGTGCATAGTCATTAAATACCACATCTCTGGGAACAAGAATGTCATCTGGAAAAGAAGCAAAGACAATACTGCGGACCAAGTAGGGATCATCATTAACCCAGTGATGAAACTTTCCACGCAGCACATTGATGTTCATAAGTACGAAGATCCAGAGGGACCCCCAAAAACATCAGACATCCCTCTCGAAAACCCTGGGTGCCACGGAAACCCATCCCCTCATCATGCTTCATAAATCTGACAAACCTATCATTACCCAAAGGCAGAGGGGGGCTTTGCAGCAAGGTAAAGCTCACTCCAGCATCGCGCAATCTGAATAATCCTACTCCCGAAATCCAAGGTTGGGCTGCCATGACCTGAACTCCTCTCTGCTCCAACAGATCAACTACTGCCTCACGCATTGGCCCAATCTCATGCGGCTCAGGAAGTGGCATTACCTCAGCAATCATGTACTCCTCGTGCCATCGCTGGATGATCGACGGCGGCGTGACGAAAGTCCTGGGCAGGCGGTGTTTGCCACCATCAATAATCTGGTGGCCCGCGGGGACATATCTCTATGGGTCAATGTGGAAGTTGGCCATTGGAGCTGCGGTTTTCGCAGGCGATGGTGGAGGAGGAGTTGGTGAAGGAGGAGGCGGAGTTGCTGGTGGCGAGCAGGATGGGGTTTTGGTCGGTCGCTGATGTGACTAGACAGAACAGGGGAGGGGGAGGAGCACGAAGCGTCAAGCGTAGGCCTTGTTGGAGAAACCGCTTCAATGAAGGTAGTGGGTCCCGCAGATTCCGGCTGAGATAAATTTTTCCTCCTCCAAACTAGGCCCTATTCCTTAGCCAACGCCTCACAATCCTTTCTAAGATGCCCTGCTCGTAAACATGAAGAGCAAATAAAATCTGTAGGACAGTTAGCCGCAAAATGTCCCACCTGGGAACAAACCTGACACGTTAATATCTCCGTAACCATGCCAGAAATCAAGTTGTTGAAAGAATTTTCAGCCTCCTGAGTTGATGGTACAGAAAAATCAGCAGTTTCCAAATGATCCGCGCCCTGTTTGTCCAACTGGGCCGAAACCGGTGAATCCAAAGAACTCACTGGCCCATTAACTTGAGCCCCCAGCCTTGTGGGATTCAAAGGTCCAGAATTCCCGCCATGAATATCTGGCGTGACAGGCGCAACAAGTTCTGTACCTACCACTCCGATGTTAGTAGCCAAACTATGGAGATTTGAATTTCCTGGATCTCCGCTGGAAGAAACCTGAATCCCGGAATTAACGAGGGAGGTCGACGAAGATTGAGGAACCGTCCCGAAGGTGATGTGCGGCGAGGCAACCATCCACCAGAGCTCTGCCGGCGGCGAGGGGTGGATGACAACTCGCTCATGCTGTGACAGGTTGTATCCAGCATATTGGAGAGCAACAATCTCATCTTGCGTAGCAGGGCACCGATAACCTTTGCAAACATCATACTGTTGTAGAGTTGCGAAAGAAAGTTTCTTACAAGCTTAAGAACCAGATTTCATCACGGATTTTACAGGTCTGGAATGCATTGCCATCAGACCAAGAGCAGAATGTCGCTTGGACGGGCTCACCAGGATCCACTCCGCATCACACTGTTTCTTCCACAATTTAAATTCACGCCACCAATTTGGTCCGCCATTACCCCAGAGGTGGAAAACACTTGAAGCTAGAACAATTATAAGAACGCAAATCAAGAATGTGAAATCCAACTTGTTTGCATGAGACCCTGAATGAAAAAACCCTGTCCTTGATACACTCAACCATTAGATCAATGGTTGAGCCACCAATCGCCGACTCCAGGGTGGCAGCAACAAAATCATCAGTCAAACGAAAAGCATGTCGACTAAAAGAAACCACCATGATGAAAGAACGCCGATGATCCATCGGATGCATTGAAAGACCAAATTGCCTAAACACGTCATCCGCAAAAGCCGCACCATGGGAGAAGTCCAGATCCAAAGTGGTGCCACCGGAAGAACCCATAGAGAAAGGTGTGTCCGAGGTCGTGAGCAATCACCTGAGTTGATGATCGGTGGGAAGAAAATGCGCGCCGGCTAGAAATCCAGATCGCCATGGAGTCGCTGGTGGGGAGGGTGGGAAGGTGGAGTCGCCATCCTTCCAAGGTCCTCCGACAGGAACAACGTCCTCAACATTATCGGTAACCTCACTTGGAGCTATATTTTTATTCGTCACATAATATGTGCTTTGCTTGGATCATCATTATATTTTGTTATTTTCTGTTAGGTTTTATTCATAATCTTGTTTTTCAATAAAAAGTTCCAAGAATTGCCTTAGGATGCTTGCATTGCATGTTTGATGTGTGATGTGTAAAAAAAACAGAAACTTTTGCTGTAGTGTTTGAATTTTCATATTTTACTGGAACGTGGAAAGTTTCTGAAAATTTTACAAAGTATTGTCACATAAATTATTTAGCATATCCTAAATTTTCATAATTTTTGGAGTTACGAAAGTACACTGTTTTCATAAATTGCTACAGACTGTTCTGTTTGGACAGATTGCTGTCATAGTTTTGTTATCTACTTATCCTCTAGTTTCCATGGCCTATATTGGTAGATATAAATTGTGGAAACAATAGTAAACAGTAGATGATGTTTGAAATTATTATGCAACTAGTCTTGGCAGCACATAAAGAGTTGATTTACTATTATGTGTACTAACCTATCTCACAAGTTCTTTTCGAGTTCTGTGTGGATGAAGTTTTTGAGAATAGGTGAAACCATGATATGAGAGGATTGAACAAGATACAAAAGCTCAAGCTTGGGGATTCCCAAGGCACCCCAAGTAAATATTTCAAGAAGTCTCAAGCATCTAAGCTTGGGGATGCTACGCATCCCACCTCTCTTCATCAACAATTATCGGTTAGCCTATGTCGAGCCTAAATTTTTATTCGTTCACATGATGTGTGCTATCCTTGGAATGCCATTTTATTTTGTTTGCTGTTTCAATAAAATCTTTGGATCTGAAATTTTGAATAAGAGAGAGTCCTCACATGGCTATTTAAACTAATTGACTACACATTGATCTTCACTTATATCTTTCGGGAGTAGTTTGTGATTCACTCTCATGCTTCACTTATACCCTATGAGTAAATGGTTGAATGAATTGAATATCATAAATCTGAAATTAAATATGCTTCATATGCCTATCCCATGGGGAGTAATGACTTCAGACCTAATAAGTATAGGTGGTAAAATTTATTGAAGGTTAGCAAATACCGCATTGGTCACTTGAACAATTCATGAAAGAATATTGAAGGAAGAGAGATTCCACATATAAATATACTATCTTGGACATCTTCTGTGATTGTGAGCTCATTAATTATTTTCAAACTCGAGCAAATTCGTTAAAATTGGACAAGGAAGACAACTTAATGAGTTATGTTTGGGTATATTTGCATAGAAGTTATATTGTTATGGATCCTCCAACATGTGGTGCTTGTTTCCACCTCATACTAGCCAAAACTTCCGCACGAAGTAGAAATACTACTTGTGCATCCGAACACCCTTGAACCAGTTTTGCCATGAGACTCCACTATACCTACCTATGGATTGAGTAAGATCCTTCAAGTAAGTTGTCATCGGTGCAAAAAGCAATAAAAATTGCTCCTAAATATGTATGATCTTTTATTGTGAGGGAAAATAAGCGTTATACGAATTTGTGATGGTAAAGAAATAAAAGCGACGGACTGCATAATAAAGGTTGCTATCACAAAGGGTAATACAACGCGACGTTCCTTTGCATTGAGGGTTTGCACATCCAAAAACAAAAAGCGCATGACAACCTCTGCTTCCCTCTGCGAAGGGCCTATCTTTTACTATCTAGTACTTACCTTTATGCAAGAGTCATGGTGATCTTCACCACTTCCTACATTTCGCCTTTTTCTCTTGGCAAGCGTCATGTGTTGGGGAATGATCTAGACAGATATATCCACACAAATATATTTGATCATGAATTATTATTGATGACAATTATCTATATGATAAATAAGTTGGGAGGCGAAACATTAAGCCCCTATCTTTCTCTGTGTTCGATGGATACTATTTGTTCTAAAAATATGCTTTGAGTGTCAATAATCATGGAAGACTATATGATAGTTGTGTATGTGGAATTTGCTAAATAAAAGCTCTTACATGGACCCTTCCTGAAAATAAGATGAATTGCAATTGTTCGATGACTAGGAATATGGTTTGTTAGTTTTCAAGAAACTTTCTGGTCTATACTTTAACATGTGAATGGCTTGTTACTTGATCATGAGAAGTTTTATGAGATGAGCTACTGTTTATGGTTTATATTGATGCTAGAAAAAGTGATTGGAATTATCATTGATCAAACTTGTGCACTTGCTAGCATTCACACTTCATAAATTGTTTCTTTTATCATTTACCTACTCGAGGACGAGCAGGAATTAAGCTTGGGGATGCTGATACGTCTCCAACGTATCTATAATTTATGAAGTATTCATGCCATGTTTACAATAATTTTATATGATTTTGGTATGATTTTATTAGAACTAACCTGGACTGACGTTGTTTTCAGCAGAGCTACCGTGGTGTTGTTTTTGTGCAGAAATAAAAGTTCTCGGAATGGGCTGAAAATTTACGGAGAATATTTTTGGAAAATATAAAAAATACCGGAGCAAAAAGATACCGGAGAGGAGTCCCGAGGAAGCCAGAAGCCTAGGGGGCGCGCCCCCTGGCTTGTGGGTCCCTCGGGAACCTCCCTGACGTGATTTCGACGCCAAGCACTCCTATAAATCCAGAAAACTCCAGAAAGAAACCTAGATCGGAAGTTCCGCCGCCGCAAGTCTCTGTAGCCACGAAAGATCAATCTTGGCCCTCTCCGGCACCCTGCCGGATGGGGTCACCATCACCGGAGACCATGGAGGAGGAAGACGGAGGGGCCATCATCGCCATGGAGGCCAAGGACCAGAGGAAGAACCTCTCCCCACCCAGGGGGGAGACCATGGAGGAGGAAGCACAAGGGGGAGACCCTCTCCCCCTCTCTCTCGGTGGCGCCGGAGTGCCATCGGGGGAACCATCGCCGCGGTGATCGTCCTCATCAACATCACCTTCTTCATCACCGTCCTCATATCTTTTCAGCGGTCCACTCTCCCGCATCCCGCTATAATCCCCTACTTGAACATGGTGCTTTATGCCACATATTATGATCCAATGATGTGTTGACATCCTATGATGTTTTGAGTAGATTTCTTTTGTCTTATGGGTTGATTGATGATCTAGATTGGTTTGAGTTGTATGTTTATTTTGGTGCTGTCCTATGGTGCCTTCCATGCCACGCACACGTGAAGGATTCCCGCTGTAGGGTGTTGCAATACATTCATGATTCGCTTATAGTGGGTTGCTAGAGTGACAGAAGCTTAAACCCGAGTAAGGGGGTTGTTGCGTATGGGATAAAGGGGACTTGATGCTTTAATGCTATGGTTGGGTTTTAGCTTAATGATCTTTAGTAGTTGTGGATGCTTGCTAGAGTTCCAATCATAAGTGCATATGATCCAAGTAGAGAAAGTATGTTAGCTTATGCCTCTCCCTCATATAAAATTGCAATAATGATTACCGATCTTGATAACAATTGCCTAGGACAATTCCGCACACCGTCCCATCATTATTCCACACTTGCTGTTTGTAATATATTCTAACTTTATGATAACAGCACCTATTTTTATATTTTAGTTCTCCGATATCATGCAAAGCTATTCTCTCCATACCCACAACGTAGTTTTATTTCTCGTTTCTAGTTGGAAGCAAACGTTCGGCATACGTAGAGTCGTATCAGTGGCAGATAGGACTTGAGAGAATATTGATCTTACCTTTAGCTCCTTGTGGGTTCGACACTCCATACTTATCACTTCCACCTTTGGAAATTGCTACGATGATTCCTTGCACTTGGGGATTATCAGTCCCGTTACTGCAAACGAGGCGACCACCTGAAAGGAGAGGTTGATGTCCTCAAGAAAAGGTTAGACCAAGAGGAACAACGTTGGCGAGCCACGGTGGATGCACAGGCTGCTGCCGAGGCCGAGCTAGCTTTTCTCTATAAGCAGGTAAAGGGCGTTACTTCCCTTGCGGAGAAAGCTTCGGATGAGGCGGACTGTGCCCGCGGCCTTCAGCATACGCGCTCCTAGATGTTCCAGTCCCTCGAGAAGAGGGCGAACCGGGCCTTGAGCGACGTCTACGGTGAGAGCATCTTGAGCCCCCTGGTTCCGGACGACGCAGGGTACCTGGGCTTCTTTTCCAGGGTCGTGGAGTGCCTTGAGGGGGGTGCGGAGAAGATCCGCGAGCTCATGGAGGAGAAGCGCCGCGACTTCCTCGCGCGGGCGGCCTCGCACATCTTCAACCACCTCCTTCGCCTCGACCCGCACTTCGACTTTGGGGAGGTGCTTGCCCCGGTGCCTGAAGTGATCCGACGCGCCCTGGCCGGTTGGGTGGAGGACCACGTGGAGGACTTGATCGCGGAATTTTCTTCCGAGGAGCTGGAGGACCATGGCGGAGCCGGGGGCCGCGAGCCCGGCAGCGACGGCGACGACGCAGGTGGCGACGACGGTGTGTATCCGTGAGTAGCCTTCGTTTTCGCCTGTCGGGGTCATGAGCGCAGCCCTGTGGCGGCTTGAGCGCATTTTTGGAGGGACTCCTGAGGATGTTCCCATGTTGTATGGCGCGTGATGTTGGATGTTTTTGTCAAGAAGCTCCTGTTGGTCTGGATGACCGCGCCTCGCGAGCGTCTGAGAGTTTGTGCCTCGGCAGGGTGGCGCGACGACGCACTCACCGCGCCCTCCCTTCGCTCTGGGTTGATCGCGAGAGTTGAGGGGTCCGGCAGCTGCCGAACTTCCCAAAGAAAGCGAGATATCAAACGGAAATCGTTACTAGAAAGAATGACCACCCCCCTATATTTTCAGAAGAAAATCGCGAGAACTCCAAAGTTTATTCCAGAAAAATGGCAAATTCGAATACAGGAACAGGCAAAGAACAGCCGCATCAGGCATCTAGACTAATCTTCGTCTTTGTCTTCTCCCCAGCGCGGAGCGTAGGGCTTCCACGTTGCGTGGGCATAGCCATTGGGGGGCAGTGATGTCTGCCAGCGCGTAGCATGGGGCTTCCACTTGGGCGTGGGATGGAACCCCTCCGCGTCCTCGGGGGGCTCCGGGCGTATACAACCCACTCATTATTACGTGAGAGTGTCACGGGTTGGGCCTGGGCGTGCGCTGAGAGCCCCATGCCTCCCTGGCATGGGGCCCGCTCCCACTCCCCAAGCATGATGCGGCGAAGTGGGGTGGGCCCCGAACGGGCCCTCGAGCGTGGGGCGAGCCCCCCACGCCCTTCGCAGGGAGAGCCCATTCCGGAGCAGGGCCCCAGGCCCTCCAAAGCCCGGGGACGGACGTCGTCGTTGTAGCGGTGCCTCAGCCCCCTGTGCCGCGAGCGGGGCTCGGCACAGGGGCCCTCCGTCGCGTGCGGGGATGACACCCAAGGCGGTGCCCCAGCGCGCCTCGATGGGGTGCCCGGGAGTCCCGCGCAGGTACCCCACCGCCCGTCTCTGGGCGGGCTGAACCGGGCCCAGAGACATGGGTGAGTACGTGAGCTCTCGCCACTGGTCGAGCGAAACCTGGCCCGGAGACATGGGCGTATGTTCCACCCTCCGTCTTCGGGTAGGAGTCGCCCTGCTAGGGGACATGGGCATGTGTTCCACCCTCCGTCTCCTGGCTGGGTGCACCCGGCCTGGAGACATGGGCGTGTGTTCCACCCTCCGTCTCCAGGTTGGAAACACCTGGCCTGATGACATGGGCGTGTGTTCCACCCTCCGTCTCCTGGCTAGCGTCGCCCTGCCTGGGGACATGCGCGTGTGTTCCACCCTCCATTCCCAGGCTGGCGACCCCCGGTCCGCGGACCCAAGCGTTTGCCAAGGGTAGTCCCCTACCAGCGGGCGCGCCTCACGAGGCTGCCAGCGCCTGGCATCCTCGTGAGGCCGGCCCCGCCAGCCGCCCTCATGAGGCTGTTCGCACCAGCCTCGACGAGAGCTGTTGTCGGGATTGTATACTCTCCGCCCGCTGTCGTGGTAACCGGCGCCGCTCCCGTCGTGGGCCGGGCGCTCGCCGACATGGTCGTGGTAGAGTCGCGCGAGCACCCAGGTGTTGGTGTAGATGAGTCGTCGGACGCCCTGCCTTGATCCGCCGGGGGTGTCGGGGGGCGCGTTATGGCGCCTACCCCCCGCGGCTGGCAGCTCCCGTCGGCCCCCTCCTACGCCAGGGGCCAACTCATGTGTGCCCGGCGAGCCGGGCCGCACTTCCGGCCGGTGCGGGTCGCGACGCACGTCACCGGCGCGTCCGCGCGCCCTCGGCGCCTCGGCGGCTGGTTGAGCGACCTCATGGGCGCGAGCCCGCTCCTGGGCTGTCCCATGGGGAAGCACCCTTGCCTCGCCTGTCGGCATGGCGCGTAAGGCCGCGTGGCATATCCAACTGTCATAGCGTCCGTGAGCAACGCGGAAAGGCTGCAGCTCACGGGCTACGAGGAGCGCGATTCGCCCACGCGCCGGGTCGTGGCGAGCCCGGGTAGACGATGCCGCGACATGGACGCTGGGGAGGCTCAGGGCGGTGAGGGCTCGTCGCACGGTTGACGAGGGCAATAGCCCCTGGTGCCCGTCCAAGGCCGGGCCGGGGATGGAGCCTTCCGACGGAAAAGCGTGGCAGGGCGGGATGCCGAGGTCTGGCAGCGTCGCCCGAGCAACGCGGGCAGCCCGTCGTTCGGCGCGGGCTCGGCATCCCTTGGCCATGGATGCACCGAGCGGAGGCGAGGTGAAGTTTCAGTGAGGATCCCGACACGCCCCTACCTGGCGCACCAAATGTCGGATTTCGGGCTCCGCAAAACCCTAAGGAATTCGAACCCAAGGGCGTGTGCGAAGATTCCCCAACAGCTTCGCCCCCTCCAAGTTCACAACATGATAACCCCGCTCGATGGCGAGGAAGACGATGGCACACAAGAGTTTACCCAGGTTCGGGCAGCTGCGAAGCGTAAAACCCTACTCCTGCCTGTGGTGGATTGCCTCACGAGGAGGTGGGTGGATGAACTAGTACAGTGGCGTGTTGCCTTGCCGGTGTGTTTGCGGCGTGGTTCGCCTTGTCCCTTCTACCAAGCTACCTCGCCTCTATTTATAGCGGCCTGGGTCCTCTTCCCTTATCGCAATGGCGAGAAGGGATCCCACAACGGCCAAATTCGAAAGGGGGACAGGAGGTACACCCTATCCTGACGAAAGGTGGTCTTCTCCTGCAAAGTGGTCGTCGGTGATGCAGTGGTGGGCTCGGTGATGACGTCCGTCCTGCGGGGCTTGGGGTCTTGGTCTTGTTGCACCGAAGTGGAAACCTTTGGGCGGCGCTTTGGGGACTCGCGTGCGTCCCTGCCTCCTTTGCACCAAAGAGGAAACTGTCCCCTCTGGCGCACTGGCGCCCGCCTGGCCTGGCTGTCGTCACCCTTGACCTCATGAGGTCGCATGTTGCATAGGAGTCTCCGCCTCTCATGAGGGGCCCTGGGGAGGCCTACCTCCCCGCGGGTCTTGGCACTACCTCCCTCGCGAGCTCGGGGTCTCGCAAGGGCCTTGTGTCGAGGGGCCGCGCCGGGCCATACTTGGTTGTTGAGGTGGGCCACAACTGGGTCCGTAGGCAGGCAAGTCTGGGTACCCTAGTATCCAGAACGCCGACATGCGCACCCAGGGCGGCATCGCATTGCCGCCCGGAGGAGCTGTCCCTGGTGCGCGCGGGGACGGCCCAGGAGGGGAACAAGGCCTTAATGTAGAGGCCTATGTTCCAAGCTACGTCATACCCGCAGACGGTGCGATGGATCAGGCGCCCCACGCAGGCGCTAACACCCTCCCGGAGTAGGGAGGTGCCCCAGACGTCCTCCCCGAGCCGGGCCTGGGGGCTCCCATCGAGGGAGTACTAGGCCAGGTTGATGCGAGCGGGAGAAGGGGAAGGACATCCCCGGGTGCGCGTGGGCACGGCGCAGCTGCCGCCCTCGCGAGCAAGCAACACGCAACCAAGCCCTGAGGCCACAGGAGCAACGGTCTGGGGGGAGCAACAGGGCACGAGCAGCGCGGGCCACCCGCGGCAACAGGGGCGCCGGCGCAGCCCTCGGGAGGCAGGGCCTCACGAGGCCCTCGAGCCGCGGTCTGGTCGGCGCCCCGGCACCTCACGAGGTGGCTTCATCGACACAACACCTCTATGGCTGCGCCGGGTGCATCGTGCTCATGTTTGGGCCGCGGGAGCGCAATCTTGCGGCTACGCGGGGAACAATGCATTCAGGTTTGGGCTGTAGAGGCACGCAACCGAGCAGAAATGCACGGGATGGCTCTTAACGGAGTTGGGAGCACCTAGGCCGTGCGCCTGGGGCCTTGCCCAGCTATCTTCGGCCGTGACACTCTCACGTAATAATGAGTGGGTTGTATACGCCCAGAGCCCCCCGAGGACGCGGAGGGGTTCCATCCCACGCCCAAGTGGAAGCCCCATGCTCCGCGCTGGCGGACAACACTGTCCTCCAATGACTATGCCCACGCAACGTGGATGCCCTACGCTCCGCGCTGGGGGAAGACGAAGACGAAGACTAGCCTAGGTGCCGGACGCGGTAGTTGCTTGCTTCTTTTTTGGTGTTCAGATTGCCACTCTTTGAGATGAAATTTGAAGATTTTAGAACTCTATTTGAAAAAAGGGGCGGGAACTTTTCTCTCATCGCACTTTCTTTTTTCTGGCCTTGGAGTCTCTTTCTCTGAATTGGCGCCTTACAAAGGCCTACGCGCTTTGGCCCTCCCCGGGGCGCCTCAGAGTAGGCCGGCAAGGACCTGTTGCCTCAGGAACATACGTCTTTTGGCGGTCGACCCCCGCTTGGGGGCTCCGACCGCAGCCCAGCACGACAACACGGAACCTCGGGATGCTCAAGCGCCTCCCGAGGCAGCGGCCGGCGAAACGGTATGGGGGCCGCTCAAGCGTCAAGGGGGGCTCCTGAGCAACGCGCCTCAGGAGCCTTACCGGTCATATAGCCCCTCGCCCCTTGGTCTCGTCCTGGTGATCCGTACGCCCCAACGGTGGTTGAGGCCCCACCCCTTGGTCTCATCCTGGTGATCCGGACGCCCCAACGGTGGTCGGGGAATACGCGGGACTGGGTCCTGCCGACGTAGAGCGCTGCTTGAGCGTCAAGGGGGGTTCCTGAGCATCGCGCCCTGGGAACCTCACCGATCACGTGGCTCCGCGCCCCTTTGGTCTTGTCCTGGTGATCCGGACGCCCCAACGGTGGCCGAGGCCTCGCCCCCTTTGGTTTCGTCCTGGTGATCCGGACGCCCCAACGGCGGGCGAGGCCTGCTCGTGACTAGGTCCCGCAGACGCAGAGTGCCGAAAGGGCCCCCAAACCATTCCGCAAACAAGGAAGAATTTCCCCAGGTGAGATCCCCGAGCTCTCTGGACGTCTCAGCTGCACCTCGCGACGTACGGGATCGCCACCAACCGATAAGCTAAGTACACCGCCGGACAGAGCAGAAACTTTCTGATCAAATGATAGCCCGAATGCAGGGTAGGAGGTGTGAGCACTAACGTGAGAATGCAGCCGCTACGGTTCACCATGTGCTACCACCAGGGTTCTTGTGGCCCTAGGTGCTGGAAAGGACGGCGCAAGGGGAGGATTCCGGCCTCGTCAAGCGACGACGATAAGAACCCAGGATTTGAAAGCAGCAAGCTTCCCCTCGGGAGGGAACGCCTCGCGAGGACCCGACATGCCGCCATCACCGGACCGCATCAACAACGACACCAAGCCCCGCGCAAGAGACGAAGTCACGTCACGTCAAGCAGGCAACCGACGATTTAAGGAAAGGAAGGAGGAGGACGAAGGTAATACACAAAAGACTGACGCCCTCAGGGGCCGGGTTTTTCTTGAACATGACAGGAACCAGAAAAAGAAAACAGGGGATGCCTAGGCGGAGGAGCCACTGTCGCCATCCGAACCACCGGCCGCCTCGGCGTCCGAGCCGTCGTCCTCGCCGGAGGAGGGCACTTGGACGAACCGCACCACCTAGGACTCCACGTGCGGGCGCACCTCATCCAGGAGGGGCCTCTGGAGCTCCTCGGGCACCCGTTCTCCGACGCGCAGAAGATCGAGCTCCGGGGCGTGGCGACGCAGGTTGGAGAAGACGCACGTCAGAGCGAGGTCCAGGAGGTCACGCGCGCTGGCCTCGTTGTCCTCGTCCACCCGAGAGACGCCGGTCTCCAGCGCCTCCACCACCCTACCGAAGAAGTCGAGGTAGCCTCCGTCACCGTGCGTGCACGGCAGCGCGGGGGCTTCCCCAACAAACCGGCCCACCGCACCAGCCGCGCGGCGAGCAATGCCCAAGTACTGCTTGGCGCACTGCGCCTCCAGCATCTTTGCGTACGCCGCCTTGTCCTGGGCGGCCTGCACAGCCTCAGCTGCCTCCTTGATCTGGGCCTAGAAGGATGCCAGCTCCGCCCTGGCCTCCCCTTCGCCCCTGAGGGCGGCCTGGAGCGCAGCCTCGCCGCTCGCCAGCTGGGCCCGCAGCGCGTCCGCCTCCTCCTGGAGCTCGCCGAGCCTGCGATTTTTGGTCGCAGTCGCCCTGGGAGGAGGAGATGGTCAGGTCTGGCGCCCCGGGCATGTCTGCAAGGAAAGAGGTAGATGGCAGAGCACTCACTCGTCAATGATGGCCCAGCGCCGACGAGCTTGGGCCGGCCCCGAGGGCCCCCCGCCGCCGCCTCTGGAGGTATGCGAAGAAGCCGAAAGCCCCGCGCGCTTCCCTGCGCCTGCAACACTTCCTCCAGACGCCATGGGGGTAAGGGAAGCAAGGAAGAAGAGAGAGATTTCTTTGGAATAATGGGAACGAGAAGGCATGCCAGGATTGCAAGACCCCCCGGGGCGTGACGGATTTATAGGCGTAACTGCAGCCCACAAGGCGTCATGGGGAGTGTAGGCGTCGTGCGCTCCTCGGGCGCTGCGGGGCAGGCTCGGTCGGCGTGCAGCCTTGCCCCACGTCACTTCATCTGCTCCCGTTTGGTCACATCCGCGTAGCCTGAGGGGTGAAGGCCCAAGGAAGCAGCCGCATTCAAGGAAGGGTAATGATGGCAGGCACAGCGTGCAGGCGTCGCATCAGTTTGACCTGAGGCGGTTCCTGACGTCCTTCGGGGAGTGGAGGCGTCGGCGCCTCGGTGGGCGACGCGTGTCAAGCCTAGCCCGCAGGCATTTGGGGCCCGCGGCGCTTCGGGCCGTCCCCAAAGGCTTCGCCCGGAAGCCGGCTCGAGCGCGCCTCGGGCCCGAGGGCTACTGTCGGCGTTCTGGGAACGGGGGTACCCAGACTTGCCTGCCTACGGCCCAGGGCGTGACCACTTCGACAGCCAAGAACGGCCCGGCGCGGCCCCATTCAAGACAAGGCCCTCGCAAGAGCCCCGAGCTCGCGAGGGAAGCAGCGCCAAGACCCGCGGGGGAATAGGCCTCCCCAGGCCCCCTCCTGAGCGGCGGAGATCCCTATGCAACGCTCGGCCTCGGGAGGCCAAGGATGATGTAAGGCAGGACAGGCGGGCACCAGCGTGCCAGGCGGCACAGTTTCCCCTTTGGTGCAAAGGGGGGCAAAGATGTACGCCGGTTCCCAAAGCGCCCCCCAAAGGTTTCCATTCCGGTGCAACAAGACCAAGACCACGAGCTCCGCAGGACAGACGTCATCGCCGAGCCCACCACCGCATCATCAACAGCTACTTTGCAGGCAAAGACAACCTTTCGTCAGGATAAGGGTGTACCCCTTGTCCCCCTTCGAATTTGGCCATTGTGGGATCCCTTCCCGCCACAACGATAAGGGAAGAGGACCCGGGCCGCTATAAATAGAGGCTAGGTAGCTCCGTAGAAGAGAGGACAGGCAAGACCACCAGAACGCCCTCGCGAGGCAACTCATCACTGTACTAGTTCATCCACAAACCTCCTCGTGAGGAAATCCACCAAAGCAGGAGTAGGGTTTTACGCTTCGCAGCGGCCCGAACCTGGGTAAATCATCGTGTGCAATCTTCTCCCTCGTCATCGTGCGAGTTCATCGTCTAAGCTATCGGGTTGTGAGCTAGGAGGGGTGAGGCTGTTGGGGATCTTCGCACACGCCCCTGTGTTCGAACTTCCTTGGGTTTTGCGGAGCCCCAGATCCGACAACAATAATAATAAGAAAACTGTCATAAGCCGGCTTAGTGAGACTTGGAAAGGAGACTGGCTTTCGAGGCTCAAGTCTTGCTTCGATGAAGCGGGTATGATAACCCATGGTTTATCCTAGCTTTCTGTATGACGGCTCTCACGTGACTCAAGCCAATGTTTTAACTTTGAGAAGTTCGGGGTCCATAAAGGATTTACTCATGAACAGTACATGGGGTCACCTGATCGGAGTCGCATCAAGCATACATGCAGGTTTAACCATATTGTGGCATTTCTTATGCCGGGTCAAGAGGGTGAGAAAGCTAAACTCGATGAGTTGGAAGCCCCCAAGTAACCTATGATCATGGAAAAGCTCAACATAGGATATACATGCGACAATGCTACTACTGCAAAACATCTGGAGTCCAGATAAGCCGGCTTTATTCCATTGATCATAATGGTATGATGATTTATTGAACCGAAAGCCCCCAAGTGATATGTTTCAAACAATAAAGACTCATGCTCAATTTGTAGGCTGAAACGATAGAGACACCGAGTTTCGGGGGTGTCGGCTTTATTATATTTGAACACATAGAAGTATGTACAAAATTGGGGGTCGGTACAAAGATAATGAGCTAGTGGCTCTAAGTATAATAAAACTAAAGGTAAGATGAATCAACTCACTCAATTGCTGGTTTTCTTAAGGGGGCCCTGATCAGCCGGGTCAACATCGGTTGTATTGAATTTTAGCTCTTCAACGGCGCAGGCAGATAACCCACAAGTATAGGGGATCGCATCAGTTTTTGAGGGTAGAGTATTCAACCCAAATTTAGAGATTCGACACAAGGGGAGCCAAAGAATATTTGAGAGTATTAGCAGTTGAGTTGTCAATTCAACCACACCTGGAGATAAATATCTGCAGCAAGGTGATCAGTAGCACAGTAGTATGATAGTTTGATAGTATTAGTAGCAGTAACAGTAGCGGTAACAGTAGCAGTAGTGATTTTTTAGCAAGTGCAATAGTAACAGTAGTAGTAGTAACTTGGCGAGAACAATAAGTGGAAAACTCGTAGGCACTGGATCGGTGTATTTGTTGGATGATATTCATCATATAACAGACATAACCTAGGGCGACACAGAACTAGCTCCAGTTCATCAATGTAATGTAGGCATGTATTCCGTATATAGTCATACGTGCTTATGGAAAAGAACTTGCATGACATCTTTTGTCCTACCCTCCCGTGGCAGCGGGGTCCATAAGGAAACTAAGGGATATTAAGGCCTCCTTTTAATAGAGAACCGGAACAAAGCATTAACACTTAGTGAATACATGAACTCCTCAAACTACGATCATCATCGTGAAGTATCCCAAATATTGTCACTATGGGGTTGACGGGTCATAACACGTAATATGTGCATATGACTAGGAAAGATCGGATCAAGAACATAAATATAATGATGATAACATAAACGATTCAGATCTGAAATCATGGCACTCGGGCCCTGGTGACAAGCATTAAGCATGGCAAAGTCATAGCAACATCAATCTTAGAACATAGTGGATACTAGGGATCAAGCCCTAACAAAACTAACTCGATTACATGATGAATCTCATCCAAATCCTCACCGACCAGCAAGCCTACAAAGGAATTACTCACTCCCGGTGGGGAGCATCATGGAATTGGCGATCGAGAAGGGTTGATGATGATGAAGACCGAAGATCCCCCTCTCCGGAGCCCCAAACGGGCTCCAGATCTGGCCTCCCGGCGAAGAATAGGAGGTGGCGGCGGCTTCGTATCGTGAAACGCGATGAAACTTTCTCTCTGATTTTTTTTCTGGAAATTTAGGATTTTATAGCACTGGAATTAGGGTCAGAGGGCCCACGAGGTGGGCACGCTCCACCAGGCCGCGCCAAGGGGGTCTAGCGCACCCTGGTGGAGGGTGGCCACCCTGGGCCCCTTCTCTGGTGGCTTATGGCTCCAATATTCCTCATATATTCCAAAATAATTCTCCAAAAAGTTTCGTTCCATTCCGAGAACTTTTATTTCTACACAAAAAACAACACCATGGTAGTTCTGCTGAAAACAGCGTCAGTCCGGGTTAGTTTCATTCAAATCATGCAAATTAGTGTCCAAAACAAGAGCAAAAGTGTTAGGAAATGTAGATACGTTGGAGACGTATCAACTCCCCCAAGCTTAAACCATTGCTTGTCCTCAAGCAATTCAGTTGACAAACTGAAAGTGAGAAAGAAAAACTTTTACGAACTCTTTTGTTCTTGTTTACATACATATGCTTAAGTAGCACCCAGGTTTTCAGCAAAGATTATGACTAACCATGTCAATAATAACTCGTAAAGATTATATTAACTCATATCAATGACACAAGCAACTAGCGAGCAATAATAAGATATCTCAAGTGCAAACATTTTTCAAAACAATCATGATATAATATGACAATAGTGGTATCTTGCTAGCCGTTTCTAAGACCGCAAAACATAAATGCACAGCACCTCCAAAGTTCAAGCAGCAACTAAACATTGTAATTCATGGTAGAAAAGATCCAGTCATTATGCATCCAACATTCACTATACACAATGCATGAGGATGTCAATAGTGCTCTCAGATCTGGCGCTTATTTTAGAAGGTGATGACTCAACATTAAAGGAAATAGATAGTCCCTTCGCAGAGGGAAGCAGGGATTTGCAGAGGTGCCAGAGCTCAAGGATTAAATAAGAGATATGTATAATTTTGAGAGGTACACCCTTCCTGTCAACGTTACGACCAAGAGCTATCAATATCTTCCGTGTTAAACAAATTAGCGGCGGTTCCCAAGCGGTAAAAGTAAAGGTTTACTCCCCCTCCACCAACAAACACACTCCATGGCGAGCCGAATCCACGGGTACCGTACAAACCAACAACATTCCTGGAGGAGTTTTGTTTAATTATTTGCATTTCTTTTGATTTCGGGACTGGGAATCCCTATTACTGCCCTTCTCGTGCAAGGATGAGTGAATAAACACTCATCATGAGAGTAACCCGCTTCACATGGAAGATACTGACTACCCCTTGTCGCTCCATCAGCGGTTCAGGCACGCAAAACAGATGTTCATTTTAAATTTTAGAGGTGGCACATGCAAATTTACTTGGGACGGCAGGGTAATACCGCATATAGGTAGATATGGTGGGCTCATCTGGAATAACTTTGGTTTAAGGATTTTGATGCCCAAGCAGAATTCTCGCTTAGTACAGGTGAAGGCTAGCAAATAGATTGAGAAGCGGCCAGCTAGAGAGAGAATACGGTCATAAACATGCATTACGAATAATAAACATTGACTGCTATCACGAGTAGGATATGGACACCATGAACATAAATATCATGAAGACTATGTTGGTTTTGATTCAACTACATGTGTGAACATGTGCCAAGTCAAGCCGCTTGAAACATTCAGAGGAGGATACCATATCATCATACTACATCACAACCATTTTAATGCATGTTGACATCTAAGATAAATCGTTATCAACTCCTAGCTACTTGAGCATGGCATGAACAACTATAATCTCTAATTGTCATTGCAAACATGTTTGATCATAATATGCTAAATCATGGATACTAAGTTAAACATATTTACAAAAACAAGAACAAGTTGAGTTCATACCCGCTTCTCTCTGCCACAGTCAATTCATCAAATATCGTCATTATTGCCTTTCACTTGCACAATCGAATGATATGGAAATAATAATAGTGCAAGAGTGTCGTGGACTAAGCTAGAATCTGCAAACATTTTATTCAAGAGGAGGAGACAAGGTAATATGGGCTCTATGGTAGATAAACAATTTATATGAGAGCCACTCAACATTTTCATCGTGGTCTTCTCCTTGGTATGGCTCAATAAAAAGAAAAGGAATTTCAGAGAAACACACTGAAATATTTTTGGAGTTTTTAGTTTTTCTTGAAGAAAGCAAATACGAGAAGGAAAAACAAAAACGAGAAAAACTATTTACACGGGAGAACTCCCAACAAGCAAAAGAAGAAATGAGAAATCTTTTTGGGTTTTCTTTTAATACTACAACTAACTAAACTGAAAAGAAAAACCGAAAAGAAGCAAGAAGTATTTTTGGATTTTCTCAAAGTTTTTCAAACACACAAGAAGAAAGCGAGAAAAATAAATCTAGCATGGATAATACAATGAAAAAGTGTGAACACCGACAACTGGGATGAAATGTGTGAGCATGAATATAATGTCGGTGGAAACACGTACTCCCCCAACCTTAGGCTTTTGGCCTAGCTTGGTAATCACCATCCGTAGACCGGATAATGGCCTGAGTGATAGCCTACCGAGGCTCTTGGTGCAACCACCTCAGCCCTCCTGGCAGCTTCAACCTCTGCATTGTATGCACGAGCCTCGCTCTCAAGGACGTAGTATCTTCCCTTGCTGTTAAAATCAAAGAGAGTAGGAGCAGGCAATACAATAGGCACAACGGGACCGTTATCGAACCTCAAGTTGTAAGTATAGTTATTGACTGTGCCCTTAAGAAATCTATGGCGTTTCATGGCATCAAAGTCTAAGTACTGGTTAGGTAAGATAGGATCATTAGGCCAAGGGGACACTCCCAACCTCGTAGCGAGGCGAGAGGCATAAATCCCTTCATAGAAATTACCGTTAGAAGCATTGAGAGTCAGTCTTCGTGCAACAATTGCTCCTAAATTATAGTCTTTAATTCCCGTTAAAGCAGTGTATATAAGACTCAAATCATGGGCATACAGCGTGCTACAATCCTGCTTGCCTACAATGCATTTGCCATTAAAGAGTGCAAGGTACTGAATAGACGGAAAATGGATGCTTTTTATTCTGCCTTGTGTCACCCCTCTAATTTCACCGCAACAAAGGTTTCTCAATAATGACTCATACTCAGGTTTTGTTGGTTCATCTAGCGAACCCCAGTATGGAATTTTGCACGCATCGCAAAATGCGTCTAAAGGCATGGTGAAAGCATTATTATAAAGACTAAATGAAACTCTAGGCTCACGAGGGAAATATTTAAATTTCTTGGTAAATGTCTCTGTGAGAGTGAGGTGTTGAGTGCACTTATCTTCGATGAAGGGAACCAGATCAGCGTTGCGAACATACTGCTCAAATTCTTCCTTAATACTTGCACCTTCCATGAAGGTATTACATGGCCAAAGGCATGATTTGGTTTCAGTGTCCCGTATCGAGCTTGCACTTGGCTCAACATAAGATTGTCGTATGGACCTTTCACTTGATGATGTCCTCGAGGATTTTCTCCTTGAAGAACTCCTGAAGAATTGCATTTTATTTGCAAACAATTTCTGAAAAAATTTGTGACCCAAAATTTGTTAACAAAACTAAATAAGATTAATAGCAACTACTCCTAGGGATGCATAGAGGCCATATTAAGCATTCAAACTACTTAGAACTCTAAGAATTCAACATGCAAGCTCATCTACAGCAGCACCAAGAGTAGCTAATTATTCTGAAAATAAACCACTAAATCAAAAACTAATTGGAGCAATGGGGGAGTTACATACCAAGAACCAATCCCCTAAAACAGTTTCGGAAATAGAACTTCGAGCAAAGAGATCGAAATCCACGGGTTCTTGAGCTATAACACAAGGGAGAGAGCAATGGTGAATTTTTTTTGGAGGTAAGAGATGACATGGGCTAAAGGAATAGGTGAGGGGACCCACCTAGGGCCCACCCTCTACCAGGCCGCACCAGGGGTGTCTAGCACGCCCTAGTGGAGGGTGGGCACCAGGTGCACCCCCCTCTGGTGTTATTTGTTCCGAAAATTCATAAATAATCAGAAAAAATTCGTGTTAAATTTTCAGGAGATTCTGAGAACTTTTATTTCTGGGTCATTTTTTTTATTGCACGGGAAATCAGAAAACAGGATAAACATGGCATTTTATTTTATTTAACTAAGAAAACAGAAAACAAAAAGTAGATACAGAGAGTTGTGTCTACTAAATTCATCAACTTCGCACTTCTCAAAAATGATCCATTAATAAGGTTGATCAAGTCTTATTAACAACCACTTTCAATTAGCATGAAACCGAAGAACTTTCGTAAAACACTAAGTTACCTCAACGGGGATAGGCATATCCCCAACCATAATAATGTCATATTTCTTTTTGATAGTAGGTAGAGGTAATTGAAAGATTCCAATAATGAGTGTCAAAGAATTTTCAATAACATTCACACCATTCACTTGGAATTGTTTCTTCGGAAAGTGCACCATATGCTCATTACCATTGATATGAAAAGTGACCTTGCTTTTATTGCAATCAATAACATCCCCCGCAGTATTCAAAAAGGGTCTACCAAGGATAATCGACATATTGTCGTCCTCGGGCATCTCAAGAATAACAAAGTCCATTAAGATAGTAACATTTGCAACAACAACGGGCACATTCTCACAAATACCGATAGGTATGGCAGTTGATTTGTCAGCCATTTGCAAAGATATTTCAGTAGGCATGAGTATATTCAAATCAAGTCTTTTATATAAAGAGAAAGGCATAACACTAACACCAGCTCCCAAATCACACAAAGCAGTTTTGACATAATTTCTTTTAATGGAGCAAGGTATAGTTGGTATTCCAGGATCTCCAAGTTTTTTAGGTACTCCATCTTTAAAAGAATAATTAGCAAGCATGGTGGAGATTTCAACTTCAGGTATCTTTCGTTTATTAGTGATGATGTCTTTCATGTATTTAGCATAAGGAGGCATCTTTAAGATATCAGTTAAGCGGGTACGCAAAAAGACTGGCCAAATCATTTCAGCCAAGTGTTCAAATTCTTCATCATCCTTTTTCATAGATGGTTTAGGTGGAAAAGGCATGGGTTTCTGAACCCATGGCTCTCTTTCCTTACCATGTTTTCTAGCCACAAAGTCTTTTTTATCATATCGTTTATTTTTAGGTTGTGGGTTATCAAGATCAACAGCAGGTTCTATTTCTACATCATTATCTGGTTCTTTATCATTACTAGGTTGAGTATCCTCATGAACATCATTATCATTATCATTATCACTAGGTGGATGTTCATTACCAGATTGAGTTTCAGCATCAGAAATAGAGACATCATTATTATCATCAGGAGGCTTTTCTATCTCAGGTTCACTAGAAGCATGCAAAGTCCTATCATTTTTGTTTTTCTTTTTCTTCTTAGAAGGACTAGGTGTATCAGCATTAATTCCTTGAGAATATTGTTCAATTCTTTTAGGATGACCTTCAGGATAAAGAGGTTCTTGGGTCATTCTACCTCCTCTAGTCACTACTCTAATAGCATGATCATTCATATTATTATACATTTCATCAAGCAGTTCTTTTTGAGATTTAGCAACTTGTTCTAACTGAGTTTGAACCATAGAGGCATGTTTTCCTACACCTCTAACATCACTACTGATTCTAAATAACAAGTCACTTAAGCAAGCAATCATATCAGAATTATATTTCAAGTGTTGCAGAACATTTGCATTGAAGTGCTCTTGTTTCATGATGTAGTTATCAAACTCATATAAGCATTGACTAGGATGTTTATTGTAAGGGATATCACCTTCATCAAACTTTAATAAAGAATTTATATCTACCACCTGTGGAGGTGGTGGTGTGTCAAGGCCATGTATTTCTTCAATAGGTGGTAAAATTCTTAACATCCTCAGCCTTAATACCTTTTTCCTTCATACATTTCTCTGCCTCTTGCATATCTTCAGGACTGAGAAATAAGATACCCCTCTTCTTCGGAGTGGGTTCAAGTGGTGGTTCAGGGAGAATCCAATCATCATAGTTCTTCAATATATTATTCAATAGTTCCTCAGCTTGTTCAACAGTTCGTTCCCTGAAAACACAACCAGCACAACTATCTAGGAAGTCCCTAGAAGCATCAGTTAGTCCATTATAGAAGATATCAAGTATTTCATGTTTCTTAAGAGGATGATCAGGCAAAGCATTAAGCAATTGGAGAAGCCTCCCCCAAGATTGTGGGAGACTCTCTTCTTCAATTTGCACAAAGTTAAATATTTCATGTAAGGTAGCTTGTTTCTTATGAGCAGGAAAATATTTTTCAGAGAAGTAGTAAATCATATCCTGGGGACTACGCACACAACCAGGAGTAAGAGTATTGTACCATATCTTAGCATCACCCTTTAATGAGAAAGGAAATAATTTGAGAATATAATAGTAGCAAATCTTCTCATCATGAGCAAATAGGGTGGCTATATCATTCTGCTTAGTAAGGTGTGCTACCACAGTTCCAGTCTCATAGCCATGAAAAGGATCAGATTCAACCAAAGTAATTAACTCTGGGTCGACAGAGAATTCATAATCCTTATCGGTAACAAAGATTGGTGAAGTAGCAAACTTAGGATCACATTTCATTTTAGCATTCAAAGTATTTTCTTTATACTTGCATAGTAGTTTCTTGAGATCATCTCTATTCTTACAAGCAAGAATCTCTCTAGCTATTTCTCCATCTAAAGCATAACCTTCAGGTATCTTAGGCATTTCAAATCTTGGAGAGCTAGGCCTAATAGGTGTTTCATAATCATCAGTTTCAAAGATCTCATCAGTTTCATCAGTTTCAATGATTTCATTCTCTCTAGCTCTAGCAATTTGTTCATCAAAAATTCACCTAGTGGCACATTATCATCAAGCATGGTACTAGTATCATCATAAGCATCATTCATAGTAGAAGTAGCATCATCAGTATCAGGATTAATAGCATGTGGTGGTGTTGCAAACTTACTCATAACAGAATGTGAATCAAGTGCAGAGCTAGATGGCAATTCCTTACCTCCTCTCGTAGTAGAGGGAAAAATCTTGGTTTTAGTATCCTTCAGATTCTTCATAGTGATCAATTGATATAAATCCAAAGTGACTCAACAAATATAGCTATGCTCCCCGGCAACGGCGCCAGAAAAAGGTCTTGATAACCCACAAGTATAGGGGATCGCAACAGTTTTTGAGGGTAGAGTATTCAACCCAAATTTATAGATTCGACACAAGGGGAGCCAAAGAATATTTGAGAGTATTAGCAGTTGAGTTGTCAATTCAACCACACCTGGAGATAAATATCTGCAGCAAGGTGATCAGTAGCACAGTAGTATGACAGTTTGATAGTAGTAGTAGCAGTAACATTAGCGGTAACAGTAGCAGTAGTGATTTTGTAGCAAGTGCAATAGTAACAGCAGTAGTAGTAACTTAGCGAGAACAATAAGTGGAAAACTCATAGGCACTGGATCGGTGTATTTGTTGGATGATATTCATCATATAACAGTCATAACCTAGGGCGACACAGAACTAGCTCCAGTTCGTCAATGTAATGTAGGCATGTATTCCGTATATAGTCATATGTGCTTATGGAAAAGAACTTGCATGACATCTTTTGTCCTACCCTCCCGTGGCAGCGGGGTCCATAAGGAAACTAAGGGATATTAAGGCCTCCTTTTAATAGAGAACTGGAACAAAGCATTAACACTTAGTGAATACATGAACTCCTCAAACTACGGTCATCACCGTGAAGTATCCCAAATATTGTCACTATGGGGTTGACGGATCATAACACGTAAGAGGTGCATATGACTAGGCAAGATCGGATCAAGAACATAGATATAATGATGATAACATAAATGGTTCAGATCTGAAATCATGGCACTCGGGCCCTAGCGACAAGCATTAAGCATGGCAAAGTCATAGCAACATCATTCTTAGAACATAGTGGATACTAGGGATCAAGCCCTAACAAAACTAACTCGATTACATGGTGAATCTCATCCAACTCCTCACCGACCAGCAAGCCTACAAAGGAATTACTCACTCCAGGTGGGAGCATCATGGAATTGGGGATGGAGAAGGGTTGATGATGACGAAGACCGAAGATCCCCCTCTCCGGAGCCCCAAACGGGCTCAGATCTGGCCTCCCGATGAAGAACAGGAGGTGGCGGCGGCTCCGTATCATGAAACGTGATGAAACTTTCTCTCTGATTTTTTTCTGGAAATTTAGGATTTTATAGCGTTGGAATTAGGGTCAGAGGGCCCATGAGGTGGGCACACTCCACCAGGCCGCGCTAGGGGGGTCTGGCGCACCCTGGTGGAGGGTGGCCACCCTGGGCCCCTTCTCTGATGGCTTATGGCTCCAATATTCCTCATATATTCCAAAATAATTCTCCAAAAAGATTCGTTCCATTCTGAGAACTTTTATTTCTGCACAAAAAAAACAACACCATGGTAGTTCTGCTGAAAACAGCGTCAGTCCGGGTTAGTTTCATTCAAATCATGCAAATTAGAGTCCAAAACAAGAGCAAAAGTGTTAGGAAAAGTAGATACGTTGGAGACATATCATAGGCCGACTCAGCATAAGCTGCATCTCCTTCCTCACACTCCTGGGCTATCTTCCTGCTGCCTCCCATGATTATAGTGCCTTTGGGACCCGACATCTTTAGCTTGAGGTAGACATAGCAGGGAGAGCCAAGAAACGGGAGTAAGCCGGCCTTCCGAAGAGAGCGTGGTAAGGGCTTTTATTTTTACCACCTCAAAAGTCAAGGGCTCGCATCTTTAGTTATGTTCATCACCAAAAGATACGTCAAGCTTGATCCGCCCAACTAGGCATGCTAATTTCCCAGGAACAATGACAAGAAAAATGGGGTTCAAGTTTGCAAACTGCTACCTGGGAGGCTCATCCGCCGAAAGGTGTCATAATACAGAATGTTGATGCTGCTACCTCCATCCATAAGGACCATTGTAAGGGTATAGCCACCCACCTGAGGTGCCACCACCAGGGCTAGATCTCCTGGGTTATCAACCCGGGGGTGATCTTCTCTGCTCCAGATGATTGGCTGCTCAGACCAATTGAGGTATCTGGGGACTGCTGGTTCTACCATCCTGATGGCTCTCTGCTTGAGTTTTTTGTCTCGTTTGCAAGTATTAGTGGTAAAAACGTGGTATTGACCACCATTCAGCTGCTTAGGATTACTTTGAAACCATGCATGATTATTATGATGTTGATTGCCCTGACCAGGACGCTGCCCATTGCCATTATTTCCTTGATGTTGAAACCCTGATCCTGAGCCGCCCTGTCCATTAAAACCTGATCCTAAAAATCCACCAGGCGAGCCGCCCTGTGTGCCGCCCTGTCCATACTGACCCGGATGTCCTCCACCATTACCCCCTTGATGACTCTAAGAAGCCTGGTTACGGAACTCCTGCATGATGTAACAATTTTCCCATGAGTGGGTGGCCGGCTTATTCTGGGTACTGTGCGTGGGACAAGGAGCCTTTAGTGCCTCCTCATAATTGCGCGGCTTATTCCCATTATAAGCCCCCCCACCCCCCAGGACGGCCATTCCGGCGCTGGTTTTTGAAACCAGTATTGGTACTGGCCACAAATTTTGACCCGCCATCGGGCTGTTTTCGTTTGCTATTGTTGCCTTGACCTCCAGTGTTTCCACCTTGTTGATTGCCCTTGCCACCGTCACCTTTCTTGCATTTGCCAGTTTTATCCTCGTCTGAACCGGGATCCTTCAAGCTGTCGAACTCAACATACCTGGTAAGAACATCCATCAAGTTGCCCATGTCTTGAACTTTACGTTTCAATCGACCAAGCTTCTGGACCAGGGGCTGAAAGTGGCAGTTTTTCTCCAAGATGAGCACAGCCTGAGCCACTGTGATGATATCCGAGGAGTGGATGATTTCAGCAATCCGACGTGTCCAATGATGTGCCGATTCATCTGTGCGCTGGATACAATGATGAAGGTCTATGATTATCATTGGCCGTTTGCACGTTCCTTGGAAATTCTTGATGAACCGCTCCTTCAGTTCCGTCCAAGTGTTGATGGAGTTAGGCAGAAGATTTTTCAACCATGTCCGAGCCGGTCCTTCCAACATCATTGTCAAATACTTCGTGCATACCGCGTCACTGACGTCGAGCATGTCCATGGCTAACTCATACCTTTCGATCCACGTTGTCGGATCAAGATCTGTTGTGTAGTTCGGCACCTTACGAGGCCCTTTGAAGTCCTTGGGCATCAGCTCACTTCGGAGAGCCGGAGATAAACAAGAGATGCCGATTGTCCTATTGTTGACTCTAGCCTCCACCTCCGCTGACCGGTGCTCCATCATGGGTTGCTGAGTCGCCCGTATTCCTGTTGCCTCTGCCTCCGCTTGTCGGGCTGCTCTTGCCGTGTCAACGACCGCTTGAGCATTGGGCAACACAGGCCGAGTTGGGGAAACCAGAGGCTGTCGCTGACGCCCGCTACCGGAAACAGCTGGAGACTCCTCATGGCGGCTCTTGCTGGTGTACGGTGTAGAGTGCATCCGGTCATGGCAGTAAGAATATTGTGCTTGTTGTACCACTGCTATTTTCAGCATCTCGATGGCGTTCCTTGACTCGATCTCCACTGGGGTGTTCCCGTGAATTGGGAGTGCCTCCAAATTACGCGTCACTGCCAACATGTTGTCAACAGGGTTGGAGAAGTGACCCTGCGATGTCTGAAAACGCTGAGTCGGCGACTGAACCGGCGGTGGCTGAGCCGGCCCTGCATGACGAGGTGGATCATGTCCCGCCCCAGGTGTTGCTGGATTGGTGAATAACTGAGTCGGCTCGAGGCCTATCGGCAGCCGGCTTTGGTGTCTCCTTTGGTGAACCACCTTAGAAGCATCCCGGCGAAGCCCTGGCTGCCAAGCCTCAACCTTCAAACGCTCTGACTCGTTATGGATACGGGCATGTACTTCAGCCATCCGGACGTTTTCAGCGTCAATCTCTCCTTGAACCTTCGTCATCTCGGCGCGAAGTTTTACTAGTTCCGCATTACGAGCTTCCTGATTTTCTGCAGTGACAGGACTCTCCAAGAGTTTGGCCATCTCAGCCATCAAGTCGCTCATGGCCTGGGCCGGTGTCTTGCCTAACCCGCCATCGCCATTTGCAGCCGCTGTCGTAGACGGATCTTGAGCCGCCGCGGTTCCAGCAATGTAGATGGTGACCTGGCGAGGCGGCTCATATGACTCCTTGGCGGCTTCCGCTTCCAAGCAGCCCCCAAGTCTCCCATCATAGAGGGGACAGATTGATTCGATGTCCCCCATGGATGAATCGTCGTCGGAATTGACAGGGGTACCTTCGCTGCATGCCGGCTCATTCGGAAGGCTGACTCCTTGGGTGAACCCTACGAAAACGTGACGTCGGCCGGCTTGATGCCAGCCGGGTCTGGCATGCCGAGCCGGCTCGACGATGTCGGTGCAGATGTCCGGCTCGGGTACTGATGCGCCGATCTTGCCGATGAAGACGTGGATCTTACCAAAGGGGACCCGATACCTGGACTCGACTGAGTCGGCCTCGGGGCCCCAGCTTGAATTGTCGATGTGGAGCCTGCCGCGGCGACTCTTGATCATCTGAGCCCCCGCGTAACTCCCGAACCCTGGAAGAGCTCCCTCCGAGAACTCAACTCCACCGCGCAAAGGCCCCACGGTGGGCGCCAACTATCGTGGTTTTGTCATGGCAGATGTCCTCATCGGAGAAGTTAGGTGTGAGGCCATCGCCGCTGTGTGGCGACTCGAAGGGGTTGATCGGAAACGAGAGACGAATTTACCCAGGTTCGGCCCCTCCAATGGAGGTAAAAACCTACGTCCTACTTTGGTGTCTATATTGATGGTGATCTCGATTACAAGGGTGCGGAATCGCTAACCTAGCTTTCGAGGATTTCTAACTTGAGTCTATTGGCCTCAGGGGCTTGCCTTTATATACAGGTCAAGACACATGGCTTACAATAGTCCAGATCGTATTATGACCCGTGACCTAATACATCTCTAACTTGTCTTATTTCTCAAGCAAGGAAAGTTCCTGGAGCCTCTTGCCTCCTGGGCCCTGAGTCGCCATCGTCACGTGTTGGGCTGTCGTCCGTCTTACTTAATAAGTGGCCGCTCTTGCCTTGTCATCAACATCGTGGCCCATCTTAAATGTAATTCTTAAGCCGCCAGTACGCTGACTTGGCCCACTAGGCGGGTTACACCGCGGGGTTATATCCCCGACGGTGATGATTTTGATGCTAAAACTAAAAAATGTGGGTTTGGAGAGGTCAAAATTTTAACTAGTGATGTGCCCACTATCTTGGATTACAAGGACTTTAATTATGATAAATGCTCTTTAGTAGAATGTATTTCCTTGCTGCAATCCATTATTAGCTCACCCAATGCTTATGAACAAAACAAAGCTTTTACCGAACATATAGTAGAAGCTATGATAAAAGCTTATGATGAGAAACTTGAACTTGAAGTTTCTATTCCTAGAAAATTGCATGATGAATGGGAAACTACTATCAGAATAAAGATAAATAAATATGAATGCAATGCTTTGTGTGACCTTGGTGCTAGTGTTTCAACCATACCTAAAACTTTATGTGATGTACTTGGTCTCACCAATATTGAAGAGTGTTCCCTAAACTTGCATCTTGCGGATTCTACCATCAAGAAACCTTTGGGTAGAATTAATGATGTGCTTATTATTGGAAACAAAAATTATGTGCTTGTAGATTTCATTGTGCTTGATATTGATTGCAATCCTTCTTGTCCCATAATACTTGGAAGGCCATTTTTTACAAACTATAGGTGCAATTATTGATATGAAAGAGGGAAACATAAGGTTCCAATTCCCACTAAAGAAAGGAATGGAACACTTCCCTAGGAAGAGAATTAAACCACCTTATGAATCAATCATGAGATCCACTTTTGGGTTGAGTTTCAAAGATGACAACACTTGAAATGATGCATTATGCCTAGCTAGGGGCATAAAACAATAGCCCTTGTTGGGAGGCAACCAAATATGTATCTTAATTTTTTTTTTAACTTTCTGTTATTTTGTGATAACATGATTGTTGCCTCTATAATGATTATTTTTTTATGTTTTAATTAGTGTTTGTGCCAAGTAAATCCTTTGGGATGACTCACAAGATGAGTAGAAACGATGTTGAAACAAAACATAAACTTTGACTCAAGTACAGGAATTTTCATTTTCTACTGGAGCGTGATAATGACCTGAAATTTTTACAAAGTATTTCTATACAAATTCTCCATGTTTTACTAATTTTTCAGAATTTTTAGAGTTACATAAGTATGGGCTCTTTACAGATTGCTACAGACTGTTCTGTTTTAAACAGATTTTGTTTTGCTTGCATAGTTTGCTTGTTTTGATTATGCTATGAATTGTATCTGGGGGTATAAGCCATGGAGAAGTTAGAATACAATACCTATTATGCAAAAATGAATTAAGAATCAATTTATAACAGTACCTTAACTATGCAATATGTTGCTTATACTAACGGATCTCACGAAGTTTTGTTGAGTTTTGTGTGATTGAAGTTTTCAAGTTTTGGGTGTGATCACGATGGACCACGGAATAAGGACTAGCAAGAGCCTAAGATTGGGGATGCCCAAGGCACCCCAAGTAAAATTCTAAGAAAGACTCAAGCATCTAAGCTTGGGGATGCCCCGGAAGGCATCCCCTCTTTCGTCTCAATCCATTGGTATGTCACTTGGAGCTATATTTTTATTCATCACATGCTATGTGTTTTGCTTGGAACGTCGTTTACTTTTGTTTTATTTTACTTTAAGTTTGTCACAATCATCATTTGCTGGACACACCTACTTGAGAGAGACACGCCTTCATCATAATTTGATAGAATACTCTATGTGCTTCACTTATATCTTTTGAGCTTGGCGGTTGCTCTAATACTTCACTTATATCTTTTTTAGCACGATGGTGTGTAGATTTTATAGAAATAATATGCTCTCGTTCTTCACTTATATTTGTTTGAGAGCAGAATAAATAGTGACGGTAATTTGCATGGGTCATAAGACAAGTCCAAAAATAGTAGGTATTCAATGAGTGATAATCAAAACCATCATGTAGCACATATAGAGAAAATTTGTGTTAATGACATTGGTGTGGTAATATGAAAAAGGTGTGAGTTCACAATTGTTGATTCGTAGAAGTGTCAACATTAAGAGGTGTTAACTTGTTATTCATCGAAAGATTAAAGATGCATGGTGATGATGTGTGAGCATTTTTATTCCTCGTTGAAATCCTAGTGTTGTTTTGAGTCGGGGGCGCACGATGGTTAACTCCTACCAACCTCCTCCCTTGGGGCATGCGAGGAGTACTTTGATTTGTGATAAAACTAATAAAAAATTGCAATAAGTATATGAGTTCCTTATGACTAATGTGACGCCATGGACATACGCATCTTCACCTTCTCATATTTGCTAGCATCTTCGGTACCATGCATAGTCCATTCTCACCTCGAGGATCGGTGCAACTTTCGCCGGTGCATCCAAACCCCATGACATGATACGCTCTGTTGCTCATAAGCCTCATTATATCTTCCTCAAAGTAGCCACCATACCTACCTATTACGGCATTTCCATAGCCATTCGGAGATATATTGCCATGCAAATTCCATCGTCACTTCACATGACTAGTTTGTTCGTGATCATATTGCTTTGCATGATCATATAGAGCTAGTATTTGTGGCAAAGTCACCGTTCATTATGTTTTTGATACGTGTCACGCTAGATCATTGCATATCCTAGTACACTGCCAGTGGCATTCATATAGAGTCATATGTTCCTATCAGTTCTTCATATTGAGTTGTAAGTAAATAAAAGTGTGATGATCATCCTTATTAGAGTATTGTTCCAGTGAGGAAAGGATGATGGAGACTATGATTCCCCTACAAGTCGGGATGAGACTCTGGACGAAAAATAAAATAAAAATGGGGGAGGCCAAATGAGCCCACCATATAAAAAAATGAATGGGGAGGCAAAAAAAGAGAAAACCCCGTCATGAAAAAATAAAATAAAAATAATAAATGAGAGAAAAAGAGAGAAGGGACTTTGCTACTATCATTTACCACACTTGTGCTTCAAAGTGGCATCATGTTCTTCATATAGAGAGTCTCCTATTTTGTCACTTTCATATGCTAGTGAAAATTACCTTTTCATAATAAACTTGGCTTCTATATTCTGATGACGGGCTTTCTCAAATGCCCGAGGTTTTCATGAGCAAGCAAGTTGGATGCACACCCCACTTAGCTTCAGTTGAGCTTTCATACACTTATAGATCTAGTGCATCATTTGCATGGCAATCCCTACTCCTTGCATTGACATCTATAGATGAGCATGTCCATAGCTCGTTGGTACGCCTAGTTGATGTGAGACTATCTTCTCCACCTTTTACCCATTTGATATCTACCATCATATTCCATTCCACCTATATGCTATGTCCAATGGTTCACGCTCATGTATTGCGTGAAGAATAAAAAGTTGATGCATATTCAAAAAGTACGATCCAATTGCCTGACTTGGACACCGTGGTGCTTAACATTTGTATTGATGTGGTGAAGACGGAGTCATGCCTTGCTAATATAACAAAATGAATGGGGGTAAACATTCTTTTAGGATCATATACTTTGAAAAATCAATGATTTTGTTTCTTACACTTATAAATATTGCTATGTTACTGTTTGTTAATTCATCATTTCTCAATGAGTATACATACAAAAGATTACATAATGGGTAGCATGTCAATCAAAAATTCTGTTTTTATCATTTACCTACTTAAGGACGAGCAGGAATTAAGCTTGGGGATGCTGATACGTCTCCAACGTATCTATAATTTTTTATTGTTCCATGTTGATATATTATCATTTTAGGATACTTTTTGGTCATTTGTTTACCAATTTAGGACAGTAAAATTGCACCTAAACCGAGCTCTCTCACGCTCCCAATGATTTCAGCCGTCAGATTCTGTGTTGGGATTGTTTCTCGCCGTCAGATCAAAGTTTCAGCTGCAGTTTTACCGCAACCTGCCGGGCTGTCCTAATGGGCTGCTACTCCCGTGACCTTTTCCTAGGCCTGTGGTAGATTTGGGATTTACTGGGCTCCTATCTATCGCTAGCTTGCTTGGCTCGTACAAAAAAACTGTTAGCGAGCCCGGTTAGGCACTCCTGAGAGGATGCGGCGGCACTGTCTGCGTCCATCCAGTTGATGCGCAAGTGGGAATCGATCTGGCGCGGGAGGGAGGCGAGACGCGAGAGGGAGGCAAAGCGCACGAGGGGTCCGGCTCGGGAGGGAGACGAGGATGCGGACATTAAAGGGGCAGCGATCCCCACTCGCTGCCGATGAATCCTGCTCTCCGACCGGCAGCGTCAGGGTGGCACTCTAAGACCTGTACAGCCAGGGGGTGGTCTCAACTGCTAGGGGAAGGATCGTTGGCAGCAAGAAAATAGAGAAACCAGAAATCTCAGTGATGGATAGGAGGTACGATCAAATTTACTTTTCGGCTCCTCTTCACATACGTCCAACCAAGATCCAGTTTGTTTGACTTTTCGGCTGATCAATTGTAGTCACGAGGTCTCTCGATCCATCAGTTTGGTCATTTGTGGTTCGCAAACTCGGATCCGTGTCTCTATCTGCCTGCTACATGGGCTCATGTTCTTGTCACTATAGAATCCATGCTCACTCTTGTTTGTTTGTACTGCTTGCTTGTGCGCATGTCAGCAGGTGGCTATACAGACTTCGCTACTGCGGGTCTTAGCTGGGGATCGGTGTGCAGTGTGAGTGGTGGAGATGACGGGAGGAGGGGTGACGATGATGGATTGGCAGGGAAAGGGTTCAGGTCTACTTCCCCGTGGCTTTTCCGCTGGTACAGATCATTCCCTTCCCTTTGTCTTGGATGCTCTGTACTTTCTACTGATTTGGATTTTCTACTTTCCACATGGATCGGGAAGTCACCTTTGTCCGTGCCCTTTTGCTCAAAATTCCTATACATGTTAATCCACGTATGGCTACCCAGGATTGAACTTTGGTTCTTTTTCTTAAGGAGGACACTTTGGTTCCTTTTTTCTTACTGTTTTTTACCATACAATCTTTGCTTTTTATGTGATGTTGATCCGATATATGTTAGAGAATATCGCATAGGTATTAGTTATGGGACTGTTAGATTTAAATTGTTGCCTTTCAGTATTTTATAGATACGAGTATGATATTTTGGTCGAGGTGAGGTGATTATAAAATGCAACAGGATATGGCATTACTACTATCAATAGATCAATTGATGCTTCTTTTCCTATAAATTCGACAAAGCAAGGTGAAGGCTTCAAATTTTAGTGTCTATATTTACTCGCCTCTTTTCTTCCTAGACGTGGTCAGCTCTATTTTTGGCAACAGATTTCTTTTATCTCTATGTTAGAAATTCAGTTTCTTCATGGTGAATTATGGCTTGCTTATCCAAACAAGATTCTCAGTGGCCAACTCTTTTGCATGCCCCCACATTCAGGTTAATTTTTCTGTTTAATCATTTACTTATACTATTAGCTTACGTCATCATGATGGCGCACATTACACATCATGAACTATTTACACAGAGAATATACTTTTAATTTTCTTACTGCCTCTTGAATGTGTCCAGATAATGCTCATAGAAATTGTAAAATTGGTGTCCACATACCACTAATTCATCTCATATATCAGTTTGTTCAAGGACATAAGCGATACTTTTTCATTTCTCCGTCAGTTATTTGCAAAACAAAAATGTTTTCTTGGTATGGCCAAGAGTTTGGTCATATCTCCTATCTGTACTATTTTATTTTTAGCATATCAGTTTATATATATATATATCCAAATTTCATAGTACTATAAATCCAAATATTCTGCCAACTGGCGAGTATATATCATGGCCACAATGGCATATTAAAGTTCCACTAATTCATATTATAACTTCTTGTTTTCTAAACGCTATTCCTACAATGCTGATTTGGAAATAAGATGGCGATCATGCAATGGTGGTTTCAGGGTTCAACTGATGATTTGTGAACGCTTTGCGGCTTTGGTGTCACAATATCAAATCAATCCAATGATCAAGCTTTCGGACAAGAGGAACACCCACTGAGAGAGCTATTATGGTATCTATGTTCAAACCTGGAGTCGCCAGAGGTAATAGGTTTGATATTCAAGTATAATTAATATAACAAGAACCTAAATCTGTTGCAAAAAGTATACCATTTATGGACCTATATCTTTTATTTAGTTAATCCTCACCATAGCCGTTAACCTACAATTCATTATAGGCACATGTACATGCATGCATATATACCGAATATAAACATAAGGAATTCCAACTAATAAAGCTGCTTCCCTCTCTATTATGGAGTGGTGGAAAATAAGGCCATGCGCGAGAGGAAGCCGCCAAGTTGTGATCTAGGGCTTGACAAGGTAAGCATTTGATTTCTGACCTGTTGCATATATTGTTTTACCAGCAATGCAGTCATGTTTGTTAATGTAGTAAATAATCATTTTGATAAATAACTTTTTTCTTGGCTTCAGTTATCAATTCTATCTTCAATCCAAGAGGAAGTTATCTCTATAGCAGTACAATTTTTGAAATTTTGCATCAGAAGCTACACCATGAAATGAATTCTCATATTAGCTTAATTTAACATGTAGTACCTCCCAAAACTTAAATTAATATGAAGAGTATTTGACTCCATATATTTGTATCAATCCTTAACATTATAGTGTTGAAAAGGACAGGCGCAACAACGCGCGCCATCAATGATCTAGTTTATAATATTTTTGAGCACTAACCTATTGAGCCAGTGCCAATGCCGGTTGTTGTTTTCTGCATGTTTTTGACTTTTCAGATTTACAGTACCAAACGAAGTCCAATAGCCACGAAACTTTTTGATGATTTTTTCTGGACCAAAAGAAGACCTGGAAGCTTCGGGAGAAGGCCGGGAGAGGGACGAGGGCCCCACAAGCGAACAGGGCGCGCCACGAGGGGGCACGCCCTGATGGCTTGTGCCTCCCTCGTGCGCCTCCCGACGCCCCTTTTTGGCCTATAAATTCTCATATATTCCAAAAACCCTATAAGCACTCCCGAAACACTTTTTCCGCCGCCGCAAGTCTCTGTTCCGACGGGAGGCCATCTACACCTCCGTTCCGGCACCCTGCCGGAGGGGAGATCGATCAAGGAGGGCCTCTTCATCAACCTTGTTGCCCTCGCCATGATGTGTGAGTAGTTCACCACAGACCTATGGGTCTGTAGGTAGTACCTAGATGGCAATCTCTCTCTCTCTCTCTCTCTCGATCTTCAATACAATGTTCATCGCATCTTTGCCTTGATCTATCAGATGTAATCCCTTTGTATGGTGTGTTTGTTGGGATCCGATGAATTGTGAGTTTATGTTCAGATCATTCATGAAAATTATTTGAGTTAAACCTGAATACTAAGATTATTATTTGGATGATCATCATAGCTTCGTAATGCTCTCCAATCTATTGAGATAGTTTGGCCAACTAGATTGATATTTCTTCGGTGGGAGTGGTGCGCTGTAGTAGGTTCAACCTGATGAGTTTATATATCCAAGGGGACAAGTTGCGTCTTTGTGTTGCTGCTACTAAGGATAAAACGACGGGGTTTATTCATATTGATTGAGTTTACTTTATCTACATCATGTCATCGTTCTTCAAGCATTACTTTGTTTTACTTAATACTCTAGATGCATGCTGGATAGCGGTCGATGAGTGGAGTAATAGTAGTAGATGCAGGCAGGAGTCGGCCTACTTGCTTATGGATGTGATGCCTATATACACATGATCATTACCGTGAAAATCGCATAACTATTCGCTTTTCTATCAATTGCCCAACAGTAATTTGTCTACCCATCGTATGTTATTTCTATGAGAGGTGCCACTAGAGAACTCTACGGCCCCTGGGTCTATTCACTTATATATTCACAAACGCTATTACTACCTTGCTGTTATTTATTTTCTTTTATTTTATTTTGCAATTTGCAATTATCTACAATTATCTACACAACTCACTTGCTTGCAAATGACGAGATCAAGGGGATTGACAACCCTCTTGCCTGCGTTGGGTGCAAGTTGTTTGTTCTTTTGTGTGCAGCCGCTGAAGACGGTTGAGGATTGATATTCCTATTGGTTCGATAAACCTTGGTTTCATAACTGAGGGAAATACTTACCCACATTGTGCTGCGATAACTCGTTCCTCTTCATGGAAAATCCAACGCAGATCACAAGTATCAACAACCCTCTTGCCAACGTTGGGTGCAAGTTGTTTGCTTTTTTGCGTGCAAACGCTGAAGACGATTGAGGATTGATATTCCTATTGGTTTGATAAACCTTGGTTCAATAACTAAGGGAAATACTTACCCACATTGTGCTGCGATAACCCGTTCCTCTTCACGGAAAACCCAACGCAGATCACAAGTATTAATGTGCGAGTAGTTCACCACCGACCTATGGGTTCGTACTTAGTACCTAGATGGCTATCTCTCTCTATGTTCTTCATTGCCAAGATCACCACGATTTTCACGGTGATCTATTTTATGTAATCACTCTTATGCGGTGCATTTATTGGGATCCGATGAATTGTGGGTTTATGTTCAGATTATTCATGAGATTATATTGGGTTCCTTGCCGGTCTTTCATATATATGCATGATTATGATAGCTTCGTAATTTTTCCGATCTATCGATTTGGCTTGGCCTACTAGATTTATTTATCTTTAGTGGGAGAGGTGTGTGGTAGTGGGTTCAATCTTGTGATGCTCAATCTCAGTGACAGAAAGGACATGACACGTATTGTATTGCTGCCATTAAGGGTAAAATGATGGGGTTTATTCATATTAATTGGGTTTATTTTGTCTACATCATCATCTTCCAAGCATTACTCTGTTTTTACTTAATACTTTAGATGCATGCTGGATAGCGGTCGATGGGTGGAGCAATAGTAATAGATGCAGGCAGGAGTCGGTTTACTTGCTTACGAACGTGATGCCTATATGTGTGATCATTGCCATGAATAAATATTGCATAACTATGCATTTTTCTATCAATTTTCCAACAGTAATTTGTCTACCCACCATATGCTTTCTTCGAGAGAGAAGCCTCTAGCGAAAAATATGCCCCCGGGTCTATTCACAAATCTTTACTATTAAAGGGGGATTGAACGTCGTGATGGTTTGACCTCGTTGGATCCCCGCCTATCGTTGGCTATCGACGTCCTCCCATCCACATCACTATGTCCCATTGTTTTTTTCTAAGTTAACCAGCGAAAAGTAAAAGAGGAAAGCAATCGGTTAATCAATCCCCTCAAAACAAGAAAGAAAAACTGCAGTCACACACGATCGCACGTCCCAACCCCTCGCCCCCCAATCTCAGTCGCCCCTTGTGCTCTCCGCCCCGGAACCCACGCATGATCCTTTGCAGTGTGTCTTATGGATCTAGAGGAACGGGATGGCTCACATGTCGTGTCGTCCGCCCACCGTGGAAGAGAGAGAGAGACAGGGGAGGGGGAGGAGCGCAGCGGCGGCTCTTGCAAATCTTGTGCTTTCCCCTCGCTTCCGATCCATTCTCCTCGACTGGTGCCATCGCAATTGTCCCGGTGCCTTCTCTCCCCTTCTTCCCATTGCCTCCCCTCCTCCAATCACTCTCCTCGAACAACGGGGCTGAATCTATGACACCAGAGTAGTGATGCAGTGTGTGACCGAAGACGAAGGAGGGGCGAAGGAAAGACGGTTCGGGGTTCCCGCTTGCCGTCGAGGCCTTTCGCGACTGAGTCAACAGCGCCTCCTGCTTGGGCCTTATCGGGATAGAACGTACAACCACACAGTAAGTTATTTATTTTCCTTTTCCTCTCAAATTTTTTTGATGTCGCGAATCATGTACTTTATCATAACTAGGATACATCCATACAGGAGAGTTTGGGGATGCGGAATTGGAGATACAGTAGGGAGGAGGAGGAAGCAGGGGTGCGGTTCAAAGAAGGAGAGAGAGTTCAAAGACTAATCATCGCATACTCCTCCTATACGACGCGCGCACACAATTACAGATGGTCCCAGGACCCACTAGCCAGCTCCCAAAGCTCCCTCGCATGGATATTCTGAGCCAGGCGACTTGTTGTCTGCTGACACAGGTGTAGGTGTGGCAATTTTGTACAGTTCACTTCTTGGTCTGATTCCTAATAGAGAACTCGAGTAAAAAAAGTCGAACTTGATTTCTTAGTTATGATCTGCACCAATAGTACATATTCCCTAAAAATTTGTACGGTTCTCTTCTTGGTCTGATTAATTAGTAATAGATGCTCGATCTTGATTTCTTGGTTATGACATGCTCTATTATTTTTGATACAGATTCTTCCAGCAACTTTTAATGGAGATGGGAATGGGATAATACTTCCAGGATGAAGAAGAGGTATGAGCATGGACTTCTAATAATTCTCTATGTGTTTGACATTTGTTGATACTTTCTCAAAAAAAAGTAAATATGTCATTGGCTCATTGCTGAGACGTAGTCTAGGAGTAATTATATTTTTCTATTCCGTAAATATTGTCAGAGTTTTGCTTCATTTATAACTGAAATTTGATAGTCTTGTTGTGTTTGTTACGCCATTCTGTACGTGGAATAGTCTTTGAAAGTGCTAGTTATCGACTAGAGGGGGGGTGAATAGGCGATTTTTATGAAAGTCTTCGAAACAATGAATGTATTCAAATAATGCGGAAACGTAACCAGGATCAGGTAGGGATAGTAATCAAGGATCTAGTCAAGGCATGCAATATAGTGAAGACATACAGACAAGTCAAGTATTATCATCATGTACACTAAGATGAGTCGAAGACAAACTTAGACAGTATGAAGATAGACAGTAGATATGAATGTCTTTGGAGAAAGTCTTCAGGCAATGATCAAGCAATGGATTCACTATTCAGAGTATGAATGCAAGAGAGTAATGGATAGAACCAGTTGCTTGACGAAGACACATGATTTGTTGGACCAGTTCCAGTTGCTGTGACAACTGTACGTCTGGTTAGGGAGGCTGAGATTGAACTCAGAATACCTCGTCTTCACCTTATTCCCCTTGAGCCGAAGTCAGTTAGACAGCGCCCAATCACTCAGGTAAGTCTTCAGGGGAGACTTCCGAAACCCGTACAAACTTGGTCACCCGACAGCCCACAATGACTCTTGGACGCTCTAGACCCAGACGCCTAACCGTCTGGAAGATCATAGTCTACAAGTGTAATAAGTCTTCAGTTCTCTTAGAACAGAAAGTCTTCGGTGATGCTCAAACACACTAGCTCTAGGTGTTTAGGTGTATCCTCGCAGGATGTGTCTCTCTCAATGTATTCGAGGTGGGTTGCTCCAAAACGACAACAGCTGTATCTCTCTCTGAGCAGCCACCTTCTCATGGTGGAGGGGGTGGGCTATTTATAGCCAGCGGGCAACCCGACCTGATATGACCGAAATGACCCTGGGTCAATGGCCAACCGACACGTGTCACAATGGTCGGATTTTATACGCACGCGGCAACTTTACTTGGGCTACAAGTAAAGCCGACTCAACCAGTTCTGGAAGATTTTTCCTCTCATTGTCTTCACTCGAAGACATAGGTGTGGGTTGAGCATCATGTCAGCATCTGACTTCAATCACTTCGACCCCACTTAACAGTATGGTGGTTCTTATGACTCAGGAAAGAAGAAACGAAACTACCAAAAGACTTCGTGTTCGCGTTTCATTGTCTTCGGACGAATGTCTTCGCATCCCACCAATGGCTTCAGCCGTCATCAATGTCTTCAGACATTTTTGGGGGGTCATCTTCGACGGCTAAACCAAAACTCCAGGGACTTGTATCTGTGTTAACCTGTGAACTCTCACAAACACATTAGCCCCTCAACCACATTTGTCTTCAATACTCCAAAACCAACAAAGGGTGGCACTAGATGCACTTACAATCTCCCCCTTTTTGGTGATTGATGACAAATTGGTTGAAGTTTTCAACGGGGATAAATGTATGTGAAGATAAGGTTTTGAAGATTATGATTGCAAGATATAGAGAGCTTCCCCTGAAGATGTGCATATGAAGATTTTGCTTGGAATGCAAGTGCACATGTCAGGTTGTAGTTTGTGGAGATCTTCCCCTATATCTTGTAATCCAATCACTATGCATTAACTGATATGTCGAAGATAATGAAATGCATAATGAAAAATGGGCGTCTGCAGAATGACTTCAGGCGCATAAAATAACTTAAAAAGTGTCAAAGAGTACGGTAAACATAAAGTGCAGGTGTCCATCAGGACTTAAGTTTTACAACCCAAAAAAACAGCAAATGTTCAGAAACGAGAGTTGTAAACTTAGCAAAAGATAACACCCAGCCCATATTAGTAGACCCGTTTGAAGACTATCATCCAATGCTTCTCCCCCTTGTGTCATCGAATGACCAAAAAGGAACGAAGACATTGAAAAACTATACGCCCCCAGCAGGTGTCGATGAAGATGGTGCAGTGGAGTCATGGGGTGCTGGTGCTGTTGAGCTTGGTGCAGTGTTGCGACGTCGAGTCGATGGAGGCAGAGAGGTTGCATCATCAGCTTCATCTGCAAGCCTGATGTTGGCGGAATGAGCTGAAGCAGAGAAGTCATTATCTTCGAGCGATGGAGTCTTGCGCCACTTCTCTGCACCGGGAGGTGGTGCACCAAATCTGTAGCGTGGATGGTATCCATCTTCTCGAAGCTCATCCTCAGGCACCAGCATGGTCAAGGTCCTCCATGAGCAACGACTGGTTTCATAGGCCACGAATGCATTCTTGGTGGCCAGATTGCGAACATGATTCAGGTCTTGAACCATAGAATGCATCGGGCGGCGAGTCCATTCATGATGCCTATCTTGCTTCTGGATCAATGAGACAAGAAGTTCACGATCAGTGAGTGCACGCTCTCTTCTGGGCAGGCGTTGACGAGGCAGGGTGCTAGCTGTGGCTTCAGTATTGGTGGCACTGGGTCTTGGTTGCCGAATCGCACCAATAAGCCTTGCCCTTGTAGGATCAGAGGGAAGGTGAAGACCTTCAACATCAGCAGTTCCACTTGTGCCTTCAACAATGGGGTTCTTGCTCTTGGATGGGTATAGATCTGCTTGCACAACTTCAATGTCTGGAAGATAAATGCCATGGTTGCGAGCAGAAGGGAGAAACCTGGTGTTGGTTCTGTACTTGATGAAGCGCATAATCCAGGGAGCATATATCTTCGGCTCGAGGACATTGTGCCGTTGGCTGCAAGGTTGTGAAGGAACAAATCTTGAAGATTGAACCTGATGCCATAAACAGTGTTGTAGAGCAATGTCTTCAGAGGCCCTTCAATCTTGCGAGTTGAGTTGTGCCCTTTGATCGGCCAAATTGTGTGCCGAAGAATATGATAGATGGTCCTGGGCAGATACTGAAGATCATCAACAAAGAAAGAGGTGGGCAACTCTGCATCTCGAGCCAAAGGCTTCATCAATGTGAGCATCTCAGTCATATTGGGTTCTCGCATATGGAAAAGGCTTCGAGTGGCAGCCTCATAGGCTTCAGAGCGAGGATCCAAATCTTCACCAGAGGCAGCAAGTGGTGTTGCAGGAAAGAATTACAGTGGGGAGGCAGTAGTGTGTTCATCCCTGATCATGAAGTCCATCTTCCAAGTGTTCAAGTCACGACCGAAGCCAGAGATGTGAAGAGTTGCATAGAACTAGAGGATGAGTTCCTCATTCCAGTCTTCATGGTCTGTGCAGAAAGGCAACAATCACACATCTCGAAGACAATCCAGTGCTTGATCAAAACAAGGGAGACCTTTCATAGCTTCAAAGCTGAGATGTCTGTGAGGAAAGATCTTGTTCTGAGCATAGAGCACACACATGTAGTACTGACGTTGTGGAGCACTCTAGAATCAGTCAGACTGTATTCTTGTACGCTTGTATGGATTGCGGTCGGAGTCGAAGAAGGTGTTGTTCAGTATGAACCTTTCGAGCTCGAAGACAGTGGGTCTAGCAGGGCCAGACTGTCGAAGACTTGGAAGACGTGGCATGGGGTTCATGACATTGGGGCATCGATCAAGGTTGAACTCATACTGAGGCCCCATCCTTGGTGGTGCAATGAGCCGAGGCCATCTGGTGGGAACCATTTCTCCTTCCCTATTGCGAGCCATGACGATATTTTCCTCATTGTCATCGGTTGATGGCATGACAGGGACAGGAGGACCATCAGGGGTATTCACATGACCCAGAGTGGTGTTGGCTGCAATGTCTTCAGCAGCACTAGCAGCAGGCTCAGGTTGATCTCTAGGAATGTCTTCAATCATCAGAACGTCATCAACTGGTGCAGTTGGTGAGACATGAGCTTCATCTTCAGGAATGCTATGCATTGAGGCCATAGCAGGTCTTGGTCCACGGCGAAGCCTTTTGAGAGGCGACGCACGAGGAGTAGTGTCAGTCTCCTTGGCAACAAATGGCGATTCAGGAGAGCGTGGAGAGCGTGGAACAAATGGTGGAGAGGGAGTTCCTTGTTCAGCTTCAGGAATCTTTGGTCTAAGAGGAGTGCCAATGTCCACAAACTCGCTTTCCTGGTTGGGCGATGATACCATTGGTGCATCATCTTGAGGCACTACGGCCTTTTCAACATTGTCTTCAGGAGCAATGTCTTCAGCTGCAGTGGTGTTGACAGCTGGAATGTCTTCAGAAGGCGGAGCCTCTGTGGTAGTAGGCTCATGTAGGATCACTTGCCTCTCTTGATTCTCAGAGGCAGGAGGCGCCATGGATATAGGCGTCACTTGCAGTGGCTCCTATTGAGGAGCGGGGTTGATGACGGAGTGGTAGGGGGTTCAGATTCTTGAGCTGGCTCAGAAGGCTTTGATTTCCTTGTCTACAACCTCTTTGGAGGTTGGGCTTCAGAGGCAGCAGCCTTGCGCTTCTTGGCTTCAGCTTCGGCCTGCATTGTCTTCTTGCTTGATGTGGCAGTGGTAGAGGGGCGCATCCGTGGGTTGGCAAACCCAGTGGGGAAGACAATGCCATGGTGCTCAGACCGTGCAGGAGCTGGCTGATCCGAAGACATTGAAGCTTGCCTTGAGCGTTCAATGATTTCAGGAGCAAGGGCAGGCTGGCCAAGAGCCTTTCTCTTCAGCATGTCATTGTGAGTTTGGACCATAATCGAAGTCTTTCTCTTGAGGCGTGCTAGGGCGCCTTTGACAGCTTCACACTTCTGTTCAAACTCAGCTTTGAGATCCACCATCATCAGCTGATATCCCTGTATCTGAGGGGCAGAGAGTCTGTGCATGTTCTTCTTGAACAGCTCCTTTTCATGGCTAATCTTGGCCTTCATCTGCTTGGCTTTTTGAACCACAGTCAGTTACTCATTCACCAGCCCTTGGAAGGTGACACTCAGTCCAATTGGAAGCTGGAGGGCATCAATGGAGAGTGAGGGATCAACGAACCATTCATCAATGAAGTGTTCAAAGATGGCAGGGTCAAATAGAGGTAAGTCTTCGAGCAGCTTGGCTTCCTCTTCTTTCTGCAGAATGAGCCTAGCTAAGGCTTCATCATCGAACTCGTCATCAGATAGCTCAATCATATTTGCTGCATCCATCGAGGACATGGTTGGCTTCGGACCTCTGGAGGCAGCATCTTTCCTTTTCATTCGCCTGTGAAGGCGGCCTTCTTCCTCAGGCTCTTCTGGATTAACAGAGGGGGAACGCGGAGCTTGAGGTGAAGAGTCAGAAGGCTTGGGAGCTTTTGAAGCTTTTGGCTTTGAAGCCTTTGACTTCTTTAATGGCGTCGGCTTTGGTTCAGGAGGATTCTCTTCATCTCCTTCATTTGAGTCAAACTGTGTACGCTCTGGGCAGCCAAGAATGCTTGATGGATGAAGATTGTCTGACATTGGGGGCCTGAACATGCATGGGTAGAATCCCATTTTGATAGCATCTGCCTTAGTCTTCGGATGAAGATTTCTGTAGACGATGTCCAGGGTGCCTTTTCAGCACACTTCTCAGCATACTCGTCAGTCACGAAGCGGTAGTAGAACCACTCTAGACTCCAATATCTTCAAATCCATTGGATTCGATTCTTGCGTTGGCGGTATGTTTCTTCACTGTCAGACTTATATTGCTCATACAGCTCTGGAGGAAGATCTTTGGCAGTGTTCTTGCGTCTTTGTTTTCCATCCTTCTTGGATGGCTTATCATCTGCCATTGGCTTCGACAAAGGCTTCACTGGGGTGTGCAAATATGAACACGCACCGGGGGATTCCAGATGTATCTTCAAATAGTCTACAAATGAATTTAGACTATGAGATCCAAGCGATTCTCCTGCGGGCATGTACCTGTGAAAGAGTTAGAGACGCGAGGGAAGAGGAGAGGTCATATGCATTGTCAGAAGATTTTGAAGATAAAACTGTGTTTTGAATTCATTGACCTTGTTTACCGAAGACATTCAATTTTATAGAGCATATGGTGATTTCAGATTTGTACAAGTCCGAAAAGTTGTACAAGTGAGGAATCAAACCAATTATATACCACAAACTGAAGGTATTAGCCAAAGTGAGATCTAGATCTAGATGCGGTTGAGTTGAAGATGAAAAACAGCAACCAAACTATTTCAGTAAGAATTTCAGATCAAAGCATACGGTAAAAATAGCTTTTCATTTACCGTAGTGAAGAACACGAAGAACAACTAGACGAGACGGAGAGGCCGAGAGGTTCGATCTGCCTCACCCTAACTTGGTGGAGGCAGACAACTACGGCGGCGACATGAGGGAGATGTACGCGGCCGGCGTGAGTACGTCGTCGGAGAGGTCGTGGCAGCTAAGCACTTCGTCTCCGGCGGCGATGGAATCCAGCGACGGCGCTAGGGTTTGAGCACGTGGGTGGCGGAGGAGGAGGAAGGTAATAATTGAAGAGGGTAACTTGTATTTATAGGGGAGGAAACATCCGAACCGTTTGGACGGATATGCCCCTGACTCCTCGGTTTAAGTGGGACACGTGGCATACATGCAACACAACTGATAACCCACTACCATAATCGAAGTGGCGGCGCGGGGGTTGTTGCTAAAGACACGGAGACAGTTGAGATTGGAAAATTAATTATGTAGTTGATTTGTCTTCGAATGACAAGGACGTAGTGAAGACAGTCAACACGTGTCAATATAGAATGCATATGACTGGATTAGAACAGACTTACACAAGGTAAGAACATAAGAGAATGTCGGGCCCGATCACATTTGCCTAGGAAAAAGTTGAAGATAAAGCTATAGGACAAATGTTGTATAGGACAAAGCTCCAATCCAAATATAGATCTGCAAATAGTTTCCAACAGAAACACATGTGCAAACAATAAGGTTTTGTTCCGAAGACATTCTCAGTTTTCGTAGACATGTGAAGTAGATAGGATAAAAGCAATGTCTTCGAGGTTGGTTGGTGGCGTTACCCACTGTATAAGAATGTTTGACCCAGACACGGTGCACAATTATCATGGCACTCTGAAGTCATATTCTTCGTTAATGTATTCACACTCAGATCGTAAGTCTTCATGAGTTGAAGACATACGTTACATCGTGTGTTGTGCATCAAAAGTCATCAACATGCATAAGCGTTAGGATGTATTCCCATTCAAAGGACATTTGAGGATTCTAAGATATTTAGCTCACACCGCAACTTGCAAAACCTCTTCTCATCCAAAGGCTTCGTGAAGATATCTGCTAGTTTATCTTCAGTGTCATCATGCTTGATGTTGATGTCGCCCTTCATCAAGTGCTCCCGAAGAAAATGATGTCGTATCTGAATATGCTTCGTCTTCGAATGTTGTACTGGTTTGTAGGAGATATTGATTGCACTCTCATTGTCGCAGTAGAGAGGTACATGCTTCAGGTTGATGCCATAGTCCTTGAGGGTCTGCTTCATCCAGAGAAGCTGAGTGCAGCATGCGCCAGCAGCAATGTATTCGGCTTCGGCAGTGGAGAGTGAAACATAGTTCTGCTTCTTCGAAGACCAACACACAAGAGATCGTCCTAGAAAGTGACATGTGCCTGATGTAGACTTGCGATCAACTCTGTCACCAGCGAAGTCAGAATCTGAATAGCCAATCAGCTCAATCTTCGAACCATTTGGATACCATAATCCTAGTGTTGGGGTGTGAGCCAGATATCTAAGTATTCGCTTCACAGCAAGGTGATGCGACTCCTTTGGTGTCGCTTGAAATCGGGCGCACATGCAAACGCTAAGCATTATATCTGGCCTAGATGCACACAAGTACAATAAAGACCCAATCATGGAGCGATATACCTTCTGATCGAAATCTTTACCATTTTCGTCAGTGCAGAGGTGACCATTGGTAGGCATTGGCGTCTTGTAGCCTTTGGCTTCATTCATGCCAAATTTCTTGAGGTAGTCCTTGAGGTACTTCTCCTGAGATATGAAGATGCCATTTGGTTATTGTCAAATTTGTAGCCCTAGGAAGAATTTCAGTTCTCCCATCATCGACATTTGGTACTTCTCTTGCATCATATAAGCAAACTCATCACTGTATTTGTTGTGCAGCCGAAGATAATGTCGTCCACATATATTTGACATACAAACAGTTCACCATCATAGGATTTAGTAAAGAGAGTGGGATCGAGTGAACCAGGTTTGAAGCCTTTCTTCTTGAGGAATTCCTTGAGTGTGTCATACCAAGCTCTTGGTGCTTGCTTGAGGCCATAGAGTGCCTTGTTGAGCTTGAAGACTTTGTCAGGATGCTTTGGATCTTCAAACCCTGATGGTTGAGCAACATATACTTCTTCCTCAATCTTACCATTGAGGAATGCACTTTTGACATCCATTTGATATAAGCATATGTCATGATGGTTAGCATAAGCAAGCAATATGCGAATGGCTTCGAGCCTAGCTACTGGTGCAAAGGTTTCACCGAAGTCAATACCCTCGACCTGTGTGTAACCTTGGGCCACAAGTCGAGCCTTGTTTCTGACGACTTGGCCGGACTCATCTTGCTTGTTGCGGAAGATCCACTTGGTACCGATGATGTTGTGCTTCCTTGGATCAGGATGCTTCACTAGCTCCCACACATTGTTCAGCTCGAACTGGTGAAGCTCTTCCTGCATGGCTTGAATCCATTCTGATTCCTTGAAAGCTTCATCAACTTTAGTGGGCTCTGTGATAGATACAAAAGCAAAGTGCCCACAAAAGTTAGCCAGTTGAGTAGCTCTTGAGCGAGTGAGTGGACCTGGTGCATTTATGCTATCAAGCATTCTCTCAATTTGGTCTTCATTGGCCACCCATGGATGAGCAGGGCGAAGACTTTGTTCTGGCTGTTGAGCATTGTCTTCGTTAGTAGCATTGTCTTCAGGTTCAGCATTGTCTTCGCGCTGAGTGGATGGAGGAATGATGACTTCTTCTACCACGGGTTCTTCAGGCATAATTTCTCTAGTGCCCATCAATCTGATAGCTTCATCAGGAGGTAATTCATCTAGCACAGGAGGTAGGTGCTCTCTTTGCGAGCCATTAGTTTCATCGAATCGCACATCTACAGTTTCAACAACTTTGTTGTGAAAGGTGTTGAAGACTCTGTAGGTGTGCAAATCCTTTCCATAACCAAGCATGAAACCCTCATGTGCTTTCGGTGCAAATTTAGAAGTATGGTGTGGATCCCTTATCCAGCATCTTGCACCGAAGACTTTGAAATAACTTACATTGGGTTTCTTACCGGTGAGAAGCTCATAAGATGTTTTCTTGAAGAATTTGTGAAGATATACTCTGTTGATGATGTGGCATGCAGTGTCAATGGCTTCAGCCATAGCTTCTGTGGTGTCTTGTATTCATCAAGCATTGTGCGAGCCATCTCAATACGAGTCCTATTCTTGCACTCCAAGACGCCATTCTGCTGTGGGGTGTATGGAGCAGAGAACTCATGAGTGATGCCAAGAGTATCAAGATAGGTGTCCAAGCCTGTGTTCTTGAATTCAGTGCCATTGTCACTCCTGATGTGCTTGATCTTGATGTTGTAGTTGTTCATGCACCTATTTGCGAAGCGCCTGAAGACATCCTGCACTTCTGTTTTGTAAACAATGATATGCACCCAAGTGAATCGAGAATAGTCATCAACAATCACGAAGCCATATAGATTTGTAGTCGTAGAGAAGGTGGAATAATGAGTGGGGCCAAATAAATCCATGTGTAGCAGCTCAAAGGGACGTGAGGTCGCCATGATTGTCTTCGAGGGGTGTTTGGCCCTGGTCATCTTCCCGGCTTCACAGGCACCACAGAGGTGGTCCTTCTTGAACTTGACACCCTCAACACCAATGATGAGCTTCTTCTTGGCGAGTGTGTGCAAGTTCCTCATCCCAGCATGTCCTAGCCTTCTGTGCCATAGCCAGCACTCCGAAGCTTTTTCTAGAAGACACGAGGCAACCTGTGGTCCCGCAGAGAAATCTACCATGTACAAATCACCTCTTCAAAAACCTTCGAAGACTTTGGTTTTGTCAGAGGCCATCAGTACCACACATCAAAATTTGCCGAATATGACAAGCCTATCTAAGTCACAGAGCATTGAGACAGACATTAAGTTGTAACCAAGGGATTCGACAAGCATGACATTTTCCATGTGCCGGTCCCTTGAGATAGCAACTCTACCTAGCCCCAATACTTTGCTGCTGTTCTTGTCATCAAAGACAATGTGGTCTTTTGTTGGAGGTCGAAGAGTTTGCTTCATCAATAGGCTTCGATCACCAGTCATGTGACTAGTGCAACCACTATCCATGATCCATTCAGTGGCATTGGATTTGTCTTCCTGCATTGAGAATTAGTATGGTTCACCAAGGCATGCAGCTGTAACATGCATTGATGATGATATAGCAGTGCATAGTTGAATGAAGACACTGGACGATAAGAATGATAACATTCGCATTAATTATCTTGCGTCCAGAAAAGATTGTTTTTGGGTCTCCAGAGATAATCTTCGGGATAGGCTTCATCCTATCTGGAGACCCGATGCTGCATGAAGATATTAGTTCGTCTTAACCACCCACATACGAAGGGGTGGCTTAGAAGCAATGAGACGTAAGGCAACATCAGAGAATTTAGGCAAAGATGCCCTAATAACACATTTCACGGGAGGGTTAGTGTGCTCAAATGAATAGGTTGAGAAATTCTTAGTTGGATGAACATAGTGGTTCATGCCATAATGCACATATTCATGTGTCATCTGAGTCCTTCCCTGCGAAACAGATTTGTTAGAGCGGTCATGTGAAGGCCTTTGTCTTCTCGAAGACATTGATCTAGGGTTTGTCTTCTTCTTGGGAGATGTCGTCGGGACATTCACATGAAGCTTCTCAAGAAGACTTTTGGGTACCCAGATCTTCTTCAAAGGGAAACCATTCCTGCAGTTAGTTCCAATAAACCTGGCAAACACTTCACCATTTTGGCATTTGAACAGTTTATAGTTGGAATCAAAGGATTCATCAATGATGAGAGGATTCGCACAGTTAAAGCCTGATAATGTGGAAGGATCAACTGAAGTACCTTTTGCAGCAACCCATGCGGTTTTGGGGTAATGCTCAGGTGTCCAGTAGGATCCATCAACATTGAGATTTCTTTCGAAACCCACACCCTCTTTCCTAGGGTTTTTGTTCAGTATGGTCTTCTTCAGGACATTGCAAAGAATCTGATGTCCTTTCAGACTCTTGTACATGCCAGTTTCAAGCAATGTCTTCAACCTGTCATTGTCATCAGTGATACCTCAGATGAGGGGTTAGGTGCCACAGATACAGTTGAAGATAAAGCATTCTCAGAAGCATTAGAACATTCAGCAGTTGAGTCATTAGCTTCTCAAGCAAGACATCTTAAGCATGGAGCATCAAATTCATCCTGAGAGGTACTGATCGGCTCTGCTAGGAGTGAGTCGTTTTCCTTCCGTAGGTCATCATGTGCTTCCCTCAACTTCTCAAGATCAATCTTTTTCTGAAGATATTCAAGAGAAAGCTTCTCATGGTCAGCTGAGAGGGCATCATGACGACTTTGGAGATCCTCAAACCTTGAACGAAGACTACGCATGTCTTTAGCCATAGTTTCGTTCAGACTCATCTCTTCGCGTAATAGTTCATCGCTTTTCTCTAGAGTAGTTTGCATTTTCTCCATGGCACTTTGTTGCTTGGTGGCAATTTTTACAAGTTTAGCATAGCTTGGGTTCATGTCATTATTAGATTCAGCTTCAGATTCAGAGTCATGACGTGAGGACTTTGAGGATACCTTGGATGCTTTCGCCATGAAGCAGTAAGCAGGAGTAGCATCATTGTCACTGGCTTCGGTGTGGAAGAAGGAGCCATTGTCTTATGGTTCGAAGACAGACTTGGAGAGATATGCCGAAGCCATTGCCAGTCCAGCTACTTCAGCGTCAGATTCCTCCCAGATGCTTCCTCAGCCTCAGAGCCAGATTCATACTATGAATCCATCTCCTTTTCGATGAAGACATGTGCTTTGCCAGATGAGTTCTTCTTATGTGACGAAGACTTTGCATACTTCTTGTTCTTCTTGTCATCCGAGTCATAGTCCTTGCTCTTCTTCTTGGATTCCTTTTACCATCGAGGACAATCAGCAATGAAGTGACCAGCTTTCTTGCACTTGTGACAGGTTTGCTTCTTGCAGTCCTTTGAGACATTTCACCAGACCTCTTGGAATCACGCCTTGAAGATTTTGCATAGCGTTTTGACTTGGCAAATTTCCGGAATTTCCTGACAAGCAAAGCAAGTTCTTTTCCAAAGTCTTCAGCACCATCAGAACTGCATTCAGAGTTGTCTTCAGATGAAGACACGGCCTTGGCCTTCAACGCACGTGAGCGACTGTAGCTGGGTCCGTAGATATCTCTCTTCTCAGCTTGTTGGTATTCGTGGGTGTTCAACCTCTCGAGTATGTCAGCTGGGCCCAACTCTTGAAGTCAGGGCATTCTTGGATCATGAGAGCAAGTGTGTCAAAGGAACTGTCAAGTGATCTGAGTAGCTTCTTCACGACTTCATGTTTGGTGATATCAATGGCGCCAAGTGCATTCAGCTCATTTGAGATGTCAGTGAGGCGATCAAAGGTGAGCTGAACATTTTCGTTGTCGAGTCTCTTGAAACGGTTGAACAGGTTGTGAAGCACATCAACACGAGAGTCTCTTTGAGATGAGACACCTTCGTTCACTTTGGACATCCATTCCTAGATTTGCTTGGAGGTGTTGAGTGCACTCACACGGCCATATTGTCCCTTGGTCAGATGACCACAGATGATGTTCTTGGCGGTGGAGTCCAGTTGCGTGAACCTCTTCACATCAGCAGCAGTGACACCATCGCCAATTTCGGGAATGCCCGCCATGACGGCATACCATAGGTCGTTGTCAATGGCTTCGAGATGCATGCGCATCTTGTTCTTCCAGTAGGGGTAGTCGGTGCCATCGAAGACAGGGCACGTAGCGGAGACCTTGATTATCCCTGCAGTCGACATAGCTAAAACTCCAGGTGGTTAAACCGAAACACAGAATAAGGGAGTACCATGCTCTGATACCAATTGAAAGTGCTAGTTATCGACTAGAGGGGGGTGAATAGGCGATTTATATGAAAATCTTCGAAACAATGAATGTATTCGAATAATGCGGAAACGTAACCAGGATCAGGTAGGGATAGTAATCAAGGATCTAGTCAAGGCATGCAATATAATGAAGATATACAGACAAGTCAAGTATTATCATCATGTACACTAAGATGAGTCGAAGACAAACTTAGACAGTATGAAGATAGACGGTAGATATGAATGTCTTCAGAGAAAGTCTTCAGGCAATGATCAAGCAATGGGTTCACTATTCAGAGTATGAATGCAAGAGAGTGAAGGGTAGAACCAGTTGCTTGACGAAGACACATGATTTGTTGGACCAGTTCCAGTTGCTGTGACAACTGTATGTCTGGTTAGGGATGCTGAGATTGAACTCAGAAGACCTCGTCTTCACCTTACTCCCCTTGAGCCGAAGTCACTTAGACAGCGCCCAATCACTCAGGTGAGTCTTCAGGGGAGACTTCCGAAACCCGTACAAACTTGGTCACCCGTGAAAGGACGTGGATGTCGCCTAGAGGGGGGGTGAATAGGCGCTTTAAAATAATTACGGTTTAGGCTTGAACAAATGCGGAATAAAACTAACGTTTAATATGTCAAGCACAAAACCTAAAACAACTAGGCTCACCTATGTGCACCAACAACTTATGCTACGCAAGATAAACAACTAAGTGATAGCAAGATATAAAGCATGAAACAATATGGCTATCACAAAGTAAAGTGCATAAGTAAAGGGCTCGGGTAAGAGATAACCGAGGCACGCGGAGACGACGATGTATCCCGAAGTTCACACCCTTGCGGATGCTAATCTCCGTTCGGAGCGGTGTGGAGGCACAATGCTCCCCAAGATGCCACTAAGGCCACCGTAATCTCCTCACGCCCTCGCACAATGCAAGATGCCGTGATTCCACTAAGGGACCCTTGAGGGCGGTCACCGAACCCGTACAAACAAGGTTGGGGCAAACTCCACAACTTAATTGGAGGCTCCCAACAACACCACGAAGCTTCACCACAATGGATTGTGGCTCCGAGGTGACCTCAAATGCTCGGGGCAATCTCCACAACCTAATTGGAAACCCCGAAGCTTGCCCAGAGCTTTGCACCACAATGATTGAGCTCCGAGGCACCACCAACCGTCTAGGGCGCCAAAGCACCCAAGAGGAACAAGCTCAAGGGTGCTCAAACACCCAAGAGTAATAAGCTTCTCAACTTCTCACTTCCACGTATCACCGTGGAGAACTCAAACCTATGCACCAAATGCAATGGCAAGGGCACACGGAGTGCCCAAGTCCTTCTCTCCCAAATCCCACCACAACAACAAATGTTATGGAGGAAATGAGAGGAAGAACGAAGAAGAACACGAAGAACTCCAAGATCTAGATCCAAGGGGTTCCCCTCACTTAGAGGAGAAAGTGATTGGTGGAAATGTGGATCTAGATCTCCTCTCTCTTTTCCCTCAAGAACTAGCAAGAATCATTGGAGGGATTGAGAGTTAGCAAGCTCAAAGAAGGTCAACAATGGGGGGCAAACTCGAGCTAAAGAGATAAGGTTCAATGGGGAAGAAGACCCCCTTTTATAGGTGGGGAAAAATCCAACCGTTATGCTCACAGCCCGCACAGAGCGGTACTACCGCTCATGGGAGCGGTACTACCGCTAGGGCGGTGGAAGCCCTTTGAAAAACAACAGCGAGGAGGCAAAAGGCCAGTAGAACCGCCGGAGCGCTACTACCACTCGTCCTCACGGTACTACCGCTAGGGATAGCGGTACTACCGCTAAGGGTAGCGGTAATACTGCTTGCGAGCGGTACTAAAAAAATACATCCGTGCCTACCACCGCTGGACTTAACACGAGATTTTGGTCCGGAGCGGAAGTAGCCACGGTAGTAGCCGCGGTAGTACCGCTCTGGAGCGGTAGTAAAAAATTACATCCGCTCCAAGCGGTAGTAGCTGCGGTAGTACCGCTGCAGCCTTTTAAGAACACCAAAACTGCCACAACTTCTGCAAACGGACTCCGAATTCAACGAAACCAAGTTTGTTGGAAAGATAACGACATGGGCTAACACAATATTGATAGAAATATCAATAAGAATCAAATGAGAAAAGGCCCATAAGAAAATGGTGAGAACCCTTCCTCGGATAGACCGGTAAAACCTCCAACACCAAAAACGGAATAGAAGAAGCATATGAAATCCGTTTTCGATGTACTAGAGCTTGTCATGAAGATAACCACAAGCTCTAAAACCTCAAAAAGAGAAAATACAAATAAGAATCAAGAAAGATGATGCAAGGATGCAATGGTTTGAGCTCTCGACGAACGATACGATCAAGCTACTCACTTGAGAGCCCCCCTTGATAGTACGGCTATCGATCCTATAACCCGGTCTCCAAACTATCACCATGAGACCGGTAAAATAGAAAACCTATCAAGGGCAAACCTTTGCCTTGCACGAAGTCCACTTGAGCTAGATGATGACGATCGTGACTCCCTCAAGTTTGACCACCTTTCGTGATTGCGTTGGCTCGATGAAGGCTTGTTGATTGCTCCCCCATACTCCACTATGGGTGAGTCACTCTTCGGCACACCTTCACAAGTCCATTGTCACCACAATGGACGGCAAGCTACAAGCATGATTTCTTCGTGATGCTCCACTTGAACTTGCACAACACAACCTTGAGTTGATGTCATCCTCCATGGGTTGTATGTGATCTTCCTCTTGACGCAAGCCCATGGAAGCAAACCTAACCCCACATAGAACTCTCACAAAGACCATGGGTTAGTACACAAAGCGCAATGGACAATGCTTACCAACACAACCTTGATTTGATGTCATCCTCCATGGGTTGTATGTGATCTTCCTCTTGACGCAAGCCCATGGAAGCAAACCTAACCCCACATAGAACTCTCACACAGACCATGAGTTAGTACACAAAGCGCAATGGACAATGCTTACCAAACTGTGAGATCACTTGATCCCACTCGGTGTATCTTCTACGCTTTGTGTGAAATCTTCTCTCTTCATAAAGATGATGTCTTGAAGATACACATGAATGTTCACACAATCTTCTTCTTCAAGACATGCTAGCAATTAGCTCAACACTCACTAGACCAATCTTTGGATAGATCCTTGGATACCACCTTGGTCAACACATAAACTCCTTGAAACCAACAAATGGACTTCAAGAAAAGCCTATGGACAAATCCTTCGAATATAACTCAAGGCAACCATTAGTCCATAGGGATTGTCATCAATTACCAAAACCACACATGGATAAATGTGCTCTTACAATCTCCCCCATTTTGGTAATTGATGACAACCACTTTCAAGAGAGTTTATATAAGGAAATAAGCACAACCAAGCACACACACATGCAGAGCAATGCATGGGTGTGAGATGCAAATGCTTAGGCAATAAAAGCAAAACTCTCTAAGCTTTCCAAACTAAACTCTCTAAACTTCTCCCCCATTGGCATCGATTGCTAAAATGGGCGAAAAGCTTAGAAAGCCAATATAATAGGTGTTCCTCCAAAAGGTGTGTATTTCTCAAAATATGAGTGCAATGAAATACACATATCCAATGATAAGTAGTTGGAGGAAAACAAACTATATTGAGGATCCAAAGATTGCAAAAAGGATCGTATGGCAGAAAGACATACACCAGAGTGAAGCAAGCAATCAAAAGATACCAATTGGAACAATCAATCACATGGTCCTACCAGCCACATGAATAAAAGATATTATGATATGGTCAAAAGAGTGTTTATAAACAAACTAGAGGAGCTCCCCATGATTTGTGCACAAATAAGAATTTTTGTATTTGAATACAAGTGCACAAAATAGGATCATGACTCCCCCAAAATCAATATAAACACACAACAAGTGCAAGCAAGTAGATAAGACAATGAGCATAGTACTTGCACTAAACATATGGTTGAGCAACATGTAAAAGATGCAATCTTGAGAATAGTCTCAACCAAAATGATGTGTGTGAGTCATGGCAAAGCACTTGAGAAGACTAGTATAAGGATGAGCATTAAGCATCAACATAGTCTTGATGAAATGAGACACAAAGTGCAAACCATATCCTTCCCACAAACACAAACTACTGGCAAATGGGTCTACAAGCTTACTAATAAGAAAATTAAAAACCAAAGCTTGTGACAACCCCTGGTGAAGATAGGAAATAATAGCCTTGTCAGGAGGAGGGATACCAATCGAAATGGCAAAACCCTCGTGAAGACAAGCATGAGGAAAATAATCTTCACCACCAAAGAGTGCAACAAGATGCAAGGATATAAGATTCGCACTCAAGACAAATTCTTTCACGAAACCACCAAGGAAATAAAAAGGGAATGCAACGGTGGACGTGAAAGAAAAGAGGATATCAACTAGAGATGTAACTTCTCTCATGTGTATAAGATTCTAGATAGAGGACAACCATGATGATATATCCACAAAGAATGATGTACACACGAAATAGTTACAAGAAGGAATGGACAAGATATCCAAAAGGAAGTCATAAATATACCAATAAGATCTTTGCTTGAAAGCTTAGCCCCCTAGAATCTTCGGCTCCTCGTTTTTATTCAATTATGAAATGACTCATTTTGATGGAGATTTGTAGCATCATTCAAGTAAATACAAATTGAGATCGTAGAAACATGAGCTTGTGATATAGCTACACCTAATTCCAGACCGGTTAATGCTAGAACTATAAATAAGGGACCAAGATCTCCTATGAAATAGAAAATATTATTCAGAAATGGAAGTGTCTCTGTCCTTTTCACTTCTTATTACTCCTTTCGTTTACTATTTCTAACATTTCTAGTACCAACTAATTCATTCGGGCGAGACAGATTACGATGTCATGATGCGCCCATTCCTATGGCCATTCCTTTAATACTTTTGGCTCTCGGGAGTCTCTTTGTAGGATACTTGGCCAAAGTGTGACCTGTTAGCCCATAAGTCAGTACTGTGACGAAGCGGCTGTTGCTCACCCGATACGATCGTACGAGGTCACAATTTACCCAACACGATCATCCGGGGTGAACAAGAATTGGGGATCGGATGCGGGCGAAATTCCCGCCAATGGCTGAGATGTTCAGTCGACTCCCTCCCCAAGGGGAGACGACCGGCCTCATTCACATCTGAAATCGCCAACATGAACACAAACGAAATCGTCTGAATTTCGTATAGAAAGAAAAAAAAAGGAAACAAGTAAAAAAGCGTGGTCCCCGGGGATAGGTACTTCGTCCGGCGCGGTATCATTGCTGAGCGATCGCTCGCTATCTGGAAATGGAGTGTTAGTTTCAAATAGAGATTGTGTGGGTGTGAAGTGTACTGAAGATCGAGGTTTTTCTTCTTACTAACTTTGTCAAAGAGGCTAAAAAAACAATAAATGACCAACGAAACTTCGAGTGAGTAGGATAAGGAGGAGTAGTCGGAGGATCTGAGAAGGGAATTAGAGAAAAAAGAGCAGCAGCGGCCTAGTATTTTCTTATTATACATACATGAACTCCCAGCATACGAACATCAAAGACATCACAACTAGCAACAAGAGATCATCGTTGGGATGCTTTGAGAAAGGAAACAAGTACCACAAGAATGACTCAAGAAATTCATGCCATGATGCAACCTATAAAAGGTTGAATGCGAGAAATGTATGCATGAAGTAGATACTTGTTACCGAGATAGCATTGGATTGATGTAGTAGACAATGGTTCTTCGATCATCCTAGCATGGCTCCAATAAGCACATGGTGTCAACACCTTCCTTGTAAGTGAGCCGAGTGTCCAATGTATCTCCAATTGTTCCTAGAACAACACCACAAACACAGTGGTACCCAAACTTATTGGGACCAAAAAGTTAGTGGACCAACAATACATAGGACAAAACTCCACATAAATATGTGCATATAGATATGAAATTGAATTTCATGCACACTTTAGCCAATTTATGTCATAGTGGAGTTTCCCCTATATATTGGGTCAAGGAAAGAGAACATGCCAACGAAAGTACATGTAGTAAATATGCATGCTCAAAGCTTCCAAGAATCAAATCAACACACAGTTGATAAGATACTGAAAGATAAGGTATCAAGTGAAAATAAGATACCAAACGAAAAATTATCACTTGACCGATACCAACTAAAAGATACATCAAGGAATGAGATATCCATTGACACATGCCAAATAGAAGGAAACAAGATACCAATTGAAGGAAAACAAGAGGTATCAAGTTCCCAAAAGAGAGCTAGGTTCCAAACAAACCAAACCCTCCGCAAATTTTCATGATGGCACAAAGCACAATAGAGAAAAGGCTTGCCTCCCACCAACACACACTTGATGAAGATCAAAAGATTTTATGATAAACACATAAAGAGAGTGTTCTAAAGAAAATAGGATAGCTCCCCCAAGAGATGTGCATTATATAGAATTTGCATTTGAATACAAAATGCACACGATGGGATCATCACTTTCCTTATATCTATAGAAACACTAGACATGCTCAAAAAGATCCACAAGAGGCAAGGAAGACAAACGATAAACAAAAACCTATGTAAAGATGATTAGCAAATTCTACCACTTAAAAGGAATAACAATTGTCCAAGGACAAAAAGTATTTGGAAATAATTCCCATTGGTAGATTGCAAATAGATCCAACATCATCTTTACTCCTAAATCACAAGCAAATGACACTTGTAGAGCTAGCATGCCACCTAGGAACAAGATAATTTACAATATCAATTCTAAGTAGCAATACCTCAAATGTACACATTTTCTAGGCTTGTAATATGCACATAGCATATTACTCCCCCATAATGTGATAACCCACAAAATTAACAAGTGGCAAATGAAATCCAACAAGGGATAATTAATGGACCGTTTAGAATTTGAATTTCTCATGAGAAGACATACCACATAGAAACTAGATAATCTTGTCATATCAATACTAAGTGGTATTCCTCATGTACACACATTCTTAGGATTGTGAAGTGCACAAAGCACATCACTCCCCCAAAATGGGATAATCCATTAATCTCTCAAGAGAGCCAACTGAGATAAGACAAGATGCAAAAAGGCTCAACACAATACGCACACGTACATGATGTGCAAACCAACATACCCATACTTGATTACTCAAGATAAGCAAGCCGGAGGCACACCATATACAAACACATGCAAGGTACAAAACCACAACATGCAAAGGGGCAAGTAACTATCAATGTAAACAATTTAAGTACAAGTTACCATAAGGAGGCACATTGGATATAAGATAGAAACTCGATAATCCAAATGACTTGGCTTGAGATAATATGAATGATGAAGATCCCTTAATTCTTCATGATGTAGCCAAGTCTCCAATGCCCTCCAACCACAGCTATTGATCAAGTTTGAGCTTGTTGGTCCCCAAACAAGTTGGGTCCTAAGAGGTTAGTAACAATAGGCTTGGCAACCCAAATGGTTCTTTTCTTAACACCACATTGAGTACCAACACACTTGGCAAACACAGTGCCAACCTTATCCTTCCCAAGAGAATAGATATCATCAATAATAATTGGGTTGGATAAGTTACCATTCGTGCATGAAGAAGCAAAGTGACCCTTCTCACGACATAGGTAGCGACATCTACCCTTTACTTTCTTCTCAATTGATTTGTCAACTTGAGGAGCGTTGACTTGGGTCTTCTTGGGAAGAGGCATTTCTTCAACTTGAGGTTGAGCATGAGATTGAACTTGTGGCCGCTTCCCTTGTTGCTTGTCACTATGGGGCTTCTTCTTCAATGGGCAAGATCTAACATGGTGCCCTTCTATTTTGCACTTGAAGCAAACAATCTTGGCCGAGTTCTTGACTTGTTCTTGGCCCTTCTTGTTGTTGCTCTTGGACTTCTTCTTCTTATTGGAGTTGAATCCAAGTCCACCTTTGTCATTTGGGGATTTTTGCACACTCATGATATTGTTGAGTGTGGACTTCCCTTCATGAACCACTTCTTGGTTGGAAGGAATAAACTCCATTGCTGATTAGGACTTGGTGGTGAGTTATTTAAAAGGGCATGCATCGGCTTTCATGTAACTGGTAGTCAGTGTTGTACGTCAAATTTTATTAGAATGGATATCCCTACAAAATTTCCATGCAAATGTACAACACTGGACATGGTATTTTTTATTGACTATCATATGTTTCTACTATCATTTTCCTTATTCATTATAACAAAAGGAGATTAATTAGCTTATGTTATATGCTATTGTTGATGTGATTAAACATGCCCGTATTACATGTCATCTAATGAGACTTCATACCACATAATTTGCTTCTTAATTTTGTTTTGAAACTAATATAAGACGTTTTAGATCACCAGAGGGAGTACAAAGATATGCTCAACCGAAATCCTTGGTACATGCATATCCATATGAGATCTAATGTGCATAGTTGTAGTTTCAAACAAAAGTAAGTCATGCATAGTACTGTCTTGTCATAGTTTTTTCAGTTCATAGTACACATGAAAACAAGGGTGTAAACGAAGACGTGTGTGAGGCCGAGGCATGACAATTAGAAAGTACTTCCACTGTAAACTAATAGAAGATGTTTTAGATCACTAGAGGGAGTACATATGTGTTCACGAAATAGGATGACTATTATTCCATTTCCAAATCACGTGCTTGTGTCAAAACAAGTGGAAGGAGCTTAAGCCGATCATTGTTATTAATGTCACTAGGGTGATGAAGAGGGTGGATCAGTCTACAAACATAAGAATGAACCATGTTTATCTTCTTGCAAAGTGGTGGTGAAAACAACCCCTTAATCCATTTCTTTGTATAGTTATTCGGTAGTTTCTGAATTAGAAAAATATTGTATTCTATCATTGTATTCTTTATTCCATGGCAACGCACGGGCAAGCAACTAGTATAATAACAAAAACTGCTGACATTATTTACTTTTTTTATTTTCTATTTATATTTATCAAATTGTCTATCTACCACTACTCATCTATTACATACTTAAAATAAAAGGCAAACAAGACATCACGTTACTCCATAGATTAAACTAGGAAATGTGCCCGTGCGTTGCAACGCGGTAATTTTTTTGTGTCCATTTGAAACCACCGCCAACTTCCCACGACATCATTCGAACGGTGCTATCTAAATATGTCCATCCGTCGCAATGGAAAAAACCACTTCACTCTCATATGCCAGTAAGCATGTAATGATTCAAGTCTAAACACGACCTAAAACATAAGCGGTGATTTGATTTATGATACACATCGTCAATTATTCCCGGCATGAATAAGAATTGTATGCTTTCAGCATGATCATCTTTGCAAACGCCTACACCTCTGTATAACTATTCAACAGTTAATACTATAGAAAACCTAATATTGATCGATCAATGTGAGCTTGCACGTGTAGTTGTTGAGTTCCTCCTTGGCTTACCTAGCTAGATATGCAAATTAGCCTAAGTGAGTATCGGTTTTCTTCTACACGGAAAGCACTATGAAAAAAAGTGATTTTGACCTTGAAGATGAACAGAAAAGGTAACATACACTCTACAAATACTATATTTTGCGTACTCAATGTCTCATATTGTTTGCTAAGGCTTGTTGTGCAATATGATTATATAGCTTATTATACATTCACAAGAAGTTAGTTTAGCGTTGTTACCAGGGAGATACACATGAACAACTCAAAGTGAATAAAGTGAGGTTTGATGAATAAAGTGAGGTTCGACCTGTAAAAAAAGCTCAATCCGAGGTTGCATGTTTCTAACATCTTTGTATCAATGCATGTTACCATCTTCTTATATATGAGATGGATAAAATGAACACTAATTCAAAAGCACAAATGATAAATGATCAGCTCCAAGTCCAGTATGATGTATAGTCCCAGCTTAAATTACCATGATACTGATAAAACTTGCCGAAGATCAGAAATTTTCTTCTATTTTGTTTCTAGAGATCAGATACATTAATTGTATTATTCAATAAATTGAACAAAACGCATATGAAAAACTATAGCGATTTCAGGTACAACATCCATATATTAGCATATCTCTTCCCTGCATAAATAAAAAAAATCCATCATATCTGACCTCTTAGCCCTCGGTAAATTTCTCTGTGTTTCCAAAGTCGACAGCAACAAAACCATGTTTTCTACCCTGATTCGTAAGAAAAAACGAAAATCACCACACAGATCATTATTATGTCCCCAGTTTCACTGAGATCCATGTGCAACAGTAGATCTGAAAAGAATAAACTGAACAGTCAAGAACAAAACTTCAAACTAATTAAGTGCACCAGTCTCCACCTAGTTATCTTCCACGTCCTCCTTCCTAAACGAAAAAAAAGGAGATCAAGCTTTTCATATCTTGTGAGCAGTAAAAAAATGAGCTGCCGGTCTTATGTGATAAGACATTTGGCATCAAGCCATTTTATTCAGAGCATTTTAACTAAACAAACATGTTGATGGGCTTCGAAGTTCGAACTGAAATAGCATTGGCGATGGCGAACCTGGCTGACCGCTCATCGCTGACACTGATTTGCTTCAAATCTAGACTACCCACAATGGGAGTAACATAGCTTGAAACATAGATGCCACCTAAGCAAAAAATATGATGTGGCAGCTAATTAATGAGAAGAGAGAGAAATTAAGTAACATACTATGTTACTACTACTATGAGTAACATAACACATACCAAGGCAAGATGAGTCTATAAGCTAATAAATGAAAGGCTCAATGTTACTACCTCTATGTTACTACCCATTGTGGAGGTAGTAACTTAGACTAGTAACATATGCATGTTATTACTCTATGTTACTTCCCATTGTGGGTAGTCTCATTCGTGCACCTCCTCAAATTGATCAATATGGGATCCCAAGGGCACGGTTTGCCAACTGCAGCCAGGCTTGACCCGTTGAGTCAGCTCTCGACGGATGCCGCGGTAACCATCTCCCGCACGCGCTGCGATCGGCGCGATGGCGTCTTCCTCCATCACATTAATGAACTAGGAAATTTGTCCATCACATTAATTAACCGACCAAAGTTCTCTTCCTCTGCCGCTTGCCGGGCTAGAGATCCTTCCCTCTTTACTCGTTATCTCTTTAATTAGGAGACAATATATACTCTTTCTCTTATTGATCCCTAATTAAGTAGTACTACCTCCGTCCTGGTTTACTAGTCCTCCTTGTATTTTGAGTCATATTTTGATCATGATTTTAACTAATGAAATATAAGTTATACGTAGCAAAAATTATATCATTGAAAACTACATTTAAATACAAATCCAACAACATAATTTTTGGTGACATGCATTGGCATTTTGCTAGTTAAATATGTAGTCAAACTTTGACTCAAAATACGATGAGGACTAATAAATCCAGACGGAGGTAGTAGCTCTCTCCCTCCATCAAATCCTCTTTAATTAGGAATAAACCGGACCTACTACTCACTTTCGCTTATTGATCCCCTAGATGTCGCCTTGATACACAGGAACTTAAAAGCATATATAAATCCCCAAATGGTAGAAAGTGCAGCTGCACTTTTCGGTTGATTCGAGCGCACGCTGTCGGCGTTCTGGGAACGGGGGTACCCAGACCTGCCGGCCTGCGGCCCAGGGCGCGGCCCACTCCGACGGCCAGAGACGGCCCAGCGCGGCCTCACTCAAGACATGGCCTCCGCGAGAGCCCCGAGCTCGTGAGGGAAGTAGCACCAAGACCTGCGGGGAATAGGCCTCCTCAGGCCCCCTCCGGAGCGGCGGAGATCTCTATGCAATGCTTGGCCTCGGGAGGCCAAGGATGACGCAGGATGGGCCAGGCAGGCATCAGCGCTCCAGGCGGGACAGTTTCCCCTTTGGTGCAAAGGGGGCAAGGACATACGCTGGTTCCCAAAGCGCCACCCAAAGGTTTCCATTCTGGTGCAACAAAACCAAGACCACGAGCCCTGCAGGACGGATGTCATCACCAAGCCCACCACTACATCGTCAATAGCTACTTTGCAGGCGAAGACCACCTTTCATCAGGATAAATATGTACCCCTTGTCCCCCTTCGAATTTGGCCGTTGTGGGATCCCTTCCCGCCATAGCAATAAGGGAAGAGGACCCGGGCCACTATAAATAGAGGCTAGGCTGCTTCGTAGAGGGAGAGGAGACGAGAAGAGAGGCAAGACCACCAGAACGCCCTCGCGAGGCAATTCACCACTGTACTGGTTCATCCACAAACCTCCTCGTGAGGCAATCCACCAAAGCAGGAGTAGGGTTTTACGCTTCGCAGCGGCCCGAACCTGGGTAAATCATCGTGTGCAATCTTCTTCCTCGTCATTAAGCGAGTTCATCGTCTAAGCCATCAGGTTGTGAGCTAGGAGGGGTGAGGCTGCTGGGGATCTTCGCACACGCCCCTGTGTTCGAACTTCCTTAGGTTTTGCGGAGCCCGAGATCCGACATTTGGCGCGCCAGGTAGGGGGCGTGTCGGAATCCTTGCACAAGCCTCGCCTCGCCTCCGCTCGCCGTATCCATGGCCAAAGGACACCGAGCCCGCGCCGAACGACGGGCTGCTCGCGTTGCATGAGCGGCGCCAGCGGGCCTCGGCGTCCCGCGTCGCCTCGCCCCCCCGTTGGCGGGCACCATCGCCAGCCCGGCCCTTGACAGACGCCGGGGGCTACCCCCTACACCAACCGCATAGCATGTACTCGTCGCCCTGGCCCTCCCCCGCGTCCGGGTCACGTCGTCATCCCCCCGAGTCTGCCACGACCTGTCGCGCAGGCGTGTCGCGCTCCTCGTGGCCCGCGAACTACAGCGTCTCCACGCTACACGCGATCGCTGCAACAGCTGGGCACGTCGCGCGCCCAGGCGCGCCACCACCACCGGCGAAATCCAGGCGCATCCTCGCAGGACGAACCTGGGGGATCACGCCCGTGGACTCGTCCAACTGACCAACACAGCGCCGGGGTCACGCGGACGCACTTGGGAAGCGCGTTGCGACCCGCGCCCGCCGAGGGCCTGGCCAAGTTCGTTGGGGATGCAGGAGTTGGCCCCAGGTGCGGATGAGGACCGGTGGGGGGTGCTGGCCGCGCGGGATGGGCGCCGCCTCGCGCCTCCCAGCACACCCATCGGGCCCAGGGCGGACGCCCGAAGGCTCATCTACGCCAGCGCCCGGGGGCTCGAGCAACTCTACAATGACCATGTTGATGAGCGCCTGGGCTGCGAAGGGAGCAACGTTGGCTACCACGACAATAGGAGGAGCGTACGCGACCTCGCGAGCGGCTCTCGTTCGGGCTGGTATGCACAGCCTCGCGAGGGCAGCTTGCGAGGTTGGTCTCGCGAGGGTGCCCGACACTGGCAGCCTCGTGAGGCACACCCGCTGGTAGGGAGCTGCCCTGAGCAGGCACCTGGGTCGGTGGACCGGGGGTCACTTGCCTGGAGACGGAGGGTGGAACACACGCCCATGTCCCCGGGTCGGACGACCCCAGCCTGGAGACGGAGGGTGGAACACACGCCCATGTCCCCAGGCCAGGTGATCCCAACCTTGAGACGGAGGGTGGAACACACGCCCATGTCTCCAGGGCGCGCGTCGCCTGCTTGGAGACGGAGGGTGGAACATACGCCCATGTCTCCGGGTCAGGCTTCGTTCGACCACCAGCGGGGAATCACGTACTCGCCCATGTCTCCGGGTCCGGCTCGGTCCGCCTGGGGACGGGGTATCGGGTACTTGCGTGAGGCCCCCGGGCATCCCAACGAGGCGCGCTGGGGCAACGCCTTGGGTATCAGCCTTGCGGGTAGTGGAAGGGCCCCACCAGGCCCAGCTCGCAGCGCAGGGGGCTGTGGCATTACTATGACGATGGCATCCGACCTCGGGCTCTGGAACGCCCGAGGCCCTGTTCCGGGGCGGGCCTTCCCAGCAGAGAGCGCGAGGGGCTCCCCCTACGCTCGAGGGCCCATCCGGAGCCGACCCTACTTCGCCACGCCAAGCTTGGGGGCGGGAAGTGGGCTTCATGTCCGAGAGACGTGGAGCTCACTGTACACCCCCAGGACCAACCCGTGACACTCTCACGTAATAATGAGTGGGCTGTATACGCCCGGAGCCCCCCGAGGACGCGGAGGGGTTCCTTCCCACGCCCAAGTGGAAGCCCCATGCTCCGTGCTGGTGGACAACACTGGCCTCCAATGGCTATGCCCACGCAACGTGGATGCCCTACGCTCCGCGCTGGGGGAAGACGAAGACGAAGACGAAGACTAGCCTAGGTGCCGGACGCGGCTGTTGCTTGTTCCTTTTTGTATTCGAATTTGCCATCTTTTGGAAACGAAATTTCGTGTTCTTGCGTTTTTCTTCTGGAGGGAAGGGGTATCACTCTCTTTGGTAGCAATTTCCGTTTTGCGCCTCACTTTCTTTGGGGAGTTTGGCGATGGCCAACTCCTCCCTTCCCCCCGAGCGACCGGTAAGCAGAGGCATGACGCGGGGGATGCGCTATCGCGCACTCTCTGCCGAGTCCTAGGCGCTCGGATGCTCGCGCAGCACGGTCGTTCGGATCGGTAGGAATCCCTGGCAAAGGGGAGCGTGGCTCTATACATCTCGCCATACGGGAGCACCCTCAAAGGTCTTTTTCAAAATACATTAGAGTCACCACTAGGCCACATTCATAACCCTGGCAGATAAACAAGAAGACTACTCATGGGGACATGCAATCGTCGTCGCTCTCGTCATCACCACCACCATCAACCTCGCGCTCCCTGGCTCCAGCATGGTCCTCCGCTTCATCAAAAGAAAGCTCCGCTATCAAGTCCTCCACGTGGTCCTCGACCCACTCGGCAAGGGCGTCTCGAATCACTTCGGGTACGGGGGCAAGCACCGCCTCGAAGTCGAAGTGCGGGTCGAAGCGAAGGAGATGGCTGAAGACGCGCGAGGCCGCCTGCGCGAGGAAATCACGGCGCTTCTCCTCCACGAGCTCGTTGATCTTCTCCGCGCCCCCTTCAAGGCGCTCCACGACCCTGGAAAAGAAGCCCAGGTACCCAGCGTCGTCAGGGACGAGGGGGTTCGCGACGCTCTCGCCGCAGATGTCACTCAAGGCCCGGTGGGCCCTCTTCTCGAGGGACTGGAACATCTTGGAACGCGTGTGCTGAAGGCCGCGGGCATGATTCGCCTCGTCCGAAGCCTTCTCCACGAGGGAGGTCATGCCCTTCACCTGCTTGTAGAGGGAGGACAGCTCGGCCTCAGCAGCCGCTTGGGCATCCATCGCGGCTTTCTGGCGTCGTTCCGCCTCCACTAATCTCCTCCTGAGGTCGTTGGCCTCGCTCTTCAGCCGGTCGCGTCGCCTGTAGAAACGAGATTCCTGAAGCTTCAACTTGGCGTGATAATCCTGGAGAAGGGAGCGCCGAACCTCTGCCACCTTGTCGTCGATCTCCTCCTGAACCTGCGCCTCGCGAGTGGCGAGGGATTCCTCAGCGAGCGACACCTGGCGCTCCCTTACCTCCAGCCTCTCCTGCTCCAGGCTCTGCTCCAGCGCCTCCATCTCCAACGTGTCTTCGGCACGCGGGGGTCCGCACCGCCAGTGGGGAACTCGATCGCCGGGCCATCAAGTGCAGCCTTCCGCGCCTGGATGTGCCTTTCAATGGCGGCATTGAAGGCTTGAAGCTCCTCAAAGCGTTCCTCAGAGGCCTTGCATCGGCTGTCGGCGGCTTGAGCCTCATCAAGGGCGCGCTCGCGAGCCTCCACCGCCATGGCAAGGGACCCCTCGGCATCTGCACGGGCGCGCTCACGCTGCAGGCGGCCGAGATTTACAGCGACTCCAAGACGATGCCATTCCCGCGCGAGGCACTGGCGCTCCATCTCCAGGCGGGTGTCGGTGTCGGCAAGCTCCACCCCCAGGCGCCCCAGCGCCTCCGCCGCAGCTTGGAGCAGACCACGCCGCACGGCGCTCCGGTCACTTGCGAGCTCGAGGGCCCAGCCAGGATCTCCGCCTTCCCCAGGACGGGCGGGGAAAGTATGCGAGGGGCCACTCGGCCCCGACGCGTGCTCGGGGGCTGGGGGCTCCCACCTTTCCACCCCAGGAGGAGGTTGCGTCTCCCGAGGCCTCACGTCTTCGCTCGAGGAGGGCCCAAGGGCACGGCGCGGCACGCCCCCAGGGAAGGCCGTCAGCGGGGGGGCGTAGCCCCTCCCCTGAGAGTTGGAGGCCACGGATGAAGAAGATCGCAGGAAGCTCGCGGTCGAGGCCTCCTAAGGACCGCGCGAGCTCGGGTGCGGGCGCCCTCCCGACCGGAGTTCCGCAGCCCATGGAAGACGGGGCCACGAGGGGCCCAACGGCCTCGGGAGGCGGCGGCGACAACACGGCTCTTCCTCCACCAGTGGGGAGCCTGCGGAACAGAAGCTCAGAAGGAGAGCACCAAGGGAAGGTTGAAGGGGGCGCAGGCACTTACTCATCCACGGCGATCCACTTCCTCTTCATCGGCACCCACGACGCCGGGGAGCGGCTGCCCCCAGGCACCTTCCTCTTCCGGCAAACGCGGGGGCCGGAGGGCGACGTGTCGACGTCCGACACCTGGCATCCTGCAGCGGAGGCGGCGGCCTCCTTCATCGACGGGGCGTCACCCTCAACCCCGGGCTGGGCCGAAGCGAGAGCCTGGGGAATGGGCGACGAAGGACGCCCCACCTTAGCCAAGGGAGGAGCCGCGGCCTCAGGACCACCAGGACTCGAGACCCTCACGAGGGGGTCACCCTGGGTACGCGCTCCCTCCGGAGGAAGAAATCCCCACTCGTCGAAGCGCGGCATCTTCCGGGCGAGGGCATCCCCGTCCTTGCAGTTATACAAGGGGAGGCCGCCCCGGGGGAGCTCGTCCGGTTCACTGCCGGTCAGGCGGCGGATGATACGTCCATTTTGCATCATTCTTTAATATTGATATTTATTGCATTATGGGCTATTATTACACATTATGGTACAATACTTATGCCTTTTCTCTCTTATTTTACAAGGTTTACATGAAGGGGGAGAATGCCGGCAGCTGGAATTCTGGGCTGGAAAAGGAGCAAATATGAGAGACCTATTCTGCACAACTCCAAAAGTCCTGAAAATCTACGGAGAATTGTTTTGGAATATATAAAAAATATTGGGCAAAGAAGATACCAGAGGGGACCCACCAGGCAGCCACAAGCCTGGGGGCGCGCCCTACCCCCCTAGGCGCGCCCCTGTGGCTTGTGGGCCACCTGGCAGGCCTCCGGTCCCCATCTTCTGGTATATGATGTGTTTTGACCTGGAAAAAATCAAGAGAGAGATTTCGGGACGAAGCGTTTCCGTCTCGAGGCGGAACCTGGGCAGAAGCAATCTAGGGCTCCGGCAGAGCCGTTCTGCCGGGGAAACTTCCCTCCCGGAGGGGGAAATCGAAGCCATCGTCATCACCAACGATCCTTTCATCGAGAGGGGGTCAATCTCAATCAACATCTTCACCAGCACCATCTCCTCTCCAAACCCTAGTTCATCTCTTGTATCCGATCTTTGTCTCAAAACCTCAGATTGGTACCTGTGGGTTGCTAGTAGTGTTGATTACTCCTTGTAGTTGATGCTAGTTGGTTTATTCGGTGGAAGATCATATGTTCAGATCCTTAATGATAATTAATACTCCTCTGATTATGAACATGAATATGCTTTGTGAGTAGTTACGTTTGTTCCTGAGGACATGGGAGAATTCTTGTTATAAGTAATCATGTGAGTTTGGTATTCGTTCGATATTTTGATGAGATGTATGTTGTCTTTCCTCTAGTGGTGTTATGTGAACGTCGACTACATGACACTTCACCATTGTTTGGGCCTAGGGGAAGGCATTGGGAAGTAATAAGTAGATGATGGGTTGCTAGAGTGACAGAAGCTTAAACCCTAGTTTATGAGTTGCTTCGTAAGGGACTGATTTGGATCCCTATGTTTCATGCTATGGTTAGATTTATATTAATTCTTCTTTCATAGTTGTGGATGCTTGCGAGAGGGGTCAATCATAAGTGGGAGGCTTGTCCAAGTAAGGACAGCACCCAAGCACCGGTCCACCCACATATCAAACTATCAAAGTAACGAACGCGAATCATATGAGCATGATGAAAACTAGCTTGACAGTAATTCCCATGTGTCCTCGGGAGCGCTTTGCTTTATATAAGAGTTTGTCCAGGCTTGTCCTTTGCTACAAAAAGGATTGGGCCACCTTGCTGCACCTTTGTTACACTCGTTACTTGTTACCCGTTACGAATTATCTTATCACACAACTATCTGTTACCGATAATTTCAGTGCTTGCAAAGAATATCTTGCTGAAAACCGCTTGTCATTTCCTTCTGCTCCTCGTTGGGTTCGACACTCTGACTTATCGAAAGGACTACGATAGATCCCCTATACTTGTGGGTCATCAAGACTCTTTTCTGGCGCCGTTGCCGGGGAGTGAAGCGCCTTTGGTGAGTGGAATTTGGTAAGGAAAATTTTATATAGTGTGCTGAAATTCACTGTCACTTGTTACTATGGAAAATAATCCTTTGAGGGGTTTGTTCGGGGTATCTTCACCCCGACCGGAAGAGCAAAGAGTTGCCCCTCAACCTACTGAACCTACTGAAAATATTTATTATGAAATTCCTTCGGGTATGATAGAGAAACTGCTAGCTAATCCTTATGCAGGAGACGGAACATTACATCCGGATATGCACCTAATCTATGTGGATGAAGTTTGTGGATTATTTAAGCTTGCAGGTTTGCCCGAGGATGAAGTCAAGAAGAAGGTCTTCCCTTTATCTTTGAAGGAGAAGGCATTGACATGGTATAAGCTATGTGATGATACTGGATCATGGAACTACAACCGATTGAAAATGGAATTTCATCAGAAGTTTTATCCTATGCATCTGGTTCATCGTGATCGGAATTATATTTATAATTTTTGGCCTCGTGAAGGAGAAAGTATCGCTCAAGCTTGGGGGAGGCTTAAGTCAATGTTATATTCATGCCCCAATCATGAGCTCTCGAGAGAAATTATTACTCAGAATTTTTATGCTCGGCTTTCTCGTAATAATCAATCCATGCTCGATACTTCTTGTACTGGTTCTTTTATGAAGAAGACTATTGAATTCAAATGGGACATATTGGAAAGAATTAAACGCAACTCTGAAGATTGGGAGCTCGATGAAGGTAAGTAGTCAAGTATAAACCTTAAGTTTGATTGTGTTAAATCATTTATGGATACCGATGCTTTTTGTGAATTTAGCACTAAATATGGACTTGATTCTGAGATAGTAGCTTCCTTTTGTGAATCTTTTGCTACTCATGTTGATCTCCCCAAGGAGAAGTGGTTTAAATATCATCCTCCCATTGAAGTGAAAGTAGTAGAACCTATTAAAGTTGAAGAAGAAACCATTACTTATAATGTTGATCCTGTTGTTCCTACTGCTTATATTGAAAAACCACCTTTCCCTATTAGAATAAAGGATCATGCCAAAGCTTCAACTGTGGTTCGTAAGAGTTATACTAGAACACCTACACCCCCTGAACAAATTAAAGTTGAACCTAGTATTGCTATGGTTAAAGATCTCTTGGTCGATAATATTGATGGGCATGTTATTTATTTCTGTGATGAAGCTACTAGAATTGCTAGACCTGATACTAAAGATAAACATAGAACTATTGTTGGCATGCCTGTTGTTTTTGTTAAAATAGGAGATCATTGTTATCATGGCTTATGTGATGTGGGTGCTAGTGTGAGTGCAATTCCCTTTACTTTATACAAAGAAATTATGAATGATATTGCACCTGCTGAAATAGAAGATATTGATGTTACTATCAAGCTTGCCAATAGAGATACTATATCACCAATTGGGATTGTTAGAGATGTTGAAGTCTTGTGTGGGAAAGTAAAATACCCTACTGATTTTCTTGTTCTTGGTTCCCCATAGGATGATTTTTGCCCCATTATATTTGGTAGACCTTTCTTGAACACCGTTAATGCTAAGATAGATTGCGATAAAGAAACTGTTACTGTAAGTTTTAGGGATGTGTCTCATGAGTTCAATTTCTCTAAATTTCGTAGACAACCCCATGACAAAGAATTGCCTAGTAAAGATGAAATTGTTGGTCTTGCTTCTATTGCTGTGCCTCCTACTGATCCCTTAGAACAATATTTGCTAGACCATGAAAACAATATGCATATGAATGAAAGGAATGAAATAGATAAGATTTTCTTTGCTCAGAATCCTATTTTGAAACACAACTTGCCCGTTGAGATTCTTGGGGATCCTCCTCCACCCAAGGGTGACCCCGTGTTTGAGCTTAAACAATTACCTGATACTCTGAAATATGTCTATCTTGATGAAAAGAAGATATATCCTGTTATTATTAGTGCTAACCTTTCAAAGCATGAAGAAAAGAGATTATTGAAAACTCTAAGGAAGCACCATGCCGCTATTGGATATACTCTTGATGATCTTAACGGCATTAGTCCCACTTTATGTCAGCATAAAATTAATATGGAGCCTGATGCTAAACCAGTTGTTGATCACCAACGACGGTTAAATCCTAAAATGAAAAAAGTGGTAAGAAATGAAATATTAAAGCTTCTGGAGGCAGGTATAATTTATCCTATTGCTGATAGTAGATGGGTAAGTCATGTTCATTGTGTCCCTAAGAAGGAAGGTATTACCGTTGTTCCTAATGATAAAAATGAATTGATCCCACAAAGATGCACCTGCTACCTGCTACCTTTGCGTATAGACGTATGCCTTTTGGTTTATGCAATGCACCTGCTACCTTTCAAAGATGTATGACTGCTATATTCTCTGACTTTTGTGAAAAGATTGTTGAGGTTTTCATGGATGATTTCTCCGTTTACGGAACTTCTTTTGATGATTGCTTGAGCAACCTTGATCGAGTTTTGCAGAGATGTGAAGAAACTAATCTTGTCTTGAATTGGGAAAAGTGCCACTTTATGGTTAATGAAGGTATTGTCTTGGGGCACAAAATCTCCGAAAGAGGTATTGAGGTGGATAAAGCTAAAGTTGATGCTATTGAAAAAATGCCGTGTTCCACGGATATCAAAGGTATAAGAAGTTTCCTTGGTCATGTTGGTTTCTATAGGAAATTTATTAAAGACTTCTCTAAAATTTCTCGGCCTCTCACTAATCTCTTGCAAAAAGATGTTCCTTTTGTTTTTGATGATTATTGTGTAGAAGCATTTGAAATCCTTAAGAAAGCCTTGATTTCTGCACCTGTTGTTCAACCACCTGATTGGAACCTACCCTTTGAAATTATGTGTGATGCTAGTGATTATGCCGTTGGTGCTGTTCTAGGACAAAGAGTTGATAAGAAATTAAATGTTATCCATTATGCTAGTAAAACTCTAGACAGTGCTCAAAGAAACTATGCTACCACTGAAAAGGAATTTTTAGCAGTTGTGTTTGCTTGTGATAAGTTCAGATCTTATATTGTTGATTCCAAAGTAACTGTTCACACTGATCATGCTGCTATTAAATATCTTATGGAAAAGAAAGATGCTAAACCTAGACTTATTAGATGGGTTCTCTTGCTACAAGAATTTGATTTTCATATTATTGATAGAAAGGGAGCTGAGAACCCCGTAGCAGACAACTTGTCTAGGTTAGAAAATGTTCTTGATGACCCACTACCTATTGATGATAGCTTTCCTGATGAACAATTAGCTGTCATAAATGCTTCTCATAATACTCCATGGTATGCTGATTATGCTAATTACATTGTTGCTAAATTTATACCACCTAGTTTCACATACCAGCAAAAGAAAAAGTTTTTCTATGATTTAAGACATTACTTTTTGGATGACCCACACCTCTATAAAGAAGGAGTAGATGGTGTCATTAGACGTTGTGTACCTGAGCATGAACAAGAACAGATCCTACATAAGTGTCACTCCAAGGCCTACGGAGGACACCATGCTGGAGATAGAACTGCACACAAGGTACTATAGTCTGGTTTTTATTGGCCTACTCTCTTCAAGGATGCTCGTAAGTATGTCTTGTCTTGTGATGAATGTCAAAGAATTGGTAATATTAGTAGACGTCAGGAAATGCCTATGAACTATTCACTTGTTATTGAACCATTTGATGTTTGGGGCTTTGATTATATGGGGCCTTTTCCTTCCTCCAATGGGTATACACATATTTTGGTTGCTGTTGATTATGTTACTAAGTGGGTAGAAGCCATTCCAACTAGTAGTGCTGATCATAACACTTCCATTAAAATGCTTAAAGAAGTTATTTTCCCAAGGTTTGGAGTCCCTAGATACTTAATGGCTGATGGTGGCTCACACTTTATTCATGGTGCTTTCCGTAAATTGCTTGCAAAGTATGATGTCAACCATAGAATTGCATCTCCGTATCATCCTCAGTCTAGTGGTCAAGTAGAATTGAGCAATAGAGAAATTAAATTGATCTTGCAAAAGATTGTTAATAGATCTAGAAAGAATTGATCTAAGAAACTTGATGATGCATTATGGGCTTATAGAACCGCATATAAAAACCCTATGGGTATGTCTCCGTATAAAATGGTTTATGGGAAAGCATGTCACTTACCTCTTGAACTACAACATAAAGCTTATTGGGCAATTAAAGAGCTCAACTATGATTTCAAACTTGCTGGTGAGAAGAGGTTATTTGACATTAGCTCACTTGATGAATGGAGAACCCAGGCCTATGAGAATGCCAAGTTGTTTAAAGAAAAAGTTAAGAGATGGCATGATAAAAGGATACAAAAGCGTGAATTCAATGTAGGTGACCATGTCTTGCTATACAATTCTCGTTTAAGATTTTTTGCAGGAAAGCTTCTCTCTAAATGGGAAGAGCCTTACATTATTGAGGAAGTATATCGTTCCGGTGCCATCAAGATCAACAATGCTGAAGGCACAAATCCGAAGGTGGTAAACGGGCAGAGAATCAAACATTATATCTTAGGTACTCCTGTAAATGTAGAAACCAATATTATTAATACCATAACCCTGGAGGAGTACATAAGGGATGTCTACCAGAACGTTTCAGACTCCGAAAAGGAGTAGGTATGTGGTACGGTAAGTAAACCGACTCCAAAACTTTTCCAATAGCAATTTTTCCCCGTTTTGGAATATTTAAAAAATTAGGAAAATTTAAAGTAGTCCGAATAGTACACGAGGAGGCGACAAGCCGTGAGGGAGCACCCTACCCCCCTGGGCGCGTCCCTGTGGCTTGTGGCCACCTCGTGTGCCCTCCGGACTCCGTTTCCTTGTAGAATACTTCTTTTGGTCGGTAAAAATTCATTATATAATCTCCCGAAGGTTTTGACCACCGTACCACGAAAAAATCCTCTGTTCTTGTTTTGAGTTGTTTTTCTGATAGATCTAGATCGCCATGACGTCTCCAAGCGCACCCAAGGACAAGTTTTTCAAGAGGGTCATCAACCCTTACCTCGCGGAGGTGCTGCAACACCCTCAAACCATTGAGATGCGCGAGGGGGTGCTGCAAATCCACGATGTTGAAGGGCCAAAGAAGACCGAAAGCGTGGAGACAAGGCTCGAAGCAATGGAGCAGCAATTCTTCAAGTGCCAAGGGATGGTGGAACGCGGACTCAATACTAATCACATGATGATCGCGGAGTTCACCCATAATCACAAGCTGGACGCCAAGGACATCGGGGAGGACATCTTCAAGCTTCACGAGAAAATCGAGCAACTCCAAGCCCAGATCTATGACCTGCAAAACCAAAACTGTGAGTATGAATACAGATTTAAGAGGATGAATTTGGCTATAGATTTGAGGATCCCGGAGACTCGAGCATCCTTTTACGATGGTGAACCTATGCCTTGGAAGTCGGAGGATAAGCCTCCAACATCATCAACAACTCCATCATCACCACCTCCGAAGAAAGACAACTAAACACATGGGTATGGGCACTCCCCTTGGCTTGTGCCAAGCTTGGGGGAGGTGTCCCGGTATCGTATCATCATCACACCTTTATCTTTATCGTTTTGCTTAGTTCGATACTTTTGGTTACATCTTTATCTAGTAGAAAAAAAGTTTTTAGTATGATCTAGCCTTGAGTTTTGCCTTATGTTCCCTCTATGTAATCGAGTCCGAGAGTTATATAATAAAGATTAGTTTGAATTGAGGGCTTTGCTTTGTTGCTATGGTCTGGAGAAAAAGAAATAAAGAGTTAAAGAAGTAAAAAGATTATATAATGATCTTATGGGAAGTGACGACTTCACATATAAGAAGTATGTCGCATGAAACTTGTTGTTAGTTGACAAACATAGTTTTGGTCATTGTTGCAATTAATAGGAAGTAATAAAGAGAGAGAGGTATCACATATAAATATACTATCTTGGACAAATTTTGTGATTGTGAGCACTCATCAAAATATTATATGCTAAAAAGTTGATGTTGGACAAGGAAGACAACATAATGAGTTATGTTTGCTTATTTCCGAATAGAAGTTATATTGTCATGGATCCTCTAACATGTGATGCTTGCTTCCACCTCTACTAGCCAAAACTTCCGCACCAAGTAGAGATACTACTTGTGCATCCAAACACCCTTAAACCAGTTTTGCCATGAGAGTCCACCATACCTACCTATGGATTGAGTAAGATCCTTCAAGTAAATTGTCATCGGTGCAAGCAATAAAAATTGCTCTCTAAATATGTATGATCTATTAGTGTGAGGAAAACAAACTTTATACGAACTTGTGATATGGAAGAAATAAAAGCGACGGACTGCATAATAAAGTTATTTATCACAAGCGGCAATATAAAGTGACGTTCTTTTGCATTAAGATATTATGCATCCAACCATAAAAGCGCATGACAACCTCTGCTTCCCTCTGCGAAGGGCCTATCTTTTACTTTTACTTTCTAGTACTTACCTTTATGCAAGAGTCTTGGTGATCTTCACCACTTCCTTTTTATCGCCTTTTTCTCTTGGCAAGCGTCATGTGTTGGGGAATGATCTAGACATATATATCCACTCGGATGTAGGTTATCATAAACTATTATTGTTGACATTACCCTTGAGGTAAATAGCTAGGAGGCGAAACTATAAGCCCCTATCTTTCTCTGTGTTCGATTGAAACTTTGATCTCATAAGTATCGCGTGAGTGTTAGCAATTGTAAAATACTAAATGATAGTTGAGTATGTAAACTTGCTGAAAAGCTCTTATATTGACTCTTTCCGATGTTATGATAAATTGCAATTGCTTCAATGACTGAGATCATAGTTTGTTAGTTTTCAATAAAGTTTCTGATTCATACTTTACCTTATGAATGAATTGTCACTTTAGCATAAGAAATTATATGTCAATATATGTTGTTGTTCTAAAGATGATCATGATGCCTTCATGTCCGTATTTTATTTTATCGACACCTCTATCTCTAAACATGTGGACATGATTATCGATGTCGGCTTTCACTTGAGAACAAGCGAGGTCTAAGCTTGGGGGAGTTGATACGTCCATTTTGCATCATGCTTTAATATTGATATTTATTGCATTATGGGCTGTTATTACACATTATGGTACAATACTTATGCCTTTTCTCTCTTATTTTACAAGGTTTACATGAAGGGGGAGAATGCCGGCAGCTGGAATTCTGGGCTGGAAAAGGAGCAAATATGAGAGACCTATTCTGCACAACTCCAAATGTCCTGAAAATCTACGGAGAATTGTTTTGGAATATAAAAAAAATATTGGGCAAAGAAGATACCAGAGGGGACCCACCAGGCAGCCACAAGCCTGGGGGCGCGCCCTAGCCCCGTGGGCGCGCCCCTGTGGCTTGTGGGCCACCTGACAGGCCACCGGTCCCCATCTTCTGCTATATGATGTGTTTTGACCTGGAAAAAAAATCAAGAGAGAGCTTTCGGGACGAAGCACCGCCGTCTCGAGGCGGAACCTGGGCAGAAGCAATCTAGGGCTCCGGCAGAGCCGTTCTGCCGGGGAAACTTCCCTCCCGGAGAGGGAAATCGAAGCCATCGTCATCACCAACGATCCTTTCATCGAGAGGGGGTCAATCTCCATCAACATCTTCACCAGCACCATCTCCTCTCCAAACCCTAGTTCATCTCTTGTATCCGATCTTTGTCTCAAAACCTCAGATTGGTACCTGTGGGTTGCTAGTAGTGTTGATTACTCCTTGTAGTTGATGCTAGTTGGTTTATTCGGTGGAAGATCATATGTTCAGATCCTTAATGATAATTAATACTCCTCTGATTATGAACATGAATATGCTTTGTGAGTAGTTACGTTTGTTCCTGAGGACATGGGAGAAGTCTTATTATAAGTAATCATGTGAGTTTGGTATTCGTTCGATATTTTGATGAGATGTATGTTGTCTTTCCTCTAGTGGTGTTATGTGAACGTCGACTACATGACACTTCACCATTGTTTGGGCCTAGGGGAAGGCATTGGGAAGTAATAAGTAGATGATGGGTTGCTAGAGTGACAGAAGCTTAAACCCTAGTTTATGAGTTGCTTCGTAAGGGGCTGATTTGGATCCCTATGTTTCATGCTATGGTTAGATTTATATTAATTCTTCTTTCATAGTTGCGGATGCTTGCGAGAGGGGTTAATCATAAGTGGGAGGCTTGTCCAAGTAAGGACAGCACCCAAGCACCGGTCCACCCACATATCAAACTATCAAAGTAAAGAACGTGAATCATATGAGCATGATGAAAACTAGCTTGACAGTAATTCCCATGTGTCCTCGGGAGCGCTTTGCTTTATATAAGAGTTTGTCCAGGCTTGTCCTTTGCTACAAAAAGGATTGGGCCACCTTGCTGCACCTTTGTTACACTCGTTACTTGTTACCCGTTGCGAATTATCTTATCACACAACTATCTGTTATCGATAATTTCAGTGCTTGCAGAGAATATCTTGCTGAAAACCGCTTGTCATTTCCTTCTGCTCCTCGTTGGGTTCGACACTCTTACTTATCGAAAGGACTACAATAGATCCCCTATACTTGTGGGTCATCAGCGGAGCAGCTCGCACAGCACACTGGAAGAAAGGGACGGGACCTGGATCCTCGTGGAGTCGTGAGGGCCTGCGAAGGCCCACATCGGGCGGGAATGGCGCTGAAGGGAGGCAATTCGTCGGCATGAGAACTCCCACACCACCATCGCCATTGTCAGAACCGCCTTCTTCAGCTCCGCCAACCTGACCAAAACCTGCGCGAGCCGCGGGTCGACAAGCTCTTCGTGCTTCCACCCGGGATTTGGCACTGCGGGAACCGACAGAGGTTAAAACAGGGGGCCGGCCTCAGCAGCATCAACGTACACCCACTGCCTCTGGAATCCTTCTGCGTTTGGAGAGAGTCTAGCGTCGAGGGCCCCGTCCGCCGATGCGTCGGCCGCTCTCAGGGACACACATCCAAAGCACTGTCCCCTCGAGATCAACTGGAGGGAGAAGAAGTGGCGAAGCAAGGCCACGGAAGGGGAGACGCCGACGAAGGCCTCGCATAGAAACGTGAAGGCAGAAAGGAGGACGAGGGTGCCGGGGTCAAGATGGATCACATGAATCTGATAATGTGAAAGCACGGCGGAAAGGAAGCCCGAGAACGGCGGCAGCAAGCCTGAGAGAAGGGCATGGAGATGAAGGGGGATGACGGTGGCCTCAAGCTCGCTCTGAGGCCGCGAGCCCAGCCGGATCTTGTTCGCCCCCCATTCGTTGGAGCTGGCGGCGACCACCAGCCGGACCTTCTCCAACCCCTCGAGATTCACCACCGAAGACCGGCCCAACGCGGGCTCCGGCGCCGACGAAGTCCCCGGCGTCCTCGGGCCCTCGCCCTCTCTCTTCTTGGGGGCCATGGCAAGAGGCCAGGACGGGGCGCGCGCAGGGTTTGGAAGAGAAGGCAAAAGCCGCGGAAGAGGGGAAAACAGACAACGAGATTGATGGGAAACAGAGACGGCTTGTTCGCGTGCGCCAAGCAATTCGACAGTCCTGACAGTTGCCGAGCCAGCGTGAGGAAGTGGAGGCATCGGCCTCTCGGAGAGTGCCGCGTGTCGAGCCTGGCCCACAAGCGGTCGGGGCCCGCGGCGCTTCGGGCCACCTTCAATGGCTTCGCCTAGAAGCCAACTTGAGCGCGCCTTGGGCCCCGGGGCTACTGTCGGCGTTCTGGGAACGGGGGTACTGCTACTTCTCGAGCATGCGTTGGTTTTTCCTTGAAGAGGAAAGGGTGATGCGGCAAAGTAGATAAGTATTTCCCTCAGTTGTTGAGAACCAAGGTATCAATCCAGTAGGAGATACAAGCAAGTCCCCAATAGATGTACCTACACAAATAATCAAACAGTTGCACCCAACGCAATAAAGGGGTTGTCAATCCCTTCACGGTTATTTGCAAGGATGAGATCTGATAGAGATAGGTATGATAGATTGCTAGAACGTAAAGTAAAACAAAAGTAAAAATAATGCAGCGAGATATTTTTGGTATTTTTGGTTTTAGATCTGAAAGTATAATATGGAAAATAGACCCGGGGGCCATAGGTTTCACTAGAGGCTTCTCTCATGAAGGAAAATAATACGGTGGGTGAACAAATTACAGTCGATCAATTGATAGAAAAGGGAATAATTATGAAGATATCCAAGGCAATGATTATGCATATAGGCATCACGTCCGTGTCAAGTAGACCGAAACGATTCTGCATCTACTACTATTACTCCACAAATCGACCGACTCCTGCCTGCATCTAGAGTATTAAGTTCATGAAGAACAGAGTAACGCATTAGGTAAGATGACATGATGTAGAGGGATAAACTCAAGCAATATGATGAAAACCCCATCTTTTTATCCTCGATGGCAACAATACAAATACGTGCCTCGCTACCCCTACTTTGTCACTGGGTGAGTGCTACTTCTCCAGCATGCATTGGTTTTCCCTTAAAGAGGAAAGGGTGATGCAGCAAAGTAGATAAGTATTTCCCTCAGTTGTTGAGAACCAAGGTATCAATCCAGTAGGAGATACAAGCAAGTCCCCAATAGGTGTACCTACACAAATAATCAAACACTTGCACCCAACGCAATAAAGGGGTTGTCAATCCCTTCACGGTTACTTGCAAGGATGTGATCTGATAGAGATAGATAGAATAGATTGCTTGAACGGAAAGTAAAACAAAAGTAAAATAATGCAGCGAGATATTTTTGGTATTTTTGGTTTTAGATCTGAAAGTATAATATGGAAAATAGACCCGGGGGCCATAGGTTTCACTAGAGGCTTCTCTCATGAGGGAAAATAATACGGTGGGTGAACAAATTACTGTCGAGCAATTGATAGAAAAGCGAATAATTATGAAGATATCCAAGGCAATGATTGTGCATATAGGCATCACGTCCGTGTCAAGTAGACCGAAACAATTCTGCATCTACTACTATTACTCCACACATCGACCGACTCCTGCCTGCATCTAGAGTATTAAGTTCATGAAGAACAGAGTAACGCATTAGGTAAGATGACATGATGTAGAGGGATAAACTCAAGCAATATGATGAAAACCCCATCTTTTTATCCTCGATGGCAACAATAGAAATACGTGCCTCGCTACCCCTACTTTGTCACTGGGTGAGGACACCGCAAGATTGAACCCAAAACTAAGCACTTCTCCCATTGCAAGAATTACCAATCTAGTTGGCGAAACCAAACCAATAACTCGAAGAGACTTGCAAAGATATGAAATCATGCATATAAGAATTCAGAGAAGATTCAAATAATATTCATAGATAATCTGAACATAAACCCACAATTCATCGGATCTCGACAAACACACCGCAAAAGAGTATTACATCGGATAGATCTCCATGAAGATCATGAAGAACATGGTATTGAAGAACAAAGAGAGAGAAGAAGCCATCTAGCTACTAGCTATGGACCCGAAGGTCTGTGGTGAACTACTCACGCATCATCGAAGGGGCAACGGAGTTGATGTAGATGCCCTCCGTGATCGATTCCCCCTCCGGCAGATTACCGGAAAAGGCTCCAAGATTGGATCTCACGGGAACAGAGGCTTCCGGCGACGGAAAAGTATTTTCGTGGCTCCTTTTGGTATCCAGGGAATATTTGGGAATTTATAGGCCGAAGAATAGGGTTAGGAGGGCTGCCATGGGGCCACGCGCCGTTGTGGCTTGTCGCCACACGGCGGCTCTCCTGCCTTCATCTCCAAGTCTTCTGGGTTGCTTCTGGTCCAAGAAAAATCATTCCGAAGGTTTTATTCCATTTGGACTCCGTTTAATATTCCTTATCTGCAATACTCAAAAACAAGGAAAAAACAGAAACTGGCACTAGGCTCTAGATTAATAGGTTATTCCCAAAAATAATATAAAATAGCATATTAATGCATATAAAACATCCAAAACAGATAATATAATAGCATGGAACAATCAAAAATTATAGATACGTTGGAGACGTATCAAGCATCCCCAAGCTTAATTCCTGCCCGTCCTCGAGTAGGTAAATGATAAAAACAGAATTTTTGATGTGGAATGCTACCTAACATATTTATCCATGTAATATTCTTTATTGTGGCATGAATATTCAGATCCATAAGATTCAAAACAAAAGTCTAATATTGACATAAAAACAGTAATACTTCGAGCATACCAACAAGGTAATTGTGTCCTTTCGAAATAACATGGCCTTAGAAAGTTATCCCTACAAAATCATATGGTCTGGCTATGCTCCATCTTCCCCACACAAAGTATCTAAATCATGCACAACCCTGATGACAAGTCAAGCAATTGTTTCACACTTTTTGTGTTCTCAAACCTTTTCAACTCTCACGCAATACATGAGCGTGAGCCATGGATATAGCACTATAGGTGGAATAGAATATGGTGGAGGTTGCAAGGAAAAAGGAGAAGATAGTCTCACATCAACTAGGCGTATCAACGGGCTATGGAGATGCCCATCAATAGATATCAATGTGAGTGAGTAGGGATTGCCATGCAGCTCAAAAAGAAAACTAAGTGGTTGTGCAAAATATGAAAAATTCCACTAGTTATATGAAAGTGACAAAATAGGAGACTCTCTATCATGAAGATCATGGTGCTACTTTGAAGCACAAGTGTGGAAAAAGATAGTAGCAATTGTCCCTTCTCTCTTTCTCTCATTTTTTTGGTGGGCATCTTTGGCCTCTTTTTTTTATTTGGGCTTCGCTGGCCACTTTTATTATTTGTAAAGTCCGGAGACTCATCCCAACTTGTGAGGGATTCATAGCTTCCATCATCCTTTTCTCTCACGGGAACAATGCTCTAATAATGAAAATCATCACACTTTTATTTACTTATAACTCAAAAGGAAAATTACAACTCGATACCTAGAACAAAATATGACTCTATATGCAATATGAAAGTGATGGTGCATGTCATGAAAAACGGAACGGTGGAAGTTGCATGGCAATATATCTCGGAATGGCTATGGAAATGCCATAATAGGTAGGTATGGTGGCTGTTTTGAGGAAAATATATGGTGGCTGTTTTGAGGAAGGTGGGTTTGATGCACCGGCGAAAGTTGCGCGGTACTAGAGAGGCTAGCAATGGTGGAAGGGTGAGAGTGCGTATAATCCATGGACTCAACATTAGTCATAAAGAACTCACATACTTATTGAAAAAGTCTATTAGTTATCAAACAAAGCATTAGACGCATGCTCCTAGGGGAGAGGTTGGTAGGAGTTAACCATCGCGCGCTCCCGACCCTCACACAAAGGTTGACAATCATTAAACAAATCATGCTCCGACTTCGTTACATAACGGTTCACCATACATGCATGCTACGGGAATCACAAACTTTAACACAAGTATCTCTTCCAATTCACAACTACTCACTAGCATGACTCTCATATTACCATCTTCATATCTCAAAACTATATGCAAGGAATCAAACTTCTCATAGTATTCTATGCACTTAATATGAAAGTTTTTATTATATCCCTCTTGGATGCCCATTATATTAGGACTAAATTCATAACCTAAACCAATTACCATGCTGTTTAAAGAAACTCTCAAAATAATATAAGTGAGGTACGAGAGTACAATAATTTCTTTAAAATAAAACACCACCGTGCTCTAAAAAGATATAAGTGAAGCACTAGAGCAACATTGCCTAGCTCAAAAGATATAAGTGAAGCACATAGAGTATTCTAATAAATTCACGATTCAGCGTGTCTCTCTCAAAAAGATGTGTGCAGCAAGGATGATTGTGGCAAACTAAAAAGCAAAGACGCATATCATACAAGACGCTCCAAGCAAAACACATATCATGTGGTGAATAAAAATATAGCCTCAAGTAAATTTACCGATGGATTGAAGACGAAAGAGGGGATGCCTTCCGGGGCATCCCCAAGCTTAGGCTTTTTGGTATCCTTGAATATGGCTTGGGGTGCCTTGGGCATCCCCAAGCTTAGGCTCTTGCCACTCCTTATTCCATAGTCCATCAAATCTTTACCCAAAACTTGAAAACTTCACAACACAAAACTCAACAGAAAAATCATGAGATCCGTTAGTATAAGAAAAATAAATCACCACTTTAGGTACTGTTGTGAACTCATTATTTATTTATATTGGTGTAATATCTACTACATTCTAACTTCTCCATGTTTCATACCCCCCGATACAACCCATAGATACATCAAAATAAGCAAACAACACAAAGAAAACAGAATCTGTCTAAAACAGAACAGTCTGTAGCAATCTATAGACTTCGAATACTTCTGTAACTCCAAAAATTCTGAAAAATTAGGACAATGGCAATTTGTATATCAATCTTGTGTAAAAATTTCAGATCAAAAGCACGTTTCAGTGAATTTACAAAATTCCTGGACTGAGAGCAAAAGTTTCTGTTTTTCAGCAAAATCAAATTGCAAACACCGTAGACCATCCCAAAGGTCTTACTTGGCTCAAACACTAATTTAAACAAGAAAACACAATTACTACAGAGGTAATAATGTGTAAAACACTCAAAAATATAAGCAAAAACAAAAGCATAAAAATAAAATTGGGTTGCCTCCCAACAAGCGCTATTGTTTAACGCCCCTAGCTAGGCATAACGCAATAGATCTAGGTATTGTCATCTTTGGTATGCAATCCATAAGTAGTTCTCATAATAGATTCATAAGGTAATTTTATTTTCTTTCTAGTAAAGTGCTCCATGCCTTTCCTTAATAGAAATTGGAATCTAATATTTCCTTCCTTCATATCAATAATTGCACCAATCGTTCTAAGGAAAGGTCTACCGAGAATAATAGGACATGTAGGATTGCAATCTATATCAAGAACAATGAAATCTACGGGCACATAATTCCTATTTGCAACAATAAGAACATCATTAATTCTTCCCATAGGTTTCTTTATGGTGGAATCCGCAAGATGCAAATTTAAAGAGCAATCATCAAATTCACGGAAACCTAGCACATCACATAAAGTTTTTGGAATCGTGGAAACGCTAGCACCCAAATCACACAAAGCATGGCACTCATAATCTTTAATTTTAATCTTAATAGTAGGTTCCCACTCATCATAAAGCTTTCTAGGTATAGAAACTTCCAACTCAAGTTTTTCTTCAAAAGATTTCATCATAGCATCCACGATATGTTTAGTAAAAGCTTTATTTTGATTATAAGCATGACGAGAATTCAACATGGATTGCAACAAGGAAACACAATCAATCAAAGAACAACTATCATAATTAAAGTCCTTGAAATCCAAAAGAGTGGGTTCATTGCTATTTAAAGTTTTGACCTCTTCAATCCCACTTTTATCAATCTTAGCATTAAGATCTATAAACTCCGAATCATTGGGACGCCTTTTAACTAAAGTTGACTCATCTCCAGTCCCATATTTATCAAGATTTACATTAGAAAACAAAGATTCAATAGGATTCACATCAATCACTTTAAGATCTTCATCATTATTATCACGAGAACACACTTTTTCAAGCCATTCACGCTTAGCACGTATTCTAGCGGTTCTTTCCTTAAATTCATCAATAGAAATTCTCATAGATTTTAAAGACTCATTAATATCATGCTTGGGTGGAATAGATCTAATTTTCAAAGAATCAATCTCAAGAGAAATTCTATCAACGTTCCTAGCCAAATCATCAATCTTGAGCAATTTTTCTTCAATCATAGCATTGAAACCCTTTTGCGAACTAATAAATTCTTTAATATTATTATCAAGATCAGAGGGAATCTTATTATAATTTCCATAAGAATTGTTGTAGGAATTACCATAATTATTAGAGGAATTACTAGGAAACGGCCTAGGATTGAAATTGCCTCTATATGCGTTATTACCAAAATTGTTCCTACCAACAAAATTCACATCAATAGATTCATTATTATTTCCAATCAAAGAAGACAAAGGCATATCATTAGGATCAATAGGAGCACTCTTACTAGCAAACAATTTCATCAATTCATCCATTTTTTCACTCAAATTATTTGTTTCTTCAATAGCATGTACTTTTTTACTAGTAGGAGATCTTTCGGTATGCCATTGGGAGTAATTTGCCATAATATTATCTAGGAGTTTAGTAGCTTCTCCTAATGTGATTTCCATAAAAGTACCACCCGCGGCGGAATCTAAGAGATTCCTAGAAGCAAAATTCAATCCCGCATAAAAAAATTGTATAATCATCCATAAACTCAAACCATGCGCGGGGCAATTTCTAATCATTAGTTTCATCCTCTCCCAAGATTGTGCAACATGCTCATGATCAAGTTCCTTAAAATTCATTATATCGTTCCTAAGGGAGATGATCTTAGCGGGCGGAAAGTACTTGGAAATAAAAGCATCTTTACACTTATTCCATGAATCAATACTATTTTTAGGCAAAGATGAAAACCAAGTTTTAGCACGATCTCGTAGTGAGAACGGAAATAGCCTCAATTTAACAATATCATTATCCACATCTTTATTCTTTTGCATATCACACAACTCAACGAAAGTATTTAGATGGGATGCGGCATCTTCACTAGGAAGGCCAGAAAATTGTTCTTTCATAACAAGATTAAGCAAAGCAGCATTAATTTCATAAGATTCCGCACTAGTGGCGGGAGCAATCGGAGTACTAATAAAATCATTATCATTAGTATTGGAGAAGTCACACAACTTAGTATTCTCTTGAGTCATCGTGACAAAGCAAGCAATCTAGCACACAAGCAAACAAAAAGCAAACGAAAAGACGAACGGAAGAAGGGCAAATAAAAAGGCCAATCTTTTTGGTTTTTTCTGAAAATCGTTTTAGAAGTGGGGGAGAGGAAAACGAGAGGCAAATGGCAAATAAAGTAAATGCAAGAGATGAGTTTGTGATGGGTACTTGGTAGGCTTGATGTAGATCTCCCCGGCAACGGCGCCAGAAATCCTTCTTGCTACTTCTCGAGCATGCGTTGGTTTTCCCTTGAAGAGGAAAGGGTGATGCAGCAAAGTAGATAAGTATTTCCCTCAGTTGTTGAGAACCAAGGTATCAATCCAGTAGGATATACAAGCAAGTACCCAATAGATGTACCTACACAAATAATCAAACACTTGCACCCAACGCAATAAAGGGGTTGTCAATCCCTTCACGGTTATTTGCAAGGATGAGATCTGATAGAGATAGGTATGACAGATTGCTAGAACATAAAGTAAAACAAAAGTAAAAATAATGCAGCGAGATATTTTTGGTATTTTTGGTTTTAGATCTGAAAGTATAATACGGAAAATAGACCCGGGGGCCATAGGTTTCACTAGAGGCTTCTCTCATGAAGGAAAATAATACGGTGGGTGAACAAATTACAGTCGATCAATTGATAGAAAAGGGAATAATTATGAAGATATCCAAGGCAATGATTATGCATATAGGCATCACGTCCGTGTCAAGTAGACCGAAACGATTCTGCATCTACTACTATTACTCCACACATCGACCGACTCCTGCCTGCATCTAGAGTATTAAGTTCATGAAGAACAGAGTAACGCATTAGGTAAGATGACATGATGTAGAGGGATAAACTCAAGCAATATGATGAAAACCCCATCTTTTTATCCTCGATGGCAACAATAGAAATACGTGCCTCGCTACCCCTACTTTGTCACTGGGTGAGGACACCGCAAGATTGAACCCAAAACTAAGCACTTCTCCCATTGCAAGAATTACCAATCTAGTTGGCGAAACCAAACCAATAACTTGAAGAGACTTGCAAAGATATGAAATCATGCATATAAGAATTTAGAGAAGATTCAAATAATATTCATAGATAAGTTGATCATAAACCCACAATTCATCGGATCTCGACAAACACACCGCAAGAGTATTACATCGGATAGATCTCCATGAAGATCATGAAGAACATGGTATTGAAGAACAAAGAGAGAGAAGAAGCCATCTAGCTACTAGCTATGGACCCGAAGGTCTGTGGTAAACTACTCACGCATCATCGGAGGGGCAATGGAGTTGATGTAGATGCCCTCCGTGATCGAATCCCCCTCCGGCAGATTACCGAAAAAGGCTCCAAGATTGGATCTCACGGGAACAGAGACTTCCGGCGGCGGAAAAGTATTTTCGTGGCTCCCTTTAGTATCCAGGGAATATTTGGGAATTTATAGGCCGAAGAATAGGGTTAGGAGGGCTGCCGTGGGGGCACAAGCCTGCCCCCCCCCCTAGGGCGCGCCCCTGTGGCTTGTTGCCACACGGCGGCTCTCCTGTCTTCATCTCCAAGTCTTCTGGGTTTCTTTTGGTCCAAGAAAAATCATTCCGAAGATTTTATTCCGTTTGGACTCCGTTTAATATTCCTTATCTGCAATAATCAAAAACAAGGAAAAAACAGAAATTGGCACTAGGCTCTAGATTAATAGGTTAGTCCCAAAAATAATATAAAATAGCATATTAATGCATATAAAACATCCAAAACAGATAATATAATAGCATGGAACAATCAAAAATTATAGATACATTGGAGACGTATCAGGTACCCAGACCTGCCGGCCTGCGGCCCAGGGCGCGGCCCACTCCGATGGCCAGAGACGGCCCGGCGCGGCCTCACTCAAGACATGGCCTCCGCGAGAGCCCCGAGCTCGCGAGGGAAGCAGCACCAAGACCTGCGGGGAATAGGTCTCCTCAGGCCCCCTCCGGAGCGGCGGAGATCTTGATGCAACTCTTGGCCTCGGGATGCCAAGGATGACGCGGGATGGGCCAGGCAGGCATCAGCGCGCCAGGTGGGACAGTTTCCCCTTTGGTGCAAAGGGGGCAAGGACGTACGCAGGTTCCCAAAGCGCCACCCAAAGTTTCCATTCCGGTGCAACAAGACCAAGACCACAAGCCCTACAGGACGGATGTCATCGCCGAGCCCACCACTGCATCGTCAACAGCTACTTTGCAGGCGAAGACCACCTTTCGTCAGGATAAAGATGTACCCCTTGTCCCCCTTCGAATTTGGCCGTTGTGGGATCCCTTCCCGCCTAGCAATAAGGGAAGAGGACCCGGGCCACTATAAATAGAGGCTAGGCTACTCCGTAGAGGGAGAGGAGACGAGAAGAGAGGCAAGACCACCAGAACGCACTCGCGAGGCAATTCACCATTGTACTGGTTCATCCAAAAACCTCCTCGTGAGGCAATCCACCAAAGCAGGAGTAGGGTTTTACGCTTCGCAGCGGCCCGAACCTGGGTAAATCATCGTGTGCAATCTTCTTCCTCGTCATTGAGCGAGTTCATCGTCTAAGCCATCGGGTTGTGAGCTAGGAGGGGTGAGGCTGCTGGGGATCTTCACACACGCCCCTGTGTTCGAACTTCCTTGGGTTTTGCGGAGCCCGAGATCCGACACACGCCCACGGACCGAATGACGCGACAAACTGATTTCAGATTTGAAAAACTTCGTACCCACTCATTCCATATATGGAAATATTTTTCAACTACAGTATGTTGATTTTTCTTCAGCTCGTTTGACCAACCATGTGAACCCCATCAATGACGTAACGTGCATTAATTCTTGTACAAGGAAATTTAATAAGATATAACTTTCAAACCACATGTCGGAATTATGACCCATTTTCACCATTGGGTTCATCGTGACGAGCTCTTCAAAACTAGATCACATATGAATATGTTTTTGATGATTTTTGTAAAAAGCAACTTTAATGCTAGAGGCAAATTTAGTGATGAACATAAGCAACCACTACTAGGAGAAAGCCTAGTAGTAGCGCTGGAATTACCCATACCAGTAGCGCTGGTGGCAGCGCTACTGCTAAGGCGCTACAGCTAAGTTGTAGCAGTAGCGCTGGAAAACCAGCGCTACTGGTAAGTACGGTTAGCAGTAGCGCTGGGAAACAACAAGCGCTGCTGATAAACCAGTGCTGCCGCTAGACGCCTACCAGCGCTACTGCTAATATTCCTGCTTTCACAGATTTTCGCAAGCTGGGCATGTTGATCCGCTTCCCACTGCCGGCTCTCGTGGGTGGCGTCGGACGCTCACTGTCAAGAGATGTCTCACCTCTCTCGTATGGTGCCACGTCACCATCGTCGTCGGTGATCGCCTATGCAACTGCGCCATCAGCGTCACAAGCTCTGGATCAACCCAAGGTGAGACGCTTACGGCCTGGCATTAGCTTTTTTACCATATGTTGAATATTAACCGCACTAGCCGCCTCCCCCCTCCACCCAATACACCACCCATACTCACATCTTCTGGATTACCTTCATGCCCATTAGTGTTAGGCCTAATGAAATGCTGGTAGAGTCAGCCCTAAACCACTGTTTTTCGGTCAAACAAGACTTCCTTGCAGTCAAGGTACATGAGCTCATCTTCAAATCTGGCATCTTCTCCCACTCGGCCCAAATTCAAATCCTCAGGTGCAAGTCTCTGGACTTTGGACGGTTTAAGCTTTTTCTTTTTGACCAACTAGATGCGGCCGTTGCTCACTGCAGTCGACTCCGTGAGCTATATAAAAAAAATTCATACTCACCTCTACCACCGAGACCTGAGTCCATCTTTGGCTCTTTTGATCAACCCCGTCCGCTTGGCCATGCACCGCCCCTCCCTCTCCCATGGAATCGACGCACGTCCAGCTGACCTTGCATGGCCCCCTGGCCCACCCCATGCACAATGATGGCAGCGCAGCCGCGGCAGATCACCCGTATCTCCCCAAAGATCCACTTCCAATGAGACAAGCCGCGCATGCGTGCGACTCCAGCACGGGCCCCCAGGTCGCCGCTCCTGTCTCTCTGTTTGTGCCAAATCTGGACGTCCCACCTGCCCCCCTCGCCGAATCCGGACGTAGCTGCGCCACCCCCTGCCCCCCTCCGCGCGCCTACTGCCACAGCACCACACGAGATTCTCACCTCAGGAACCGATGATGCCGCACGGTCTACCCCTCGCTCGCCCGTGCCTCCCTCCCCAGCTACTCCTGACCAGCATCTAGCCATCATCATCGCCCCTAAACCCACTCTGCAACCTAATCCGTCGGCTCGGTCACCGCGCCTCGTGCCCCAGTCTGCTCGCGCACTGCAGCACGCCATGGATCACGTCCCTCTGCCACTTGATACACCGCCCGCGCGGTCCAACAGCGCCACGACGACCCCATATCGAGATGGTCTCCTCTCCTCTCCCAGCCCTCACAACCACCCTCAGCCCCGCCCTCCATATATTAACCGTAGACCCCTCTTCCCCTCTCATCGGCGCACACACCCACTCCTCTCCACCAAGAAGAACAGGCGCTGCTTCCGGTGCCTTGCTCTGGATCACTGCGTCGAGGCTTGCCACGACCCTGTCCGCTGCGCCCGGTGTTGGCGGAACGGCCACCGCAGCCGCGACTGCAGGTACCGTAGAATTTGGCCTCTCTTCCCTCCACTCCCCGACGTATTTCCATCAGGTCCTAACCCCGCCTTCTGCCCTTGCAGCATGGAACCTGGCAGCTCGTCGTCGGCCGCGATCCGCGACCCACGCACCCTCATGATCGGAGACGTCCCAATCATCCTATCCGAGCCCTTCCCTGCCGTCTGCGTCCCCTCTCCTTTCATCCTTCATGGTGTCCCCGTCGGTGCCGACGGTGCACCTCTGCCTCCCCCCTCACCACCACGCACATCGGCCCCTCCCCCCACTCCCACCACCCCTCTCCACGTACCCATCAACCACAACCCATCCCCCTTCGACACCCAGGCCCTGCGTGATCGCCTCTCCGACGTTCACATTGCCTCTAAATACACTAGGGCCACTACACACGTCTCTGACACTGAATCTGAAGATGAGCTGCCGCGCCCAGACCATGAGGCTGGTCTGTTACCCCCCTACGGCGACATGCCTCTTGTCGTCGCCCCGCCCTGCCTAGTCCACTGCCCACGCCGCTTTGCCTTCGCACACCTCCAGATCCCCGACCCAAACCCTACACCTCTCATCCGCCGCGCCATCCAACACACCTGCGGCAACCCATCGTTCATCATGGGTGGATCCTGGCGTGGGGTTGCCTGCCTCACCTTCCACACACCTGCTGCTCGAAACGACGTCGTCCGTCGCAGTCCCATTGACTTTGAGGGCAATGTCATCACTATCGAGCCGGTAGAGCACGCTGACCGCTCCATCGCTGTCTTCACCGACCTCATGGAGGTTGAAGTTTCCGAATTCCCACACGAACTCTGGCACAACGACGGCATTCGCTTCGCCCTTGCTTTCCTTGGTGACGTCTGCGCCGTGGACGACTTCTGCCTCCACGGTGTAGACTACACCTCTGTCCGTGCCCTTGTTCTTGCACAAGCTAGCAAGCCAGCTCCGCCTGGGATCGTCATCCAACTTCCACCTATCAATGAGATCAAGATTGCCAAAGTCGTTGAAATCTCTCGCTGGCACCACGGCGAGGGGGCCAACCCCTTTGGCGGCGACTCTTCTGATGGTGATTCTGCACCACCCTCCCAGCGCGGCTCTCCTCGCCCTCTTTCCGCCGACCACATTGCTCCGGTGGTTTCTGTCGTCCGGGCCGGATGGCATGCAGACCCCACGTACGGCGGAACAAGGCTGGTCGCCTCCCCTGACAGCGGCTCGCACGTGCTGTCTGGGGGTGGGCCTGCCCATGCAGCTACTGGTACTGTGCGCGCTCCCCTCATCATTTCGGACGACGACTCTGGCGGCTCCGAGGGCATGCACTCCCCGCTCCTGCATGGCATTGATGGCGACTCACTGGACGCGGTGCATGCACTGGCCCAGCCTGCTGTGACACCACCTATCATCTGCCCAGCCCCTCTGGTCGGGTCAGTGGAGCCTCCTGCACCACCCATCGACCAGGCGGCCGCTGCATTAGGTGTTGTCTCTCTGGTGCCGTCAGAGACGTCCGCTTTCTCTGCGTTCGAGCCGCCCGTCCTCGACCCTGCTATTGTCGCCACTTTCACCTTCTCCGCCGGTGAATCCTCACGTGCAAACGCTCTCTCCCTCCAGGACATCGACACCCATGAAAGCACGATCCGCAAGGCGCGCCGCAAAGCCACTCGTGACCACTCCTTCTCCAAGGACAAGCTGCGCCGCAACGCGTGGCTTGCCGGTCAAGAGGCAAAAAACTCCGCTGCCGTTGCGTCCAAGGCAGTCAAGGCCAAGGCCGCGCACCTCTCTGCTGCTGACGCCGACCAGGCCATCGTCCACGCCATCCAGGAGGCACGCCTCGACTCTGCTGACGGCCCTCCTGCCACTGCTGAAGACTTGGCAACCATCGCTCTGCTCTGTGGTGCCGATGATGGCCACATTGCCGCGATCCTTGGCTCCGAGGCATCTGCCTCTAGTGAGGATGATAAGCCATGATCTGTTTCAGACGACTACCCCGCCCACTGGCATCGACGGCCCTTGTGATGCTCTGCCCTGTCCTCCTCCTGATCCAGTGTGCTAGTGTGTTGATGCTCCTTTCGCTATCATGCCTGGTATCCTTAGTTCAAGTGTTGTCTTCGCGTCGTGTTGTAAGGCTAGGCCGCGTAGAACCTCTGTACTTTTGTTTCTCCTGTTGGTGTCTGTACTACTCTCATGAGTAACGCTACCATATCTATCTGTTCTTGGAATGTACGCGGTTTGGGTGATGATACCAAGTGCTCTGACGTCCTATCGGAATTAATCGCAATAAAACCCCACATTGCCCTCTTGCAAGAATCAAAACTTGAAACTTTCACCGACACCAAACTAAGATCTTTTATGCCACGGCAACTCGATCAAGCATTCTGCCTTCCCGCAGTTGGCACGGCTGGTGGCACAATCTCTGCCGTTAACACTGCCTCCCTCCAAGTCGTCTCGCACTCACACCGCACCTTCTCATCTACCCTAGTCCTAAAGACGACGGCATGTGCGCAAAACATAGCTATCACAAACATCTACGCCCCCTCCTCCCGCGATATCAAACAATCCTTCTTCGACAAGCTTCTAGCTATCTCTCAACCGGATGACTCTCCCTGGTTACTGGTTGGAGACTTCAACCTTCTCCGCTTCCCCGCTGACAAAAACAACAACGCTTTTCGATCATCCGAGGCCAATGCCTTCAACCAAACCATCGATGACCTAGCTCTTGTCGATCTACCCCTCCTAGATCGTCAGTTCACGTGGTCAAACAATAGATCCACTCCCACCCTGGAACGGATTGATCGTGCTTTTTTCAACCTTGCATGGGCTGACGCCTTCCCCAACACGTCCCTCTCATCGCACACACGCTTCACGTCCGACCACGTTCCACTCCTCATACACGTCACCACGACGATCCCTCGCTCTAATTTCTTTAAATTTGAACCTGGCTGGACCAACTTCCGCCCATGCAATGACATTGTCAAAAAATGCTGGCCACAAAACCCTCACACGTCCGCCAACGCGGCAGCCACCCTTGCTTACTCTCTCAAAAAGTCGCGGACCTGCCTCAAAAAATGGGCACGCTCACGTGCTCCTACCCCTCTACGTGAACTACGTTGCAAAGCGGCTATCTCTGCCTTGGATCACGCTGAGGAACTTCGGAGCCTCTCTCAAACTGAACTTCTCACCCGTAAGATAATCATCTCTCTCCTAAAATGCACGATCCAGGAAAAATGACATACCGGAGATGGCGGGCTAAAGTCTCTAGGGCCATCCATGGTGGAGAAAACACAAAATTCTTTCACATGTCTGCCTCTCAACGTATGCGAAAGAACAATATTTTCTCTCTCACTCAGGACGGTGTTGACTTCACTTCACATCCTCAAAAAGCCACTATCTTACGAGATTTTTTTGTCTCCTTAATTGGTGCACCAACAAATACCTCCTGGGCCTTCGATCTGAACGAAATCTACCCTCAACCTGTTGCTGGGCTCCATGTCTTGGACGAAACATTCTCTGAAGATGAAATCAAGCGGGCTTTCTTCCAAATGAACCCCCAAGCAAGCCCTGGGCCTAACGGTTTCGGACCCTTTTTCTATCGAAAATACTGGCCACTAGTCAAACGGGTCATCCTTCCTTTTTTCTCGCAATTTCACCAAGGCGTCGCAGACACAGAACGAATAAATAGGGCTCACATCGTCCTCCTTCCCAAAAAAGATGCGCCTACCTCCCCGGACGCCTTTAGACCCATCTCTCTCCAAAATTGTCCGATTAAAGCTGTGGCTAAAGTCTTAACCTCACGTCTCATGCCACTCGTACCTTTACTAGTTCATGGCAACCAAACTGGGTTTATCTCAGGGCGGAATATTGCTGAAAACTACGTTTTCGCAGCAGACCTTATTAGCTCCTGCCACACTCGGAAACGACCTACTATGATCTTCAAGTTAGATTTCAGGAAGGCCTTCGACTCCGTGGCATGGCCTGCTCTAGACAAGATTATGCTAGTTCGTGGTTTTTCCCAGACCTTTCGTAATTGGATCCAATGCCTCCTTCAAACTGGCAAAACTGCCATCCTGCTAAATGGCATTCCGGGTAATTGGATTGACTGCAAGAACAGCCTTAGGCAAGGCGACCGGCATCCCCATACCTGTTCCTCATCGTAGCAGACCTGCTCCAGCAGCTTATCCTTCAGAACTCTGAGGAAACTCTTCATCACCCCATCTTCTCTCACTTGCCTCCAACCGTTCTGCAATACGCCGACGACACGCTCATAGTCGCTGCCGCTTCCCCCGTCGCCGTTGCGGCATTAAAAGTAATCCTCACCAACTTCGGCCATGCTACAGGCCTGACCATCAACTTCTCTAAGACAACACTAGCCACACTTCACATAGATGACAACATGGCTTCGGCCATTGCCCTAGCCATGGGATGCACACGCACCCCCTTCCCCCAAACCTACCTCGGCCTTCCCCTTGCACCTACCAAACCTCCCTCTAGCGCCTTTGCCCCTCTAGTAGAACGCTCTCGTAAGCTTATGACTGGCTAGCGCGCAAAACTGTTAGACAAAGGTGATCGTCTCATTCTCATCTCCGCAGTCCTCGACTCTCTACTTACCTACTTTATGTCTGTTTTTCGTGTCCCAAAAAAGATCCTCAAAACCATTGACTCTCTCCGAAGGGCTTTTTTTTGGGCGGGAGAGGAGTCCTGTTCTGGAGCTCAATGCCTTATTGCTTGGAAAAATGTGTGCACACCTAAAATGTTCGGTGGTTTAGGGCTAAAAAACCTACACATTCAAAATATTTGCCTTCTCATGAAATTCGCAAACAAGGCCCTGTCCTCTTCACAGACACCTTGGTTAGAGTGGCTTGACCTTCAACATCCAAACGCCCTAGTCTCTTCCTCCCACCAAAACTTCTTTCTCTGCCGAACCATCTCCCAGCAACTACCCCTACGCCAAAAGATCTCCTTCGTCCTCACAAATAGCGGTTCTCACACTTATTTTTGGTTTGACACTTGGTTGACCCCTAGACCACTTGCTACCACCTTCCCCCACATGTTCTCCCACTCCACCCTCGAGCTAGTTAAAGTGGCTAATATTCTTCGTTACGGTTTAACTGCTAACCTCCGTAATCGTCTCACCCTTGCGGCAGAGCAAGAGCTTGTTTCGCTTTTGGCTATTTTGCAGGACTTTCTACCCTCGCCGGAGGATGACAAAAGGTTCATACTTGGAGGCTTCGACTTCTCCACCAAGCATGCGTACGGCGCCATCATGTCTAGGCCGGACAAGGATCCCCTTGCCCCTCTCATATGGCGGTCCAAGGCTCCTCGCAAGCTCAAAATTTTTGCTTGGCTGCTCTTCAAAGATCGGCTCAACACCAGGGCTAACCTCGCTCATAAGCATATCATCACCACCGACACATGCCCCCGATGTGGCCTTCTCCCCGAGGACTCCATGCACCTGTTTGTGTCATGCCCTCTTGCCAGCCGGGTCCGGTAGCGCATTGATATTCTGCCACAGGTTTCCGACATCGCTGAGCTTTGGGACATACCACTTCCACACCAGCTCCCCCATAGAGCATGGCCTCTGGTTCTCATGTCACTACTATGGAAGATTTGGGCAGCGCGCAACGACATGTTATTTCGAAATATTGACCAATGTTCTGTAATAACCCTTAGACACCTTATTTCTGATTTGGACTTATGGTCACATCGTCTTATGGAGACACGTGACAAGGAGGACGTCTTCTCGTGGCGTTCCTTCCTCTCTGCACGCTCCATCGTGCCTATGTAATTTTGTACTTGCTGCCTCGGTAGCTTTTGAGTAATATATTCAGGTGGGGAGCTCCCCCCCGGTGATTCTCAAAAAAAAATCATCTCTATCTAAACCATGATGTAGAAGAGAAGAGCGATCAATATGAGAAAGAGCGCGACTATGTAGTACTTCTTGAGGCATCGGTTTTTCTCCCTCTCTTGTCGTAGCATCCACCTCAAGTAACTATTTTCCGCTTCGGCTCTGCTGTCGAACCCTCTGTGGCTAGCGCCCGGGCACTTGTCCACCTGAGCCTGAGCGTCTGGCCAGTGGTCGTACACTCCTGGAACCCTCCCAATGAATACGGCGTAGCAGTCCTTCGCCATCTCCGATCTATGTACCTGCATCGTAAGTTGATGAATTCAACGATAATATGCAACATAATGTACTTGAGAAACACAAAGAGGCATAGTTAGCAAAATACAAGCAACCTATAGTAAACATAAATAACGAAGTTCCTCATACCCAAACTAATTAACTAAAGCAATCTATGCTAGTTCATAGAAAGATAGTAGTACTAATTAAACATACAAATTGTCATCGTCAATCACTCCTCCATGTCGGCGCTCCAATCTTCATAGTCAGGGAGGAAGCACCCGAGCTTCGTGAAAGGCTTCAGGTCCAGACGCTGAGCGAGTAGCAGTGCTCGGACATTATCCCGACTCATTGGCCCATGGTAGAACATCCCTGATTGTTCGAGGACCTCCTTCATGATCACTTGGGCAAGTTCACACTGTACGTGATAAAACTCAGCTCGGATTCGATGATCCGGTGTCCTTCCTATGCTTGTGGCCCAGTTGACCATTTCGGCATCGCTGGAAGTAGCTGACATGCGAAGGCGTTGATTATCCCTTCTGTACTCGATCATGTGATGCATGAGGTAGAATCCATCAGCCTTACTATCGTTCGGTTGCTGGATGCAGCAGAAGTTGGTCTTATGGCCGAAAGCCGGCCCTTTATTCCTATACTTTTTCACCTGGATATATCCACCACTAAGGCTGAAGGTTAAAATGGCACTATCGAGAACACTCTTTATGTGCGTGTAATCCCTCTTTTTGATGTTCTTCGCTGAGTCCAAGTACAGAGCATGGGAGTATTGTGGGTACAGACAGATGAGGACGCTCCCCCACCCCCACTGCGCAAAATAAGTACACCTCAAATTAGCCTCCGTGCTTGCAAAGGAATGATTAAAACTTACGAAAGGATATCCGCGGATGACTAACGTGGGATGATAAGGTAGGAGAATCGTTTCCTTGTCCTTATTAACGACCATGAACTCGCCGATGTACTTGCTCGCATAGTCACGGTGCTCTTTGCAGACTGTCAAGAAGCTCTCGTGCATATAGTACGGGTCCGCGACGCAGATATATTTTATGTTCTCGCGCCTGATGATGTAGTTGAGATACAGCGCATACATGCGGATGAACTGAAAATCCAGCTTGGTCATGTGGAACATGTCATAGATGTAGTCAAATCGCAGGATGAACTTATCTATGGGCCATCTATCGACGTATAACCTCCAACCCGGAACCTGAGCCGCGTAAAGCGGGTATCCTGGTTTTTCCGAGATGAGAAGGCTTTTCTCTCTGGCCAGCACATCATCATGAAGTCTCCTTAGATCATTGTTCAGTATGTCCTCTAGCGCTTTCTGAGGTACGATCGGGTGGCCGGCGACATGGAAACGCTCCGCACCTACGACAGGTATTCTGTCTACCTTCGGGGGCTTCAGAGGCGGCTGGCTGCTTGAAGCAGCTCTGGCGCCTTTAGAGCCTTTCCTCTCCGGTCTCCTCCTTTGCTTCTTGGCGGGTGGCAGTAGTGAGACGGCCACCATAACTTCCCTAAACACCACACCCAGTGTCGTCGGGCTAAACAGTGGACGGCCCTCGCGTTGTTCTTGCTGGGTAGAGGTGGCATCTGGAGCCGTCTCCTGCGAGGATCGCATGAAGAGAGACTTTTTGCAATCAGCCTTAGGACGTTCCGGCTCCGGTAAATCAGGCAGCATCAAGTCATCTCCACGCTCATAGCCAGAGTCATAGTCCCGAGCTTCGTCATAGGCGGTATTCATATACTGGTTAGGGTCATCATCATCCTCCTCCATGACATCATCAGCATTTGCTTCTTCGACGGGGGCGACGTCATCTGGCACTAATGGAGGCTCTCCCTCGCGTCGTCCGCTATCACCCGCCACGACAGGTGCAGGTAATTGGGTAGGTGGGGTGGTGTTCATACCTTGTTGAGGAGTTGTCGTTGATGCGCTACCGGGCGCCTCGACACGAAGAAGAGTCTTCGGCCAAGGCAACAACCAGCTCTTGCATGATCAAATCCATTTAGGGGTCTCATCATCATCGACTGCTACCGGAGGAGGCAAATCCTCGAAGCATGCTTTCACACTGGCCACGCAAACTTTGAAGACGCTATGGGGCATCTGTCGGTTGTGTAACATGCGGTCCTTCGGCTTCACGGTCGTTGCCTTTCCCACGTCCACCTCCTGGCCGTTGATGTCGTACAGTAGTGTGCACGGGGTTTCGTCGGCCTGCGAAGACATGTCTGCGACGTCAAACATTCGAAAGGCAACTGAAACGAAAGACTATAGATATGCTGGTCAAGAGGGTATGATGCGTAATTACCGTGAGGGCGTCGAGCTCAGCCAAAGACGAAGCCCCGCCGAGCACGCCAGAGATGGAGGACGGGCTGTTATGAACAGGAGCGAGACCTGGTACGGGAGCATGTGCGGTGGCGTGAGCAGGTGTTGGTGGTGCGATGTTCACCGAATTGCTCCCGACGTAGCTGGGAAGGGGAAAGTCCGCTGGCCCTTTATCTGGATTTTTCTTCGTCCATTCGAAAAATGCCGGAAGCAAGCTGGAAATGGAAGATGTGAAGTCAGCCATGACGCCAGCTACTGCTGCACTGACCCTTGCATCGACTATCTTTTCCAACTCTTCTTTGGTCTTAGCTTTGGACTTATTGACCGCAAGCGCGACCTTCTGGTCGATGGTCTGTTGAGTAAGCAACCGTCTCTGCCTTCTTTCCTCCAGCTTCTCGTGGTAGCACGTCTTCCACGAGGCGCCATCTCCGACACCGTGCACACGTCCATACGACGGTGGTTTGTCCTCCGACACCTTTTTCAGTATGTTCAGGGCCCGTTTGAAAGGGGTGTCCCACTTGGGCCTCGCCGAGGACTGAGAAGACTCGTCGCTTTCGGCTGCCTTTTGGTGCTGCTCTTTCTGCAAAAGGAACGTGGATGGTTTACAAATGTGACAAAACTTGTTGTCGAATTGATTGGAAGCTAATATAAGGTGGTAATATAACAATTACCAGTAGTCTCATGAACTCCCTTGTGTTTGAGTCCGTGTAAAAGACGTTATTGACGGGGTCCCACTTGTACCGGGCCCTGATCCAGTCATGCTCCTACGGGTCGGTGAACTCCGCCAAGGGGTCTGGGATTCCGTGAGTTTCGCATTCGGCGTCCTCCTTGGCCCATACGTGCCTCTTCCCCTCGTAACCACGGCTTCCGAGGTGGTGGGGAGGCGTGTTCCTGGCCTGGAGCGCCTTCATTTTCTCCGACCTTTTCTTGACTTCTTCTTTAGCGCAAGTCTCCTTGAATTTTTCGAAGTCCTCTTCCGTTAGTGTCGGATTGTCAGCATGAATCTTGGACCACGGTTCATTCTTCGCAATCGCTTTTTTCACCCGTACTTTCCAGGCGGACAAGTTGTTGGTGAACATCGTCACCGCCTTGTTGTTTATCTTTATCATGGGTTCATCCTTCCACAGAAGTTTGCTTTCAGTCCGCCCGGGGAACAAGAACCTATTGTGCAACTTCGTTAGGAGCATGTGCTCCATATGTGGTATCTTCTTTAACTTTTCGTCGTTGATGTTGGCGGTTTCCCTGAGGATGCATCCTAGTTGATTGCCGTAGCACGCGCGCGCTTCCTCCGGCGCCGTTGGCTCTAATTTCTTGGGGTGCATCGCCGTGACCACAATTTTTCCGATGCCGAGCTCGTTTGGTTTTCATGCCCTCTTCGGCTTCGGTCCTTCACTGGTCTCGGGGGTGGTGTCGGTGCCGGTGTTGGTGTCGGTGTCGGGGTTGTTGGTGCCACTGCCACCATGCACCCGCAACTGGTGTTCGTCCAGGTAATTGAAATAATTATTTGCTGCCTCGACGGGGTCTTCTTCGAGGTGGTCAGACATGTTTCCTACGATTATTTAAGTATGCTAGTTCAATTCTAGGCCGAATAAAATGAATAATGAAGAGAAAAAAGGGGCCTATATTTGGTCGGAATGTTGATTCATTCCCCTTCCGGCAAATCCCGGGCACTCCATATGTCCTAGTTTCTAGCACAAGTCATGCCGAAAATCATGGAAATTTTCGGCATGAACTTTGCTAAAAAGTGGACATATGGAGCGCCTGAAATTTGCCGGAACGGAAATGAATCAACATTCCGGCAAAACATAGGCCACTCGGATATTCTTTGACATTCAACCAACATTGCAAAATCATATAAAATCAATGACATATATCATATAACATCAATGACATAGAGCATCACAGGAGCACTAGCTATTTGTTTTCCTAGATGCTCTCTCTCTCTCTCTCTCTCTCTGCTACCGCCTTAAACAAAAAGAGCATCCTAGGGTTCATACATCCTAGGGTTCATATATACATCCTAGGGTTCATATATACATCCTAGAGAGAGAGCAAAGAGAGAGAGGAGGGCAGGGGAGAGGAGAGGGAAAGGCTTACGGGGCGGCGGTGAGGTCGAGGGCTGGGGAGAGGGCGGCGGCGGCAAGGTCGAGGGCGGGGGAGAGGGCGGGCAGGGGCGGCGGCGAGGTCGGGGGAGAGGGCGGCAGGCAGGGGCGACGGCGGGCAGGGGCGGTGGCGAGGTCAGGGGAAAGGACGACGGACAGGGGCGACGGCGGGCAGGGGCGCGCGACGGCCGACGACATGGGGGAGAGGTGGAGAGGGGGGAAGGAGTTGGCGAAATTTTGAGCCCGCGCGGTGGGGGGTTAACTAAAAATAGCAGTACCACTGGATTAGGATCCAGCGCTATAGCTAACTTAGCTATAGCGTTGGGTCCTAATCCAGCGCTACTGCTAACTATTCCAATTTTTAGTTTTTTTAATTCTAAAATACACATAGCAGTAGCGCTGGATTAGGATCCAGCGCTATAGCTAAGTTAGCTATAGCGCTGGTTCCTAATCCAGCGCTACTGCTATTTTCTTTTCTTTTTATTATTTTCCTTTTCTAGTTTTTAGTTTTGTTTTCTTTTTATTATTTTCCTTTCCTTTTCTGTTTACTTTTCTTTTTCTTTTGTATTGCTTTCTCCCTTTTGTTTCTATTTTTTGTTTTTCGCCCGACGGCCTCACACGCAGTCGACGAGAACGTCGATCTCCCTCGCTCTCCCACACTGCGCGAATATCACCGGAACCATGTGGTGGTAATTGAAGGGGATACGATGTATACATCATTTGACTGATAACGGTTACTTAAGTGTGTACACAAAATAGATACATATATATAGATGATGGTTTCTTAGCTGCGTCGACGACGTTTCACATAGAGCTTCTTCCCTTTCTTGTTCGTTGACGTATAATTGAGCCCCTCGTTATGACTTTTCCGGCACCATGGAGTACGATCTTTCTTACGTAATGTAGTCTTGATTCTTCTTTTCACGTATGCTTCATCGTCATCGTCATCTTCCCTCATAGGATTGCCGTATTGGTCGTAGTCTTCCTCGTTGGCGACTCCATCCATTCCGACGATGCTCCTTTTGCCTCTCCTCTCGACAACACGGCCGGGATTGGTCGGGTCGGTTATGAAGAAGCATTGTGTCACGTGCTTCGCGTGTACTGATACGTCTCCAAGTCTGGCAGGTTTCTTCTGACGATGCTCCAAGTCTGGCAGGTTTCTTCTGGTCCAAGAAAAATCATTCCGAAGATTTTATTCCGTTTGGACTCCGTTTAATATTCCTTATCTGCAATACTCAAAAACAAGGAAAAACATAAACTGGCACTAGGCTCTAGATTAATAGGTTAGTCCCAAAAATAATATAAAATAGCATATTAATGCATATAAAACATCCAAAACAGATAATATAATAGCATGGAACAATCAAAAATTATAGATACGTTGGAGACGTATCACGTGTCACGGACGTGCTTTTCCATTATCCCTCTAATGGCAACCGGGAGTATCTATGTCATCATCATGTGACAGTCATGAGACTTCATCCCACTGAACCTTTTCTTCTTGGTGTCTAGAAATCTGCTTATCTTCCCACAGTAACCGGAACTGACTTTGATTCCCGTAAGGCACTTGATGAATTGATTGATCTCCTTCGGACTTAAGGTGAAGCAAGAAGGGGGTAATAATTCTCCTCCTTCTTGTTGACTTTTCTGCCCCTTGGCCCCGCCTCTGCCTCCATCTCCGTCTCCTCCGTCGACTTTTTACGGGGCATGTGGAGATCTCTCCTGATCTCCAAATCTTCCAAGTCTTTCCTTGCCTTCGGCCCATCCTTGGTCTTGTCCGGCATGTTCATCAGTGTACCAAGCAAGCTCTCGAGGATATTCTTCGTGATATGCATTTGATCAAGGCAATGAGGCGCGTCGTGATTGTGCGAGTACTCCAAGTCCCAGAAAACAGACCTCGTTTTCCATACCTTCAGCAGCGGCTCCGGCGCCTTTTCCATCTTTCCCGACGCCGGGCACTGTTCCCAGTTATTCAACAGCTCGTTGATTTTGGCGCCGCTCCTCTTACGTGGAGGTCCTCGATGCTCAGCCAAACCATTGAATAGATCTCCACGTTTTCTCCACGGGTCATCCTTCTCGAGCCATCTACGATGCCCCATGTACACGATTTTCCCAGACCCGCCATCTTTGGTTGACGTAAGCTGCCGAGACGTTGTATAATCCATGCACCTCGTGCATCCGCAGTATTCGTGGCACACCTGGCCTGAAGTGTACCCATAACCGAGATAGTCGTGCACCGTCGTCATCAGCGCGACTCTCATATAGAAATAATCTCCTGTGAAGGCATCCCATGTCTTGACCGACGATTTCCATAACGTGTCTAACTCCTCTTTCAGAAGCCCCATATACAGGTTAATATTATTTCCCGGTTGTTTCGGCCCTTGAATCAGCATGCTCATGTGTATGTACTTTGTCTTCATGCACAACCATGGGGGGAGGTTGTACATCCATACAAAGACGAGCCATGTGTTGTGGTTGGTGTTCTGGTTTCCAAACGGATTCATGCCATCGGTACTCGCACCAAGCATGATGTTCCTTGCATCTTCTCCGAAAAATCGATATTCGGCGTTGAATGTTCTCCACTGGCTAGCATCTGCGAGGTGTCTCAGCTTCGGATCATCTCCATCGTCGGGTTTCTTCCTCTCCGCGTGCCAGCGCATGAGCTTTGCTTCCTTAGGATCTACGAAATACCGCTGCAGACGGGGATTGATCGGAAAGTACCATACAACTTTTCGAGGAGCTTTCTTTCCTGCCTTCTTGTATCGAGAAGCATTGCACATTGGACAGCTGGTTTTTTCCGCGTGCTCCCCCCGATAAATGATGCAATCGTTGATGCATGCGTGGTATCTAATGTGCGGCAGATCAAGAGGGCAAACGATTTTCTTGGCCTCCTCGACACTAGTAGGACACAGGTTTCCCGTGGGAAGACCTTTATTATGTAGATACTTCAAATGCTCATCGAGGCTTTTGTCTGTCCATTTGTTTTTGGCCTTCGTCTTTAGAAGTTCGAGCGTGAAACTCAAGCGGGTCACCTCGGGATCGCAACCGTCATACAATGGAGTCTTCGAGTCTACTTCAAGTTGCGCCAGCTTGGCCTCCTCTTTAGAAGTAGCTGTCGCTAGTCGTACTCTTACGAAGGAGGTCTCGAACATGAGGGTCCTGCACGACTGAACTTAGTAGCGTCGAAGACTGCGGCGTGTCCGTCGCCTCTTCTCCGCCATGTCCGGACTCTTCTTCGCCGTGTCCGGAATCTTCTCCGCCTCCATGTCCGGACTCTTCTTCGCCGTGTCTGGAATCTTCTCCGCCGCCATGTCCGGACTCTTCCCCGCCATCATGTCCGGCGCCATCGTCTTCGTGTCGATCGGTCATCTCTTCGTCTAGCCCCATGTCGTTATTCCCTGCCATGTGGACGTCCTCATCATCATCTTCACTTATCCACCGAGTATAGCCATCCATGAAACCATTCATCAGCACGTGTGCCTTCAAACTGCCACGATCAAAAGGGTCCAAAATGACTCCTTCTTTGCATCTTGTACACGGACATCTAATCCCAGTCCGATTATTTGCATACATGTCCATCACCGCGGATTGCAAGTATCGCTCCACCTTCCTTCCACTCACCTTCATGATTGCACAAGCAAAAGGGTTATAAAAAAAATGCATGCATGCATCAAAGTCATATAAAAATTTGGCACGACCTTGCCTAAAAATAGGACATATCGAGTTTGCTCGAAATTCACCGAAACGGAAATAAATCGACATTTCGGCAAAACATAAGCAACTCACGGGACATGTCACTCACACAAATCCCTTCATATCGCAAACACACATATTCCCATTATTGAAATGCACAACTTTTTACCACCTATACCCCGAGAGAGATTGTGCATGGTTAATTAGATCATTAGGCCTTCGCTACCTATAGGGATCGAAAGTGGATGGCTAAATAGCTAGCTAGATCTAGTTGTTGGGAGGAGAGATGAGACTCTAGCTATGGAGAGAAAGAGAGATGATCTAGCTAGATCTATATGTATGGAAGGAGGGAGAGCCAAATAAATGTGGAAGATAGAGCTAGAAGAGGCCATTTATGGAGGAGAATTATGGTGGAGGGGGGCATTAATGGGGAGAGAAGAGAGGTAGAAGGAAGAGAGAGGAAGGGCAATAATGGTGGAGAAGTAACTTAGAGATGGGATAGGGGAAAGGAGGGGAGAGGGCAAATGGGGGAGGAAGGGGAAGAGAGAGGGTGGGTGAAAAGGTGGCACCAGCCACGATTAGCAGTAGCGATGTATCCCTCAGCGCGCTACTGCTATGGGGCTTAGTAGTAGCGCTTGTTAGGAGCAGCACTATTACAAAGTGGGGCCCAATAGCAGTAGCGGTGTCCTCACCGCAAGCGCTATTGCTAAATCTTTAGCAGTAGCGCTGTATTATGGGCCGCGCTGCTACTACAGCTAGCGTCGGTGGGATCGTTGGATCCCACTTAGCAGTAGTGCCCTTTATATTTCCAGCGCTACTGCTAAGGCTTCACTTGTAGCGCTATCCAAATACAGCGCTGCTGTTAATTAGCAGTAGCGCTTGTTATTTTCCAGCGCTACTACTGATGTCCTACCTATAAGGTTTTTCCTAGTAGTAACTTTGATGCTAGAAGAATTGCATCATGTGTATAAGTGAATTCGCCTAGTAGCCTCCTACTTAGTTGTGTGCAATAGTATAATAGGTGGTTACCATGGTTGCTAAGTTTCATACATCGGAATCTATGTTGTACATAGTTTAGTTGCCTACTATACTGTGAAAGTTTCTCACCGTAAAGTGGGAAGTGGTCTAACATAGTTTCTAAGTTGTCTGCCTTAGAAACCAAGTTGCCTAAATTGCTACAAAGCTGCGTATGGGTGATCCTGAATTGCGTAAAATACAATGAAAGTTGCCCATTAGGAGACCTAAGTTGCCAACGCTACTGAGCACACGGTTGTTGGCTATTGAGTTCGTGGGTGTTAGATGAGAAGTTGCATAGGGGGTAATCAGAGGTTTCATAAAGGGGCGGACCAGACAATTGCCCACAAACCTACACAAGTTCTTCATTCTCAGCCGAGTTACCTACTAAAAGCATTGAAATCTTAAGATGTAATGATGGAAATAACACATTAGTTGGCTAGCCAGGTCGCTCTTTAAAATTAAACCACACGTGGATATGTTTCTTTAATTATTTTCAAAATCAATTTTGATGCTAGATGAGGCAACTTTAGTGCTAAACAGAAGCATTTTCACTCCATAAAAATAACTAATTACCAACATAAACAACTAACTAATCATATAGGACAACTTAGGAACAAAGGTAGAGAACATCACATGACCTTCATAAGCAACTTTCCTTTTACAAGAGGCAACTTTAGTGCTAAAACTAGGCAACTTCACTACATTTCATGTCGTAGTTACTTTTGTCTAATATTCTCCTAACTTCCTCACCGGTACCTCTAAGTTACCTATTGTTCATGCTCTTATGTCATTGTTTCTAAATTTCCTATAATATTATGAAGTCGTCTACTGGTGATCTTCTGTCCATTATTGGTAGTTATGGTAGAAAACATGATGGTGAATTTAGGGCACTTCAGAGTGTTTGTAGGCAACTTAAAAAAATAATTATAAACAATTTCATAATATTACAGGCAAATATTCTTGCAGAGTTAGGCAACTGAATAGCAACTGTAGGCAACTAATTACCAATAGCAGACAACTAGACATCAATGCTATGCAATTTATAACATTTATAGGCAATTGAACAAAAGTTTTAGGCAACTGACCATTAACAATAGGCAATTAAACAGCCATGTACGCAAGTTGGGATAATATTAGCAAAATTCACAGATACACATAGTCAAGTAAAGTTACTTTGTATGTAGCACTAAAGGTGTCGTATGTTTTGTGTGATTTTTCTCATTTTTTACGCAAACGAACCTAATAGTCAGTCTTACTAGACCCAAAAGAAAAGTTGCTTCCCTATAGCACTACAGTTGCCTCCATTGCACGCAAAGTTGCCCTCAAAAAAGTTTGACAAAATCTACTCATATGAGATCTAGTTTTGAAGAACTCGTCGCGAGAAACCTGACGGTGAAAACGGAAATGGATTTTGTTGCTTGAACCAAATTTTTTGGCTTTTATAACTTTTTAAACCGCTTAACAAATGTACGTGGGGACAAGATCCAGGCTGATTCCATCAGTAGCCACACGTGTGGTAGGAACAACAACAGCCCACACGCTCAATGATCACAGGTTGCGCCACGTCTCCGCATGCATGCACAAGTGACGAAACCAATGATGTCAACAGAAATCTTTTGTCTTTTTAGTTTTTAAAATGTTTTATTTCTTAAATAAAAAAACCGATTGAAAAACTGTTTTCACCATTAAATCCGCCGCGACGAGATCTTCGAAACTAGATCTCATATTGATATGTTTCGACGACTTTTTTTGTTAAAAGTTGTCATGTCTATTACACATAAATTGCCATCATGATTACACTTAAGTTGTCATGATATATTTCAAATACTTTTTTTCTACGTTTAAAATAAACTTTGACATGTTATAAAAAAGGAAATTAACGAACAAAACTTGCCATAATGAATTACTATAATTTGTCATGATCCATGAAATAATTTTAACATGATTCATAAGTAAAAAAGAAATATGTCGTCAGTTATTTTAAAAATGCATGGTCACTGGATCAAATTTGCCATGAACCATAAACTAAAATTGTCATGGTGAATTACTTAAATTTGGCATGATACATGCACTAACATTTGCCATGGTTCATACAAAAAATGTTTTTCATGTTCAAAATACTAGAATTGTCATGGTCAAAATACTAAAATTGTCATGATCTATAAACTCAATTTGCCATGATAAATTACCAAAAGTTGCCATGATTCATGAATTAAATTTGTCCTGATTAATTACTAAAATTTGCTATGGCCAATTAATAAAAATTGCCGTGAAAAGTAGTTGAAATACAATGATAGCTTTAAATCTAGAAGAAAAAACTAAATGAAACATGTCATGACAACTTTATTGTAAACCCTATGACAACTTCAGTATAAACATGTGGCCACTTATAACCAAAAAAAATCGTCGAAACATATCAATACGTGATCTAGTTTTAAAGATCTCATCAAGACGGATTTAATGGTGAAAACGAATTTTTAATTGGATTTTTTATTTAAAAGATAAAACATTTGAAGTCTAAAAACCAAAAAGATTACATTGATGTTATATATTTAATGTGACAAGATAAATGGTTATAAAAGCGTGTGAACCATGTTGCCTCTTGCCACACTGTGGGCATTATCATTTAGATAGTTTATTTAGCTATTGATCGGATTGAGCAATGACAAAGACAAAGACGCTTGTTCACGCACGCCGCTGACTCGCCCGGTTATGGCAGCGCGATCAAGTCAAGGGGTGTACATGTATAATCAGGTGCTTCGGACTAGCATCACACAAACATGTACGTATGCATGCGTCTAGATGTGAACCGGAGCAAGTAAGTTAACTGATTTACATTGGATCGTACCAGCTAGACTTCATATATCATGTATGCATGCCTTACTAGGCAGCAATCCTGGTAAGCTATCTCAAAAAATGTATGCATGCCTTGATGATTTACATGTGTGTGTTTTTGGCAGGGTTATATGCATTTGTTTTAATTTTCTAGATGGAATATGCGGGCACTAGATGGAATATGCATCATGCATGTGTGTGGGTCGTTCAGTTGTGGTAAATACATATTTTTACGTAGTCATCAAATATGTTGGAAATTTTGGTTGTTGTGTCCATTTGATTAAAATTCACGGTTATATAGTATTTGGATATATTTTTGCACATCTAATATATATATATGTCTATGACCTGCTGCTATAAAGGTTTACAAAATGATTTCCCCAAGGCTTGCTTTTATGTTATATTTTCTAGCACATTTTTCTTTTTTCCGTTCAACCCGCATTGTAAATGAACCATAATAAGCTGCAGGGAAGGCTTCCTATGTTATACTATCTTCCTGTTCGGAGACGCTCCGCTCCATAGCTCCGGGAGCGGAGCTGGCGAAGCTATAGTTGAAAATTAGGGAGGAGGAGAAGACGACGCCTAATACTAGCTACTAGGACTCCTCCCGTAATGGCTCCGTATCCGTCCCCTCCACCAAGCCTCCCGGCGGGTGCCGCCCCGGCCCCGTTGGCCACCACCGCGCCACGGCTCAGTCCGACCGCGTCACCCACCTCAACCCCCCCCCCCCTCCAGTCCGCAGCTGCTGGCCGTCCCCTGGATCCCCCCGGACCACTGCAGACAGGCTGAAGGCCATTTACCCTCCCCCGAGCATGAGCGGATCTGGATCCACTGGATCCTCTCCTGCCGCCGCCGATGCGCATTCACTCCCTGCGCCGGCCTGCACCCGAAGCCTCAGGTCTATCATCTGCATCCCTCCTGGGTCCTCCTTTGCCGATGCACCTCGTGGCCCCATGACGTGGCTTGAGACTGCGTCGGTATTTCCCCAAAGAGGAAGGGATGATGCAGCACAGCGACGGTAAGTATTTCCCTCAGTTCATAAAACCAAGGTATCAATCCTAGAGGAAGATCACGCACCCACGTAAGCAGCACCTGCACCCAAACAACAAATACTTGCAACCCGATGCGAAAGAGAGGTTGTCACGCTCTCTACGGTAATAAGATAGATTATGTAATGATAGTTTTGGCAAATAGATCTCGCAAGAACACAAAGTAAAATAAATAAACAAAAAATGCAGCAAGGTATTTTTGGGTTTTTTGGAATAATAGATCTGAAAACAAAAGTTGCAAATAGTAGATTGGAAAGCAATATGTTGAAAAAGTAGACCCGGGGGCCGTAGGTTTCACTAGTGGCTTCTCTCATGAGTATAGCACACGGTGGGTGAACAAATTACTGTTGGGCAATTGATAGAAGATCAAATAATCATGACGATATCCATGCAATGATCATTATATAGGCATCACGTCCAAGATAAGTAGACCGAAATGATTATGCATCTACTTCTATTACTCCACACATCGACCGCTATCCAGCATGCATCTAGTGTATTAAGTTCATGGGAAAACAGATAATACAATAAGAACGGAGACATGATGTAGACAAGATCTATTCATGTAGGAATATACCCCATCTTGTTATCCTTAATGGCAATGATACATGCGTGTCTTGCTGCCCTTTCTGTCACTGGGAAAGAACACTGCAAGATCGAACCCATCACAAAGCACCTCTTCCCATGGCAAGAAAAATCGATCTAGTTGAACTAACTAAACCAAAGATTCGAAGAAGAAATATGAGGCTATAAGTAATCATGCAAATAAGAGATCAAAGAAGACTCAAATCATATTCATGGATAGAAACTGATCATGAACTCAAATAAGAGAGGAAGCCATCTAGCTACTGCCTACGGACCCGTAGGTCTATGGTGGACTACTCACGCATCATCGGAGAGGCACCTACGAGGAAGATGAACCCCTCCGTGATGGTGTTAGATTGGATCTCGAGGTTCTGGAACTTACGGCGGCTGGAATTGTGTTTCGTCGACTTCCTTCGGGTTTTTGGATTTTCAGGGAATTTATAGGCTCGATAGTCGGTTGGGGTTGCCCGAGGTGCCCACCCTCCACCAGGCCGCGCCAGGGGCCTCTGGCGCGCCCTGGTGCAGGGTGGCCACCCTAGGGCCCCTCTTCTGGTGTTGTTTGGCCCATCTTTCTTCTTCTTGTCCATAAAAAATCCACAAAAATCCCCGCAGCGTTTGGGCTCCGTTTGGTACTGATTTTCTGCGAAGTAAAAGCCAAGCAAAAACAGCAACTGACACTTTGGCACGATGTCAATAGGTTAGTCCCCAAAAATGATATAAAGTTGCTATAAAATTATTGTAAAACATCCAAGATTGATAATATAACAGCATGGAACAAGCAAAAATTATAGATACGTTGGAGACGTATCAGCATCCCCTAGCTTAATTCCTACTCGTCCTCGAGTAGGTAAATGATAAAAACATAATTTTTGATGTCGAATGCTGCCTATCATGTTCATCACATATTCTTTTCTTATAGCATGGACATTTGGACTTATCATATGGTTCAAAGCAATAGTCTAGTATTGACATGAAAACTTTAATACTCAAGCATATCAACAAGCAACATGTCTTTCAAAATATCAACGCTAAAGCAAGTTATCCCTAGCCCATCATGCTCAATCATTGATCCATTCACAATACACACTCAAATATTAGCTACACCTAATGCTCAAGTACGATCATAGTGCCCCCTAGTTGGTGCTTTATAAGAGAAGATGGAGACTCAAATTGAAAAATAAAAATTGCATAAAGTAAATAGATAGGCCCTTCGCAGAGGGAAGTAGGGATTTGTAGAGGTGCCAGAGCTCAAGTGTTTAAATTGATAGAGAAAAATATTTTGAGTGGCATGCCTTTCCTGTCAACGAAAACGACTGGGAGATTTCAATATCTTTCCACACTAGATGCATCATAGGCGGTTTCCAAACAAAAAATAAAGTTTATTCCTTTTTCCACCATACTTTCACTTTCCATGGCTAGCCGAATCCACGGTTGCCTTCCATACCAACACTTTCCAAGGAATTTATTATTTGACAACATAAAGTAAATATTTTTTTTCTTTTTCATTTTGGGACTGGGCATCCCTATTACCACCATACTCTCGTGCAATGACAAGTGAATAAACACTCATCTTGAGAATAACACATCTAGCATGAAAAAATATCGGCCACCCCTACCGTTTCATGAGCGGTACGAGCACACAAAAAAGAAAATTTATTTTGAAAGTTTAGAGATGGCACATACAAATTTGGTTGGAACGGCATGGAAATACTGTATATAGGTAGGTATAGTGGACTCATATGGCAAAACTTGGTTTAAGGATTTTGGATGCACAAGTAGTATTTCTACTTAGTACAAGTGAAGGCTAGCATGAGATTGAGAAGCATCCAACTAAGAAACGAAAAATCACATAAGCGAGCATTAAGCATAACTAACACTGAATAATGCACCACAAGTAAGATGTAATTTCGTAACACAACTATTGACGTTCATGCTTGCATAGGGAATCACAAACCTTAACACCAATATTCTTACTAAGCATAATTACTCATCAACATAACTCACATATCACTATTGTCATGTCTCAAAACTATTACAAAGAATCAAGTTTAATTTGTCCAATGATCTTCATGAAAGTTTTTATTATATCCATCTTGAATATCTACCACTTTGGGACTAGTTTCATATGTTGCAATTGCTTTTGATAAGCTCACATGGATATAAGTGAAGAACATGAGCATACAAGTTTCATCTCTCAAAATAATATAAGTGAAGCATGAGAGGATTTTTTCAAAATTACTAACTCTCAAATTAATATAAGTGAAGCATGAGAGCATTTCTTCAAACATGTAAAAGCACGCCGTGCTCAAAAAGATATAAGTGAAGCACTAGAGCAATTCCTTTGCTCAAAAGTTTTAAGTGAAGCATAAAGAGCAATTCTAACAAATCATAGCATAGTTTTGGCTCTCTCAAATAGGTGTGTCCAGCATGGATACTAATGAAAATGCAAAAAGCAAAGCAAGCAAAGATACAAGACGCTCCAAGCAAAACTCGTGATATGTGACGAATAAAAATATAGTTCCAAGTAGTATACCGATGGTTGTTGGAAGAAAGAGGGGATGCCACTCGGGGGCATCCCCAAGCTTAGTTGCTTGTTACTCTTTGGATATTACCTTGGGGTGCTGTAGCATCCCCAAGCTTTGACTCTTCTAACTCCTTATTCCTTCATCCATCGTGATCTCACCCAAAACTTGAAAACTTCAATCAAACAAAACTTGACAAAATTCTCGTGAGATCCGTTAGTATAATAAAGCAAATTACAACTTTTAGGTACTGTTTTAAACCCATTCATATTTTATTATTGCATTATACCTACTGTATTCTAACTTTACCATGACTTATACCCCTCGATACAAGCCATAGATTCATCAAAACAAGCACACAATGCAACGAAAACAGAATCTGTCTCAAACAGAACAGTCTGTAGTAATTTGTACTCTACCCGTACTTCTGGAACTCTAAAAATTCTGAAGAATTAGGACAATATAAAGAATTTGTATAGAAACACTGTGTTAAAATTTCAGCTCAATATCACGTTCCAGTGAAAATTGAAAATTCGTGCACTGGGAACAAAGTTTCTGTTTCAGATTCAGCATTGTTTCTACTCATCTTATTGATCATCCTAAAGGCATTACTTGGCACAAACACTAAATAAAACATAAAAACACAATCATAACAGAATCATAATTGTGCAAAACTCGCAAAAACAGAAAGAAAAAGATAAAAATAATTTATTCATTGGGTTGCCTCCCAACAAGCTCTTTCTTTATAGCCATTAAGATAGGCTTGAGATTTTATTGATGCTCACATGAAAGATAGTAATAGCAACACAAGGAGAGCATCATAAGACATGTGACAAACAAATTTAAGTCTAACATACTTCCTATGCATAGGGATTTTATAAGCAAACAATCTATGGGAGCAAGAATCAACTAGCATAGGATGGCAAAGCAAGCATATCTTCGAAACTTTGAACACATAGGAAGGAAACTTGATATTATTGCAATGCCTACAAGCATATGTTCCTCCCTCATAATAATTTTCAGTACAATCATGAAGGAAACTCACAATATAACTATCACATAAAGCATTTTTTCATGATCTGCAAGCATAGAAAATTTATCACTCTTCACATAAGCAAACTCCTTTCCATTCATGGTAGTGGGAGCAAACTCAACAAAATAATTATCATGTGACACTTGATTGTCATAACCAAATTGAATATAGTGATGACAAGTTTCGTGGTTATCATTACCAATTATAGCATATGTGTCATCACCAAAACTCGGGGAACAAAAAATATCATCTTCATCAAGCATAGCACCCCAAGCTTGTGGTTTTGCATATCATTAGCATCATGGATATTCAGAGAATTCATACTAACAACATGGCAATCATGCTTTTCATTCAAGGAACTATCATGAGTCACCTTGTAAATTTCTTCTTTCAACACTTCATCAAAAATTTCAGATTCATGATTTTCAAACAAAACTTCATAGAGATAATCAAGTGCACTTAACTCACTAGCAATTGGTTCATCATAATTTGGTCTTTTGAAAAGATTAGCAAGTGGATGAGGATCTATATCAATAGATTTTTAGCAAGCGAAGATGCAAGCAAATAGAAGGCACATGGCAACACAAGCAAACATAGCAAACAAGAGATCTGACGAGAAAAAAGGCAAACGAAAAAGCGAGGGCGAATAAAACGACAAATTTGTGAAGTGGGGAGAGGAAAATGAGAGGCAAATGGCAAATAATGTAATTGCAAGGAGATGAGATTTGTGATTAGGAACCTGGTAGATGAGATTGCTTCCTCCCCGGCAACGGCGCCAGAAATTCCTTTGACATGGCTTGAGACTGCATCGGTATTTGCCCAAAGAGGAAGGGATGATGCAGCACAGCGACAGTAAGTATTCCCCTTAGTTTATGAAACCAAGGTATCAATCCATAGAGGAAGATCACGCACCCACATAAGCAGCACCTGCACACAAACAACAAATACTTGCAACCCGACGCGAAAAAGAGGTTGTCACGCTCTCTACGGTAATAAGATAGATTAGATAATGATAGTTTTGGCAAATAGATCTCGCAAGAACACAAAGTAAAATAAATAAACAAAAAGTGCAGCAAGGTATTTTGGTTTTTTTGGAATAATAGATCTGAAAACAAAAGTTTCAAATAGTAGATCGGAAAGCAATATGTTGGAAAAGTAGACCCGGTGGCCGTAGGTTTCACTAGTGGCTTCTCTCATGAGTATAGCACACGGTGGGTGAACAAATTACTGTTGGGCAATTGATAGAAGATCAAATAATCATGACGATATCCAAGCAATGATCATTATATAGGCATCACGTCCAAGATAAGTAGACCGAAATGATTCTGCATCTACTTCTATTACTCCACACATCGACCGCTATCCAGCATGCATCTAGTGTATTAAGTTCATGGGAAAATGGAGTAATGCAATAAGAACGGTGACATGATGTAGATAAGATCTATTCATGTAGGAATAGACCCCATCTTGTTATCCTTAATGGCAACGATACATGCGTGTCTTGCTGCCCTTTCTGTCACTGGGAAAGAACACCGCAAGATCGAACCCATCACAAAGCACCTCTTCCCATGGCAAGAAAAATCGATCTAGTTGGCCTAACTAAACCAAAGATTCGAAGAAGAAACACGAGGCTATAAGTAATCATGAAAATAAGAGATCAAAGAAGACTCAAATCATATTCATGGATAGAAAACTGATCATGAACTCAAAATTCATCGGATCCCAACAAACACACCGCAAAAGTCATTACATCAAATAGATCTCCAAGAGACCATTGTATTGAGAAACATAGAGAGAGAGGAAGCCGTCTAGCTACTGCCTACAGACCCGTAGGTCTATGATGGACTACTCACGCATCATCGGAGAGGCACCTATGAGGAAGATGAACCCCTTCGTGATGGTGTTAGATTGGATCTTGAGGTTCTGGAACTTGCGGCGGCTGGAATTGTGTTTCGTCGACTCCCTTAGGGTTTTTGGATTTTCAGGGAATTTATAGGCTCGATAATCGGTTGGGGGTGCCCGAGGTGCCCACCCTCCACCAGGCCGCGCCAGGAGCCTCTGGCGCACCCTGGAGGAGGGTGGCCACCCTGGGCCCCCTCTTCTGGTGTTGTTTGGCCTATCTTTCTTCTTCTAGTCCATAAAAAATCCACAAAAATCCCCGCAACATTTGGGCTCCGTTTGGTACTTATTTTCTGCGAAGTAAAAAACAAGCAAAAACAGCAACTGGCACTTTGGCACTATGTCAATAGGTTAGTCCCAAAAAATGATATAAAGTTACTATAAAATGATTGTAAAACATCCAAAATTGATAATATAACAGCATGGAACAAGCCAAAATTATAAATACGTTGGAGACGTATCACCCCACCCCCAAGTCGGGTCGCCGGAGCGGAGTTGGATCCTCTGGATCCCCGAGTGCGCATTCAACTCCTGCGCCGGCCTACACCGGTAGGCTCTGGTCATCCATCTCCATACCACCTGGCTCCTCATTTATCGCTGCGGGCAGCTCCATCCCCACCCCATCGGGCAAATCCACCTCCCCCACCCTGGCCTCCCCCTCCCCCGCGCCCGAGGCGAGCCGTTGCCCGGAATGGCAACTCGTCCAATCGAGGAAGCGGCGGCGTGCTCTGCCCGTACCACATTCGGCCGGCGTGAGTTACTCCTCGCTGTGCTCCGCGGCAGTGCGAGTGATGGCGGAGCAACGCCGCGCGGCCTATTTGAGGCGATTCCGGGGCCACTGCCTCCGGTGCCTTGGCCCTGGACATCGAGCTGCACACTTCCGTGACCCAGCCCGGTGCTCTTCCTGCTAGAACTGGCGTCACCGCTCAAGATCGGCCTCCTGCCCCAAGCGCAACCGCCCTCTCCCACCTCCATCGCCGCTCAGCCCGCCGCTCCCATCCATCCCACCCTTCCCCGGTGCTGCCGCTCGCCGGCCAGCGCGTCACCAGCAGCCACCCTCTTCCTGCTCACCCCCGGTTCCTGCCGCTAGGATGGCCTCTCGCCCCGGCGACCCGTCTCGCCGCCCCTCCGGTGGCAGCTCCTTTTCGATTTGCACCCCGGCGATGGACGAGGCGGCGCGAACCTTCCGGGCCTTTGCGCTGTTGGTCACCATGTCTGAGTCGCGAGCAGACATCAACCCGCACCTGGTGGCCACCGCGATCGAGCGGGACCTCAACATCCCGAGCAACGAGCTGCATGTGTCTCGGCACCACTCGGAGCACTTCATGGTGCGTTTCGCCCGTGTCCGCCATCGGGACATTGTGTTTGACGCAGGCGTCGTCTCGTGCCGGGGCGTGGCGCTCACCCTGTCAGCTTGGTCCCCGTCGGCGCACGGGCACCGCCGTATCTCCCGGTACTACTGCCGCCTTGCCATCGAGGGCATGCCGGTGCAGTCCTGGACCAAGGAGGAGGTCCAGGACGCGCTGGGCAAAACCTGTCATGTCGACCGCCTGGAGCGCCAGTCCACACCCCTCTCCAACACCTCCTGCCTCTTCGCTTGGGTGTGGGCATGGAGCCCGGAAGACATCCACACCTCCAGGGGCTACACCATCATCGACCCCCCGCTGGACCCTAGGGGCCGGCAGACACTGCCGGAGGGATGCCCCGGTGACGAGGGGCTGGAGGGGCCTTAGTTTCCCCTTCTGATCCACCTCGACACCACCAAGGACTACACGCCCATCGCGGATCGCGACCCCGTCGACCCGCGTGCCCATGATCCCCAGTGGCCGCTGGAAGAGCACTTTCGCTGGGTGAGCGACGTCGAAGACGACAGGGATGCTCCGGTGCGCATCCCGCGCATTGGCGACTGCGATCACCCGAGGCAATGACGCAGAGACGATGATGATGATGGTGTGGACCGGGACCGCGGTAGGCGTCGTCGCCGCATCAGGCCTGCATGGAGGGGCGCCATGCTTGGCTGCTGCTCTGATGGCGCCATTCGCGACGGCGGGCCGTCCAGGCACCGTCAGGATCACCGCAGCGGCGGTTCCAGTGGGGGCAGGCACCGCCACGAGGCCTCCTCCGCTGGGGTGCAGTCGGAAGACGAGGATGGCGGCCGGGCTTTCAGCCGCTCGCGCTCCCCCAGGCCCGCTAGGGAGGGCCGCTCGAGCTCCCCGCCGCTCACGGGCTCTAACAGCGCCCGGGCCATCCCAGTCCTGTAGGGCGTGCTGGCCCCTCCTGCCGTCGACCATGCTGGTGCGCTGTTAGGGATCCGCGTTGCCTGGCCTGGGGAGGCTGACGGGGCGCCTCTCTTGCTGGATGCGGAGGGCATCTGGCAAGACCTCACCCGCGCTGACCCCCTACTTCTGGAGCTGGATGCTAACTCCTTCCGCTGGCCACGATCAGTGCTCGACGTCTTCGGGACTGACGAGGCGGTCTGGCCCTTTGTGGACCAGGCATGCCTCCCCTGGTCGGGCCTCTCGGAGACGAAGCTGGGACTTGCACCGATGCGTAGCCCCCCTCACCAGCCCAGCCCGGTGAGGCTTCCCCTCCAGCCTTGGCCCAACGCGGGCTACATGGACTTGGCCTCCAAGGAAGCTGAGTTGCCGTTTCTGTCGGCGCGCCTCGCTTTGCCAGCCCGCTCCTTCGCCATTCAGATGGAGCCAGAGATTGATGATGACTGCCTTGCTGCCAAGCTCCAAGCGCTGGAGGTCGACGCCAATACGACCTTTCTGGCGCAGGTCTTTGGCATGCTTCCACCGTCTATCCTGGGGCCGACTCCGGTCTCTCCGGCCCCAGGTCACCATTCCGACGCCTCGGACCCTGTCTTCATCCCCACTCCGCCGCCAGTGGAGGTCTCGAGGCGCACGAGATGCAGAGTATCCAGGGTGGGGCTCCCCAAGGGCATGATGCGGCAGGAGAAGGCACAAGCTAGGCTGGCGCAGCAGCTGGAGTTCATCGACAAGCCAGCCCAGTTCTCACCGCGCGTTAGGGAGCGCTATGTGGACAGGTTCAAGTCTCCGCTGGGGCGTCTCACCACCAAGCTAGCGAAGGCAGCTGGGATTCTTTCCACGGCACGCATCAACCTGCCAGATGAGGACCTCCGTGCGGTTGCCGGTGAGGACGGCTGCGCCGCATGAGCATTGCGCCGGCTACGTCCCAGGGCTTTGTTGTTTGTTATGTTAGTTAAGCATCTTGCTCCCTTGTTTGCCGTATGGTGTAGCTACCATACCGCTGCCTATGTTTGTCTTTTGGCGACCTCGCCGGGCGCCCGTGTCTGTCACCGGCCGTATCATTTGCTATTTCAATCGCACGCTGCTCCCTGTTCGAGCCGGCCTGCTTACCGTGTTTGTGATCAGCCCCGCCTGTCTCAAGAGCACGCTGCCCCTTTGCTTGGGCCGGTCTACAACATGTGTTCTAGTTCAGTGCATCGATGAGTTCCTTCACCGTGTTTAACTGGAACGTGCGGGGTCTTAACAGCCATGCAAGGTGAGCTGGGGTACGCTCGCTCGTTGAACAGTCCATATGCTCTCTTGTCTGCCTGCAGGAGACCAAGCGCGAGGCCTTCCCAATAGCTAATTTTTTTGAAACTGTTGGGCCTAGGCTGGGCGGGCATGTGGTACTTCCGGCCTTGGGGACCAGGGGCGGCGCGCTCCTTGCTTGGCACCCCGATTCCTTCCAGGCGGCTGCTACTAGCATCTCGCCCTACTCCATCACCGTGACGCTAGAGCCGTGATTAGGGGACGAGCCATGGTCGATTACAACCGTCTACGGACCGTGTGATGACGATGCTAGGCTCCAATTCCTGGCCGAGCTAGCTAACATCCGCGCCGCAACTCCGGTCCGTGGTTGATAATCGGCGACTTCAACCTAATATATGAAGCTAGAGATAAAAAGCAGCTCCAACCTTAATCACAGGATGATGCGAAGGTTTCGGGACGTGCTCAATGGCAGTGAGCTAAAAGAAATCAAGCTCTCCGGCCGCCGATTTACCTGGTCAAACGAGCAGCAGAACCCCACCCTCATTCGTCTAGATCGAGCCTTCTGTGATTGCGCCTGGGACCTCAGGTTCTCCAACGCTCGTTTGCAGCCGCTGGCTACAGTCATGTCAGACCATTGCCCCCTGCTTCTGACTTGCGAGCGTGTGCCCCGGCGATCGCAGCGATTCCGTTTTGAAGCTTTCTGGCCTCATATTGAGGGCTTTAAAGAAGTGGTTGTCTGTGCTTGGTCACAACCCTGCCCTCCGTTACAGCCGGTGGCAAAGTTATATTACAAGCTGAGTCGCGTGGCCAAAGCGCTAAGGCTTTGGAATAAAAATCGCATCGGTAACACCAGACTGCAACTGCTCATGGCCCAAGACACTCTCCTTCTGCTAGATAAGGCCTAGGAGACTAGGGCTCTCGAGGAAGATGAGCTTCACTTGCGCCGGGACCTAAAGTCCAAGATACTAGGCCTTTGTGTCATCGAGCGCATCAAGGCGAGACAGCGTGCAAGGGTGAAGTGGCTGAGAGTTGTAGACGCGAATTCTAAGTTTTTCCACCTCAAGTGTAATGGACGCCGCCGCAAGAAATTCACCCCCCGTCTTGTTGCGGACGACGGGATTGCCACTGAGCAGGAGCACAAAGCTCAAGTGGCTAAGGACTATTTTCGCGGCATCCTAGGCACGCCAGCGGCGGCTGTGGCTGGCTTTGACTGGCACGGGCTTGGCCTGCCTTGCCTCGACCTCTCGGACTTGGAAGCGACTTTCTCAGCTGACGAGATCCGACAGGCCATCAAAGACCTGCCTGGCGATCGAGCGCCGGGGCCCGACAGGTTCTCGGGCAGCTTCTTCAAAGCTTATTGTGATATCATCCTGGAGGACATGGTGCTTGCCTTTCAACAGATCCATCAGCTCAATCCGCATGGACTGCGAAGGGTGAACGACGCCCATATTGTGCTCCTGCCCATGGTGGATGGCGCCTCGGCTATGGCAAATTTCCGATCGATAAGTTTACTGCACAACATTGCCAAGATTTTCATGAAGATCCTGGCGACGCGTTTGGCCAAGCGCCTCCCAGAGTTAATCTCCCCCGTGCAGAGTGCATTCGTCAAAGGGCACAGTATCCAAGACAATTTCTTGTTTGTTCAAGGCATGGCGCATCACTTCCATTGGGTAAAGAGGCCCATGCTCTTGCTTAAACTCGACATAGCAAAGGCCTTTGACACTCTGGCCTGGCCCTACTTACTCGACATGCTCCGGGCTAGAGGCTTTGGCCAGAGGTGGTGCAATTGGATCTCCTTGCTGCTGTCTACCGCTGCCTCGCAGGTGATTCTAAACGGATGCATTGGCGACATGATTCAACACGCCAGAGGGGTTCGGCAGGGAGACCCGCTCTCTCCGTTTCTGTTTATCCTTGCGATTGAGCCGCTGCAACGCCTCATCGAGAAAGCAGTGGAAAGTGGAGTCCTTTCTCGCCTTCGTGGGAGGATACCATCAGTTCAAGTCTCGCTCTATGCGGATGACATGGCTCTTTTCGTCAACCCGGCAAGAGAGGAGATGGCGGCTCTGCGCTCTATCCTGTCTGCGTTCGGTGATGTTACAGGACTGAGGGTGAATTTCTCCAAGAGCTCGGTCATTCCGATTAGGTGCGAGGGGACTGATGTTGCAGTGGTGGTTGCACCGCTAGGCGCGATCATTGCTTCCTTCCCGACTCGATTCCTGGGGCTTCCCCTTACTCTGCGGAAACTACGGAAGATTGACTTTCAGTCACTGCTTGACAAGATTCGAGCCCGCCTGGCCTGTTGGAAGGCGCTGTTACTGACCATGTCCGGCCGGCTTGTGTTGATCAATGCGGTGCTGTCCTCCATGACAGTGTATTGGCTGGCAATGTTTGAGCTTCCCAGCTGGGCACGCCTCGAGATCGACAAGCTACGTCGAGCTTGGTTATGGCGAGGAGCTGAGGACTGCCATGGTGGTCATTGCAAGGTTGCATGGCGGAGGATCTGCAGACCTCGGCAGCTGGGCGGCCTAGGCATCATTGATCTGCGGCTGTTCGGCACGGCTTTGCATCTCAGATGGCTGTGGGTCGAGAGGGTTTCCCCGGGCAGGCCATGGATTGGATTACCCACGCCATGCTCCCTCACCGACCGCCAGCTGTTTGCGGCGGCGACCCGCTGCCGCCTCGGCGACGGCAGGCGGGCTAGCTTCTGGTTTGATTCTTGGCTAGGCGCGCAAGCGCCCTGCCTCATTGCTCCGGAAGTTTTCAGACTGTCCTCCGCCAAGTCAAGGACGGTTGCATCGGCCCTCGTCGACAGTAGGTGGGTACGGGACTTGCATGGCCGAATCACCGTGGAAACGTTGCCTGCCTTCGTCAACCTTTGGACGTTGGTTGCGGCTGTGCAGCCACTCTCCGACGAGACAGATGCCTTCGAATGGCACCTCGACAGCTCCGGCATATACTCCGTAGCTTCCGCTTAGAACATCCAGTTCCTCGGCTCCACGGACTACGGCTCCACGTCCACGATCTGGAGAGCCTGGGCACCGGCCAAATGCAATTTTTTTGCATGGCTACTAGCCCAAAACAGGATCATGACGGCCGACCGACTATTAGCCCGCCAGTGGCCGAATGATTATTTCTGCCCCTTGTGCAGAAGGAACCTGGAGACGGCGGAACACTTGATGAGGCTGCCCCTGGTCGGGCAGACTATGGGAGTTGGCGGCAATTCGGTTCGGTGTGAGTGTGTTTTCACCGACCAACTGGAGGATGGATGACACATGGGATGTTTGGTTTGCGGGACTGTCAGCAAATCCGACAACGGCCAAGAAAGCTCGCTCCTTGGCGTTGTTGATGACTTGGGAAATATGGGGCGAAAGGAATAATCGCATCTTTCGTAACATCGAGCTCTCTCCTGGAGCGGTGCTACGAAAGATAGACGATGAACGTGCAGTTTGGGCGATGGCTGGAGGCCGGCACTTGATGCCGCGAGAGTAGACCTGTTCTAGGGCCACGACCTTTTGTTTCTTTCATTTCTTCTTTCTTCTCAGGGAGGCCGCCTTCCTGTTTTTGTACAGTTGGTGTTCCTAAAAGCTAGTGGATTACCGAACAAGGACTATATAACTCTCATCCATGAAATAATTTGATAGATTCGATATTCATAATATTGAATTGATTCAGTATTATCAGAATGCAAGCCCTGCCCTTCAATTTACAAGATACGCCTCCTCGCGCTGTCCTCGTCGGCAAAGTTACTGTGTAGCGCTGGGGTGAAAGAAAAAATCTCGATAAACATGTAAACCTAGCCGCCGGCACACGCTTCTTCCCCACTCTGCCATTCCCCTCTCCCCTCGCCTCCTCCTCTCCCAAGTCCCTGCTCCGCGGGCTTCGCCGCTTCGCCGCTTCTCCTACGCCTTCTCCTTCTCGTTCCTCTCCTCGCCCTGCCTGGGTCGCCACCGACGCCGTCGCCCCATCCTGGCTTCTCTTCCATGACGCCCGCGGCATCGTCAGGTAGACCACCCTCATCTCCACTCTACCAACATCGGCACCAGAGAAGGCTCGCGCTCGAGGAAGGCACGGCGGATCAGATGCAGAAGCAGTGGATCAAGGCTGACACGGCGCTTGCGACGCCCTGAGGCCGGGAGGCGGAGGCGTGCGCCCCGGCCACCATGGAGGAGATGGCAGGTGGGGCACCGCCGGGAAGATGGTGGCTACAGTACAGTCTCAGGTTTGCGCTCCATGATAGTTACACAAGCGTCATTCTCTTTCAGGTTAGTAATGCTCATCCATCGGGAGGACGGGAACGCGGTGGCGGCATCCGGTGGGGAGGGGGCGTCTGGGGCAGAGGAGGCAGTGTTGGATGAGAGCCTCGAGTTTGCCATTGACAAGGAAGCCGCGGGTGGAGGTCCGCTCACCCTGTCCCGTCTTTAATCCCTCTCTTCTATAAATCTTGAATCTCCATGGCTGATGCTTGGCCTGCCCTCAGGTGAGGCGCTGCTGGAGTTCAAGGTGGTTGAACGCCACGACGGGGAAACAGATCGGCAGCCGGCGGCCCGCTGACCCTAACCCCGTCCAGTTCATGTATGTGCTCTCTTCTTCTCCTTGTCCCTCTTGTTCTTTTCTTTATCAAATTCGATTAGAATAGCCTCTTTCTTGATTAGATTAATAATGGCTTGGTTCCTCACTACATTCCTTCCTCCTTTCCCCACCCTACCCCACCCCGCCGGTGAGTGAATATTCTTTGTGTGGCTTCTGGTCTTATCCTTTTACCTCCTTCAAATATATAAACATTCAGGTAGTTGTTCTTTTCTACAATCATATACTCCCTCCGTCTCAAAATAAGTGTCTCAACTTTGTACTAGCTCTAGTACAAAGTTGTACTAAGCTTAAGACACTTATTTTGGAACGGAGGGAGTAGTAAATACTCTGTCCACCCTAAAATGGAATGTTCTTATTAGTTTAGTCCTAAGTCAAACTAGCTTAAGTTTATCAGTTTATGCAAAAAAGCATCAACATTCATGATGCAATGTATGGGTTAATTAGCAAAACAAAAATTATGAAGCAAATTATGGAATGCCTCGTCTCACACAGAGTGAGAATGTAGGTCAGACGTAGCCACTTAGACACAAGAGCATACGTAACTACCGAGGACAGAAATCGGCACCCAAATTATTTGAAGAAAAACATACTCCCTCCGTCCCAAACGACTTGCCGCTCAAACGGTCGGATGTATTTAGCACTAAAACAATATATCCGTTTGAGCAACAAGTAATTCGGAACGGAGGGAGTACATTTGAAACCACCCGCTAATATGGAATTGCTGTATGCCTTTGTTACAGCAACCAACAAGGAGCAAAATAATATTTTTGATGTCGCTTTGACTAATGAAGTGAGGTCCTAACTTAAGTTGGCTAATTTCTTTCATACCCATTATATGATTGGCATCTCCTATTTCTCTCTTGGTTTCTTCTTCTTTCTTTTGTTGCTTCTTTGGAATTTTGTCGAGTGTTTGGTGCTTGGATTTTAGCTGTTCACTTTCTTTTTCTCCCCCTTCTTTGATTTTTCTTTTGGATGATCTTCTCCTAATTGACACTGTATGGTTTTTGTGTGTTTTTGCAGGTACAGATTTTGGTGTCAATTCCTGGACCTTGCCGCCGGCATGGCCATCGGCATCGTCAATGACGCCGGCCAGGCATACATATTCCCCCTCCTTCTACTACCTGTATTCGTGATGCATGCACGCGGCTTGGAATCTGTCAAATGTGTGGGAGTATGTAAGTGTTGTTAACTGCTAATGCAAATCTTGGGGTAGCTAAATCTGATGACGATGAGTTACAACAGGGAATTAGTCATGCTACTTGACTCTGCTCTTACTTGGGACATGCTTGACCAAAGTTAGATCAAATCAGTGTGTCCCTCTTGTCAAACCACACTTGTTGGATAATGCTGGTGTGTGGCATAGTAGTTCCTATTTTGGGAATAAAACACAATAATGTTTTCATACTGGTGATACAATCTTATTTAGCCCAGATTAGGACTTGCAGATAGCACGATGTCTATTTAAGGCTTCTACAGAATGAAAATGGCTTTGTCTCGTTGCATCCTTGCAATGTGCAAATTAATCTAAAAGCAAACATGGCAGTGATGATTTAATTAGTGCATCTGGAGAGTCTTTTAGATGTGGTCCTTTATTAAGTTGAGTTTGTAAAATATCATACTCAGAAGTGCTTTATTAAGCATCCTACTGAGATATGGCTGCCTTACACTGTCTAACTAAAATAAAGTTTAGTTTCTTACAGTAGTATGCTTCTGGCTCCTTCAATTTGGACAAGTTGGCCATATTTGCTTGACTACCATGACCTCTGGTCTCAGTTATGACAAACTCATTATCTTGGTTTGAATAATAGTACATGGTTTTGCTTATCATTTAGGATCGATCCCCTTCGCCGGCGATGAACTGATGGCCGGTGCTCTGCAGGAACTAACAGCACGGCAAGTAACCCGATCCATCCCCGCTCTAATTCAAACAAGACCTTTGATTCATTCATTGCTCCTGCCCTGAGTCCGCTGCACACCCTAGATTTGTATGTAACGTTGGTTTTGGATGGTGCATGCAGTTGCAAATACGGGGAGCAGTGTATGTTCGTGCACACCAACTCTTAACCAATAGCAGCAGGCGAAGCCCAATCAATCCGGGTTTGGTGCCGGAAGCAGGCATCAGCCGCAGCATATTCATGCTTGTAGTTTGGTCAGGTATTAACCATGAAAGCTAAAAAATATTGCCGGCATATCATATACTTTATAAGATTGCCTCGCAAAAAATACTTTATGAGATGCTAAATCTATTAGTTACACTTGAAATCTATTGGATTCTTCAGCGGTCAGTGCCCTTGGTTATTTTATAAAAAATAGAAATTTCTTACTGAACTTCGTATTATATTTCATAGGATGCAACGATGTTTCATACCACATGTCAAAGAACTGGCAGCATAATTGCACCCTCCTTGATTTCAGAGGCATGTTAATCAATCAATTGAGCAACAACTCATTTTCGGAGGTAGTGTAGGATTATGAAAGCTTTGTTACGATTTCATAAGTTTTCTTTTCTACCCGCTTTCAGTTCTTACCCATTGCTCTGCTTTGGCATTCTGCTATCCTCTATTGTAGTTTCCTAAACCTTCAAGACTCTGTTTGTTGTGATCTATTGGTCTGCAGGATAGTGTTTAGAATATTATATCTTCCTCTCTGTGAACTATTGTTTTCCTTGTATTTGCACACTGCTAGAGCGCTGACCCTGAGGATATTTTGTGTTTTATGATATTGCTGGTCCAATAATTATGGACTTATCTGGGTTTACAAAACAAGGTTTTATGCCTAAGCTTTCTGTGCAAACATTGTTCGAAAAAATCATGTATTAATAAGAGGTAAGCTGCTGGCGTCTGTTTTTATCGGCTCTCAGTTGCAGCTGGGAATTTTCTTGACTCTAAAATATAGTTAAAATGTTTTAGGTGCAATGATGTTGTATTCTGACTTTGAACATGATACCCCATCACCATTGAACATAATACCCTGAATGTACGTGTAGTTATTATAGTGTGCTCTATTGATCCCTCCAAGAACTTTGATGCTGCAGGTAAACGATCAATGTTTCTTGTTGTGTGCTGTATGTACATACTAGCAAACATGTGGCGAGTCATTGGCAAAGCTCACCGGGTGATGAAGTGCACAGTGGATGAGGTGACCGCACTCCTCTCATAGTCGCCGCATGGTTGGAGTGAGGCATCAGAGGCATGCCACCAGCAATTTTGACGGGGTTATTACCCCTAGGTAGGCCAAGACCAGGGAGTTCCAACCCCTTTTGAAAAAAACCATACGGCCGGCTGGCCCGCGGACCGGCTGGCTCACGGACCGGCTGGCCAGCGGCCGGCTGGACCCAGGCCGGCTGACTGGCTACCGGTAGGCCTATTGCCGGCTGGCCATGGGCCAGCTGGTCAGGAGCCGGTCGCCCGTCCCCTGGCCAGCCTGCGGCCGGCCGCTCCATGGCCGGCCCTTCTGCTGACCTCTGGACAGGCACGCACCCGTCCCCTCTTACTGTGACCAAGTACACTGACAGGACGCGACCCCCACGATGGACTCCGGCGTGGCTACAGCGACCGCTGACGCGTGGGCACGCGTGGCTACAGTCCGGGCGGTCGTACCGCTGACCATCCCCGATCGAGACCCGGCAGGGCAACAGTGCCGTCACGTCGCCGTCCACTCCATTACCTGCCCCGGCGTGGCTACAGCACAGCCGGCCGTACCGCTGACTTCGGCCGACAGGCGCAAGACGACACCGCGCGGGGCGGCCCGTGCTGCGGCAGGTAGGCGCGGGCCAATAGAAGAGCCAGCTGGCGGGCCCCAGTCAGCGATGGGACCTCATAGCCGGCGGGCCCTACGGGCGATGAGACGGCCCAGCCGGTGGGACCCCTGGCCGGCTGGGGAGGCTGCCAGCCGGGTCCCCCCCTTTAGTACCTTATGAATATTGTAAGCCGGGGGGTTGGTTGCTACCTCTTGAGCTTGCGTTGGTTTTTCCCTTGAAGAGGAAAGTGTGATGCAGCAAAGTAGAGATAAGTATTTCCCTCAGTTTTGAGAACCAAGGTATCAATCCAGTAGGAGGTACAAGCAATGCCTCAATCTATGCACCTGCACAAACAATCAAACAGTTGCACCCAACGCTATAAAGGGGTTGTCAATCCCTTCACGGTCACTTGCAAGGATGAGATCTGATAGAGATAGATATAAAAGATTACTAAAAGTAAAACTAAGTAAAAGTAAATAAAATTGCAGCAAGGTATTTTTGGTATTTTTGGTTTATAGATCTGAAAATATATAATGGAAAATAGACCCGGGGGCCATAGGTTTCACTAGAGGCTTCTCTCTTAAAGAAAAATAATACGGTGGGTGAACAAATTACTGTTGAGCAATTGATAGAAAAACGCAAAGTTATGACGATATCCAAGACAATGATTATGCATATAGGCATAACGTCCGTGTCAAGTAGACCGAAACGATTCTGCATCTACTACTATTACTCCACACATCGACCGACTCCTGCCTGCATCTAGAGTATTAAGTTCATAAAGAACAGAGTAACACCTTAAGTAAGATGACATGATGTAGAGGGATAAACTCAAGCAATATGATGAAAACCCCATCTTTTTATTCTTGATGGCAACAATACAAATATGTGCCGAGCTACCCCTACTTTGTCACTGGGTAAGGACACCGCAAGATTGAACCCAAAACTAAGCACCTCTCCCATTGCAAGAACTACCGATCTAGTTGGCCAAACCAAACCAATAACTCAAAGAGAAATACAAAGATATGAAATCATGCATATAAGAATTCAGAGAAGATTCAAATAATATTCATAGATAATCTGATCATAAATCTACAATTCATCGGATCTCGACAAACATACCGCAAAAGAAGATTACATCGGATAGATCTCCAAGAACATTGAGGAGAATATGGTATTGAGGATCGGAGAGAGAGAGAAAAAGCCATCTAGCTACTAGCTATGGACCCGTAGGTCTGAGGTAGACTACTCACGCTTCATCGGAGGAGCAATGGAGTTGATGTAGAAGCCCTCCGTGATCGAATCCCCCTCCGACAGATTATCGGAAAAGGCCCCAAGATGGGATCTCACGGGAACAGAAGGTTGCGGTGGCGGAAAAGTATTTTTGTGGCTCCCTCTGATGGTTTGGGAATATATTAGAATATATAGGCGAAGAGTTAGGGTTAGAAGATCTCCAGGGGGCCCACAAGGCAGGGGGGCGCCCCCCTTAGGGCGCGCCCTGGAGGCTTGTCGTCTCCTGGCAGGTCTCCTGCCCTCCTCTCCAGGTCTGGTAGATGTCTTCTGGTCCAAGAAAATTATCGTGAAAGTTTTATTCCGTTTGGACTCCGTTTGATATTCCTTTTCTGTAAAACTCAAAAACAGGGAAAAAACAGAAACTGGCACTGGGCTCTAGGTTAATAGGTTAGTCCCAAAAATAATATAAAATAGCATATTAATGCATATAAAACATCCAAAACAGATAATATAATAGCATGGAACAATAAAAAATTATAGATACGTTGGAGACGTATCAAGCATCCCCAAGCTTAATTCCTTCTCGTCCTCGAGTAGGTAAATGATAAAAACAGAATTTTTGATGTGAAATGCTACCTAACATATTTATCCATGTAATTTTCTTTATTGTGGCATGAATATTCAGATCATAAGATTCAAAACAAAAGTATAATGTTGAGATAAAAACAATAATACTTCAAGCATACTAATAAAGCAATCGTGTCTTCTCAAAATAACATGGCCAAAGAAAGCTATCCCTACAAAATCATATAGTTTGGCTATGCTTCATCTTCATCAAACAAAGTATTAAATCATGCACAACCCCAGTTTTAGCCAAACAATTGTTTCATACTTTAGTATTTTCAAACTTTTTCAACTCTCACGCAATACATGAGCGTGAGCCATGGACATAACACTATAGGTGAAATAGAATATGGTGGTTGTGAAGAAGACAAAACAAGGAGATAGTCTCACACCAACTAGACGTATCAATGAGCTATGGAGATGCCCATCAATAGATATCAATGTGAGTGAGTAGGGATTGCCATGCAACGGATGCACTAGAGCTATAAGTGTATGAAAGCTCAGAAAAGAAACTAAGTGGGTGTGTATCCAACTCGCTTGCTCACGAAGACCTAAGGCAATTTGAGGAAGCCCATCATTGGAATATACAAGCCAAGTTCTGTAATGAAAAATTCCCACTAGTATATGAAAGTGTCAATATAGGAGACTCTATCATGAAGATCATGGTGCTACTTTGAAGCACAAGTGTGGAAAAATGATAGTAGCATTGCCCCTTCTCTCTTTTCTCTCATTTTTTTTTCTCTCTTTTTTTTGGTGGGCTTCTTTGGCCTCTTTTTTTTATTTGGGCTTCTCTGGCCTTTTTTATTTTTCATAAAGTCCGGAGACTCATCCCGACTTGTGGGGGGAATCATAGTTTCCATCATCCTTTCCTCACATGGGACAATGCTCTATAATGATGATCATCACACTTTTATTTACTTACAACTCAAAATTTACAACTCGATACTAGAACAAGATATGACTCTATATGAATGCCTCTGGCGGTGTACCGGGATATGCAATGATCTAGCGTAGCAATGACATCATCATGCTAGCTATCTTACGATCATGCTAAGCAATATGACAATGATGGTGCGTGTCATAATAAACGGAACGGTGGGAGTTGCATGGCAATATATCTCGGAATGGCTATGGAAATGCCATAATAGGTAGGTATGGTGGCTGTTTTGAGGAAGGTATATGGTGGCTGTTTTGAGGAAGGTGGGTTTAATGCACCGGCGAAAGTTGCGCGGTACTCAAGAGGCTGACAAAGGTGGAAGGGTGAGAGTGCGTATAATCCATGGACTCAACATGAGTCATAAAGAACTCACATACTTATTGCAAAAGTCTATTAGTCATCAAAACAAAGTACTACACGCATGATCCTAGGGGAAGGGTTGGTAGGAGTTAACCATCGCGCGATCCCGACCTCCACACAAAGGAAGGCAATCAATAAATAAATCATGCTCCGACTTCGTCACATAACGGTTCACTATACGTGCATGCTACGGGAATCACAAACTTTAACACAAGTATTTCTAACAATCCACAATTACTCACTAGCATGTCTCTAATATTACCATTTTTATATCTCAAAACAATCATAAGGAATCAAACTTCTCATAGTATTCAATGCACTTTTATATGAAAGTTTTTATTATATCTCTCTTGGATGCCCATCATATTAGGACTAAATTCATAACCTAAACAAATTACCATGCTGTTTAGAGACTCTTAAAATAATATAAGTCAAGCAAGAGAGTTCAACAATTTCTATAAAATAAAGCCACCGCCGTGCTCTAAAAAGATATAAGTGAAGCACTAGAGCATATTGCCTAGCTCAAAAGATATAAGTGAAGCACATAGAGTATTCTAATAAATTCACGATTCATGCGTGTCCCTCTCAAAAAGTGTGTACAGCAAGGATGATTGTGGCAAACTAAAAAGCAAAGACTCATATCATACAAGACGCTCCAAGCAAAACACATATCATGTGGTGAATAAAAATATAGCCTCAAGTAAATTTACCGATGGATTGAAGATGAAAGAGGGGATGCCTTCCGGGGCATCTCCAAGCTTAGGCTCTTGGTTGTCCTTGAATATTACCTTGGGGTGCCTTGGGTATCCCCAAGCTTAGGCTCTTGTCACTCCTTATTTCATAGTCCATCAAATCTTTACCCAAAACTTGAAAACTTCACAACACAAAACTCAACAGAAAACTCGTGAGATCCGTTAGTATAAGAAAATAAAATCACCACTTTAGGTACTGTTGTGAACTCATTCTTTATTTATATTGGTGTAATATCTACTGTATTCCAACTTCTCCATGGTTCATACCCCCCGATACTACCCATAGTTTCATCAAAATAAGCAAACAACACAAAGAAAACAGAATCTGTCTAAAACAGAATAGTCTGTAGCAATCTGTAAACTTCGAATACTTCTGTAACTCTAAAAATTCTGAAAAATTAGGACAATCTAGGCAATTTGTATATCAATCTTTTGTAAAAAATTCAGATCCAATCGACGCTTCTGTGAATTTATAAAATTCCTGGACTGGGCGTCAAAGTTTCTGTTTTTCAGCAGGATCAAATTAACTATCATCGTAGACCATCCCAAAGGTCTTACTTGGCACAAACACTAATTAAAACACTAAAACACAATTACTACAGAGGTAATAATGTGTAATTTATTCAAGAACAGAAACAAAACAAAAAACATAAAAATAAAATTGGGTTGCCTCCCAACAAACGCTATTGTTTAACGCCTCTAGCTAGGCATAACACAATAGATCTAAGTATTATCATCTTTGGTATGCAATCCATAAGTAGCTCTCATAATAGATTCATATGGTAATTTATTTTTCTTTCTTGAAAAGTGTTCCATGCCCTTCCTTAACGGAAATTGAAATCTAATGTTTCCTTCTTTCATATCAACTAGCGGAGTTACCCGCGCATTTGCGCGGCTAGATTGGATATGTACTACACTATACATCTCTTCATTTATACATGTTCTCGATGATATGATTTTGACTAATACTTTACATATGAATATGCATTTGTAATATGATTGATGGTAGTTATATGAAAAACACCACGAAGAATAAGAAAATATTAGTTTTACTTTTATATTTTATTGCATTTATGTTCATAGAAATTTTCAAATTTTTATTGTGCATATTGTTCATGGTATATGCTTTTTTGATTCATGCACCATAGATAATTGGACACCAATGAATACCTTGGTATAGTTGTTTCGGTACACCTTTTAAGAGAAATTTAAGCAGAACACGGATTAAATATCCATGGCTTACTTCTAGACATTTCACCTTTTCTCCACTTATCTCATAATTAGTGGTGTTGCTATTATAGGTTATTCCGATAGTGTGATACCATGCATCCATATGCTCCAATACATATCATCTTACTCAAAACATGACATTCCTCTATATTTACGATGAGTTGCTGCTTCCTAGAATTTAGGTTGGTGTTTCACAATAGTCTGTTGCTCTTCCAATATGCTCGTAAATAAGTGGGTCACATGGCATACATGAAAAACTTGCTTAGGGCATCTTCTATTGATTTTGATACACACACATTTACTCTTTTGATGTTCTCAAGTTAGCACTTATAGTTGTTCCTATGTCGAGTAATGGTGAATGCTTACACTCATCTTCATTCTACTCAGGTCAGACACACTCTTGCACTGCCCAACACACTCATGTTGGTACTACTCCTTTTATTTATGCATTGAAAGAAACACTGAAAGTATGTCTATACATATGAGTCATGTTATATTCACATAGTCATTCTCGCTACATCTTTCCTGCTTTTAAACAAATCCAATTGATACATTAATTAAAATAGTTGGATGGCCCCAGCAATTGCACGTCTAGATTTACTTTAAAATTTCATATTTCCTATTATTTTTCTTATTCTTATTTGGACCTGTTATCGACTATTATTTGGGTCAGGTTACTGATATATTAGTACTTATATACACTTCAAAAATGAAAATAGACATACAAAATATATAGTATACAGAAGGATGTATGTGTAGAGAAATATGATTGTGTACTTTCGTACAAAGATTTTCCATTTCAGTGCATTGGATTGCATCCAAGGACTTTTGTAAGTCAAACAAAAGATAAATTGTACTCATATATGTGTCTGTCATACAAAATCATACATTGATGTATGGCATTTTCTCTTCCACTCTGCATTCAGGGGATGTACCTTTCCATCGATAAATTTGACGGCACTTTACACTATTGGCCCATCATGCAACGCATTTATCCAGCTTCCTTCCAATGCGCCGCTGGATCAGACGACCAGCCTGGTGTCGCGCCTATAATATGCGTTAATCCGCATGGCGAGGTTTGCAGTATGAGTTGGTGGCCCTATGGTAATTAGAAATCTCTTCACTCTATCCATGAACGTCTTACATATTTCTTCCTTGTAGTCCATCAAGGGAATAGTACTATGTTTGGAAGCGAGCCTATAATATGCGAGAACTTGAACCAATATACAACATGCGAGGTCTTGTGTGATATCGTTTTGTGTACTAATCGTTTGCCCCCTGTCAAAATTAAAAGGTTTTGATTGCCACTACTTTAGCATCAGTACATCCACCTGTTACAAATTAAAAGTCACCGTTGAATAGAAATGAAATATATGCTAGAACATATGCCCAAAAGAATGCCATCTATTTGTTTGACAATGTACATAAATTTACAATACGAGTTGACCCGAGAAAATGAAAACACGCTAAAAATTATTGCATAAAAGCAAAACATTAGGAATTTCATTCGGCAGACCTTTGTTATAGCAGATTATAATCATTGGATGTACAAAATTGTATCTAAACACCATATAACCATTGATTCTTAATCAAATGGAATCCATACCAAATAATCCAATGCACTGGCCATCCATGTGAAAAATAGGTAGTTCTCTCAAAACTAAATTATCTCATAACATGCATGACCCATGAAGGATCAATCAGCTTACATGCGTAGGCAAGAGAGAGATCGATGAAAGCACCTGTGTGTTCTGCTAGGCCGAAGCTTGTAATCGTGTTTGTCCTATGACTCGATTTCAATACGCGACCACGATGGCGAGTTAGTGACAAAGCGTCCACGTTCCTGTCCCGTGACATGTGCCTTTGTCGCTGCTATCGCAAACATGCAGGTTTAGTTTACAATCATAAACATACATCAAATAGCTAAATAGACGATGCTTTAATCAACTGCACCATCAGTTCCTGCTCATGTAGGCCAAGTGCACAACCAAATACGTCTTGTATTAAACCATAGACAGCCGCTTGTGTCCCAGCAGCCTCATCGTCATCGGTATTGCGCCAACGTACCGGCCAGATTGCGTAGAACATGAAGTGGTCACATGCATTGGCTTGTTGGTTCGATCTAGAAAATCATTACGTCCCAGCAGTCTCAGCTCCGTGCGGGCATGTGGTTTCCATCTAGAGAATCAATACGTTTCCAACTCATAATTTATTTATTTTGTTTGATCCGCAGCTCATAATCTCATAATGATTTTGACTTGCCTATGTACGTACGTTTTTTTTTGAACACAGTACAGACGCAAGCGCTCATATACACGCGCATACACTCATCCACATGAACGCACATACGCACACCCTACCCCTATGAGCACCTTCGAGAGACTGAGCCGGCATATCATCTTGAAATTTACGAAGTCACCGTAGGCACCTCGTCGTCGACGGGAACGTCTCCTCCCACTGAATGCACATCGCCGGAAATCGTGAAATAAATCCAAGAATAAATGCGAGCACCAGGATTTGAACCCTGGTGGGCTGGGAATACCACAGTACCTATTTTACATCGGACTTACACGGCGAGACGGTCGTGATGTTAAAAAAACTTGCTTTTCCTAAAAAAACCATGAATTGGCTGATGTAATCAATAATATCAATGCGTGCAATCTTCCCTAAGGGACTGGGATTAGGCAGCGTGAGTTTCTTTAAAAAAGATTTCTAAAAAGTTGCCTTTGTATTTTTTCTTTAATAATCGGTGTATCTCGTTTTGACAGCATGAGAGACCTTTTTTTGCATCGAGCAGCGTGAGAGACCTAATTAGTAACGTTTGCAAATTCCTTCCGCTCATGCATTATTCTTATGTATTACGGTAAATTTATATACCTTGTATATGACACGTGACACGTCAACTTATTTGTACATTATAATATTTGTATGTAACGCTACACTTTTATTCTAACATGTCATTGTCTAATCATAACTGTTGATACATCTTATTTTTATAGTGTCAAATCATCACCGTTCGTTTTCTATCGTTTTAAGTATATAATAGATAATTGCACCAATCATTCTAAGAAAAGGTCTATAAAGAATAATAGGACATGTATGATTGCAATCTATATCAAGAACAATGAAATCTACGGGCACATAATTCCTATTTGCAGCAATAAGAACATCATTAATCCTTCCCATAGGTTTCTTTATAGTGGAATCCGCAAGATGCAAATTTAAGGAGCAATCATCAAATTCACGGAAACCTAGCACATCACATAAAGTTTTCGGAATAGTGGAAACGCTAGCACCCAAATCACACAAAGCATGGCACTCATAATCTTTAATTTTAATCTTAATAGTAGGTTCCCACTCATCATAAAGCTTCCTAGGTATATAAACTTCCAACTCAAGTTTTTCTTCAAAGGATTTCATCATAGCATCAACGATATGTTTAGTAAAAGCTTTATTTTGATTATAAGCATGAGGAGAATTCAACATGGATTGCAACAAGGAAATACAATCTGTCAAAGAACAATTATCATAATTAAAATCCTTGAAATCCAAAGGAGTGGGTTCATTGCTACTTAAAGTTTTGACCTCTTCAATCCTACTTTTATCAATTTTTGCATCAAGATCTATAAACTCCGAATCATTGGGACGCCTTCTAATTAAAGTTGACTTATCTCCAGTCCCATCTTTATCAAGATTTATATTAGAAAACAAAGATTCAATAGGAGTCACATCAATCACTTTAAGATCATCATTATTTTCACGAGAAATCGAAGAACACGCTTTTACTAACAATTCTCGCTTAGCACGCATCCTAGCGGTTCTTTCTTTACATTCATCCATAGAAATTCTCATTGTCGGATTTCGGGCTTCGCAAAACCCTCAAGATTCGAACACAGGGGCGTGTGCGAAGTTCCCCTGCAGCCTCGCCCTACCTAGCTCGCTACTCGATGGATACGACGGCAAACTCGCACGATGACGAGGAAGAGGATGAACACGGTAGTTTACCCAGGTTCGGGCCGCTGCGAAGCGTAATACCATACTCCTGCTTTGGTGGATTGCCTCTCGTGGAGGTATGGTGGATGAACTAGTACAATGTTCAGGAGCCTCGTGAGGGGGCTCCTGAGGTGTTCTCGACCCTCTTCTCCTTTGTGTTGGATGGGGTGGATCGACTGGTTCGCCGATCCCCCTCTACGGTGCAGCTTAGCCTCTATATATAGCGGTGGCCCGGGTCCTCTTCCCTTATCTCAATGGCGGGAAGGGATCCCACAACGGCCAAATTTGAAGGGGGACAGGAGTACACCCCCGCCCTGTCCAAAGGTGGTCTTCGCCTGCAAAGTAGCTGTCGACGACGCAGAGGTGGGTTCGGCGATGACATCCGTCCTGCGGGGCTCGTGGTCGTGGTCTTGTTACACCGGAATGGAAACCTTTGGGGGATGCTTTGGGAACCCGCGTACGTCCTTGCCCCCTTTGCACCAAAGGGGAAACTGCTCCGCCTGGCGCGCTGGCGCCCGCCTGTCCTTCCTTGCGTCACCCTTGACTCCTGAAGCCGGGTCCTGCATAGAGATCTCCGCCGCTCCGGAGGGGGCCTGGGGAGGCCCATCCCTTGCCGGTCTTGTAGCTGCTCCTCCTCGCGAGCCTAGGGTCCTCACGAGGGCCTTGTCTTGAGTGGGGTTACGCCTGGCTGTGCTTGGCTGATGAAGTGGGCCACGCCTTGGGCCGTAGGCAGGCAGGTCTGGGTACCCCCGTTCCCAGAACGCCGACAGTAGCCCCCGGGCCCAAGGCGCGCTCGAGCTGGCTTCTAGGCGAAGCCGTGAGGGTGGCCCGAAGCGCCGCGGGCCCCAAACGCCTGCGGGCCAGGCTTTACACGCGTCGAGCGCCTGGGCGGCGACGCCTCCACTCCCCGAGGGTGTCAGGAAACGCTCCAAGTCAAATTGACACGACGCCCGCGTGCAGCGCCGGCCATCATTGCCCTTCCTTGAATGGTGATGTTGCTTCGGGCCTCTACTCCTCGAGCCACGCGGATGTGACCCTTCAGTCGACAGGAGAGGCGACGCGGATGGTACTGCGCTGATCGAACTGCTTCGCGGCGCCCGAGAGGCGCACGACGCCTGCTCTCCCACGATGCCTCGCGGTTGCAGTTACGCCTATAAATCCGCCCCGCCCTGGCAGGGGGGGCATTGCGGTCTCGAAGTATCTTCCTGCTTCCATCGCCCCGCCGAGAAAGCCCTCTCTCTTCTCAGCTTCTCCCCTTCCATGGCGTCTGGAGGAAGCGCAGGGGGCGCGGGGAAACGCGCGGCACCGCCGGCTCCGTCGCCCTCCTCCGGAGGCAGCGGCGGGGGGCCTTCGGGGTCGGCGCAAACTCGCCGGCGCTGGGCCATGGTCGACGAGTGAGTACTCCGCCGCCTTTCTCCTCTTTTAGTTGTCTTGCCCAATGCTCCGTACCTGATCTTCTCCTTCCTCCAGGGCGCCCGTGGTCAAGAAGCGCAAGCTCGGCGAGCTCTAGGAGGAGGTGGACGCGCTGCGGGCCCAGCTGGCGACCGCCGAGGCCGCCTTCCAGGCCGCCCTCAGGGGCGAGGCGGAGGCCAGGGCGGAGCTGGCGTCCCTCTAGGCCCAGGTGAAGGAGGCGGCCGACGCCGTGCAGGCCGCCCAGGACGAGGCGGCACATGCCAGGATGATGGAGTCCCAGCGCGCCAAGCAGTACCTCGGCATCTCCAGCCGTGCGGCCGGCGCGGTGAACCGGTTTGTCGGGGACGCCCCCGCGCTGTCGAGCGTGCGCGGCGACGGGGGCTACCTCGACTTCTTCCAGAAGGTGGTGGAGGCGCTGGAGACCGGCGTCTCCCGCGCGAACGCGGACAACGAGTCCGACGCGCGCGACCTCCTGGACCTTGCCTTGACGCTCGTCTTCTCCAACCTTCGCCGCCTCGCTCTGCAGCTCGACCTCCGGCGTGTCAGCGAGCGGGTGCCCGACGGGCTCCAGCGCCCCCTTCGGGACGAGGTGCGCCCGCACGTGGAGGCCCTGGTGGAGCGGTTCATCCAGGTGCCCGCCTCCAGCGGGGAGGACGATTCCGACGCCGGGGCGGCCGGTGGCGCGGGCGGTGATGGCGACTTCTCCTCCTAGGCATCTCTTGCTTCCCTTTCGTGGTTCCTGTAACGTTCCAAGAAAAATTCGGCCCCGGTGGGCATTAATCTTTTGCATGTTACCTTTGCCTTCTTGTTTTTCTTCTCTTGAATCGCCGATCGCTCGCTTGCCGCGACGTGACTTAGTTTCTCCGCGCAGGGCCCAGCGCCTCTGCCGACGCGGCCCGGTGATGGCAGACGGTAGGACCCTCGCGAGGCTTTCTCTCCCGAGGGGCAACTCGTGGCTGCTATCCCCCCCGGGTTCCTGGCCTTGCAGCTCGTCGTGATGGGGCCCCTCCCTTCGTGCCGTTTTTCCTGTCGCCTCGGTCCTCATGGGTCTCGGTAGCCGCGCGTGGTGGCCGGTAGTACCTGCATCCTTGCATTAGTGTGCATAACCCTTATCCCGCCCCCGGGTCGTCATTAGGTCAGGAGGCTCTTGCTTGGTTCGGCAGTGTACTTAGCTTGTTGGGCGGTGACGATCTCGTGCGTCGCGAGGTGCGGTTGGGTTACCCCGATGGCCCGCGATCCCTCCTGGGACGCTTCCTCCTTCTTTGTGGGACGGTTTGGGGCCCCTTTCGGTACTCTGTGTCTGCAGGCCCCAGTCCTGCACATTTCCCCACCACCGTTAGGTACGACCGGATCACCTGGACGCACTTCACGGGGCGAGGCCCCGACACCCTTGATGCCGACCGGATCACCAAGGACGACATCAAGGGGGGCGAGTGGCTATATGACCGGTAAGGCTCCTGAGGCGTGTTGCTCAGGAGCCCCCCTTGACGCTCAAGCGACTCTACGTCGACAGGTCCCAGTCCCGCACATTTCCCCACCACCGTTAGGTACGACCGGATCACCTGGACGCACTTCACTTGGCGAGGCCTCGTCACCCTTGATGCCGACCGGATCACCAAGGACGACACCAAGGGGGACGAGTGGCTATATGACCGGTAAGGCTCCTGAGGCGTGATGCTTAGGAGCCCCCTTTGACGCTCGAGCGATCCCCATTCCGTCCTGACGGATGCTGCCTCAGGAGGCCCTGGGGCCTCCCGAGACTCCATGTTGCGGTGCCGCGCTGCGGTCGGAGCCCCCGAGCGGGGGTCGATAGCCTAAAGATGCGGGTCCCTGAGGCGACAGGGCCTTGCTAACCAGCCCCGAGGTGCCTCGGGGAGGCCAAGGGCGCACGGCTCCTTGCGAAACACCAATCCAGAAAGAGAGAACTCAAGACCGGAAAAACGGGAGAACAAAGAGAGAAAAATCCCCGCCGCTTTTTCTTTTAAATATAAAGTTGCGAAATCTTCAAACTTCATTCCAAAAGGCAGCGATTCGAACACCAAAAAGAAGCAAGCAACGGCCGCGTCCGGCCCCTAGGCTAGTTTTTGCCTTCGTCTTCCCCCAGCGCTGAGCGTAGGGCATCCACGTTGCATGGGCATAGCCATTGGAGGGCAGTGTTGTCTTGTCCGCCAGCGCGGAGCTGTGGCTTCCACATTGCGTGGGAAGGAACCCCTCCGCGTCCTCGGGGGCTCCGGGCGTATACAGCCCACTCATTATTACGTGAGAGTGTCACGGCCGTAGATAGCTGGGCAAGTCCCCAGGCGCGTGGCCTGGTGGCTCCCAACTCCGTCAAAAACCATCCCGCGCATTTCTGCTCGGTTGCGCGCCCTTATGACCCAAACCCGAATACGTCGTTCCCCGCGCGACCGCAAGATTGCGCTCCCGCGGCCCAAACATGAGCACGATGCATCCGGCGCAGCCATAAGGGTGTTTTGTCGATGAAGCCGCCTCGTGAAGCGTCCGTGCGCCGCCCGGACAACGTCTTGAGATCCTCGTGAGGCCCAGCCTCCCGAGGCCGTGCCGGCGCTGCAGTTGCCGCGGGTGGCCTGCGCTGTTTGAGTCTTGCTGCTCCCCCTAGGCCATCACTCCTGAGGCCTCGGGGCTTGGTTTGGCGTCGCTTGCCCGCGAGGGCACCGGCTTGCGCCGCGCCCCGCGGGCCCGGGGGCGCCCTCCCGCTTCCTCCCGCTTGCTTCGTCCAGGCCCGGTGCTCCGTCGACGGAAGCCCCCAGGCCCGGCTCGGGGAGGACGCCCAGGGTGCTCCTTACTCTTGGGGGGTGCTGGCGCCTGCGGCGGGCGCCTGACCCACCCCACCGTCAGGCGGTACGACATAGCATGGTACATAGGGCTCCACATAAGAGCTCGGTCCTCCTCCTGAGCCGTCTGACGGGGCGCCGGGGACGGCCCCTCCTGGCGGCGGCGGGAGGCCTCCCTGTGCGCGTCGCTCGCAGACCCTCCTGCGACGGGCCTCAGAGCGGAGTTGCTTACCTCTGCCACCGCCGTTGGGTGGGCCGCGCGTCTCCTGGTGTGGATTGCTTCCTCGGCGACCTGATGCGCCTTCGCCGTTGTTGCTTGTTTGTCCGGACGCCTGCGCCGCTTGCTCATTGTGCCGGATGGCGCGCTCCCGCCTGGTCAACCCAGGCTGTTGAAGGTCCACCGGGTCATGGAGGCGCGTGTTGGTGTGCGCGCGGGGCGCCCCGTTGTTTCCTCCGTGCGCTTGGTCGTCGTGGCCGGGCTGCGCCCTGAGACCGGTCACCGGGATCCAAAGGAGATGGAGCACGGCGTGAGGCGGGCCCCGCTCGGGCTCTCCCAGTGCCGGAGGGGGCACGCCGCCGGCGGGCTCGGGAACGGGCGCAACGGACGAGCCCCCAGCGCCTGACGCCTGCAGACTTGAAGAAGAATGAGAAGCCATGGCCCTCTGCGCGACGGTGACCAGCTTTGCAACGTGGTCGGCCCATGCGTCGAAGCCCCCGTGCGTCGGGCGGTGGCGGAGCATTTCGCTTGCCAGCAGTAGCGCATCATGCGCGTCGAGGTCCCCCACGTAGGTGCGGCGCGTCGCCGGTGCTGAGGGCGCTGCCCGCCCGCCGTGTGCTTAGGCGGAGCGAGAGGCGGCGACGGTGGAGACGATGCTGGTGGCTTGATACTGGCCGCCCAGTACTACACCGCCAGGGCGTGGGCCTCCGGCGGCAGCGGCGGGGTTGATGGAAGCTGAGCCGCTGCGGCCGGGGGAGGCTTGTTGGGCGCCGGCCATCGGAGCGGTGGAGCATGGGACGAGCGAAGCTTGGAGAAGACTCCGACACGCCCCCTACCTGGCGCGCCAAATGTCGGATTTCGGGCTCCGCAAAACCCTCAAGATTCGAACACAGGGGCGTGTGCGAAGTTCCCCTGCAGCCTCGCCCTACCTAGCTCGCTACTCGATGGATACGACGGCAAACTCGCACGATGACGAGGAAGAGGATGAACACGGTAGTATACCCAGGTTCGGGCCGCTGCGAAGCATAATACCGTACTCCTGCTTTGGTGGATTGCCTCTCGTGGAGGTATGGTGGATGAACTAGTACAATGTTCAGGAGCCTCGTGAGGGGGCTCCTGAGGTGTTCTCGGCCCTCTTCTCCTTTGTGTTGGATGGGGTGGATCGACTGGTTCGCCGATCCCCCTCTACGGTGCAGCTTAGCCTCTATATATAGCGGTGACCCGGGTCCTCTTCCCTTATCTCAATGGCGGGAAGGGATCCCACAACGGTCAAATTTGAAGGGGGACAGGAGTACACCCCCGCCCTGTCCAAAGGTGGTCTTCGCCTGCAAAGTAGCTGTCGACGACGCAGAGGTGGGCTCGGCGATGACATCCGTCCTGCGGGGCTCGTGGTCGTGGTTTTGTTACACCGGAATGGAAACCTTTGGGGGATGCTTTGGGAACCCGCGTACGTCCTTGCCCCCTTTGCACCAAAGGGGAAACTGCTCCACCTGGCGCGCTGGCGCCCGCCTGTCCTTCCTTGCGTCACCCTTGACTCCTGAAGCCGGGTCCTGCATAGAGATCTCCGCCGCTCCGGAGGGGGCCTGGGGAGGCCCATCCCTTGCCTGTCTTGTAGCTGCTCCTCCTCACGAGCCTAGGGTCCTCGCGAGGGCCTTGTCTTGAGTGGGGTTACGCCTGGCTGTGCTTGGCTGATGAAGTGGGCCACGCACTGGGCCGCAGGCAGGCAGGTCTGGGTACCCCCATTCCCAGAACGCCGACACTCATAGCTTTTAGAGACTCATTAATATCATGCTTGGGTGGAATAGATCTAATTTTCAAAGAATCAATCTCAAGAGAAATTCTATCAACGTTCCTAGCCAAATCATCAATCTTGAGCAATTTTTCTTCAATCATAGCATTGAAAACCTTTTGCGAACTAATAAATTATTTAATATTATTCTCAAGATCAGAGGGTATCTTATTATAATTTCCATAAGAATTGTTGTAGGAATTACCATAATTATTAGAGGAATTACTAGGAAACGGCCTAGGGTTGAAATTACCTCTATACGCATTATTACCAAAATTGTTCCTACCAACAAAATTCACATCCATAGATTCATTATTATTTCCAATCAAAGAAGACAAAGGCATATCATTAGGATCAATAGGAGCACTCTTACTAGCAAACAATTTCATTAATTCATCCATCTTTCCACTCAAAGTATTTATTTCTTCAATTGCATGCACCTTTTTACTAGCAGGAGATCTTTCGGTATGCCATTGAGAGTAATTTGCCATAATATTATCTAGGAGTTTAGTAGCTTCTCCTAACGGGATTTCCATAAAAGTACCACCCGCGGCGGAATCTAAAAGATTTCTAGATGCAAAATTCAATCCCGCATAAAAAAATTGTATAATCATCCATAAACTCAAACCATGCACGGGACAATTTCTAATCATTAATTTCATCCTCTCCCAAGATTGTGCAACATGCTCATGATCAAGTTGCTTAAAATTCATTATATCATTCCTAAGGGAGATGATCTTAGCGGGCGGAAAGTACTTGGAAATAAAAGCATCTTTACACTTATTCCATGAATCAATACTATTTTTAGGCAAAGATGTAAACCAAGTTTTAGCACGATCTCGTAGTGAGAACGGAAATTGCTTCAATTTAACAATATCATTATCCACATCTTTCTTCTTTTGCATATCACACAATTCAACGAAAGTATTTATATGGGATGCGGCATCTTCACTAGGAAGGCCGGAAAATTGTTCTTTCATAACAAGATTCAGCAAAGCGGCATTAATTTCATAAGATTCCGCACTAGTGGCGGGAGCAATCAGAGTACTAATAAAGTCATTATTATTAGTATTGGAGAAATCACACAACTTGGTATTCTCTTGAGTCATTGTGACAAAGCAAGCAATCTAGCACACAAGCAAACAAAAAGCAAACGAAAAGACGAACGGAAGAAGGGCGAATAAAAAGGCAAATCTTTTTGGTTTTTCTGAAAATCATTTTAGAAGTGGGGGAGAGGAAAACGAGAGGCAAATGGCAAATAATGTAATTGCAAAAGATGAGTTTATGATGGGTACTTGGTAGGCTTGATGTAGACCTCTCCGGCAACCACGCCAGAAATTGGCAAGTTGACGGGAGAGTTCTTGTCTTGACTTGCTATGTATCCTCCCCGGCAACGGCGCCAAAAATTGGCAAGTCGACGAGAGAGTTCTTGTCTTGACTTGCTATGTATCCTCCCCGGCAACGGCGCCAGAAATTCTTCCTGCTACTTCTTGAGCTTGCGTTGGTTTTTCCCTTGAAGAGGAAAGGGTGATGCAGCAAAGTAGAGATAAGTATTTCCCTTAGTTTTGAGAACCAAGGTATCAATCCAGTAGGAGGTAAAAGCAATGCCCCAATCTATGCACCTGCACAAAACAATCAAACACTTGCACCCAACGCTATAAAGGGGTTGTCAATCCCTTCACGGTCACTTGCAAGGATGAGATCTGATAGAGATAGATATAAAAGATTACTAAAAGTAAAACTAAATAAATTTGCAGCAAGGTATTTTTGGTATTTTTGGTTTATAGATCTGAAAATATATAATGGAAAATAGACCCGGGGGCCATAGGTTTCACTAGAGGCTTCTCTCTTGAAGGAAAATAATACGGTGGGTGAACAAATTACTATCGAGCAATTGATAGAAAAGCACAAAGTTATGACGATATCCAAGGCAATGATTATGCATATAGGCATCACGTCCGTGTCAAGTAGACCGAAACGATTCTGCATCTACTACTATTACTCCACACATCGATCGACTCCTGCCTGCATCTAGAGTATTAAGTTCATAAAGAACAGAGTAACGCCTTAAGTAAGATGACATGATGTAGAGGGATAAACTCAAGCAATATGATGAAAACCCCACCTTTTTATCCTTGATGGCAACAATACAAATACGTGCCTCGCTACCCCTACTTTGTCACTGGGTGAGGACACCGCAAGATTGAACCCAAAACTAAGCACCTCTCCCATTGCAAGAACTACCGATCTAGTTGGCCAAAACAAACCAACAACTCGAATATAAATACAAAGATATGAAATCATGCATATAAGAATTTAGAGAAGATTCAAATAATATTCATAGATAATCTGATCATAAATCCACAATTCATCGGATCTCGACAAACACACCGCAAAGGAAGATTAGATCGGATAGATCTCCAAGAACATCGGGGAGAACATGGTATTGAGGATCGGAGAGAGAGAAAAAGCCATCTAGCTACTAGCTATGGACCCGTAGGTCTGAGGTAGACTACTCACGCTTCATCGAAGGAGCAATGAAGTTGCTATAGAAGCCCTCCGTGATCGAATCCCCCTCCGGCAGATTACCGGAAAAGGCCCCAAGATGGGATCTCACGGGAACAGAAGGTTGCGGCGGCGGAAAAGTATTTTTGTGGCTCCCTCTGATGGTTTGGGAATATATGGGAATATATAGGCGAAGAGTTAGGGTTAGAAGATCTCCAGGGGGCCCACAAGCCAGGGGGGCGCCCCCCCTAGGACGCGCCCTGGAGGCTTGTCGTCTCCTGGCAGGTCTCCTGCCCTCCTCTCCAGGTCTGTAGATGTCTTCTGGTCCAAGAAAAAGCATCATGAAAGTTTTATTCCGTTTGGACTCCGTTTGATATTCCTTTTCTGTAAAACTCAAAAACAGGGAAAAAACAGAAACTGACACTGGGATCTAGGTTAATAGGTTAGTCCCAAAAATAATATAAAATAGCATATTAATGCATATAAAACATCCAAAACAGATAATATAATAGCATGGAACAATCAAAAATTATAGATACGTTGGAGACGTATCATTGGTCTATAAAACCCCCCGAGGCCCCCATGCATCAGGCAGAGACTAAGGCATTCTCCCCATCTCATACTCTCACTCTCAGGTAGCAAGGGAAGAGGAGCCGGCCGCTCCTTCTTCCTCCCCTAGACATCAGCTCAAGGAGCACCATTGTAACATCAACCACCATTCAACTAGACAAGCAGGACTAGGGGTGTTACCTCCCACGGAGGGCCCCGAACCTGGGTACATCGTGTGTCCCTCACCGCTTGTGCCCAATCCCGCTCCCGGAGTCCGCCGGCGTCCTTCGGCCCCAACCACTCTCGATAAGCCACCCCATGGCATCTGTCGTGAGAAAACGACGACAGTTGGCGCCCACCGTGGGACCGTCCGCGGCGCCGGCCGGAGTCACGCTCCGGCGGGACCCTTCACCACCTTCCCCGGCCGCCCCGCGTCCGGGCGGAGCTGCACGCTCGTGGGGCTTGCTCCCACGGGGCGGGACCCCGTTCCCGCCAGCCCTGTGGGTGACGCTGCCGCCCTCTCCGACGGGCGGCGCGGCGGCGACCCTCTGTTCGATGTCGTCATCCTCACCGAGCGCCTCGGCGGGCTGAGCCTCGCCGACGAGCCAGCTGCCGACGAGTACCCTAGCCAGGTGCTCGACTGCCTCGACCCGCCCTCGTTCGTGGGCACGCTCACCCCGGGCGATGCCAACGACTCCCGCGTCCGCGCGGGGGTGTTGGCCACCGGATCCTCCACGACCTCCGGCCACGTCAGGGCGAAGGCGGAGGCGGCCGCCGCGGCCACCCGCGCCGGCACCTCCGACCCCTCGGCTCCGTGCTTCGGGGCCTCAGCACTCCCGTCGCGCCTACAATGAACCCAGCCATGGCTACGGCCGAGCTGGAAGCTGCTCGCCGGCTGCTACTCAACGAGGCGACCACGCTCGCCACCACCAAGCGCCGGATGGAGTCCGCGCAGCGCGAGTATAACTCCGCCTACGCCCTCACCCCCGCCGGTAACGAGCCTAGCCGGCGTGGTGACGTCCGCAACCGCGGCCGTGTGGTCGCGGAAATCCTCGGTGGCAGGCTTCCCACCTACGACACACCGGCTGCCAACCTGAGGGCCGCCCAGGTGGCCTACGCCGACCTCGCCGACCTGGTGGGCGAAGAGCGAGAGCAGCAGGACCGGCACATCCAAGACCTCATCGCCACTGCCAACGCCCAGCAGGCCCGGCTCGATGACGCCTGCGCCGGCTCCGAAATTCCCATCCCCGAGGGGGACGCCCCGCCAACAGCTGGCCAGCGCCAGCCGGTCCAGCAAGCCTCTTCCCCCCGCGGCTCCGGCCGGCGGGGCACTGGGTCTCATAACGGACGGTCCCGGCTGAGAGACGAGCTGCCGGCCGTCAACAGCCGGCGCAACGACGCTCCGGCTGGCGGCAGCCGGCGCAGCCTGGACCATACCCTGCCCCCGCGAAGGGAGCGCGCGCACTCGCCAACCCCGGCTGTCCGTCCCGAGCTCGCTGCTCGGTTCGGTCCGCGCGTCCCGCGGAGCGAGAACGACGCCCGGACCCGCATCGACCGACTGGCGCAATCCGCCCTCCTGGAGGAGGAGGGTTCGATCGGCCCGGCGTGCTTTGGCCCTCGGATGCGCAACGAGCCGTTCCCAACCGGCTTCACGCTCCCTCGCGACACCCCGAAGTACAACGGCACGGCCAAACCGGAGGACTGGCTGGTCGACTACACCACCGCGGTCGGCATAGCCAGGGGGAGCAAGCGCGTCGCCGTGCGCTACGCCCCCCTCATGTTGATCGGCTCAGCTCGGACCTGGCTCAACAGCCTGTCGGCCGGCAGCGTCAACATCTGGACGGACTTTGAGGAGGCTTTCGTCCGCAACTTCACCGGTACCTACAAGCGGCCCGGCCAGCCCCGCGAGCTGGCCATGTGCGTCCAGGGGGCAGACGAGCCCCTCTGCGACTACCTCACGTGCTGGACCGAGCTCCGCAACTCCTACGAGGGGGTACACGAGGTGCAGGCCATCCAGTACTTCATCGAGGGCTGCCGCGACGGCACTCACCTCAAGCCCAAGCTCCTGTGCTCTGAGCCGGCGACCCTGGCGGATCTGATGGCCAAGGCAGACAAGTACGCCACGGCCGACTCCGCAATGCGGATGAAGGTCACCGTACCAGCCAAGCCAACCCCGCCGCCTGCCGCGCCGCGGGCGGCTGCCGACAACCGGTAGCAGCAGAACAACAAGCGCAAAACCGAACAGCCGGATTCCCGCTATGGGAGCCGGCACGTCGCCACTATCGAGGAAGAGCAGCCGGCCGCCCAGGCCTCCAGCCAGCGCCAGCGGACCGGCAAGGCCGCCTGGCAGCCCAAGCTCACCTTTGAGCAGATGCTCGATGCGCCATGCAAAATGCACTCCGGGGCGAAGCCGGCCACGCACACGATGCGGTAGTGCAGCTTCTCCCAGCGGCTGGCCCGAGGAGAGGGCCTTCCGGTTCCTCCGCCTCTGGTTCCCCGCGCGCCGGCTCCGGCTCCGGCCCAGCCACCCACACTGGCTCCGGCTGCCAACAACGGCCGCCTCCATGACCAGTTCCCCGACCAGGACGGGGCCTACGTCATCTTCACCGGCGATGGAACCGACAAGCACAGCGTGCGCCAGCGCCGGCACGAGGTCAACGCCACCGTTCCCTCGGTCCCCCAGTTCATGCACTGGTCCGAGAAGCCGGTTACCTGGAGCCGGGCGAACCACCCGGCCATAATGCCAAACCCCAGCAGCTATGCCCTCGTCCTCGATCCACCATCGCCTCCGAGAGGCTCACCTGCCGCTTATCGCGGGTGCTAATCGACGGGGGCAGCAGCATCAACATCCTCTACCGGGACACGCTGCTCAAACAGGGGCTCAGGGAGAAAGACCTGCTGGCGAGCCGGACGGTCTTCTACGGCATCGTGCCGGGAAAGTCCTGCACCCCCATCGGCAAGATCGAGCTCGACGTCCTCTTCGGCAACAAGAGCCACTTCCGCCGCGAACCGGTATGGTTCGAGGTGGTGGACCTCGACAGTCCTTACCACGCGTTGTTGGGCAGGCCGGCCCTCGTCAAGTTCATGGCGGTACCCCATTACGCCTACCTCAAGCTCAAGATGCCGGGCCCTAAGGGCATCATCACCATCGATGGCGACTACAAGAAGTCGATCGAGGGCGCGCGCGACAGCAGCCGGCAGGCCGAGGCCCTGGAGATAGCGGAGGAGAGGCGACAGCTCGACCGGCTCGTGGCTCATGCCTCGGGCTAGCCGGCCGTGCCGGCTCCTCTATCCCAGTCAAACAACGAAGCGTCGTTCCAGCCGTCCAAGGACACCAAGCAGGTGCCACTCGACCCGGCCAACCCCAAGCAGTGCGTCACCATCGGTGCCCACCTCGACAACAAATAGGAAGGCGAGCTCGTCGACTTCCTCCGTGAGAATCGGGACATCTTCGCATGGTCTCCAAAAGACATTCCAGGTGTTCCAAGGAAGTTCGCCGAGCACAAACTTCATGTGCGGCCGGATGCCAAGCCGGTCAAGCAACCCCTGCGCCGTTTCTTCGAGGAGAAGCGGCGTACTATAGGAGAAGAGATCGCCCGTCTGCTCGCCGCCGGCTTCATCATGGAAGTGTTCCACCCGGACTGGCTAGCCAACCCAGTCCTGGTGCTGAAGAAAAACAAGACCTGGCGCATGTGTATCGACTACACCAGCCTGAACAAGACCTGTCCCAAGAATCCTTTCGCCCTGCCCCGGATCGATCAAGTCATCGACTCCACGGCCGGCTGTGACCTGCTGTCTTTCCTGGACGCCTATTCCGGCTACCACCAGATCAAACTGGATCCAGCCGACCGGCTGAAAACCTCCTTCATCACCCCTTTCGGGGCCTACTGCTACATCACCATGTCCTTCGGCCTGAAGAACGCGGGCGCTACCTTCCAGCGCTGCATGCAGAAGTGTCTCCTGCCCCAGATCGGCAGGAACGTCCACGTCTACGTGGACGACATCGTCGTCAAGACCAAGAAGCATTTCAGCCTCCTTGACGATCTCCGGGAGACCTTCGCTAACCTGCGCGAATACAAGATCAAGCTCAACCCGGAGAAGTGTGTTTTTGGCATGCCAGCCAGCTAGCTCCTGGGTTTCTTCGTGTCCTCCCGCGGCATCGAGGCTAACCCGGAGAGGATCAGAGCCATCGAGCGCATGCACAAGCCGGCCAAGCTCCGCGACGTCCAGAAGTTTGCCGGTTGCCTCGCCTTGCTCAGCCGGTTCGTCAGCCGGCTGGGCGAGAAGGCACTACCCCTCTACCAGCTCATGCGGAAGACGCCCAAGTTCGAGTGGACCGACCAGGCGGACGAGGCATTCCGCCACCTCAAGCGCGCGCTCTCTAGCGCTCCCGTCCTGGTGGCTCCAGCTGAGAAGGATCCAATGCTCGCGTACATCGTGGCAACCACCCGCGTGATCAGCGTCGTTCTGGTAGTGGAGCGGCCGGAGGAAGGCAGGGCGTTGCCGGTCCAGCGCCCCGTCTATTACCTCAGCGAGGTCCTCTCCGCCTCCAAGCAAAACTACCCCGACTACCAGAAGATGTGCTACGGCATATACTTCGCCGCCAAGAAGGTCAAGCAGTACTTCCAGGAGCACACCATCACCGTGGTGAGCACGGCGCCGCTCGGCGAGATCATGAGCGGCCGGGACGCCACCGGACGGATCGCCAAATGCGCCATCGCCCTCGCCGACTACGAGATTCGGTACAAGCCGCGCACCTCCATCAAGTCGCAGACGATGGCCGACTTTCTCGTCGACTGGGCCGAAACCCAGTTCGTGCCGCCTCCCCCGGACTCCACGCATTGGCGCATGCACTTCGACGGCTCGAAGATGCGAACCGGCCTGGGAGCCGGCATCGTCTTGTCATCCCCAAAGGGGGACCAGCTCAAGTACGCACTCCAGATCCTCTTCGCCGCCTCCAACAACGTGGCCGAGTACGAGGCGCTCGTCCACGGCCTCCGGCTCGCCAAGGAAATCGGGATCCGGTGCATCCTCGGTTTTGGCAACTCCGACCTCGTGGTGCAACAGGTCTCTGGCGAATGGGATGCCAGGGACGCCAACATGGCCAGCTATCGCTTCCTCGTCCAGCAGCTCACCGGTTCCTTCGAGGGCTGTGAGTTCCACCACGTCCCCCGGGTGGACAATGAGGCGGCCGATACGTTGGCAAAGACCGGCTCCACCCGGCAGGCCATCCCAGCCGGCGTCTCCCTCGAACGGATGCTCAAGCCTTCGATCAAGCCCTCCCCCGAATCAGAGTCTATCTTCGTGCCGGCTGACGCCGCCGGCTCTTCGCCGGATCCGGCTGCTCTGCCGGCACCATCAGCTCCGGCTGCTCTGCCGACGCCATCAGCTCCGGCTGCCATGCCGGCCCCGTCGGCCCCAGCATCCGACGCCCCCGCGGTGGCCGGCTCCGGCTCCACGGCCGTCATGATGGCGATTGACGCACCCCCCGCTGTTTCAGTCTCGGGGACTGGCACCCCGGTCCCGGGGGCTGGCGAGCCGGTCCCGGGGACTGACAAGCCGAACCCGGGGGCTCCGGCTGCCTCCGACGCTCCACTTGAGCTCGAGCCGGCTCCCGTCTCGTCCCCGTCGTGGGCTCAACCCATTTTGGCTTTCCTCTTGCACGGCGAGCTCCCCCCGACGAAGCCACGGCAAGACAAATCCAGCGTCGGGCCCCGGCCTACAGCATCATCAACCGCGAGCTGGTTCATCGCAGCACCACTGGCGTGTTCCAACGCTGCGTCGAGCCGGAGAAGGGGCAAGAAATCCTCCTCGACATCCACCAGGGCAAGTGCGGGCATCACGCCGCCTCCAGGACCCTGGTGGCCAAGGCCTTCCGCCACGGCTTCTACTGGCCAACGGCTTTGGAAGAGGCCAAGCGGCTGGTCGATAATTGCGAGGGGTGCCAGCGCTTCAGCACACAGAGCCACCTGCCGGCAACAGCCCTCCAGACCATCCCACTCTCGTGGCCCTTTGCCGTCTGGGGACTGGACATGGTAGGGTCCTTCAAGACCGCGCGGGGTGGCATGACGCATCTACTGGTGGCTGTCGACAAGTTCACCAAGTGGATCGAAGCCAGGCCCATCAAGAAGCTGGACGGCCCCACAGCCGTTCGGTTCATCAAGGACATCACGGTCCACTATGGCGTTCCCCACAGCATCATCACCGACAACGGCACAAATTTCGCCAAAGGCGCGATGGCGCGTTTTTGCTCCCAAGAGGGCATCCGGCTCTACCTCGCGTCGGTGGCCCACCCACAGTCGAACGGCCAGGCGGAGAGGGCAAACGGCTTGATCCTGGCCGGCCTCAAACCTCGGCTCATGGCGCCCCTCGTGCGGTCGGTCAGCTGCTGGATCGACGAGCTGCCGGCTGTCCTCTCGAGCCTCAGGACCACGCCCAACCGGTCGACCGGCTACACCCCTTTCTTTCTCGTATACGGGTCTGAGGGGATCATCCCCACGGACATCGAGTTTGACTCGCCTCGAGTCACCCTGTATACGGAGAAGGACGCGAAGGAGGCAATAGAAGACGGCATCGACCTACTCGAAGAAGCACGCGAACTGGCCCTGAGCCGGACGGCCATCTACCAGCAGAAGCTCCGACACTACCACAGCAAGCGGATCCGGCCCCTCTCCTTCCGTGAAGGAAACCTGGTGCTCAGGCGGATCCAGCGGACCGTCGGCCAGCACAAACTATCCTCCCCATGGGAAGGCCCGTTCATCATCAGCAAGGCGCTGCACAACAATGCCTACAATCTGATAGATGCCCAGAAGTCGCAGACGAGCAAAAGAGTCGCCTCTGGCGAGGAGACGGAGCGCCCATGGAATGCGGCGCCCCTTCGACCGTTCTACTGCTAGAAAAAACCAGTGTATGTATGTATCTTCCCTTCCGTTGGAACTTAATGAATGCAATGGGGGCCCCAAGCCGGCACTTGGGGCACACCCCTTTTCAATTTCATCAAAAGCTTGTCATCTCTTAAGAAAGGCACCCGGGCCCGGCTCCCTGGGCCCGGGGGCTCGCCGGCTCTTCTCCAAGGCGGTCAAGTAGTGTGAACAAGCAATCCTTCCCCCCCCCCCCTGCCCAGCCACAGACCGGCCCCCGGCTGTCCGGCTGGCGGAACCACGGGAAGGGAAGGAACATATCACACGAACGTCGCCTGAAGAGTAGCAGCCGGACAGGTCCAACCGGACCATGTTATCTCTAGAAACCAGCCTCTGCCGGCTCGCGCCAACTCTGGCCGGATGGCTCTAAGGCCCGCACAGTTTCCCCAAGGACAATGCCCCGTCCCTGTCCCAGTCCGGCTCCCGGCTGGCTGACAGGCGGGGCGGAAGCCAGAAGGAATCCTTGCGTGAGATATGAGTCGAAAGGTAAAGAGTAAAAGATGAGCCGGCACGCAAACGTTTTAGACTTCAAGCAAAGTTATAAACAAAAGGCCGCAGGCTGAGGATTCTTTACAATACACCCCCAGTGGGTGGAAATGCATCTTAAAATAAGTCTCGCAGCAAAAGAAAAAGATACGGTAAAGAAGGGCCGCCTAAGCCTCCGGCGCATCACCAGCCGGCCCGACAGCCGGCCCGGGAGCGGCCGCCGGCTCCTCCTCCATGGCCTCCGTGGCCTCAGTATCGCTGCCTGTGCTGGAGGCGGTGCTCTCGTCGGCAACCTCCTCGTCCCCGGGCCCTTGGGGAATGCCGAAGGAGTCCTCGGCAACCGGTTCGCCTTCCTCACCCAGCGTCGGCAGGAGCTCGTCCGGGTCGACGTAGGAGGCTAGCTCGTTGGCTCGGGGGACGAGGGCGCCTTCGCGGGCAGCTCGCTCCGCCTCGGGGACATCGCGCATCGTGGCCAGCCGGTCCAAGTTGACGCCGGGGTACCATGAGGTGATGAACCGGAGGGCCATCTGCGCCCCGGAGCGGGCCGCCGATGCCATCCAAACCTCGAGCTAGGCCACCGCGTTCTCCAGCCACAGCGCCACACGGCCCGCCAGGGCCCCGCGACCCGGCCAGAGGGCCGAAAGCATCTCCATGCCGGGAGCCGGTTCATGCTGCGCTGGAGGAAGAGCAGCCGGTTCTCGATAGCCAACGCAAACTCCGGCAACCGCCAGCCGGCGTGCTCCTCAACCTCCTGCCCGCGCTGCCGCAGGCACTCCCGATGCTCCGCCACGACCCGCTCGGCGTGGTGCTGGGTATCCGGGAACCGGTTTAGGGAAGGAGAAGAATCAGAAAACAAGTCGAAAGCAGCCGGCGGAGGAAGAGGACTCAAAAAGAAAAACTCACGCTGGAAAGCCTCGTCCATCTCGATGGCAAACTGAAGGCCCGAGCTCCGCTCCCTCTCCACCGCCTCCTCCGCCTGGGCAAGGGCGGCCCCGCGCTTCTCAAGCTCGTCCCTGAGGCGAGTCATTTTGTCCCGAAGAGCGGTGGCCCATTGGTCGGCGTCGGCCGCCTGCTTGACGGCGTCCTCCCACGCCGCCTGACCGTCAATAACCAGGCCGCCCAGCCGGTCCCGTTCCGACATAACCGCCTGGAGCTCCCACCCTAGTCGGTCCCGTTCGGAGGCCATTTCATCCCTCTTCTGCCGAATCGGGGTCAGCTCCTCTGCAAAGAACCCAACACGAGTTACTCAGGTACGGAAGACCCGGGCCGACTGCCGAGCAGCCGGCCGGACTCTCGGGGGCTACATCCAGTGGGTGCGCTCGCGCGCCCCCACTGGAACAAGCATACCTTGTGCCTTCTTCAGCTCCTCCTGAACTTGGTAGTAGCCAACCTTGCCCCGGTTGTGGATGGCTATCGCCTCGTCAAAAAGCTCCTGCCGCTTGGCATTTTCGGCCTGCTCCGTGCCAAGGAATGAAAGAAAAGTTAGACAGCAGAAAATAACGAAAGGTAGATCCGGCCCGGCTGCCACGCAGTCGAGCAGCCGGCCCGAATCTCGGGAGCTACACCCAGTGGGTGTGCTCGCGCGCCCCCACTGAAGATTCAACGCGAGCTAAGGAAACTTACCTCCACCGCCTCCTCCACGCGCCGGAAGTTACTCTTAGCGGCCTCAGCAAACCGGGCCAGCCCCTCACGGCAGTGCGCCATGATGCGGCCTGGCTCCCCAGGCACGAGAGCCTGGCTGCTGGCTGGCGGGGCCAGGACGGTCGGGGCGAGGGCCAACGCTTTCCAGTCCCGGATCACGTCGAGCATGGTCCTCTTCGACCGGCTCGCCCCACCACTAGACCCGGGGTCTGCCGCGGCGGCGGCCGGCGGGAGGTTGGTGGTGACCACAAGGGCTCGGGAGCCAGCCTCGAGCCCCTCTACGACCAGTGCGGCCGGCTCCGCCGCCTGCCGGACCGGCTCGATAGCCGGGTGGACCGACTCGCTCCTCCCGCCGACCGGCATCTCCGGTGCCGCCTCCGGCACGGCCGGAGCGGCGGGTTCCTCTGCCGCGGCCGGCTCGACGGAAGACGGGGTCGCAACCGGCTCCGCTCGCGGGTCCGCCTCCCTGGCCGGCTCGGGAGCCGCGTCCGCCGGCCGAGCTACCTCCGCCAAGGGCGGGGCCGAGGTCGTGCCCGGTGCCGGCCCCACGGCTCGCTCGATGGCGGCCTCGACATCCGCGTCGACTCCGCCGCAGAGTCCGTAGCATGCGCCGGGTCCGAGGGCCGCCACCGCCTCCCGTCAATCGAGGCCCCCAAACGCGAGGGCCCACCCTTCGCTCCTGCCTTCGCGGCTCGCACTTCGGCGAGCCTCCTCTTCTCCTCCCGCAATGTGGCCGCGTGCTCCTGGGCCTGCAGGCTGGTGGCATCCACCGGGCCAGCGGTCGACTCCGTGTCGTGGAGCTTGATGGCGTCTCTGGTTAAAATGGACCAAGGGCCCTCAGGCGCTTGCCGGCTCAAAAACTCGAAAAAACCCACAAGAACTAGGAAAAAGAACTCACCCGGCGACGACGGGAAGGGCCCGCCTGGCCCGAGGCGGCGGCTTCGCAACGGCTGCTCGCACTCTCTTGCGAGCCGGTGGCTGTGTCGACGGCTGCCCCGAGGCCGGCCTCTTCTCCCGACGGGAGGTCTCGGTCGTCCGGCCACGAGCCGGCTGCTCCTCGCTCCACCCGCGTGACTCCCGCCGAGCTGTGGGGGGAGGCGCGTCCAAGACCCGGACATCATCATCATCATCATCATCATCATCATCATCGTCAGTCCAATCTTTGATCGCGGGTCCGGAGGGAAACTCACCAGCCGCTCTGGACCCGCCGGCTCCCGGGTCACCCATCGTTCTGTCCGCCTCAACCTCCCCCGAGGATTCGACCTCCTCCTCGATGCCTCCCCCCAGCTCAAAATCCTCCGGGTCGGGATCGGTGCGTTCCGCCTGGAATATCTGGGGGTGCGGGCCATCCGGCGTGTTCTGTCGAACAAAGTGCTGCGGTCAGCGTGGCGTGTGAGCAGGGGGGGGGGCTGGAGAAACAGAGAAGGGAAGATAACCACCACGTCAGAGCGTACTAGGGGCGCCGGGTCATGCCGGTTGTACGACAGCTTGCCGAAGCGCCAGATGCTCGGCGCCAATTTGAAGTTGGTGATGGCGTTCACCCGCCTCGCCACCTGGGCTGTCGTCAGCTCAAAGGTGGACAGCCGGCAGGGGTCCCGCCGGCCCTTCATGTCACAGATCCGATGCGGCCTCTGCTGAAGGGGCAGCACCCGGCGATCGATGAAGGCGGCCACCAGATCGGCCGCGACCAGCCCCTCCCCACTCCTCATAGTGTGGAGTCGGCCCAGCATCCCGACCAGATCTCCGGGCGGCCCATCGGCCATCCAGTTCACCCCCGTGGACGGGGCGTTAATGAAGGCCGGCAGCCGGATGTAGTCCCGTGCCGGGTCGACGTTCTTCACGTAGAAGAATGTCCGGTTCCATTTCTTGACGGACTCGATGAGGGTGAGGCGGGGAAACAGCGTGCCACGGACGCATACCACCGCGCCCCCATAGGCGTACGCCTCGTTGCCATTCTTCAAGGCCTTGAGATAGAAGAGTTTCCTCCACAACTCCATGAAAGGGAGAAGTCCGAGGTAGCCCTCGCAGAGGGTCATGAAGCTCGACAGTTGAAGGATGGAGTTGGGACCTAAGTGGTGCGGCTGGAGATCGAAGGTATCCATGAAGAGTCGGAAGAACTGGCTCACTGGCAGGCCAAAGCCGCGGGAGAAGTGCCAGGCAAACACCACGAACTGAAAGCACATTTGCTCCCTTGGTGGTTTTGGTAATTAATAACAACATATAAGTCATTGAACTAATGTTTCCACTAAGTATATTTCAGGAAAAGTTCAATGATAGGGATGGCAAAAGGTTTGTGGAGATTGTGGAGATACCCCGAGATGCAAGGAAATGGATTGGCAAAGCTTCAAGCAAGAGGACTCTACATTTTACTTTGTGAGAAATCACTTTGAGTCCATAGGAAAGCCAATACTATTAAAAGGGGGTAAGGTTCTGTTGGTGAACAAAATGCTCATACGTGCACAAGTGATAGTCACCAAAAACACCCACAAGCTCTTCCACAAAAGTCTGTCAAAGTCAAACATCCAAAATCGGCGCAACCAACACTTTCCACTCGGTGCCACCGATTCCCATACTCAGACAGACCTAAGCCAAACCCTAGCCTTTCGGTGCAACCAATTCTGCTTCGGTGCCACCGAGTTTAGGTTGCCAACTTTCTGTTACGCAAATTCACAATATCGGTCCCACCGAGATTGTTGGATCGGCGTCACCGAGAATGGGCAATCTGACCGTTGGTCACCTTATCGGTGCAACCGAGTTTCCTATATCGGTCTCACCGAGATTCAAAAGTTGCCACCTTTTGGTCACTTCGGTACCACCGATATTAACAGATCGGTGTCACCGAGTTGGTAATTTTGTGTGTAACGGTTGGATTTTTGGGGATGCCTATATATACCCCTTCACCACCACCTACTCGAAAGAGAAGCACTCAGAACTATTCCATACTTGCCCCATCCAGTTTTCTGAGAGAGAACCACCTACCCTTGTGTTGAGGTCAAGTTCATCCACTCCAACCATATGGATCTTGATTTCTAGCCTCCCCAAGTTGCTTTCCACCAATCCCATCTCTTCCACCAAGCCAAATCTGTGAGAGAGTGATTGTGTGCTGAGGAGTCTATCATCTTGAAGCACAAGAGCAAGGAGTTCATCATCATTGCCGAGCCTATTACCTTTTGGAGGGTGGTGCCTCCTCGATTGGTTAGGTGTCGCTTGGGAGCCTCCTACTTCGTGTTGTGGAGTTGAACCAAGAAGTTTGTAAGGGCAAGGAGATCGCCTACTTCGTGAAGATCTACCCATAGTGAGGCTAGTCCTTCGTGGACGGAAGCCGTTATGGAATAGTCAAGGTTGCTACTTCGTGGACCCTTATGGGTGGAGCCCTCCGTGGACTCTCGCTACCGTTACCCTCCATGGGTTGAAGACTCCATAAACGTGGATGTACGATAGCACCACCTATCGGAACCACGGGAAAAATCATCGTGTCTACAATTGCGTTTGATCCTCCTACCCTATCCTTCCTATACATGCTTGTTGTTACTTTCCACTGCTATACTCTTAGACATGCATGTGTAGGGTGTACTTGACTTGCCATGAATGTTAAAATCTGCCAACTCTAAAATTTGGGAAAAGGTAGAATTTTTATTTGGTCAAGTAGTCTAATCACCCCCCCTTTAGACATACTTTCGGTCCTACAAGTGGTATCAGAGCTTTGGTCTCCATTGCATTGGTCTCACAACCTAGGAGAGTATGGCGTCTAGTGAGGGAAATTTTCACCGTAGAGGTCCGTACTTTGATGGCACTAATTTTGCTAGTTGGAAGCACAAAATGAAAATGCATATTCTTGGTCATAACCCCGCCGTTTGGGCTGTTGTTCGTGTTGGCTTGCAAGGTGAGTTCTTTGGTGATGGAAAGGAACCGGATCGTGAAGCGACCGCAGAAGAGTTGAAGATGTTGCAATACAACGCTCAAGCATGCGACATTCTCTTCAACTGCCTATGCCCCGAAGAATTCAACAAAATCAGCCGTCTTGAGAATGCAAAAGAGATTTGGGATACTTTGGTTGATATGCACGAAGGAACCGAGTCAGTGAGAGAATCCAAGTTAGATGTTCTTCAAAGTCAGCTTGACAAGTTCAAGATGAAGGATGGTGAAGGAGTCGCAGAGATGTACTCTAGGCTAGCTCTCATCACCAATGAGATTGCGGGCTTAGGAAGCGAAGAAATGACCGACAAATTCATCATCAAGAAGATACTTAGAGTTTTGGATGAGAGATACGACACCGTGTGCACATTGATCCAAATGATGCCCAACTGCAAAGATCTCAAGCCTACGGAAGTCATTGGAAGGATTGTTGCTCATGAGATGACACTCAAAGACAAAGAAGAGCTTCACCACAAGTCTAGCGGTGCTTACAAAGCCACAAGTGATGCTCCCGCAACTTCAAGCGACAACCTTGTCACCAATGAAGAGATAAGCCTCATGGTCAAGAAATTCAACAAGTTCTACAAGAATAGAGGCAAAGAACGAAGCTCCAACTCAAGATATGATGAGAAGCGTTCGTTAAGTCGTGACCGCAATTGCTACAATTATGGGAAGCCCGGACACTACTCCAATGAGTGCACGGCTCCCTACAAACGAAGAGAAGAGTCACCTCGAAGACGAAGCTCAAGGAATGAATCACCTCAAAGAGAGAGGAGTAGAGATGATCGTTATGAACGAAGACCCTCAAGTAGAAGTAGAGATTCGGAGAAGAAGAACAAGTACACCAAGAGCTACACAAGAAGAAAACATCAAACTCATGTTGGTGAGTGGGTTTCCGGCTCCGACTCCGACAACAACTCCGAGAGAAGCTATCACTCCGACTCCGACTATAGTCAAGCTGATGGTGTTGCCGGTATTGCTCTAGTGACTACCAACTCCTATGATCTATTTGATTCACCAAACGAAGGGAGTGGAAGTTGCTTCATGGCTAAAGGCCCCAAGGTATCACACCCCGAGTATCTTGATTTCAATAGTGATGAAGATGATTTGCTTTGTGACGATGACTCGCTCTTTGATAAAACTAGTGATGTTAGTCAAAATGAACTTGATAATTCTCATGCTAGTCAAGATAAGTCAATTGATGATGATAAGATGAAAATAGAACAACTAACTAAAGAACTAAACACTCTTAAGTTAGCTCATGAATCTACTCTCGAAGATCATAGAGAGCTTGTAGGAACTCATGAGAAGCTACGCTTCGAGAAGCTCAACTTGGAGCAAGAGCATGAGTTTCTTAAAGCTATCAATGAGGATCTCCGAAAGAAGACTTCATCTTATCTAGCCAAACGACTACTCTTGTCTACATTCATGCCTCAAGTTAAAACTAAGCAAACTAGTAACAAAGGCAAGAAAGGTTCTTCATCTAGTAGCAACAATAAAAATGCTAAACCTAATGATGTTGCTTCTAGTAGTTCTATTGATTCCACTAATGATGATTCTCTTAGCCAAGTTAGACTTGAGCAAGAAAATGCTGTATTGAAAGGAATTATAGAAAAAGGTATCTACAAGAGTCTTGCCGGGTGTAAGCAATTTGAAGAAATTGTAGGCAAGCACGGAGGATACCGAAAGAACCATGGTGTTGGCTACTTCAACGCTAATGGAGTTGAATGGGAAGAAGGTCAATACCCCAAGCCCAAGTTTGTTCCTCAAAAGGAGAAGTATGAAAATACTCTTCCCAAGGGGACAAACACTCAAGATGACCTTCCACCACAAGACCACAAGCTCAAGGGCAAGAACAAGCTTCAAGAGGACATTGACTCAAATGAAGATGAATCCCTAGCTTTGGTGGAGTGGGTTCCCAAGGCTACTTCAAGCTCAACTTCTACAAAGGCTACTACAACACCAATGATCCCCATCAACTTGATGTGGGTCCCCAAGAAGAAGAACTAGAGAGTTCTTGAGGGGTGACTCCGCCAATGAAATTCACTCACATTCATTATTGGCAAGAATTATTTGCAATCAACATCAACTCTATGCAATAGTTCAAGGAGTCACACATTCCACTACTAGAAAAAACCCTGTTAGTGGCGCACCTATTTTGGCTATTAATGACGCACTATAGGTGCGCCACTATTAACACGCCACTAGTAATAAATAGTAATGGCGCACCTCTGGTGCGCCATTACTATTCCAAATACTAGTGGCGCACCATGTGGTGCGCCATTACTATTGCTACAGGTGCGCCACTACTAACCCTTAGGTGCTCCACTGGTATTCCGTCCAGGTGCGCCACTAATAGCCTTATAGGTGCGCCACTAGTAATAAAGGAAGGTGCGCCACTAATAAGGGCTGAAATGCGCCACTAATAATGTATTTGGAAAACAAAAAAAAATCCAAATTTACAGAAAACAACCTATAAGGAAAAATAATTTAAAAACAAAAAATGAAACAGAATCATATTTTTTATTATAGTAAGAATATTACAATGTCTTTACAAGTATCCAATAAAACAAAAATTGCAAGGAAATAAAAGAAAATCCTAAAACTAATCTTCTAGTAATCTTTTCTTATTTTTCTTCACTTTATCCCTGCAAAGTGTAACAAAATAAACAGAAAGACAAACAAACTATTTATAACCGATGAAAGTTGGAAGTGGATATGCTTTAACAGAAGGCTAGTACATTAAAATGCATACAAATTACTTTCAAAATAGTAACTACCAATATATTTGAAGTGTTTACATTGGATACTTGCAAAATTTGCGAATAAATATATTTGTGGTATTTACAAATATATAATTATAGAAATTATTTATCAAAGTTGTATTTTGGAGATCATGCAGACGTCCAAAAATGGTAACTGCTGGCAAACCGGAGGGACTATTTGAGTAGTATTCAGTGCCTTATTAGTAATTACCTGTCCTGATCCAATCTTAAACTTGAAGAATTCTTTATCACCACCCTACATGGAAATGCGAAACAGGGGAATTGATCAAACTGAAGGAATAACTCAGTTTATACTTCAACAAATATTATATGCCAAATAATCTGAGAATCATTTCTTTGTTCATCTTGAGGCAGCATTTGTACCTCGAAAGAACCACCTTTGGTCTTGTTTCGAGCTTCAAAAATGCGACCGTAGTATCCAATTGTGTACCCATCCCAATCAATCTGATGTGCATTCACAAACCCAAGTCAACATCGTGGTTGCACACCTCAACAAATAAATCTGAAGAACATACATACAAAAGTAGCTAGAATCCAATGCAAATGTGATGCTTGCTACTCACCACTACTGTCTCCCCCTTCTTTGGGGATGGGCCATCTCCAACCCGCAAGTCCTGTAATTTCTCGTGAGAATTGTGAACCTAACAAATTTGAACATGTGAGCATTATGTATAAACCATTGAATGGCAGTGTAAGCACCTTGTACTGTAGGCCTGATTCTGTTTCAGTGTAATCTGGATAACTCATTTTCGTCTTTCCATAATCCTTGCCGCGAAGTGCTGGCACTATAATTGCAACATCAAAGAGTAAGGCGTGATTGCAAGTTTTACTTATGAACATATTGCTGGCACTATTATGTACACAATGATGACCATAATAAACTGAAGTACACATAGAAACAGTGGATGCAATCATCACAGAACCACACAATTTACATCTTAACACAACAGAAGAAACAAAATGGCATGTATTAAATATTTGATGCCTTGTTGAGTGAGTCATTGACTATGGGTAGAGACATTCCTGATGCTGACATGTGGTTCATCAGACAATGGAAGAAGAAAGAGAGTAGACAGTTCCCACTCGATGAAGAAAAATTGAAACATTCTCAGTTTATAAACTGGATTTTTTTCTGTCAGTTTATACTGTTAATTAGTAATAAAAACAGATCATTCTAGTTCTCTAGAAGTCATGCTCTTGTTCATGGCCTGAATGAATAATCTAGTAGTTCCTCTTCCTCATGGTGGACTGAGGTCTCCTCATATCTGTGTACTTTCTAAAACATATTCAAAAGCTCAATTGAAGGAAGCCTGCTGAACATGTTCAAAACAAAAAATTACAAAAAGCTGGACCGTTGAAAATGTTGTATATGCCCACAAGGAATTAATACATTTTGTATTCAGCCCAAGTCTGGACTCTAATATGTCATACTCTAATATTTCAAAACAAAAAATATTACAGAAAGATGGACCATTAAAAATCCCCTCGAGTCTGAAATCTAATATTTCATACTCACTTGGCACTCCCAGATCCCTATTATGAACTCTCTGTATTTATCTCAAAATATAAGGAAGCAGCAGGGTGCAGTCTTAGGTTCTAACTTGACATCAGCTGTCAATAATATGCAAGATTGAACAACCTTGAAGCAGAGTATATGAATGATTCAAATTACTCACATCATAATTTGAACAATGAAAGTAAAATTAATATGAGAAGAAAGTGGCAGGTCATTATCATTCATCATAAACACAAACACTGCAATCTACTACAGAATTTATAGAACTTGTTCATAGATTCTTAATTCATATCAGGCAATGTTTTCCAGAGCCAAATAGGCATGCATCTTTCTAAATGAAATAGGAATGCTAAACAGAGCCGTGCATCTCATTTTAGTGGCTCCTGTACTACTACATCAACACTTAGGTGAATCATCATTTGCTTTGCAAAAGAAAAGAGACATGACTGAATTGAGGTTTCGAAGGAAGAAATAGACTGAAAAACTGCTACCTTTAATGGAGACGAGGAGGCGGGGCTTGGGGTCATCGGAGCAGCCAGGCCGCCACGCGGGAGGGGGGACATGGACACCAGCCGGTGCAGTAGGGTGGCGGAGAGCCGTCAAGGTCACCTCAGTGCCAGATCGACTCAGACGACGACGCACAGGAGCTGCTCCTGGCCGGCGCATGCGGGAATCCCCGGTGGCACAGATGGGCAGCACCGGCGCCTGAGGCTCACGCGGGAGCAGTGGGGACGGAGGGTAGCACCTGGTGGCAGGGCGACTGGTGGGACGGCGGCACCGGCACAGGAGCAGATGCGGCGGCGCCGTCCCCACCTGCTACTGGTGCTGCTAGGGTTTTGCGGTGCCTGCTGGATCCCTCGGCGCACCGGCTGCGAGCGCGGGAGGACGGCGAAGAGAGGCTGGGGCGGGCGGCGGGAGGTGACGGCCCTGTCATCCACGGGTAGGGCCGGGATCCGGCGGTGGCCGCCTGTACCTAGCCGCGGCTGGATGGGGGATCCAGATGCGGCACATCTCGCAGGTCCGCCGCTGCCTAGATGCTTGGGGAGAGGGGGGCGCGACGGGGGGATCTGGCTGGGCGTGGCAGAGGGTGGGGCGGGGGCGGGCCGGCGGCTCTGTGGGTTGGACGGGGCCGGCGGCGGCGGTGCACTGTGGAAGAAGGTGGGGGAGATGGGGCGAAGAAGGTGGGGGCACGGGGGCTGGGTGGGTGGTTAGGGGAGGACGGTGTGGTGCCGGTACTGGGGTGGCGCACCTAGGTGTGGTGCGCCATTACTAAGTCTGGGCAGATTTAGTAATGGCGCACCACATCTAGGTGCGCCACTATGCCCAGACTTAGTAATGGCACACCACACCTAGGTGCGCCACTGCTACCTAAAATAGTAGTGGCGCACCTGGCTGTGGTGCGCCATTGGTAAGCCTGGGGAGGGGGGTGGACTCAGAAAAAAATAGCAATGGCGCACCGTGTGTGTGTGGTGCGCCATTAGTAATATAGAGATTAGTGGCGCACCCATGTGTGGTGCGCCACTGCTATTTAGCAGTGGCGCACCACATACATAGTGTGCCACTAATGTCTATATTAGCTATAGCCCTTTTTCTAGTAGTGTTCCCTCAATGGTAAGCAAGGGACAAGGTAATCAACAAATCAATGGACATCATTACACATGCTTTGCACTCCATGTCCATAGATATCCTTGTATTTGTCTCTTGTGTGTTGGGACTAACCCATGTAGGTGAGAAGAGTAAGGAAACAACAAGGATGCTCCCAATTCTTGGTGATCTTCATCAACCTTGAGCATCCACCACTACCTCACCAATATGAAGTCTTCATCGACAAAACCCATGGTTAGTTTATCCCTCTTAAGGGGGGATGTCACATCAAGGGGGAGCTTTACTCTAAGACTTGAGTTAAAGCATCTCTTAGTATGTGACAACATTAAATGCTTTATGTAAAAGTGGTAACCCCACTTGTGCTTAAACGATGAGTATGACCTATGATCAAGTATTCTTACTTGGCTCCTAAGTCAATATACTCATATATAGATGACTTCATCATCGCCCAAGTGCTTGTTAGATGCTAGTATGTATGTGCATGTTTGTCATGATTTCATTTGACATCTTATTGTGTGAGCATGTTGGTCTACATTTATTTTCCCATTCGAGGACATCCAATTGTTGCTATTTGGTTTTTGATTTATCTTTTGCCAATTGGATGGACAAGACTGCCTAGGACCACTCTTTAGCTATCTATGCTTTCTCACCTCATATTCCATTCATGCTGCATCACAAAACTTGAACAAGTACTTTTCGACCCCTCTATGTGTGGAGCACTCGGAGTTCCGTATCGACAAGGACTGACCATTAAAACCTCCCAAGTGCATCTCGGTGGAACCAACCCACAATTCTCGGTCTCACCGAATGCCTAGGGTTGATCTGGTTTTCAATCTCAGTACTACCGATTCCATATTCTCAGTTACACCGAGTTTCCCTGTCAACTGACAGTTGAGGAACTCGGTGACACCGAAAATTTAGAATCGGTGACACCGACAGTGAAGGGTATATATGCTATGGACCCGACGTTTCGAAATTCTATCTTCAAACCGTCGCGCTCCAAACCCTAAGCTGCCGCAAAAGGACCCCCTGGTCGTCGCCCTTGTCTCCCCGCGCTCCTCCGCCGCTGGGATCCTCGCCGTCGACGGGCATCTTCGCCGCCGTCGCCGCCGTAGCGGATCCGTCGCCAAGCTAGGGTACGGATTCGATTTTTCCTTGCGCTCCCCATCCGATTCTTGCGCATTGGATTAGATTTTATCTATAAGCCACCATTTGCACATCTATCTATCCTCTAAAACTTCCAGTAGATAGAGAATGATCGATTTCCTAGGGTTTACCGTCCGCCCGATGGAACTCGGTGGAACCGAAGCAAACAAATCGGTATCACCGATTTGCCAATCTATGCTGCTGAGAACTATCTCGGTGAAATCGAGTACTCCTTTTCGGTCTCACCGAAAGGAGTGCCAAGTTTCTGTTAAAGAGAAAGTCAGTCTCGGTAGCATCGAAATCTTTGCTTCGGCTGTACCGATTTTCATATGACAGAATGTAAACCTTGAGAATCTTTTGTTCAAACTTTCAAAAACAGCTACATTTTGTGATGACTCATCTTCTTCTGCTCCTCTATACTCTATTCACAGGGTCAGTATGTCAGATGCTGAGGATAGTCAGAATGATCTCAGAGAGCAGAGTGTTGAGATGGATCTCAGAGAGCTGTCAGGAAGGAGTATGCTAGCTCTGAAGCTATGAGAGCACCTGAGAGTGCTAGAGCTACCATGACTGTTGAGCCCCCAAGGAAATCTATGCCTAAGAAGGCAGGGGAGAAGAAGAGAGCTAGGAAGAGGATTGTTTATGTTGTTGGCAGGCAAACTTCTATGTTTGAAGATCCAGAGGAGGCTGCTGGTGCTGCTGCTAAGGAGGAGGAAGAACATGTTGAGAAGGCCCCTCCCAAGAAGAAAAAGAAGCTTATGGCTGATGCTATGCCAAAGACTGGCACATCCAAGAGCACCAAGTCTGTCCCCAAGAAGGCTGCTGCTGAAAAGCCAAAGAGGTTGTCCAGACAAATTCCAGCTTCTGAAAAGAACAAGGGAACTACCTCCAGAGTTGAGGATGAAGATGCTATGTCTGCTTTGATGAAGCTTAGACCACACCTTCCAGTACATAATGCCAGCTATCCACTTGCTGAAGATATGAAGAAGAGGAAGGACTCTGGTTTGAGGGCATGGAGAGTTGCTGATCCATATGCCCAGTGGACGAAGACAGCTGTGGACTACAGATTCTATACCAAGGAGCAACAGGATTTCTATGAGACCGTGCTGTTTGACAAGAGTCCAGCTGTGAGTGACATGAGATATGTGGACTGGAAATTCATTATGGAGAATGAAGACTACTTTCCAAGTGTCCAAGATAACTTTCACTACATTGGCTTGGATGAGTTTGTTGGCAGAGAGTTTACAGCATGGAATGATGAGATGATCATGCAATTCTACTCCACTGCACATTTCTATGGAGATGGTAGGATTGTATGGATAACTGAAGGAGCAAGATATGAGTCCACTGTTGATGAATGGGCTACAATCTTGGGAGTCTCAGAGGTACAGGATGGTGACTTGGATGTCTACTCAGAATCCAAGGAGAGCCACAATGCTATGGCTAACATTTACAATGAGATCCCTGTTGCTCATGTGAAGTCTCACAAGTTAGGATCCATCTACTTTCTCCTGGCTGGCCTTCGTACCATGAACACCATTCCGAGGCATACTTTGATGCCCAAGTCAGGAGATGACAAGATGATCCGAGGCTACTCCATCAACATGCTAATCCATCTTGACAGACACACCAGGATTAGAGTCATGGATTTGATTGTGGAGACATTTAAGAGGGTTGCTGCTGATCAGAAGCGCTCTTGCTGCTATGCACCCTATATCCAGATGCTCATAAATTCCAAGTTGGAGAAGCACATCTTTGCTCTGGACAGACTCCATTTTCCCCTACAGCCAGATCTCGAGGACAACGTTGTGGTGATGGACCCAGAACATCCCACATCTGCTGCAGCTCAGGCAGAGGCAGAGGCAGCTAGAGCCACTAGTGCTCAAGTCCCTAGATCCAGGAACGAGCAAATGGATCTGTTGATCTCATCAGTTCAGGGCATGCAGAAGGACATTAAGGACATTTTGGACAATCAAAACAGTCTTGTCAGGATCTTTGAGAACATGATCAAGACCCTTAATGATAAGGTGGATGGGCTGACTAAGACAGTCAATGAGCTCAAGAAGGAAGTTGACTCAGTGCCTCTTCCTCACTCTTCAGATGATGATGATGATGATGATGAGGATGACTCACCCCTCAGGCCAGGCACACACTTCACTACTCAGGCCAGATCAGCCACCGTGCCAGCTCCAGATTTGAGGCCCTCTTCATCAGCTCCTGCTACTGTCACCTCAGCTCCATCAGCTCCAGTTCCTCCAGTTGCCACTCCAACTCCATCCACGACATCTGCAGAGATCTTCGCCGACGATGTTCTCTCGACTCCTTCATCAACAACCGGAGGAGATCAGCCCAAGAACGCTTAGATATATGCCTTTGAACTTTTTGGTAACTTGTTGCCAAAGGGGGAGAAGTGTATATAGATCTTTAGGCTTCGAGTGAGAGAGCGTTTGGTTTTTATTGCTTTGTCAAAAAACATTTGATCTTTTGGTTGCTTGTGATACACATTTGTTGGTGCTTTGATCATACGCTTAATGGTTGCTGCTACTATTTCCTATCATTATGCTACTTATGAGATGATCATTCACCTTTGCTTGTGCTATGTTGTTCACTCTTATTATTCCCGCACGCCACCAAGTTGTATGTGACATGGAAGAAGTGCCCCAGGTACCTAATCGATTGTGCATTTGCATTCAAACGCAAATTTAAAAGAATGCACAAATTTAGGGGGACCTCTTGCTTTTCACATACTTCTCAAAGCGACGATTACATTCATTGATTATATCATATGTCGAAGCTTGGATCTATATGTTGTCATCAATTACCAAAAAGGGGGAGATTGAAAGCACATTTGCTCCCTTGGTGGTTTTGGTAATTAATAACAACATATAAGTCATTGAACTAATGTTTCCACTAAGTATATTTCAGGAAAAGTTCAATGATAGGGATGGCAAAAGGATTGTGGAGATTGTGGAGATACCCCAAGATGCAAGGAAATGGATTGGCAAAGCTTCAAGCAAGAGGACTCTACATTTTACTTTGTGAGAAATCACTTTGAGTCCATCGGAAAGCCAATACTATTAAAAGGGGGTAAGGTTCTGTTGGTGAACAAAATGCTCATACGTGCACAAGTGATAGTCACCAAAAACACCCACAAGCTCTTCCACAAAAGTCTGTCAAAGTCAAACATCCAAAATCGGTGCAACCAACACTTTCCACTCGGTGCCACCGATTCCCATACTCAGACAGACCTAAGCCAAACCCTAGCCTTTCGGTGCAACCGATTCTGCTTCGGTGCCACCGAGTTTAGGTTGCCAACTTTCTGTTACGCAAATTCACAATATCGGTCCCACCGAGTTTGTTGGATCGGCGTCACCGAGAATGGGCAATCTGACCGTTGGTCACCTTATCGGTGCAACCGAGTTTCCTATATCGGTCTCACCGAGATTCAAAAGTTGCCACCTTTTGGTCACTTCGGTACCACCGAGATTAACAGATAGGTGTCACCGAGTTGGTCATTTTGTGTGTAACGGTTGGATTTTTGGGGATGCCTATATATACCCCTTCACCACCACCTACTCAAAAGAGAAGCACTCAGAACTATTCCATACTTGCCCCATCCAGTTTTCTGAGAGAGAACCACCTACCCTTGTGTTGAGGTCAAGTTCATCCACTCCAACCATATGGATCTTGATTTCTAGCCTCCCCAAGTTGCTTTCCACCAATCCCATCTCTTCCACCAAGCCAAATCTGTGAGAGAGTGATTGTGTGCTGAGGAGTCTATCATCTTGAAGCACAAGAGCATGGAGTTCATCATCATTGCCGAGCCTATTACCTTTTGGAGGGTGGTGCCTCTTAGATTGGTTAGGTGTTGCTTGGGAGCCTCCTACTTCATGTTGTGGAGTTGAACCAAGAAGTTTGTAAGGGGAAGGAGATCGCCTACTTCGTGAAGATCTACCCATAGTGAGGCTAGTTCTTCATGGACGGAAGCCTTTATGGAATAGTCGAGGTTGCTACTTCGTGGACCCTTATGGGTGGAGCCCTCCATGGACTCTCGCGACCGTTACCCTCCGTGGGTTGAAGACTCCATAAACGTGGATGTACGATAGCACCACCTATCGAAACCACGGAAAAAATCATCGTGTCTACAATTGCGTTTGATCCTCCTACCCTATCCTTTCTATACATGCTTGTTGTTACTTTCCGCTGCTATACTCTTAGACATGCATGTGTAGGGTGTACTTGACTTGCCATGAATGTTAAAATCTGCCAACTCTAAAAATTGGGAAAAGGTAGAATTTTTATTTGGTCAAGTAGTCTAATCACCCCCATCTAGACATACTTTCGGTCCTACACGAACTCCCCCTCCGCGGGCTCGGGCACCACCTCGCTGCCCGGAGGACGAGCGGCGACGCGGTCCTCCGACGGGAGCATGCGGGCACGGCGGAGGTGCACGATGTCCTCCACGGTGATGACGGAGCCACCCCAGCTGCCGGAAGGTCCGTCGGCCATCTCCGAGGCAATTGAGCGCGAAGAAACGGGCGAGCAGAGCGGCAGCGCGAGCCGAAGCGTCGGACTGCGAGAGGAGGAAGACGATGGGGAGAGGGGTGGGCGAACTGCCTCCGCCTCTCCCCCTCCCCTTATAAATAAGGGGGCGACGCCCGGGGGACGTGGGGATTAACTGCGCCCACTCCCCCGGGGAATCCGCGGGACGTGGGCGCCGCGAGCCGCGGCCGCTGGGGCGCGGGTGCAGAGGATCCCTGCCTGCGGCCTGAGGCCTACTGGGCTAGGCCCATGGCCTACCGGGCTAGGCCCAAGGCGACGTCCCGTCAAGCCCCCAGATGTGGGTCCCTCAGCATCATTGCGATCCGCGTGGCGCATCGCGGTCCGACACGGGTCCCGAGGCGGCGTGACAGGACCCAAGGCGACGGGAGCGGTTGCCAACGTGGCTGACCAATCGATCCCGCGCGACAGGCAGATACCGCCGGATGAAGCTGCCGGCTCCCCTTCGTCGGAAGGACTCGGGCCCCCGCCGGCTTCGGGGACGACTGACGGGGTTATTACCCCTAGGTAGGCCAAGACCAGGGAGTTCCAACCCCTTTTGAAAAAAACCATACGGCCGGCTGAAAGTGCGTTATATGGACTAGAGGAGGGGTGAATAGGCGATTTTGACAAATTCATCACAGAGGAATTTCAACTTGAGGAATTTGAAATGTGATGAATAACTAGCAGCGGAATAAGTACTCAAGTGCATACGATGCATAGCGATCGCATAGTCATCATGATGAAATAAAGCATGCACAGATTACATGTAGCGTGATACAGGATAAGCAGGCGAGGAACAAGGTAACTTGAAGAATTTGAGGTGAGGAAATTGAGAAAGTCTTCAGTCAAATTCTTCAAACAGTAACAATCAATTTCATCAACAAGTATACGAGGAATTGAAAGGGTTGAGGAAATGGAACCAGGAAACTCGATGAAGACAATGATTTGATGACCCAGTTCCAACTGCTGTGACAGTCGTACGTCTGGTTTGGATCGGCCTGGTATTTAAACCAGAGGACACACAGTCCCAGGACACGCAGTCCTTAATGTATTCTCCTTGAGCTAAGGTCACACAGACCTCGCCCAACACTCGTGGTAAGTCTTCAGGGTAGACTTCCAAAACCCTCACAAACTGGTCACCCGACGATCCACAATTGACTGCTGGATGCTCTAGACCAAGGTCACTTCGTGATCCCCAATTGACTGCAGGATGCACTAGACCATGACGCCTAACCGTCTAGAAGATACACAGTCTTCAAAGGTAACAAGCGTCGGTTCCACACAGGAACAATTTCTTCAGTGATGCTCAATCACTTTGGGTTGGTGGTTTGGTTTTGGGGGTTTTTCCTCACTGATGATTTTCTCTCAAAGTCCTCGAGGAATGGGATGCTCTCAAATGACAAGTGTCAGTTCTCTCTCGGAGCAGCCAACCAACTAGTGGTTGTGGGGGGCGGCTATTTATAGCCAGGGTGCAACCCGACATGATAAGACATAAATGCCCCCAATGATGTAACCGTTATGTGGATAGGATGATTGGGGACAGCTGGCACTTAGCACAGCAACGGTCAGAATTTCGAACTATGAAAGTCCTCAGGCTTATCATGTTCCTCACTTGTAGGCAATTCGCATTGGCAAAATCCTAACTCCTCAGTCAGACCAATTTCCTCAGAGACCAGAAGATCATCGTCTCTGTCACTAAAGAACTTGACTGAACTGTAAGAGATTTCCAAAGGCTTCACTCGAAGGATTGGATATTTTGAGGCTTTTGAGTTGAGCATCAGTTGGAAATTTTCCTTAGTATTACCTCGGCCCCCTTTAACAATACGGTGTTTCCTATGACTCAAAGAAAGGAAATGAAACTACGAAAACAAAAGCCTTCACGCTTCATAGTCCTCGTTCATATCTTCAAGGTCACACCAACTTCTTCTTTTTCAAAGTCTTCAGGGAATACCAAAGTCTTCAGCAAAGTCTTCACATAAGTCTTCACCAAAGTCTTCAGTTGAAGACATACATTTTTAGGGGTCGATAATCTCCGAATGTATCAAACTCCTCAGCGACTTATAGAGCCTGTGTACACTTACAAACGCATCAGTCTCTTAACCTATAAGTCTTCAATACACCAAAATCACTAAGGAGCACTAGATGCACTTAAAATCTCCCCCTTTTTGGTGATTGATGACAAATAGGTTAAGTTTTCAACGAGAATAATAATATGAAGTGTATGTACTGGGTTTGAGGAATTTGATTGCAAGATATAGAAGAACTCCCCCTGAAGATGTGCATATTTGAGGAATTTGCTTTGGACTACAAATGCACATAGCAGGTTAAAAAATATGGAGAACTCCCCCTATATCTTGTAATCCATACACGCATTTAATATATATCATGAGGAAATTGAAATGGATGATGGAAAATGGGGTCTGAGGAAATTCAGCATGCGTGCATTAAGATAACTTGAGGAAATAGCATGCGGAAAGCAGTTCAAAAGCATCAGACCACCATCGGACTTAAGTTTACAACTCAACCAACAAAAGCTTCAGAAGAGCGAGAGTTGTAACTTAAACAAAAACAGCCCATATATATAGACCCGCTTGAAGACTAACTCAAATTTCTCCCCCTTTGTCATCGAAGACCAAAAGGGACGAAAAATGAGGACTAACGCCCCTGAAGAATTTCATCTGGAAGGTAGTGGAGGAGCGCCGGCATTGTCGGGGTCGTTCGTTGATGTAGGGCCTGCAGCAGTGTCGTCAATATCCTCAGCTTCATCCGCCTGGCGTGATGAAGAAAATGAGCTTGTAACCAGCTGAGGAACTTGAACTTTCTTCCATTTCTTCCTTGGAGGGATGGACCAATCAAAGTCCTGCTGAAATTCCATCTCCTTGAGTTCTTCAGGAGTCTTGAGGTGAGACAGGATGGCCCATGTGCGGTCGAAGACTTCATGAAGATAATAGTGGTTCTTCCTCACAGAGTTGTGCGTGACAGTCATGTCTCGAAGAAGTGAACCAAACTGACGCTTTACCCACTTGTGATTGCGATCAATCTTCTGATGAAGACTTAGAAGAAGCTCTCGATCAGTCATCACACGAGGGGCAGTATCTTGAGGATTTTGCGCTAAGGCTTTTGCAGCAGAGTCTTGGGTAGCAGTGTCATCATTGGTGGAATAAGATGCAGCTTTGCGAAACTGACCATCCAATGGACGAGTACCTTCATCAATGACAGCTTTGCCTTTTCCCTTAACTGAAGAAAATGAGCTCTTGAGGACTTCAATCGGAGGCAGAAAGCTGAAGTGATTCTGAAAGTCAGCCTTGAATGGAAGTGAAGACCTTGATCTGATGAATTTCATGATCCAGGGAGCGTAAGGCTTCAATTCAAATGGGGCTGAAGCAGCATTGGCCAAAGTCCTCATGAAGAAATCATGGTAGTTGATGGGAATCCCATGAATGATGTTGAATAGCATGTTCTTCATGATTCCCTCCACTTCTTCTTCTTCAGAGTTGTGGCCCTTCTGAGGACTGAGGGTTTTGGTCAGAATGTGATAGACTGTCCTGGGCACATAGAGCAAATCCTTCACAAGGAAGGAAGTCCTTTGAGGTTGTCCAGGAGCCAATGGCTTCATCAGCACTTGCATCATATGATTGGGCAGAGCAGGTTCATCAAACAGACATCTTGCTCCTTCTGAGGGAATTGGTATTGGGACTGACCGAAGTAATTTAGAGGCTGGAGCAGTGTAGTGAGTAGATGCAGTCATCCAGTCCAAGACCCAAGAATTGACATCAGAGGCATCACCTGAGATGTGCAAGGAGGCATAGAATTGAAGAATTAGCTCTTCATTCCAATCACATATCTCCGCACAGAAAGGAAGTATTCCTGCATCATGAAGGACTGCGAGCAACGGTGTGAAGCATGGGATAGTTTCCATGTCCGCATGAGGAATTTGCTAGTGCTTGAAGACTTTCTCCTTATCAAACAACACTGATGCATAGTAGTTCATCTGCGTGGGTGTCCAGAATCTGGTGCGACCGGCCCTTGCAGAGTCATAAGGATTTGGCCCATTGAAGAAAATGTGCTCGTTGAAGAAATTGGTCTTGATGAATTTGGGGCGCTTTGAGCTTTTGAAGGGCATCTTGGGCTTCGGCTGAAGGTTTGGCTTGAAGCGGCCCACAATTTCCTTCGGCATAGGAGGAACTTCTTCAGACTGAGGAATTTGAACAGCAGTTTCCTCAGTTGCAGTTGGAGCAGCAAATTCTTCAGCTGTTGCAGCTGGAATTTCTTCAGTATGAATTTCTTCAGTCTGGGCTGGAGACTGAGGAATTTGAGTGAGGGGTGTGGTCATTGGTGAATTTGGGTGTGCAGCTTCCCAATATTCATCATTGATGAGAGGAGTTGTGTTTCCGATGTCCACATCCTCTTCCATTTCTTCAACGCCGGCCTCTTCAGCAGTCAACTAAGGCTGGGGCGATGATACCAGTGGGGTTGAAGCATTTGCTTCTACTTCAATTTCTTCATCAATCTGCTCTGAGGAAGCAGCAGAATGATCTTCTTCATCCTCATCATTTGGAATGTCATAGTCAACACCAAATGGAACTATCTCATAGGCAGGTACGGAGGAGATTGGGGTTGCATCAATGGGCTCAGTTGAACTTGGCATAGTCTTCAACTTCTTCACAGCTGAGGATTCTGAAGTTGATGCTTTTGTTTTCTTAGCAGCTATCTTCTTCGCAGCCTTTGTTTTCTTCGCTTCCGATGCAGAAGGAAGGTTGCTGTTCTTCACCCTTGAGGACTTTGCAGTTTTAGCCGAGGGTGAAGGGGGAGCAGTTTCTTCAGGCACGACTGATGCAGTCGTCCTAGTGGTCTCAATTTCATCAGGCGCAGCAAAAGTTTCAGCTGGCCTGGCAGTTTCTTCAGGCGCAACAGTGGAGGTTGCCCTGACAGGTTCTTTAGCATCCTGAATTTCTTCAGCTGCGCGTGCAGTTTCTTCAGCAGGCTGAGCAGATTCTTCAGCCTGAGGAATTTGCTGTTGCAATTGAGCTGCAACCCTTGAGTTGTGATCTTTAACTGCAGCTTGGGCTGCCCTGACAAATCTTACTTTGGTGCCCTTCCATTCAGCATCATATTTTGCTTGTTCATTAGTAAGGCAGCGAATCTCAGACTGAACTGTGATGAGTTGATTGAGAGTCAAATTCATCACATTGTTCTTCAGGAACTTTTCTTTTCTTGCCCTGCTTCTCTTAGCTCTCTGAGCTTGATCTCTCTTCCATTTTTCCTTAGCAATGAAGTGTGTGAGGACATGGTCCACACCAAGAGGTAAGTTCAGTGAGGAAAGTGGAGTGCTGGGATCCTCATGCCATATGTCGATGAAGTTGAGGATCATCTTAGGATCCAGCATGAGAGGAACAGATCTGCCCTTGGTTATTGCAGCTCTCTGCTGACTGTTTCTGATGATTTCTTCCAATTCTTCATTAGTAGCCTCATCATTATTCTCAGATCCTGAAGGTACATTCACAGTAGCTTGGCTTTTGTGAGGACTTGGTCTCTGACCTCGTCCAACAGTTCTCTTTATCTTCATCAAAGTAGGGCTTGTTGAAGACTGTGCTTGGGCTGATGAACTTGCAGAGACCCCTGAAGCAATTGAGAAGCCAGTAGTCCTCTGACATGTTGCAAGATGTACAGGTGTTGAGGACTTTGTGGCAGCAGCTGATGATTGTGCAGGTACTGAAGGCATTGCAGAGGCCTTTGAAGAATTTGCATGAGGATTTTGCAGTGAGGACTTTGAAGTTGAGGTCTTTGACTTCACTGCAGACTTCTTCACCATTGATTTCTTCGGAGCACTATCAGAGGCTCCGGTAGAGGCAGCAGCAGCAGCAGCATCTTCATTGAATTTCTTCACTTCAGCTTTGGCAGTTCTCTGAAGTTTTAGTTGATGCTTTGCCCATTCATCAGGAAAGTCTTCACCACGAGGAACGCTAGTAGGATCGACTTCTTGATCATCAGCAGGAGGAGCCCTTTTGCAAGGAGGTTTGAGGGCGAATTTCTTCATGTACTTGGGAGTGACATAGCGATAGTCTCTCCACTCCTTTGCCTACCTCCGTTCAATCATCTGAATTCTGATTTTCCTCTGCTCTTTTGTTTCTTTGCCATGAATGGCCTCATCTGGAGTACAGTAACCAGCATATAGATCCTCAGGTATCTCAAAAGCAGTGTTCTGTTCAGCCTTCTTTCCACCCTTCTGAGGTCTTTTACCATCTGCCATTTTCTTCACTTGATGACTTTGAACTCTTGATGATTCTGAAGATGTATACAGTTTTTCCTCAAGAAACGCTGCAAATGAGTTAAGTTGATGAGAACCTAGTGATTCATCAGCAGACATTTTGTACCTGTGAACAGAGTATAGGTGCGAGGAATTTGAAGAGGTCATATGCGTTCTCAGAAATTTTTCAAAATACATCAAGTTGAGGATTTTGACCATAGATGTCTTGAGGAATTTCACTAAGTATTCTTTGTCTTAGGTTCCAGAGTTGTGCGAATATGTAGATCCACACAATTGAGGAATCTTGAAGAAAATCATAACTTAGGGAAAAACATCAAGGGATTGAAACATGTAAGGTGCTTAAGAAGATGATTCTTGAAGAATAAACACTTTTGAGGATTTTGTGGAAGACATGAAGATCAAACAAGGGCAGTAAAATTAGATTTTATTTACCCTGATGTAGAACACGACGAACAGTGAGATGAAATCTGGGAAGTTCGTCCGTCCAGATCTCCCACGCCCTAGCTTGGCAGAGGGAGACAGCTACAGCGGCGGCGGGGTGAAGACTTCCACGGCCGATGCGAGTATGGCGACGGCGAGGTCGAGGCAGTGAAGCTCTTCCTCTCCGGCGGCGATGATTTTAGCGGCGGCGCTAGGTTTGAGCTCGGGAGAGATGGGAGTGAGGAGTAACTCGAGCACAGTGAAGGGAAGGGGGTATATATAGTGGCAGTAAAAACGAATCGGCCCGAAGATTTTGGACCAGATTGCCCCTGACCCTTGCTCTCCATGCGACATGTGTCACCCACGTTCTGAGAAGTGGAGATAGTGGGGGATCGTGGCTTATCCAGTCATGGGAATCGGAACGGTTTGAGCGGGAAGCGCCGAAAAATTTGATAGTGAAAATTTTAAAGTTTCCGTTCGCAAATTCTTCAGCTGTCAAGGATACAGTGAAGACTTTGAACGAGTTTCAAAGTAGAACGCATATGAAGAATTTGTGAACAGACTGGGTTGAGTTTAGCATAGAGGGGGAACGGGTCCGATCACATTCACTTAGATGAAAATCAACTTGAAGAATTAGCAATAAGTGAATGCTGTTGAGGACATTGAAAACTCAAATATATATAAATATAGTCAATGAAGAACACCAGTTTTATTGTTTGAAGAATTTGAGAAGTTGAGGAATTTGCAAACTTGAGGAATTTGAAAATTTGAAGAATTTGCAAAATGATGAAAAAACTCAACTCTGAAGAATTTCAACTATTGTTAGTGGCGTGACCCACCGTATAAGAATGATGATTTCAGACACCGCGTACAATTGTCGTAGGGTTCTGATAATCAAATTCTTTGTTAATTTCTTCACACTTAGAGAGTTATTCTTCATTGATTGAAGAAAAACGTTACTTCGTGTGTTGCACATCAAAGTCATCAATTTTGCATAAGTGTTAGGATGTGTGTCCTTTCAAAGAACATTCGAAGATTCTAAGATATTTAGCTCACACCGCAACTTGCAAAATCTCTTTTCATCCAAGGGCTTAGTGAAGATATCGGCCAGTTGTTCTTCAGTGGGGATGTGGTCGATGGAGATGTCGCCCTTGAGTACATGATCTCGAAGAAAATGATGACGAATCTGGATGTGCTTGGTCTTGGAGTGCTGAACTGGGTTGTAAGCAATCTTGATAGAGCTCTCATTGTCGCAGTAGAGAGGCACATTCTTCACCTTGATGCCATAGTCCTTGAGGGTTTGCTTCATCCACAGCAACTGAGCGCAACATGAACCAGCAGCAATGTACTCAGCTTCAGCAGTAGAAAGTGACACGCAGTTCTGCTTCTTCAGGACCAACAGACTAAGGATCGTCCGAGGAAATGACATGTGCCAGAGGTTGACTTGCGATCCACACGATCTCCAGCATAGTCAGCATCTGAGTATCCGACGAGGTGAAGATTTGAGCCCTTGGGATACCATAATCCAAGCGTTGGTGTGTGAGCTAAGTATCGAAGAATATGTTTCACAGCCTTATGGTGTGATTCCTTCGGTGTTGCTTGGAATCGGGCACACATGCAAACACTCAGCATAATATCAGGCCTAGATGCACATAGATACAATAAAGAGCCAATCATGGAGCGGTATACCTTCTGATCGAAATCTTTACCATTTTCGTCAGTGCAGAGGTGGCCTTTTGAAGGCATTGGAGTTTTGACGCCTTTGCATTCGTGCATGTTGAATTTCCTCAGAACATCCTTGAGGTATTTCTCTTGTGAGATGAAGATGCCATTGTCTTGCTGATGAATTTGAAGACCTAAGAAGAATTTCAACTCTCCCATCATAGACATTTGATATTCTTCACTCATCATATAGGCAAATTCATCACTGTAACGTTTGTCAGTACAGCCAAAAATAATATCGTCTACATATATTTGGCATATGAACAGTTCATTGTCATAGGATTTAGTGAAAAGAGTTGGGTCGAGTGAACCGGGTTTGAAGCCTTTCTTCATGAGGAACTCCTTCAGAGTGTCATACCACGCCCGAGGGGCCTGCTTGAGGCCATAGAGGGCCTTGTTGAGTCTGAAGACTTTGTCAGGATGCTTAGGGTCTTCAAAACCTGGGGGTTGAGCAACATATACTTCTTCCTCAAGCTTACCATTGAGGAATGCACTTTTCACATCCATTTGATATAAAGTGATATCATGATGGATAGCATAAGCAAGCAATATGCGAATAGCTTCAAGTCTAGCAACAGGTGCAAAAGTTTCATCAAAGTCAATTCCTTCAACCTGTGTGTAGTCTTGAGCTACAAGACGAGCCTTATTTCTTACCACAAGGCCATTTTCATCTTGCTTATTGCGGTAGATCCACTTGGTACCTATGATGTTATGCTTGCGAGGATCTGGCCGCTTGACAAGTTCCCACACGTTGTTGAGCTTGAATTGATGCAATTCCTCTTGCATAGCTTGAATCCACTCAGGCTCCTTGAAAGCTTCATCAACTTTGGTGGGCTCTATCATAGAGACAAAAGCAAAATGCCCACAAAAGTTAGTCAGATGTGAAGCTCTTGAGTGAGTGAGAGGACCTGGTGCATTGATGTTGTCGATGATTTTGTCAATCTGCACTTCATTTGCAACTCTTGGATGAGCAGGTTGACGTGGCTGAGGATTTTCTTCAGCACCATTTTCTTCAGGTGTATCAGCATGAATGTCTTCATTGATTGGTATGACTTCCTCAGTAGGTTGAGGATTTTCTTCAGTGGGTACTACATCCTCAGTAGCCTTCAACTTAATGGATTCCTCAGGAGACTTTTTATCTATCACAGAAGGCAGGTGCTCTCTTTGCGAGCCGTTAGTTTCATCGAACCGCACATCTACAGTTTCAACAACCTTTTGATGGTAGGTGTTGAAGACTCTGTAGGTGTGCGAGTCCTTTCCATAACCAAGCATAAAACCTTCATGTGCTTTCGGTGCAAATTTAGAACTGTGGTGAGGATCTCTTATCCAGCATTTTGCACCGAAGACTTTGAGATAACTTACATTGGGTTTCTTACCAGTCATGAGTTCATATGATGTCTTCTTGAAGAATTTGTGAAGATATACCCTGTTGATGATGTGGCATGCTGTATCAATTGCCTCAGGCCAGAAGCGACGAGGAGTCTTGTATTCATCAAGCATGGTGCGAGCCATCTCAACAAGAGTCCTGTTCTTGTGCTCCACGACGCCGTTCTGCTGAGGAGTATATGGGGCAGATAGCTCATGAGTAATACGAAGTTCATCAAGATATTCATCAAGATTGGTGTTCTTGAACTCAGTCCCATTATCACTCCTGATACGCTTGATCTTGACGCCGAAGTTTGTTGAGGCCCTTGAAGCAAATCGTCTGAAGACATCCTGCACTTCAGACTTGTACAGAATAATATGCACCCAAGTGTAACGAGAATAATCATCAACAATGACAAAGCCATACAAACATGAAGAATTTTTCAGTGTGGAATAATGAGTGGGGCCAAAGAGGTCCATGTGAATCAATTCAAAAGGTCGAGTTGTGGTCATGATTGTCTTCGAGGGATGCTTGGATCTAGTCATCTTTCCAGACTCACAAGCACCACAGAGGTGATCCTTGAGGAGTTTGACACCTTCAATGCCAATGACGTGCTTTTTCTTCACGAGCGTGTGCAAGTTCCTCATACCAGCATGTCCAAGTCGTCGATGCCACAGCCAGCCTTCTGAGGACTTTGCAAGTAGGCACGTGGCAGGCTGAGGACCTGTAGAGAAATCAACAATATACAAGTCTCCTCTCCTAAAGCCTTCGAAGACTTTGGAATGGTCAGATTCCATGATGACAACACAACGATATTTTCCAAAGATGACAACCATATCAAGATCACAAAGCATGGAGACAGACATGAGGTTGAACCCGAGGGATTCGACAAGCATCACCTTGTCCATGTGTCGGTCCTTGGAGATTGCAACCTTACCTAGACCCAATACCTTGCTTTTTCCTTTGTCAGCGTAGGTGATATGCTTCAGATGAGATGGGGCAAGTGGCATATTCATCAGTAGACTCTTGTCACCAGTCATGTGGTTGGTGCATCCACTGTCGAGGACCCACTCAGTAGTTTTTGGAGTTTCATCCTGCAGATGAATTAGTACAACTTACGAACTCATATGCTTCAGAGTGAAGAATATGACATCAAATTCATCAGGCAGAATTTCATCACACACCATAGTAAGTAAAGCAGTGTGAGGACGTGAGAAATGAGGAATTCATTTCTGCATGATTAGCTTGCGTCCTTTCAAGCATTTCCTCAGGTCTCCAGCAAATTCATCAAACGTTCAAGTTCGTCAGGAGACCTGACTCTGCATAAGAAGTTAGTTCAATTTCTTCACCACCCACATCTGGAGGGGTGGCAAAGAGTTCATCATTCTGCGAGCTCCATATGAGAAGGGAGGCATTGAAGCTAGTGCACTTCGTTTCACATGACTAGGGTTAGAGTACTCACATGAATAAGCAGAGAAATTCTTCGAGGACTTATGAACATAATGATTTGAAGAATAATGCACATATTCAGAACTCTTAGATTTTCCCTACGAAACAGATGCATTAGCACGAGAATGATAGTTTTGACCATTTGAGGAATTTGGTCCAGGTGAAGACTTTGGTCCATATGAGGAATTTGATCTGGGGTTCCTTTTCTTCATGGGTGATGTTGTGAGGACATTCACTTGAAGATTTTCCAAGTAGCTCTTAGGAACCCAGATTTTCCTCATAGGTGAACCATTCCTGCAGTTAGTTCCAACAAATCTGGCAAATACTTCACCTTTCTGATTTTTGAAGAATTTGTAGTTGGAGTCAAGTGACTCATCAGAGGAATATGAAGTTTCACAAGTAAAGCCAGATAAAGTGGATGGATCCACAGGAGGTCCTTTTGCAGTAACCCATGAGGTTTTGGGGTACTGCTCAGGTGTCCAGTAGGATCCATCAGCATTGAGTTTCCTCTCAAATGCAATACCCTCTTTCCTAGGGTTCCTGTTAAGAATCTGCTTTTTGAGCACATCGCAAAGGGTTTGATGCCCTTTGAGACTTTTGTACATGCCTGTCACATACAATTCCTTCAACCCTGCATTTTCGTCAGTGATACTTGTGGTATCCTCAGATGAGGAATTTGTGACCACGGGGATAGTTGAAGAATTTGCAGCAATAGAAGCATTTGAACATTCAGGTAAAGAATTAGCAGTTTCACGTTCGATGCATTTCATACATGGTGGAACAAATTCTTCCTGAGCGGTACTGATCTGTTGAGCCAGTAAGGAATCGTTTTCTCTTTGGAGATCCTCATGAGCCACTCTTAGTTTCTCAAGATCTTGCTTTCTTTGAAGAAATTCATAAGAAAGCTTCTCATGGTCAACTAAGAGAGCATTATGATGACTCTGAAGGTTATCATACTTTGTCTGAAGACTTTTGAGATCATTAGACAGAGTTTGAGTCCGATCCACTTCCTCATTCAATAGATCATCGCTTTTGTCTAGCAATTTCTGAAGCTTTTCAAGTGCACTTTGTTGCTTAGTGGCAATTTTAGCAAGTTTGGCATAGCTAGGTTTCACATATTCATCAGATTCACCTTCACTTGATTCAGAAGAAGAGTGATGCTTGTGTACCTTGGAACCTTTTGCCATGAAGCAGTAAGTGGGAGCATATTCATCATTGCTGGCGTCAGAGTCGTTGGAGTGGTCATTTTCTTCATCGTTGAAGATGGACTTGCTGACGAAAGCAGTGGCGAGAGCAAGGCTAGCAACACCGGAGTCAGACTCCTCCTCAGATTCTTCCTCTTCTTCATATTCTTCAGATTCTTCTTCAGAGTCCATTTCCTTGCCAATGAAGGCCCGAGCCTTTCTTGAACCAGTCTTCTTGTGCGATGAGGACTTTTAAGATGAGGACTTTGAAGTTGAGGACTTTGAAGATTTCTTCTTTTTCTTTGAGTCATCAGAACTGTAGTCCTTGTATTTCTTCTTCTTTGATTCTTTTTCCCAGAGAGGACAGTCAGAGATAAAGTGACCAGACTTCTTGCATTTGTGACAAGTTCTCTTCTTGTAGTCGCTTGAGGAATCTGATTTCCTCAAACCACTTTTTGATGACTTTCCAAATCGGCCTCTCCTTGAGAACTTCTGGAATTTCCTCACGAGCATTGCCAGCTCCTGACTCAGTTCTTCAGGATCACCAAGGCTACTGTCAGATTCTTCGCCTTCGGATGAGGAAATTGCCTTGGCCTTCAGTGCACGAGTTCTTCCATAGCTTGGCCCGTAGAGGTCTCTTTTCTCAGCTTGTTGGAATTCATGAGTATTTAGTCTCTCAAGTATATCAACAGGATCAAGTGACTTGTAGTCTCCACGCTCTTGAATCATTAAAGCCAGTGTATCGAATGAGGAATCAAGAGATCTCAGCAGTTTCTTCACCACTTCGTGGTCGGTGATGTCAGTGGCACCAAGTGCTTGAAGCTCGTTGGAGATGTCAGTGAGACGATCAAAAGTTTGCTGAACATTCTCATTGTCGAGTCTTTTGAGGCGGTTGAAGAGATTGCGAAGAACATCAACACGGGAGTCACGTTGAGTAGAAACACCTTCGTTGACTTTGGACAGCCTATCCCAGATAAGCTTAGCAGTCTCCAAAGCACTCACTCTGCCATACTGACCTTTGCTCAGATGGCCACAGATGATATTCTTCGCTTGAGAATCGAGTTGCTTGAATTTCTTCGCATCAGCAGCAGTAACAGTCGAAGATGTGCGGGGAACACCATTTTCCACAACACACCAGAGATCATTGTCAATAGCTTCAAGATGCATGCGCATCTTGTTCTTCCAGTAGGGGTAGTCCGTCCCATCGAAGGTAGGACACCCTGCGGAAACCTTGATCATACCTGCAGTCGACATAACTAGAACTCCAGGTGGTTAAACCAAAATCACACAGAACAAGGGAGTACCTTGCTCTGATACCAATTGAAAGCGCGTTATATCGACTAGAGGGGGGGGGGGTGAATAGGCGATTTTTACAAATTCATCACAGAGGAATTTCAACTTGAGGAATTTGAAATGTGATGAATAACTAGCAACGGAATAAGTACTCAAGTGCATACGAAGCATAGCGATCGCATAGTCATCATGATGAAATAATGCATGCACAGATTACAGGTAGCGTGATACAGGATAAGCAGGCGAGGAACAAGGTAACTTGAAGAATTTGAGGTGAGGAAATTGAGAAAGTCTTCAGTCAAATTCTTCAAACAGTAACAATCAATTTCATCAACAAGTATACGAGGAATTTAAAGGGTTGAGGAAATGGAACCAGGAAGCTCGATGAAGACAATGATTTGATGACCCAGTTCCAACTGCTGTGACAGTCGTACGTCTGGTTTGGAGCGGCCTGGTATTTAAACCAGAGGACACACAGTCCCAGGACACATAGTCCTTACCGTATTCTCCTTGAGCTAAGGTCACACAGACCTCGCCCAACACTCATGGTAAGTCTTCAGGGTAGACTTCCAAAACCCTCACAAACTGGTCACCCGGCGATCCACAATTGACTGTTGGATGCTCTAGATCAAGGTCACTTCGTGATCCCCAATTGACTGCAGGATGCACTAGACCATGACGCCTAACCGTCTGGAAGATACACAGTCTTCAAAGGTAACAAGCGTCGGTTCCACACAGGAACAATTTCTTCAGTGATGCTCAATCACTTTGGGTTGGTGGTTTGGTTTTGGGGGTTTTTCCTCACTGATGATTTTCTCTCAAAGTCCTCGAGGAATGGGATGCTCTCAAATGACAAGTGTCAGTTCTCTCTCGGAGCAGCCAACCAACTAGTGGTTGTGGGGTGTGGCTATTTATAGCCAGGGTGCAACCCGACATGATAAGACATAAATGCCCCCAATGATGTGACCGTTATGTGGATAGGATGATTGGGGACAGCTGGCACTTAGCACAGCAACGGTCGGAATTTCGAACTATGAAAGTCCTCAGGCTTATCATGTTCCTCACTTGTAGGCAATTCGCACTGGCGAAATCCTAACTCCTCAGTCAGACCAATTTCCTCAGAGACCAGAAGATCATCATCTCTGTCACTGAAGAACTTGACTGAACTGCAAGAGATTTCCAAAGGCTTCACTCGAAGGATTGGATAGGTTGAGGCTTTTGAGTTGAGCATCAGTTGGAAATTTTCCTTAGTATTACCTCGGCCCCCTTTAACAGTACGGTGTTTCCTATGACTCAAAGAAAGGAAATGAAACTACGAAAACAAAAGTCTTCACGCTTCATAGTCCTCGTTCATATCTTCAAGGTCACACCAACTTCTTCTTTTTCAAAGTATTCAGGGAATACCAAAGTCTTCAGCAAAGTCTTCAGCAAAGTCTTCACCAAATTCTTCAGTTGAAGACATACATTTTTAGGGGTCGATAATCTCCGAATGTATCAAACTCCTCAGCGACTTATAGAGCCTGTGTATACTTACAAATGCATCAGTCTCTTAACCTATAAGTCTTCAATACACCAAAATCACTAAGGGGCACTAGATTCACTTACACCGGCTGGCCCGCGGCAGGCTGGCGCGCTGCCGGCAGGCCCGCGGACCGGCTGGCTCACGGACCGGCTGGACCCAGGCCGGCTGACTGGCTACCGGCAGGCCTATTGCCGGCTGGCCCATGGCTGGCTGGTCAGGAGCCGGTCGCCCGTCCCCTGGCCAGCCTGCGGCTGGCCGCTCCACGACCGGCCCTTCTGCTGACCTCTGGACACGCACGCACCCGTCCCCTCCTACTGTGACCAAGTACACCGACAGGACGCGACCCCCACGATGGACTCCAGCGTGGCTACAACAACCGCTGACGCGCGGGCACGCGTGGCTACAGTCCGGGCAGTCGTACCGCCGACCATCCCCGATCGAGACCCGGCAGGGCTACAGTGCCGCCACGCCACCGTCCACTCCATTACCTGCCCCGGCGTGGCTACATCGCAGCCGGCCGTACCGCTGACTTCGGCCGGCAGGCACAAGACGACGCCGCGCTGGGCGGCCCGTGCCGCGACAGGTAGGCACGGGCCAATAGAAGAGCCGGCTGGCGGGCCCCAGTCAGCGATGGGACCTCACAGCCGGCGAGCCCTACGGGCGATGAGATGGCCCAGCCGGTGGGACCCCTGGCCGGTTGGGGAGGCTGCCAGCCGGGTCCCCCCCTTTAGTACCTTATGAATATTGTAAGCCGGGGGGTTGGTCTATAAAACTACCCGAGGCCCCCATGCATCGGGCAGGGACTAAGGCATTCTCCCCATCTCATACTCTCACTCTCAGGTAGCAAGGGAAGAGGAGCCGGCCGCTCCTTCTTCCTCCCCTAGACATCAGCTCAAGGAGCACCATTGTAACATCAACCACCATTCAACTAGACAAGCAGGACTAGGGGTGTTACCTCCCACGGAGGGCCCCGAACCTGGGTACATCGTGTGTCCCTCACCGCTTGTGCCCAATCCTGCTCCCGGAGTCCGCCGGCGTCCTTCGGCCCCAACCACTCTCGATAAGCCACCCCATGGCATCTGTCGTGAGAAACAACGACAAATTTCTATTGTTGTATCTTATGTTGCCATGCAGCAAGATGCTTTTGTTGATGGTATTATATTGTTGTGCGTTGTCTATGATGCCATTTCAGTTTCTTTCTCATGTGATGCATCAATATAATAAGTTTATCAAGAATACCATGTATGTGCTATCCAGATCAGATAAGGAAACTGAAAAAGGCGCCACGTCCATTCTCTGAATGTGTTGCTTTTGCACTCCTATGTCCTTTCATGTTCCTTTCATAGAACATGGTACAAATGAGAAAGTGAAAGGGGCGCACCCCATCTGGCACCGCCCCAGCTCCCTCTCAGGCGGCGCCACCCCCCTGTGGCGCCCCAACCACTAGTTTCTATATATGGTGCAAAAAATAAGTGGCCTGATTTTGGGGATATTTCAAAGCGTATTTTTTCTCATTTTAACCAACAATGACTTTTAATATATGATAGGTTAATGTATACATCCGAAACTGCTAATACAGTGGCTAGCTTAATAATTGACATGAGGGCAAATGATTGGTATATAACGATATCAAAGAAGATCTCACATGGTGTATAGTGATATAAGTTCTCGCATATTATAGTATCACTTCCAGTTCTTTTGATGGACTTGATGGAGAAATATATAAGATGTTTATGGATCAAGAGAAGAGATCTCTCATACGGGAGGATGACCCACATTTGTGCTGTAAGACCTCGGCACATGGATTCGAAGTCATCATGAACTCAAAATTAGTCCAGATTTATACAATGGAGAATTTACTTATACTTTTCCTACAAAATATAGTTTTTATAGTTTTGGACAAGACCCTTATTTTGTGGATAAAGGGTGCATCTCCATTTTATATATACATAAGAAACTTTATCCCAAAAAAAATATTCTTAAGAAACTGAATGTGAAATTAACGGCTAGCAAAATTTCAGAATTTATTAATATAGATTTTTCTGTGGGGGAATTTAATATATATATTAATTATTGAATATTTATTATGATGTAAAATCAACTGAATGTGGAATGTGGAATAACGGCTAGCAAAAACTGAATGTGAAATCAACTGAATGTGGAATAAATAACTGCAAATATAAATATTGCCGTTCTATAAATTTATTATGATGTGAGGGAGGACCAGTGTGAAATTAACATCACCAACATGTGGCATCCTTTTACATATATTAACATGCATGGGCTTGATAGTATAAAAACATGTGTCCAACGATAGAAATGAAATAGCCATGAAAATAACATGTATGAGTTAATCTTCAGTTACGATTCCATGGTGGTCAACAACGATAAGGTAGCACTAGATTTTGAAAGAGTAAAATGATATATTTATGTACAAAACCGTTGTACAAGGCACACATGAATCATGTATGAATTTAGCAACGATAACTGTGTTATGGCTGGGATAATTTGGTGTACAAAGAGTGCATCTCCATTTTATACATAAGAAACTCAATGTTAAATCCATTGCTAGCCAAATTTAGAAGGTGTTTCATATACATAATAATAGTCATTTTTTATATAAATACACTAATATTATAAAATAGTTACAAATAGAAATTTGATTCCCAATATAAATTTATTATGTTGTGACTATATTTTTGTTGGCACAACATATGTAACAACATAATAAATTTATATTGGGAATGAAATTAGAATACAAATATATATAAATGTACTAAAAATGATAAATGAGTATCTGTACTCTCACATGGTAGTATATGAGACATGTGTGTAACTACACCCGGTAGTAGGAGGTATTTTCCCTATATATATATATGTGTGTGTGTGTGTGTGTGTGTGTGTGTGTGTGTGTGTGTGTGTGTGTATGTACACACACACACACATACAGCCGCGCAATTGCACGGGCCACCCAACTAGTTGGTTGCAAGTAACGAATTCAAGAGGATTGACAACCCTCTTGCCCATATTGGGTGCAAGTGTGTGCTCTTTTGTGTGTAGGCGCTGAAGACGGGAAATTGTGTGGTCCTCTTATTGGTTCAATAACCTTGGTTCTCATTGAGGAAAATACTCACCTTTACTGTGCTGCATCATTCCCTCCTATTCGGGGAAAAACCCAACGCAGATCACAAGTATCAGGAAGGATTTATGGCGCCGTTGCTGAGGAGTATCACCAATTTCCTATCAAGTACCTTCTCACAAATTATCATTCACTTGTTCTACTTTTTATTTGCTGTTATGTTCTGCTTGCTATACAAATCAAAAATACAAAAATATTTATATTTTCTTGTTTGCTTGCTATACTTGCTAGTTTACTTGTTTTGCTTGTTACTTTGCTAGTTTCATTACCATGTCTCAAGATCATATCAAGTTGTGTGACTTCTCGAATACTAACAACAATGATTTTATTAGTACTCCTATACCACCCGCCACTACTGCGGAGTTTTATGATATTATTGTTGCATTGCTAAATTTCAATACTTTTGTTGAATTATGTGATATGCAAAGAAAAATGATATGGATAATGATGTGGTCAAATTAAAATTATTACCTTTTTCATTAAGAGACAAAGCTAAAGCTTGCTTTTCATCTTTATCACGTAATAGTATTGGAACATGGGATAAATGTAAAGATGCTTTCATTACCAAGTATTTTGCTTCTGCTAAGGTCATCTCTCTTAGAAATCAAATTATGAATTTTAAGAAACATGATCAAGAACATGTTGCACAAGCTTGGGAGAGGATGGAATTGATGATTAAAAATTGCCCTACTCATGGCTTGAACTTATGGATGAAAGCACAATATGCTCCCTTGGTGGTTTTGATAATTCATGACAACATACATCGTCTCTTGGACTAATACTTTCAACTAGTGTATTTCAGATAAAGTTCTTAGAGAAGTTTGGCTAAGGAGTGTGGAGAGTATCCCCAATAATAAGAAGGAGAAGGAATAGCATTGGCAAAGCTTCAAGCAAAGAGGACTCTACATTTTACTTTGTGAGAAATCACTTTGAGTACATAGGAAAAGCCAATACTATCAAAAGGGGTAAGGTACTGTTGGTGAACAAGATGCTCCACGTGCACAAGTGATAGTCATCAAAAACACCCACAAACTCTCCCACAAATCCTGTCTAAGCCATTCATGTAAATCGGTGCAACCAACACTATCCACTCGGTCCCACCGATTCCCAGCCTCAGATAGAGCCCTGCCAAACCCTAACACATCGGTGCAACCGATCCCACTTCGGTGCCACCGAGTTCAGCTTGCCAACTTTCTGTTACCTCGATTCACAAAATCGGAAGCTCCGAGTTTTTGGATCGGCGTCACCGAGATTTGGATTCTGACCGTTGGACACCTGATCGGTACCGCCGAGTTTCCAATATCGGTCTCACCGAGATTCAAAAGTTGCTACCTTTGGAGCAAATCGGTACCACCGAGATTCACACATCAGTGTCACCGAGTTGGTCACTTAAGGTGTAACGGTTGGATTTTTGGAGATGCCTATATATTCCCCTCCACCACCACTCACTCGCAAGAGAAGCACTCAGAACAGATCCCCATTTATCCCATCAGATTTTCTGAGAGAGAGCCACCTACTCATGTGTTGAGATCATGCCATTCCATTCCAACCATGTGAATCTTGATCTCTAGCCTCCCCAAGTTGCTTTCCACCCAATCAATCTCTTCCACCAAAGCCAAATCTGTGAGAGAGTGATTGAGTGTTGAGGAGTCTATCATCTTGAAGCACAAGAGCAAGGAGTTCATCGACATTATCGAGCCTATTACCTTTTGGAGGGTGGTGCCTCCTAGATTGGTTAGGTGTCGCTTGGGAGTCTCCTACTTCGTGTTGTGGAGTGAACCAAGAAGTTTGTAAGGGCAAGGAGATCGTCTACTTCTTGAAGATCTACCCCGAGTTAGGCTAGTCCTCCGTGGACGTAGGCCATCATGGTATAGACAAGGTTGCTTCTTCGTGGAACCCTCCATGGGTAGAGCCCTCCTTGGACTCTCGCGACCATTAGCCTCCGTGGGTTGAAGTCTCCATAAACGTGGACGTACGATAGCACCACCTATCGGAACCACGGAAAAAAATCTTCGTGTCCCTTATGCGTTTGATCTCCCTATCTCAACTCCTTACTTTCATGTGCAATGTCTTTACTTTCCGCTGCTATACTTGATGACTTGCATGTGTAGGGTGTGCTAGACTTTCTATCATTGCTAAAATCTGCCAACATTTAACTTTGGATATTGTGTAGATTTTAATTTGTGCTAGTAGTCTATTCACCCCCTCTAGACATACTCTTCTAGTGATCCCACAATGGATGATTATACAAAATTTCCTAGATTCTGCTGCACGTGGTACCTTCATGGAGGTGACATTGGGAGAGGCCACCAAACTTCGGGACAATATCATGACAAATTATTCTCAATGACATACCGAAAGAGCTCCAACTGGTAAGAAGGTAAATTCTGTTGAAAAAATTGCTACTTTGAGTGAGACAATGGATGCTCTTATGAATATGGTTGCTAGTAAACATGCTCATGTTGATCCCAATGATATTCCTTTATCTACTTTGATTAAGAAAAATGATGATGCTATTGATGTGAACTTTATCTCTCGAAATAATTTCAACAACAATGCTTATAGAGGAAATTTCAATGCTAGACCGTATCCCGGTAATTCCTCTAATAATTATGGTAATTCTTATGTAAATTATTCTACAAATAATAATAGGATATCCTCTGATCCTGAGAACATAATTTAGGAATTTATTAGTTCTCAAAAGATTTTTAATGCTATGGTAGAAGAAAAGTTGCATAAAGTTGACGATATGGCTAGGAACATGGATATAATTGCTCTTCATGTGGACACTCTTAAAAATAAAAAAATTCCACCAAAGCATGATATCAATGAGTCCATTAAATCCATTCAAGTATATATTAGTGAGAGTAAGGAGAGGACCGCAAGGTTGACAGCTAAACGAGAATTCTTAGAAAAGGCTCTTCCACCCGGTTTTTACCATAATCATGATGAAGATGTTAAAATAATTGGTACTTCTCCCATTGAATCTTTCTTTACTAATATGAAAATAGACGATAAAGGAACTGGCTATGAGTCAACTTTAGCTAGAAGGTATCCCGTTTGTTCAGAGGGTGATGATCTTAATGATAAAAATGAAAAAAGTGGGTTTGGAGAGGTCAAAACTTTAGCTAGTGATGTGCCCACTATCTTGGATTACAAGGACTTTAATTATGAGATTTGTTCTTTAGTATAATGTATTTCCTTTTTGCAATCCATTATTAGCTCAGCCAATGCCTACGAACAAAATAAAGCTTTTACTAAACATATAGTAGAAGCGATAATAAAAGCTTATGATGAGAAACTTGAGCTAGAAGTTTATATACCTAGAAAACTGCATGCTGAATGAGAACTTACTATCAAAATAAAACTTAAAGAATATGAATGTAATGCTTTGTGTGACCTTGGTGCTAGTGTTTCAATTATACCTAAATCTCTTTGTGATGTCCTTGGTCTCACCGATATACAAGATTGTACCCTTAACTTGCATCTTGCGGATTCTACCATTAAAAAAACTTTGGGTAGAATAAATGATGTGCTTATTCTTGCTAATAGAAATTATGTGCATGTAGATTTCATTGTGCTTTATATTTAATGCAATCCATCTTGTCCAATTATACTTGGCAGACCTTTCTTACGAACTATAAGTGATATTATTGATACGAAGGAGGGAAACATAAGATTCAAATTCTCATTAAAGAAAGGGACGGAACACTTACATAGAAAGAGAATTAAACCACTTTCTGAATCTATAATGAGGTCCACTTATGGGTTGAGTGTCAAAGATGACAACACTTGAAACTATGCATTATGCCTAGGTAGGGGCATAAAATGATATCGCTTGTTGGGAGGCAACCCAATAGTTATCTTATTTTTCTTATTCTACGTTCTGTTTGTGTGAGTTAACATGATTATTTCTATTGTAATGATTGTGTTTTTATGTTTAAACTAGTGTTTGTGCCATGTAAAGCCTTTTGGATGATTTGGATGATAAGTACAATTGATACGGTGCAAAAACAGAAACTTTTACGTCCAGTGTAGAATTTCTCTGACTTACTGGAACGTCTTATTGATATGAATTTTTTTACAAAGTATTGGTGTACAAATTACTCAAGTATTCCTAATTTTTAATAATTTTAGGAGTCACAGAAGTATGGTGTTTTTCCAGATCTCTACAGACTGTTCTGTTTTAGACAGATTCCGTTTTTGCTTGCATAATTTGCTTGTTTTGATGATCCTATGGATTATATCGGGGTGTATAAGTCATGCGGAAGTTAGAATAAAGTACCTTATGTAATAATAAAATATGAATCAATTTATAACAGTACCTAAATTTTATGGTTCGCCTATCATACTAACGGATCTCATGAGTTTTTTTTGTTGAGTTTTGTGTGCTGAAGTTTTCAAGTTTTGGGTGCTATCACGATGGATGAAGGAATAAGGAGTAGCAAAGAGCCTAAGCTTGGGGATGCCCAAGTCACCCCAATATAAATTCTAGGAAGACTCAAGCGTCTAAGCTTGGGGATGCCCCGGAAGGCATTCCCTCTTTCGTCTCAATCCATTGGTATGTCACTTGGAGCTACATTTTTATTCATCACATGATATGTGTTTTGCTTGGAGTGTCGTGTATTATAGTTTGCTTTTGTTTTAGTTATCTAGAATCATTGTTTGCTGGACACACCCACTTTAGATAGAGACATGTTCACCATGATTTGTTAGAATACTCTATGCGCTTTACTTATATCTTTTGAGCTAAACAGTTGCTCTAGTGCTTCACTTATATCTTTTAGAGCACGGTGGCGTATAGATTTTATAGAAATAATTGCAGTCTCGTTCTTCACTTAATTTTTTTGAGAGTTTAATAAATAGTGATGGTAACTTTCATGGGTTATAAGACTAGTCCAAAAATAATAGGTATTCAAGGAGTGCATAATCAAAACCTTCATGTAGCACATAAAAGAGAAATTGTGGGTTAATGATATTGATGTGGTAATACGACAGGGTGCAAGTGCATGGTTGTTGGTTAGTAGAAATATCGATAGTTAAAGGGTGTTAACTTGCTGTTCATCTAAATATTGGTTATAGCATGGTGATGATGTGTGAGCATTCGTATTCCTCGTTGAAATCCTAGTGCTGTTTAGGTCGGGGGTGCACGATGGTTAACTCCTACCAACCTCCCTAGGGGCATGCGAGTAGTACTTTGCTTCAAGAGAGCTAATAAAGCTTTACAATAAGTATGTGAGTTCTTTATGACTAATGTGAATCCATGGATGTATGCACTCTCACCTCCTCATATTTGCTAGCCTCTTCGGTGCCGTGCATTGCCCATTCTCACCTTGAGGATCAGTGCAAACTTCGTCGGTGCATCCAAACTCCGCGGCATGATACGCTGTAGGACCGAAAGTATGTCTAGAGGGGGGGGGGGTGTGATTAGACTACTTGACCAAATAAAAATCTACTTTTTCCCAATTTTAGGTGTTGGCAGATTTTAGCATTCATAGCAAGTCAAGCACACCCTACACATGCATGTCTAAGAGTATAGCAGCGGAAAGTAACAACAAGCATGTATAGTAGAGGGTAGGAAGGAAGATCAAACGCAATTTGTAGACACGATGATTTTTCCCGTGGTTCCGATAGGTGGTGCTATTGTACGTCCACGTTTATGGAGTCTTCAACCCACGGAGGGTAACGGTCGCGAGAGTCCACGGAGGGCTCCACCCACGAAGGGTCCATGAAGTAGCAACCTTGACTATTCCATAACGGCTTCCGTCCACGAAGGACTAGCCTCACTATGGGTAGATCTTCACGAAGTAGGCGATCTCCTTGCCCTTACAAACTTCTTGGTTCAACTCCACAACACGAAGTAGGAGGCTCCCTAGCGACACCTAACCAATCTAGGAGGCACCACCCTCCAAAAGGTAATAGGCTCGGTAATGACGATGAACTCCTTGCTCTTGTGCTTCAAGATGATAGACTCCTCAACACACAATCACTCTCTCACAGATTTGGCTTGGTGGAAGAGATGGGATTGGTGGAAAGCAACTTGGGGAGGCTAGAGATCAAGATTCATATGGTTGGAATGGAATGGCATGATCTCAACACATGAGTAGCTGGCGCTCTCTCAGAAAATATGATGGGGCAAGTATGGAATAGTTCTGAGTGCTTCTGTCTCGAGTAGGTGGTGGTGAAGGGGTATATATAGGCATCCCCAAAAATCCAACTGTTACACCTTAAGTGACCAACTCGGTGACACCGATGTGTGAATCTCGGTGGTACCAAGTTGCTCCAAAGGTAGCAACTTTTGAATCTCGGTGAGACCGATATATAAAACTCGGTTGCACCGATAAGGTGACCAACGGTCAGATTTCCCAATTTCGGTGACGCCGATTCCACAAACTCGGTAGGGCCGATTTTGTGAAATTGGGTAGCAGAAAGTTGGCAACCCAAACTCGGTGGCACCGAAGTAGAATCGGTTGCACCGAAAGGTTAGGGGTTGGCTTAGGTCTGTCTGAGTATGGGAATCGGTGGCACCGAGTGGAAAGTGTTGGTTGCACCGATTTTGGATATTTGACTTTGGACAGACTTTTGTGGAAGAGCTTGTGGGTGTTTTTGGTTACTATCACTTGTGAACGTATGAGCATTTTGTTCACCAACAATACCTTACCCCCTTTTAATAGTATTGGCTTTCCTATGGACTCAAAGTGATTTCTCACAAAGTAAAATGTAGAGTCCTCTTGCTTGAAGCTTTTCCAATCCATTTCCTTGCATCTCGGGGTATTTCCACAATCTCCACAATCCTTTTGCCAATTCTATCATTGAACTTTTCCTGAAATATACTTGGTGGAAACATTAGTTCAATGACATATATATTGTTATTAATTACAAAAACCACCAAGGGAGCAAATGTGCTTTCAATCTCCCCCTTTTTGGTAATTGATGACAACATATAGATCAAAGCTTCGATAATGATATAATCAATGAATATAATCGTCGCTTTGAGAAGTATGTGATAAGCAAGAGCTCCCCCTAAATTTGTGCATTATTTTAAAATTTTGCGTTTGAATGCAAATGCACAATCGATTAGGTACATGGGGCACTTCTTCCATGTCACATACATCTTGGTGGTGTGCGAGAGTAATAAGAGTTAACATCATAGCACAACACAATTAAGCAAAGGTGAATGATCATCTCATAGGCAACATAATGATAGGAAGTAGTAGCAACACACATTAAGCGTATGATCAAAACACCACATAGTTCAACACAAACAAATCAAAAGATCAACTGTTTTTGAAAAAGCAATAAAAACCAAACGCTCTCTCACTCGAAGCCTAAAGATCTATATATACTTCTCCCCCTTTGGCAACAAGTTACCAAAAAGTTCAAAGAGATATAGCTAAACGTTCTTGAGTTGATCTCCTCCGGTTGTTGATGAAGGAGTCGAGAGAACTGCGTCGGCGAAGATATCAGATGATGTCATGGATGGAGTTGGTGTAGCAACGGGAGACACTGGAGCTGATGGAGCTGAGGTGACTGTAGCAGGTGCTGATGAAGAGGGCCTCAAATCTGGAGCTGGCACTGTGACTGATCTGGCCTGAGTGGTGAAGTGTGTGCCTGGCCTGAGAGGAGAATCATCCTCATCATCATCATCATCAGAAGAGTGAGGAAGAGGCACAGAGTCAACTTCCTTCTTGAGCTCGTTAACTGTCTTGGTCAGCCCGTCTACCTTGTCATTAAGGGTCTTGATCCTATTCTCAAAGATCCTGACAAGACTGTTCTGGTTCTCCAGTATGTCCTTGATGTCCTTCTGCATGCCTTGAACAGATGAGATCAAGAGATCCATTTGCTCGTCTTGGATCTAGGGACTTGAGCACTAGTGGATCTAGCTGCCTCTGCCTCTGCCTGTGCTTGAGCTACAGCTGATGTGTCAGCAGCAACCCTCTTCACTGTTTCCACAATCAGATCCATTACTCTTATCCTAGTGTGTCTGTCAAGATGGATCAGCATGTTGATTGAATGGCCTCGAATCATCTTCTCATCTCCTGACTTGGGCATCAATGTATGCCTCAATATGGTGTTCATGGTACGGAGGCCAGCCTGGAGGAAGTAGATAGATCCTAACTTGTGTGATTTCAAGTTAGCAGCAGGGATAGCATTGTACATATCCTTCATAGCATCATGGCTCTCCTTGGATTCAGAGTAGACATCCAAGTCACCATCCTGCACCTCGGGGACTTCTAAGATAGCAGCCCATTCATCAACAGTAGACTCGTATCTTGCTCCTTCTGTCATCCATACAATTGTACCATCTCCATAGAAGTGAGCAGTGGTGTAGAATTGCATGATCATCTCGTCGTTCCATGCAGTGAACTCTTTGCCAACAAACTCATCTAAGCCAATGCAATGAAAGTTGTCTTGAACATTTGGAAAGTAATCTTCATTAGCCTTGATGTACTTCTAGTCAACGTATCTCATGTCACTCACAGCTGGAATCTTGTCAAGCAACACAGTCTCATAGAAATCCTGTTGCTCCTTGGTGTAGAACCTGTAGTCCACAGCTGTCTTTCTCCTCTGGGCATATGGATCAATAGCTCTCCATGCCCTCAAACCAGAATCCTTCCTCTTCTTCATATCTTCAGCAAGTGGATGGCTGGCATTGTGTTCAGGAAGGTGTGGTCTAAGCTTCATCAAAGCAGACATGGCATCCTCATCCTCATCTCTGGAGGTATTTCCTTTGTTCTTCTCAAAAGCTGGAATCTGTCTGGATGACCTCTTGGACTTTTCAGCAGCAGCCTTCTTGGGGGCAGACTTGGTGCTCTTGGATGTACCTTGCTTTGGCATAGCATCTGCCAAAAGCTTCTTTTGCTTCTTCTTGGGAGGTGCCTTGACAACATGCTCTTCCTCCTCCTCCTCAGCAACAGCACCAGCAGTTTCCTCTGGGTCCTCATACATGGATGTAGGCCTGCCAACAACATGGATGATCCTTTTCCTGGCCTTCTTCTCTCCTGCCTTCTTAGGCATAGACTTCCTTGGGGGCTCAATGGTCATGGTAGCCCTAGCACTCTCAGGTGCTCTCATAGCCTCTGGAGGGGCATATGTCTTGCTGGCAGTTCTTCTGGAAGAGGTGGCTTCATTAGCAGACTTCTTGGCAGCTTTGTCTTGCTTCTTGGCAAGAACTTCCTTTGGCACAAAATCTGAATCCTCCTCATCTGAATTCAGCTTCTTCCTGGCCCTAGTAGCAACCTTGGGCAACCCATGTGAACTGGGGGTGCCTGGATCTAAAGAGGAACTAGACTCAGGACTAGTGCCTGAATCCAACTCAACACTCTGCTCTCTGAAGTTGTTCTCACTGTCCTCAGCATCTGACATACTGACCCTGTGAATAGAGTATAGAGGAGTAGAAGAAGATAAGTCATCACAAAATGCAGCTATTTTTGAAAGTTTGAACAGAAAAATCTTAGATGTAGTTCACAGCAAAAAAGGATTTCGGTGTCACCGAGTCAACATTTTTGGTGCTGCCGAGACTCACAATACTCTTAACAGAAACTTGGCAGCATTTTTGGTGGGACCGAAAACTACCACTTGGTTTCACCGAGTACTGTCCTCAGTAGCACAAAATAAATTGGTGGAACCGATTTTTCTGACTCGGTATCACCGAGATGCGATTTTGCGGGCAACTAAACCTAAAATTTTTCGATTCGCTAATCTACTCGAACTTTTAGAGGATAGGGAGGTTTGCACATGGTGGATTATCGATAGAATAAGCTTCAGCGCGCAAGATTCGGACGGGGAGCGCAATGAAGGGTCGGATCCATACCCTAACTCGGTGACGGATCCGCTACGGCGAAGACGGCGGTGAAGATGCCCGTCGACGGTGAGAATCCCAGCGGCGGAGGAGCGCGGGGAGACAAGGGCGACGACTAGGGGGTCCTGTTCGGCAGCTTAGGGTTTTGGGGCGTGACGGTTTGAAGATTGATTTTCAAAGCTTTGAGTCCACAGCATATATACCCCTCGCTGTCGGTGACACCGATTCTAAATTTTCGGTGTCACCGAGTTCCTCAACTGTCAGCTGACAGGGAAACTCGGTGTCACCGAGAATATGGAATCGGTAGTACCGAGATAGAAAACCAGATCAACCCTAGGCATTCGGTGAGACCGAGAAGTTTGGGTTGGTTCCATCGAGATGCACTTGGGAGGTTTTAATGGTCAGTCCTTTGTCGATACGGAACTCCGAGTGCTCCGCACACAGAGGGATCGAAAAGTACTTGTTCAAATTTTGTGATGCAACATGAATGGAATATGAGGTGAGAAAGCATAGATAGCTAGAGAGTGGTCCTAGGCATTCTTGTCCATCCAATTGGAAAAAGATAAATCAAAAACCAAATAGCAACAATTGGATGTCCTCGAATGGATAAAAAAATGCAGACCAACATGCTCACACAATAAGATGTCAAATGAAGTCATGGCAAACATGCACATACATACTAGCATCTAACAAGCACTTTGGCGATGACGGAGTCATCTATATATGAGTATATTGACTTAGGAGCCAAGTAAGAATACTTGATCATAGGTCATACTCATCGTTTAAGCACAAGTGGGGTTACCACTTTTACATAAAGCATTTAATGTTGTCACATTCTAAGAGATGCTTTGACTCAAGTCTTAGAGTAAAGCTCCCCCTTAATGTGACATCCCCCCGTAGGAGGGATAAACTAACCTTGGGTTTTGTCGATGAAGACTTAATGTTGGTGAGGTAGTGGTGGATGCTCAAGGTTGATGAAGATCACCAAGAGTTGGGAGCATCCTTGTTGTTTCCTTACTCTTCTCACCTACATGGGTTAGTCCCAACACACAAGAGACAAATACAAGGATATCTATGGACATGTAGTGCAAAGCATGTATGATGATGTCCATTGATTTGTTGATTACCTTGTCCCTTGCTTACCTTTGAGGGAATATGTGACTCCTTGAACTATTGCATAGAGTTGATGTTGATTGCAAATAGTTCTTGCCAATAATGAATGTGAGTGAATTTCATTGGCGGAGTCACCCCTCAAGAACTCTCTAGTTCTTCTTCTTGGGGACCCACATCAACTTGATGTGGATCCTTGGTGTTGAAGTAGCCTTTGTAGAAGTTGAGCTTGAAGTAGCCTTGGGAACCCACTCCACCAAAGCTTGGGATTCATCTTCATATGAGTCAATGTCCTCTTGAAGCTTGTTCTTGCCCTTGAGCTTGTGGTCTTGTGGTGGAAGGTCATCTTGAGTGTTTGTTCCCTTGGGAAGAGTATTTTCATACTTCTCCTTTTGAGGAACAAACTTGGGCTTGGGGTATTGACCTTCTTCCCATTCAACTCCATTAGCGTTGAAGTATCCAATGCCATGGTTCTTCCGATATCCTCCATGCTTGCGTACAATTTCCTCAAATTGCTTACACCCGGCAAGACTCTTGTAGATACCTTTCTCTATAATTCCTTTCAATAAAGCATTTTCTTGCTCAAGTGTAACTTGGCTAAGAGAATCATCATTAGTGGAATCAATAGAACTACTAGAAGCAACATCATTAGGTTTAGCATTATTATTGTTGCTACTAGATGAAGAACTCTTCTTGCCTTTGTTACTAGTTTGTTTAGATTTAACTTGTGGCATGAATGTAGACAAGAGTAGTCGTTTGGCTAGATAAGACGAAGTCTTCTTTCGGAGATCCTCATTGATAGCTTTAAGAAACTCATGCTCTTGCTCCAAGTTGAGATTCTCGAAGCGTAGCTTCTCATGAGTTCTTATAAGCTCTCTATGATCTTCAAGAGTAGATTCATGAGCTAACTTAAGAGTGTTTAGTTCTTTAGTTAGTTGTTCTATTTGCATCTTATCATCATCAAATGACTTATCTTGACTAGCATGCGAATAATCAAGTTCATTTTAACTAACATCACTAGTTTCATCAAAGAGCAAGTCATCATCACAAAGCAAATCATCTTCATCACTATTGAAATCAAGATACTCGGGGTGTGATACCTTGGGGCCTTTAGCCATGAAGCAACTTCCACTCCCTTCATTTGGTGAATCAAATAGATCATAGGAGTTGGTAGTCACTAGTGCGAGTCCGGCAACACCTTCATCTTGACTATAGTCGGAGTTGGAGTGATAGCTTCTCTCAGAGTTGTTGTCGGAGTTGGAGCCGGAAACCCATTCACCAACATGAGCTTGATTTTTTCTTCTTGTATAACTCTTGGTGTACTTGTCCTTTTTCTCCGAATCCCTACTTCTCCTTGAGGGTCTTCGTTCATAACGATCATCTCTACTCCTTCTTTCTCTTTGAGGTGATTCATTCCTTGAGCTTCGTCTTCTCGGTGACTCTTCTCTTCGTTTGTAGAGAGTCGTGCACTCATTGGAGTAGTGTCCGGGCTTCCCACAATTGTAGCAATTTCGGTCACGACTTGACGAATGCTTCTCTTCATATCTTGAGTTGGAGCTTCGTTCTCTGCCTCTATTCTTGTAGAACTTGTTGAATTTCTTGACCATGAGGCTTATCTCTTCATTGGTGACAAGGTTGTCGCTTGAAGTTGCGGGAGCATCACTTGTGGCTTTGTAAGCACCGCTAGACTTGTTGTGAAGCTCTTCTTTGTCTTTGAGTGTCATCTCATGAGCAACAATCCTTCCAATGACTTCTGTAGGCTTGAGATCTCTGTAGTTGGGCATCATTTGGATCAATGTGCACACGGTGTCGTATCTCTCATCCAAAGCTCTAAGTATCTTCTTGATGATGAACTTGTCGGTCATTTCTTCGCTTCCTAGGCCGGCAATCTCATTGGTGATGAGAGCTAGCCTAGAGTACATCTCTGCGACTCCTTCACCATCCTTCATCTTGAACTTGTCAAGCTGACTTTGAAGAACATCCAACTTGGATTCTCTCACGGACTCGGTTCCTTCGTGCATATCAACCAAAGTATCCCAAATCTCTTTTGCATTCTCAAGACGGCTGATTTTGTTGAATTCTTCGGGGCATAGGCAATTGAGGAGAATGTCGCATGCTTGAGCATTGTATTGCAACATCTTCAATTCATCCGCGGTCGCTTCACGATCCGGTTCCTTTCCATCACCAAAGAATTCACCTTGCAAGCCAACACGAACAACAGCCCATACGGCGGGGTTATGACCAAGAATATGCATTTTCATTTTGTGCTTCCAACTAGCAAAATTAGTGCCATCAAAGTATGGACCTCTACGGTGATAATTTCCCTCACTAGACTCCATACTCTCCTAGGTTGTGAAACCAATGCAATGGAGACCAAAGCTCTGATACCACTTGTAGGACCAAAAGTATGTCTAGAGGGGGGGGGGGTTATTAGACTACTTGACCAAATAAAAATCTACTTTTCCCAATTTTAGGTGTTGGCGGATTTTAGCATTCATAGCAAGTCAAGCACACCCTACACATGCATGTCTAAGAGTATAGCAGCGGAAAGTAACAACAAGCATGTATAGTAGAGGGTAGGAAGGAAGATCAAACGCAATTTGTAGACACGATGATTTTTCCCGTGGTTCCAATAGGTGGTGCTATCGTACGTCCATGTTTATGGAGTCTTCAACCCACGGAGGGTAATGGTCGCGAGAGTCCACAGAGGGCTCCACCCACGAAGGGTCCACGAAGTAGAAACCTTGACTATTCCATAACGGCTTCCGTCCACGAAGGACTAGCCTCACTATGGGTAGATCTTCACGAAGTAGGAGGCTCCAAAGCGACACCTAACCAATCTAGGAGGCACCACCGTCCAAAAGTTAATAGGCTCGGTAATGACAATGAACTCCTTGCTCTTGTGCTTCAAGATGATAGACTCCTCAACACACAATCACTCTCTCACAGATTTGGCTTGGTGGAAGAGATGGGGTTGGTGGAAAGCAACTTGGGGAGGCTAGAGATCAAGATTCATATGGTTGGAATGGAATGGCATGATCACAACACATGAGTAGGTGGCTCTCTCTCAGAAAATATGATGGGGCAAGTATGGAATAGTTCTGAGTGCTTCTGTCTCGAGTAGGTGGTGGTGAAGGGGTATATATAGGTATCCCCAAAAATCCAACCATTACACCTTAAGTGACCAACTCGGTGACACCGATATGTGAATCTCGGTGGTACCGAGTTGCTCCAAAGGTACCAACTTTTGAATCTCGGTGAGACCGATATATAAAACTCGGTTGCACCGATAAGGTGACCAACGGTCAGATTGCTCAATTTCAGTGACGCCGATTCCACAAACTCGGTAGGACCGATTTTGTCAAATTGGGTAACAGAAAGTTGGCAACCCAAACTCGGTGGCACCGAAGCAGAATCGGTTGCACCGAAAGGTTAGGGTTTGGCTTAGGTCTGTCTGAGTATGGGAATCTATGCACCGAGTGGAAAGTGTTGGTTGCACCGATTTTGGATATTTGACTTTGGACAGACTTTTGTGGAAGAGCTTGTGGGTGTTTTTGGTGACTATCACTTGTGCACGTTTGAGCATTTTGTTCACCAACAATACCTTACCCCCTTTTAATAGTATTGGCTTTCCTATGGACTCAAAGTGATTTCTCACAAAGTAAAATGTAGAGTCCTCTTGCTTGAAGCTTTGCCAATCCATTTCCTTGCATCTTGGGGTATTTCCACAATCTCCACAATCCCTTTGCCAATTCTATCATTGAACTTTTGCTGAAATATACTTGGTGGAAACATTAGTTCAATGACATATATGTTGTTATTAATTACCAAAACCACCAAGGGAGAAAATGTGCTTTCATATGCTCTATTTCACATAAGCCACCTTATATCTTCCTCAAAAGAACCACCATACCTACCTATCATGGCATTTCCAAATCCATTCCGAGATATATTGCCATGCAACTTCCACCGTTACATCATATGACTTGTACACTCATTTTCATATTGCTTTGCATGATCATGTAGCTGACTTAGTATTTGTGGCAAAGCCACCCTTGATCATTGTTTACATGTTACGCTAGATTATTGCACATCCTGGTACACTGTCAGAGGCATTCATATAGAGTCATATTGTTTAGTAATTTTTCATATCGAGTTGTAAGTAAATAAAAGTGTGATGTTTTTCGTTATTAGAGCACTGTCTCAGTGAGGAAAGGATGATGGAGACAATAATCCCCCCACGATTCAGGATGAGACTCCGAATGAAACATAAAGAAAAAAAGAAAGAAAGAAAGAAAGAGAAAATAAAAATAAAAAAAAGGAAAAACAAAAGAAAAAGAAAAAGAAAAAATGAGATAAAAGAGAGAAGGGACTGTGCTACTACCTCTTTTTCCGCACTTGTGCCTCAAAGTAGCACCATGTTTTTCTTATAGAGAGTCTCATCTTTTGTCATTTTCATATGCTAGTGGGATTTTTCCAGCATAGAACTTAGCTTTCATATTTTGATGACGGGCTTCCTCAAATGCCCGAGGTCTTCATGAGCAAGCAAGTTGGATGCACATCCATTTAGCTTCAGTTGAGCTTTCATACACTTATAGCTCTAGTGCATCCGTTGCACGACGATCCCTACTCCTCGCATTGCTATTGATTGATGGGCATCTCCATAGCCCGTTGATCCACCTGGTTGATGCAAGACTTTCTTCTCCACTTTTACCCCTTCGAAACCTACCACCATATTCCATTCCACCTATATGCTATGTCCATGGTTCACGCTCATGTATTGAGTGAGGTATAAAGTGCTAAAGTGCATTAAGAAGTATGATCCAATTGCTGGCTTAACACCGTGGTGCTTGAAATTTGTATTTATGTGGTGAAGACGGAGCCATGACATGCTAGTATGATTAAATGAATGGGGGTAAACATTCTTTAAGGACCGTATATTTTGAAAGTTAATGATTGTGTTACTTATGCTTATGGATATTACTATGTTAATGTTTGTTGATTCATCGTTTCTCAATGATCATACCTGAAAAGAGATTACATGTTGGGTAGCATGTCACATCAAAAATTCTGTTTTTATTAGTTACCTACTTGTTGGGGATATACCCCACGGGTATGACCCGCCCAAAATATGACCCGGCTATTGCCAGGAGACCCATGGGGAGGATTCCTACCAGAGATGCAAACCCCAGGAGGCAGCTCATTTTAAGGCCGGCTCATGAGACGTCATATGGCGGGCCGGCTCACAGGAGAAGACATAAGAATATTCCTTTACTTGAAGAGCAAGATGAGTAGGTAGAGTTAGATTAGGTCACGGGTTGTACTTCGACCCGGACTCCATTGTACCCTCAGGGCCTCGACTTGTATATAAAGGGGAGCCCCCAAGGTGAAAAGATTAAGTGAGAAAAACACTTGAGAGCTAGGTTAGCGATTCCGCACCCTTGTAATCGAGATCATTATCAATACACGCAAAGCTGGACGTAGGCTTTTACCTCCATCGGAGGGGCCGAACCTGGATAAACTTGTCTCTCATTCCCGATCAACCCCTTCAAGTCACCACCTAATAGCGATGACCTCATGAAAGCACATTTGCTCCCTTGGTGGTTTTGGTAATTAATAACAACATATATATCATTGAACTAATATTTCCACTAAGCATATTTCAGGAAAAGTTCAATGATGGGTTGGCAAAAGGATTGTGGAGAAACCCCTAGATGCAAGGAATTGGGTTGGCAAAGCTTCAAGCAAGAGGACTCTACATTTTACTTTGTGAGAAATCACTTTGAGTCCATAGGAAAGCCAATACTATTAAAAGGGGGTAAGGTACTGTTGGTGAACAAGATGCTCCACGTGCACAAGTGATAGTTACCAAAAACACCCACAAACTCTTCCACAAAATTCTGTCCAAGAAAAATCATGAAAATCGGTGAAGCCAACATATTCCACTCGGTCCCACCGATTCCCAGCCTCAGATAGAACCCTGCCAAACCCTAGCACATCGGTGCAGCCGATCCCACTTCTGTGCCACCGAGTTCAGCTTGCCAACTTTCTGGTACCTCGATTCACAAAATCAGAAGCTCCGAGTTTATGGATCGGCGTCACCGAGATTTGGATTCTGACCGTTGGACACCTGATCAGTACCGCCGAGATTTCTATATCGGTCTCACCGAGATTCAAAATTGCTACCTTTGGAGCAACTCGGTACCACCGAGATTCACACATCGGTGTCACCGAGTTGGTCAATTTAGGTGTAATGGTTGGATTATTGGAGATGCCTATATATACCCCTCCACCACCACTCACTCGAAAGAGAAGCACTCAGAACAGATCCCCACTTATCCCATCAGATTTTCTGAGAGAGAGCCACCTACTCATGTGTTGAGATCATGCCATTCCATTCCAACCATATGAATCTTGATCTCTAGCCTCCCCAAGTTGCTTTCCACCCAATCAATCTCTTCCACCAAAGCCAAATCTGTGAGAGAGTGATTGAGTGTTGAGGAGTCTATCATCTTGAAGCACAAGAGCAAGGACTTCATCGACATTATCGAGCCTATTACATTTTGGAGGGTGGTGCCTCCTAGATTGGTTAGGTGTCACTTGGGCGCCTCCTACTTGATGTTGTGGAGTGAACCAAGAAGTTTGTAAGGGCAAGGAGATCGCCTACTTCGTGAAGATCTACCCCGAGTTAGGCTAGTCCTCCATGGACGTAGGCCATCATGGTATAGACAAGGTTGCTTCTTCGTGGAACCCTTCGTGGGTAGAGCCCTAAGTGGACTCTCGCGACCATTACCCTCCGTGGGTTGAAGTCTCCATAAACGTGGACGTACGATAGCACCACCTATCGAAACCACGGGAAAAATCTTCGTGTCTCCAAATTGCGTTTGATCTTCCTACCCTTCCTTTACTATTCATGCTTGTCTTTAGTTTCCGCTGCTATACTCATAGACATGCATGTGTAGGGTGTGCTTGACTTGCTATCATTGTTAAAATCTACCAACACTTAAAATTGGGAAAAGGTAGAAATTTTATTTGGTCAAGTAGCTAATCACCCCCCTCTAGACATACTTTCGATCCTACAAGTGGTATTAGAGCTTTGGTCTCCATTGCATTGGTTTCACAACCTAGGAGAGTATGGCGTCTAGCGAGGGAAATTATCACCGTAGAGGTCCATACTTTGATGGTACAAATTTTGCTAGTTGGAAGCACAAAATGAAAATGCATATTCTTGGTCATAACCCCGCCATTTGGGCTGTTGTTCATGTTGGATTGCAAGGTGAATTCTTTGCGGATGGAAGGGAACCGGATCGTGAAGCGACCGCAAATGAATTGAAGATGTTGCAATACAATGCTCAAGCATGTGACATTGTATTCAACTGCCTATGCCCCGGAGAATTCAACAAAATCAGCCGTCTTGAGAATGCAAAAGAGATTTGGGATACTTTGGTTGATATGCACGAAGGTACCGAATCCGTGAGAGAATCCAAGTTGGATGTTCTTCAGAGCCAGCTTGACAAGTTCAAGATGAAGGATGGTGAAGGAGTCGCAGAGATGTACTCTAGGCTAGCTATGATCACCAATGAGATTGCCGGCTTAGGAAGCGAAGAGATGACTGACAAATTCATCATCAAGAAGATACTTCGAGCTTTGGATGAGAGATATGACACCGTGTGCACATTAATCCAAATGACGCCCAACTACAAAGATCTCAAGCCTACGGAAGTGATTGGAAGGATTTTTGCTCATGAAATGACACTCAAGGACAAGGAAGAGCTTCACAACAAGTCTAGCGGTGCTTACAAAGCCACAAGTGATGCTCCTGCAACTTCAAGCGACAACCTTGTCACAAATGAAGAGATAAGCCTCATGGTCAAGAAATTCAACAAATTCTACAAGAATAGAGGCAAAGATCGAAGCTTCAACTCAAGATATGAAGAGAAGCGTTCATCAAGTCGTGATCGAAACTGCTATAATTGTGGGAAGCCCGGACACTACTGCAATGAGTGCACGGCTCCCTACAAAAGAAAAGAAGAGTCACCCAGAAGACGAAGCTCAAGAGATGAGTCACCTCGAAGAGAGAGAAGGAGTAGAGATGATTGTTATGAACGAAGACCCTCAAGGAGAAGTAGGGACTCGGAGAAGAAGGACAAGTACACCAAGAGCTACTCAAGAAGAAGACATCAAGCTCATGTTGGTGAATGGGTTTCCGGCTCCGAATCCGACAACCACTCTGAGAGAAGCTATCACTCCATCTCCGACTATAGTCAAGATGAAGGTGTTGCCAGACTTGCACTAGTGACAACCAACTCCTACAACATATTTGATTCACCAAATGAAGGGAGTGGAAGTTGCTTCATGGCTAAAGACCCCAAGGTATCACACCCCGAGTATCTTGATTTCAATAGTGATGAGGATGACTTGTTAGGAGATGATGACTTGCTATTTGACAAATCTAGTAATGTTAGTCAAGATGAACTTGTTAGTAATCACTCTAGTCAAGATAAGTTGTGTGATGATGATAAGTTGTAAATAGAATGACTAACTCAAGAACTAAACAATCTTAAGTTAGCTCACGAGTCTACTCTACAAGATCATAGAGAGCTTGAAAGGACACATGAGAAGCTCCGCTTCGAGAAGCTCAATTTGAAGCAAGAGCATGAATTCCTTAAATCTATCAATGATGATGTTCGAAAGAAGACTTCCTCTTATCTAGCCAAACGACTTCTCTTGTCTACATTCATTCCACAAGTTAAGGCTAAGCAAACTAGTAACAAAGGCAAGAAAGGTTCTTCAACTAGTAGCAATAAAAATGATAAATCAAATGATATTGCTTCTAGTAGTTCTATTGATCCCACTAACACTTCTCTTAGCCAAGTTACACTTGAGCAAGAAAATGAACTTTTGAAAGGGATTATAGAGAACGGTATCTACAAGAGTCTTGCCGGGTGTAAGCAATTTGAGGAAATTGTACGCAAGCACGGAGGATACCGGAAGAACCATGGCATTGGCTACTTCAACGCTAATGGAGTTGAATGGGAAGAAGGTCAATACCCCAAGCCCAAGTTTGTTCCTCAAAGGGAGAAGTATGAACATACTCTTCCCAAGGGAACAAAAGCTCAAGATGACCTTCCACCACAAGACCACAAGCTCAAGGGCAAGAACAAGCTTCAATAGGACATTGACTCATATGAAGATGAATCCCAAGCTTTGGTGAAATGGGTTCCCAAGGCTACTTCAAGCTCAACTTCTACAAGTGCCACTTCAAGACCAAGGATCCCCATCAACTTGATGTGGGTCCCCAAGAAGAAGAACTAGAGAACTTCTTGAGGGGTGACTCCGCCAATGAAATTCACTCACATTCATTATTGGCAAGAACTAGTTGCAATCAACATCAACATTATGCAATAGTTCAAGGAGTCACACATTCCCTCAAAGGTAAGCAAGGGACAAGATAATCAACAAATCCATGGACATCATCATGTATGCTTTGCACTCCATGTCCATAGATATCCTTGTATTTGTCTCTTGTGTGTTGGGACTAACCCATGTAGGTGAGAAGAGTAAGAAACAACAAGGATGCTCCCAACTCATGGTGATATTCATCAACTTTGGGCATCCACCACTACTTCACCTACATCAAGTCTTCATCGACAAAACCCAAGGTTAGTTTATCCCTCTCAAGGGGGGATGTCACATCAAGGGGGAGCTTTACTCTAAGACTTGAGTCAAAGCATCTCATAGTATGTGACAACATTAACAAGCTTTATGTAAAAGTGGTAACCCCACTCGTGCTTAAACGATGAGTATGACCCATGATCAAATATTCTTACTTGGCTCCTAAGTCAATATACTCATATATAGATGACTATGTCATCGCCAAAATGCTTGATAGATGCTAGTATGTATGTGCATGTTTGCCATGATTTCATTGGACATCTTATTGTGTGAGCATGTTGGCCTGCATTTCTTTATCCACTCGAGGACATCCAATTGTTGCTATTTGGACTTTGATTTTGTTTTTGCCAATTGGATGGACAAGAATGCCTAGGACCCTTCTCTAGCTATCTATGCTTTCTCGTCTCATATTCCATTCTTGCTGCATCAAAAAATTTGAACAAGTACTTTTCGATCTCTCTATGTGAGGAGCACTCGGAGTTCCGTATCGACAAAGGACTGACCATTAAAACCTCCCAAGTGCATCTCGGTGGAACCAACCCAAAATTCTCGGTCTCACCGAATGCCTAGGGTTGATCTGGTTTTCACACTCGGTGTAACCGATTCCATTTTCTCGGTTACACCGAGTTTCCCTGTCAGCTGACAGTTGAGGAACTCGGTGACACCGATAGATTAGAATCAGCGTCACCGACAACCACGGGTATATAAAGAGGCGGACCCGACTTTTGAAATTTCTTTCTCAAACGTCATCCCCTCCAAAAACCCTAGCTGCCAAACAAGACCCCTGGTCATCACCTTCGTCTTCCCGAGCGCCTCCGCCGTTGGAAGTCCACGCCGTCGACGAATTCTTCACCCCCGTTGCCGCCGTAGCGAGATCATCACCAAGTTAGGGTACGGTTTCGACCCCTCATGCACTCCTTCCTTCGAATCTTGCGCATTAGGACTTTTCCATCGATAAGACAATCTTTGAGATCAATGAATCCACTAGAAATTCCATTAGAATAGCGAACGAACAATTTTTTAGGGTTTGCCGTCCACAACTTGAATCTCGGTGACACCGAAGCAAAAGAATCGGTAGCACCGATTCCCTTTTTCGGTCAACTGAGAACAACCTCACTGAAACCGAGTGCCCATTTTCGGTCTCACGGAAATTGGTGCCAAGTTTCTGTTATGCAGGTTGTTTGTCTCGGTGGGTCCGAAAAGTTTGCCTCGGTAGTACCAAAATTCACTTGGCAGAATGCAAATCTTGAGAAACTTTACTTCAAATCTTGAGAAAACCTTCTGAAATTTTGTGATGAATCAACCTATCTACTCCTCTATATTCTATTCACAGGGTCAGAGATGTCAGAATCAGGAGACAGTCAGAACAACCTCAAGGAGCTCAGTGTAGACACAGATCCAGGCACTAGTCCAAATAGGAGCTCATCTTCATTTGATGATGTTCCCAGCTCTCCAGACCTGCCGAAGGCAGCAACAAGGACTAGGAGGAAGCTCAACTCAGAGGAAGAAGACTCTGATTTTGTGCCTGATGAGGTTCCTGCCAAGGATAAGCAGGACAAGGCTGACAAGACTGCCAGGAAGCCTACAACTAAGGATACCTCTTCCAAGAAGGTGGTCAGGAAGGAGTATGCCCCCTCAGACACTATGAGAGCATCTGAGAGCTCTAGGGGCACCATGACCATTGAGCCCCCAAAGAAATCCATGCCCAAGAAGTCTGGAGAGAAGACGAGCAGAAAGAGGATTATCCATGTTACTGGCAGGCCTACCTCTATGTATGAGGACCCAGCAGAGGCTGCTGCTGAGGAGGAGGAGGAAGAGCCAGCTGCAAAGGCTCCTCCCAAGAAGAAGAAGAAATTGATGTCACATGCTATGCCTAGCCAAGCAGCTCCCAAGAGCAAGCAAGCTGCAACCAAGAAGGCCACAGCCCCTAAACCCAAGAGGTTATCCAGGGAGATTCTAGCTTCTGAGAAGAACAAGGGATCTACCTCCAGAGATGCTGAGGAGGATGCTATGTCTGCTTTGATGAAGCTAAGGCCACACCTTCCAGAGCATAATGCCAGCCACTTGCTAGCTGAGGATATGAAGAAGAGGAAGGACCAAGGACTGAGAGATTGGAGAGCCAATGATCCATATTCTCAGAGGAGGAAGACTGATGTGGACTACATGTTCTATACAAAAGAATAGCAAGACTTCTATGAAACAATTCTGCTTGACAAGAGTCCTGCTGTGAGTGATATGAGATATGTGGACTGGAAGTACATCAAGGACAATGAAGATTACTTCCCAAGTGTGCAAGACAACTTCCATTGCATTGGTCTGGACAAGTTTGTCAAGGAGTTCACTGCTTGGAATGATGAAATGATCATGCAATTCTACTCCACTGCTCATTTCTATGGAGATGGTAGAATTGTGTGGATGACTGAAGGTGCCAGGTATGAATCCATAGTTGATGAGTGGCCTGCCGTCTTAGGAGTCCCAGAAGTGGAAGATGGTGACCTTGATGTGTACTCTGAGCCCAAGGCAAGCCACAATGCCATGAAGAACATGTACCAAGAGATCCCTGCTGCACATCTGAAGTCTCACAAGCTAGGATCTATTTATCTCCTCCAGGCTGGTCTACGCACGATCAACACTATCTTGAGGCACACCTTGTTGCCTAAGTCTGGAGATGAGAAGATGGTCAGAGGCTACTCCATCAACATGCTGCTCCATTTACATCAACATACCAGATTCAGAGTGATGGATTTGATTGTGGAGACTGTGAAGAGGATTGCTGCAGACCAGAAGCGATCATATAGCTATGCACCTTACATCTAGATGCTTATCAACTCTAAGTTGGAGAAGCACATCTTTGCACTTGATCGACCACATTTGCCACTCTTGCCGGAGCTAGAAGACAACGTTGTGGTGATGAACCCAGATCATCCCACATCAGCTGCAACACAGGCACATGCAGAGGCAGCCAGAGACTCTAGTGCTCAGCAACCCATGACTAGGAGTGAGCAGATGGATCTTCTCGTTAGCTCAGTGCTCAGCATGCAGAAGGACATCACCAACATTCTGAAGAACCAGGAGAGCCTTGCGAGGATTGTTGATGACAAGTTTCATAGTCTCAACAACAATATGGATGGGCTCACAGTGACAGTGAATGAGCTCAAGAAGGAAGTTGATGCAGTGCCTAGCCTCACTCTATAGATGATGATGATGAGGATCGTGCACCTCTCAGGACAAGCACTCAGTTCAGGACTTAGGCCCGGACTCCCACAGTGACAGCTCCAGAGTTGAGACCTTCTTCATCAGCACCAGCTACAGCCACATCAGCTCCATCAGCCCCACCAGTTCCTCTAGTTGCTACACCAACTCCGTCCATGACGTCTACAGAAGTCTTTGCTGATGCCGTTCTCTCGACTCCGACTTCAGCTACCGGAGGAGATCAGCCCCAGAAGAGCATTTAGCTCTATACCTTTGAACTTTTTGGTAACTTGTTGCCAAAGGGGGAGAAGTATATATAGATCTTTAGGGCTTCGAGAGAGAGAGAGAGCGTTGGTTTTTATCGCTTTTTCAAAAACATTTGATATCTTTTGGTTTGGATGTGTTAAACTTTGTCGGTGTTTGATCATACACTTGATGTGTGTTGCTACTATTTCCTATCTTCATGATGCTTATGAGATGATCATTCACTTTGCTTGATTGTGTTGTGCTATGATATTCATTCCTATTATTCTCGCACACCACCAAGATGTATGTGACATGGAAGAAGTGCCCCATGTACCTAATTGATTGTGCATTTGCATTCAAACGCAAATTCAAAATAATGCACAAATTTAGGGGGTGCTCTTGCTTATCACATACTTCTCAAAGTGACGATTATATTCATTGATTATATCATATGTCGAAGCTTTGATCTATATGTTGTCATCAATTACCAAAAAGGGGGAGATTGAAAGCACATTTGCTCCCTTGGTGGTTTTGGTAATTAATAACAACATATATATCATTGAACTAATATTTCCACTAAGCATATTTCAGGAAAAGTTCAATGATGAGTTGGCAAAAGGATTGTGGAGAAATCCCTAGATGCAAGGAATTGGATTGGCAAAGCTTCAAGCAAGAGGACTCTACATTTTACTTTGTGAGAAATCACTTTGAGTCCATAGGAAAGCCAATACTATTAAAAGGGGGTAAGGTACTGTTGGTGAACAAGATGCTCCACGTGCACAAGTGATAGTCACCAAAAACACCCACAAACTCTTCCACAAAATTCTGTCCAAGCCAAATCATGAAAATCGGTGAAGCCAACATATTCCACTCGGTCCCACCGATTCCCAGCCTCAGACAGAACCCTGCCAAACCCTAGCACATCGGTGCAGCCGATCCCACTTCGGTCCCACTGATTTCAGCTTGCCAACTTTCTGTTACCTCGATTCACAAAATCGAAAGCTCCGAGTTTTTGGATCGGCATCACTGAGATTTGGATTCTGACCGTTGGACACCTGATCGGTACCGCCGAGATTTCTATATCGGTCTCACCGAGATTCAAAAGTTTCTACCTTTGGAGCAACTCGGTACCACCGAGATTCACACATCGGTGTCACCGAGTTGGTCACTTTAGGTGTAACGGTTGGATTTTTGGAGATGCCTATATATACCCCTCCACAAACCACTCACTCGAAAGAGAAGCACTCAGAATAGATCCCCACTTATCCCATCAGATTTTCTGAGAGAGAGCCACCTACTCATGTGTTGAGATCATGCCATTCCATTCCAACCATATGAATCTTGATCTCTAGCCTCCCCAAGTTGCTTTCCACCCAATCAATCTCTTCCACCAAAGCCAAATCTATGAGAGAGTGATTGAGTGTTGAGGAGTCTATCATCTTGAAGCACAAGAGAAAGGAGTTCATCGACATTATCGATCCTATTACCTTTTGGAGGGTGGTGCCTCCTAGATTGGTTAGGTGTCGCTTGGGAGCCTCCTACTTCGTGTCGTGGAGTGAACCAAGAAGTTTGTAAGGGCAAGGAGATCGCCTACTTCATGAAGATCTACCCCGAGTTAGGCAAGTCCTCCGTGGACGTAGGCCATCATGGTATAGACAAGGTTGCTTCTTCGTGGAACCCTCCGTGGGTAGAGCCCTCTGTGGACTCTCGCGACCATTACCCTCCGTGGGTTGAAGTCTGCATAAACGTGGACGTACGATAGCACCACCTATCGGAACCATGGGAAAAATCTTCGTGTATCCAAGTTCCGTTTGATCTTCCTACCCTTCCTTTACTATTCATGCTTTTCTTTACTTTTCGCTGCTATACTCGTAGACATGACATGTAGGGTGTGCTTGACTTGCTATCATTGCTAAAATCTGCCAACACTTAAAATTGGTAAAAGGTAGAAATTTTATTTGGTCAAGCACTACAGGAATCAGGTTCTATGCCGTCCGCCATGGCAGACGGCAAAGGCACAACCACGGATGGCGAAGACCTTTGCCGTCCTCCAGCGGACGGCAAAATTTTGGGCCGAATAAACTCCGGCAAAGAGGTCCTTTGCCGTCTGCCTTGGCACAGCGGACGGCAAAGATTCTTTGCCGTCAGCCTGCAGACGGCAACGAGGCTGGACGGCGTAGTACTGACGTTAGCACCGTTAGGTGGCTAACGGCCCCCACCAAAGTCTTTGCCGTCAGCCCCCGGTTGGCAAAACACTCAGTCCTTTGCCATCTGCTCCGGACGGCCCCACACAGGCCTTTGCTGTCTGCCCCGGACGGCCCCGCCCAGCCCTTTGCCGTCCGCCCCCCGATAGCCCTGCCTAGCCCTTTGCCATCCGCCGCCCGCTATGCCGACGGCCACCGTCGACAAAGAAGCCAAATGGCCCCAGGCCTGGTGCTCCCAGGTTTAACAGGTGGCTGCCATGTGTCCTCTTTGCCGACGGTGGCCCGTCGGCATAGCGGTCTTTGCCGTCCGGGGCAGACGGCAAAGAGGCTGTATTGCCTCTTTTTTGCTTGTTTTTGTTATATTCAACAATTTTCACATGCAAATATATGATATGTATATATATATATTTCACAGAAACAATATCCCTGCCATATGGATATGATCAACCAACAATTACACCAAATTAAAAGTATCAAATGTCACATTGTTCACCATATTACATTAGTTTCATCCATACATACATAGTCTCATACATAGGTAGAAAGTTTCACATAAGTTCATCGATACAAAATGAAAACAAAAAGTAAACACTAGCACTACATCAAAGCAAGCTACCGTGAACTCAATCAAATCTGCAAAATTGGAAATAAGAAAGTTAGAATAAGAATACTAGAAGAAGTAGAAGAAGATCTAGAAGTAGAAGAAGATCTAGAAGAAGAAGAAGATGAAGAAGCATTTTTCTTCTCTCTCTTTCTCCTCTTGTTTTTCTTCTTCTTATTGCTTATTTGTGTCATTTTAGAGCTAACCTAGGTAATTATCACATTTTTGACCTAACTAAGCTTACTGTGTCATTTTGCAAGAAAATAAGCTAAGTCTATGGCATCTATGAGGTTACCAAGTCTATTATGCCATTTTTGAGTTAACTAAGCTTATTATGTCATTGTGGAGGAAACAATGCTAAGTATAGGTCATTTTAGAGCTAACTTAGGTACAATATGTCATTTGGGAGGTAAGTAAGCTTACTATGTCTTTTTAGAGGAAACAAAGCTAACTTAGGTAAAATATGACATTTGTCTAAGTGCTAAGTTTGTCTTTGTGCTAAGTTTGTCTAAGTGCTAAGTTTGTCTTTGTTTGAGAAAATGAGCCAAGTAAGTGGCATATTACGGCTTACCGTCCTCATCATCACGGAGGTGAAGCATCGGGGTTGCTCAGGCCGGTGTCACCTGGAGCACTACTTGGCCCTGGAGAAGGATCCTGCGATGCGGCTCGGGAGTTATGCTGCACGAAAGATCATTTGCGTTAGCTTGATGACGCTGAAATGTTAAGACTACTAACTAATGAACATTAAAATGAAACTCATCGTTCCAGCCGTGGTAATGACCGGCATCGGCGGAGGGGTCTGGCCGGTCTTCTCGCACAAAGACTGCACATTTGGTTTTGACAAGTCAATCATATTGGTTATTAATGAAACGAACATGTAGTGCATGATTTGGCTAATATGAAGAAGAAACTTACCACGAGGAGCTCGTACATGTCCCGGTGAGACGCATCGTTCCGTGCCCTCTCCTCCTCCAACAACCTAGCCGTCCTCTCCTCCAAATTCCTCTTCTCCTCCGCCGCCTGCCGGGCCTGTTCCACCAGAAGCGCCTGGGTTGCCTCTCTCTCTTTCTGAAGAGCAGCCTGCAACACAACTCCTCGTTAGCATTGTAATCATCTTTGTTCGCACACACAATGTAATGGAGGAAAGCTATCTGAGTCCGTATGACTAACCTGGATGGCGACCTAGACTGGCCGTGGACGAGGTGTTATCTCAGGACAGGAGCTCATTTGGCGCGCCTTGATCTACCGGAGAGTGCGCGAAGACCGTATAAGTCCATCTCCAATGGCTATATGGCCATGGGGCCTCCCGCCGCAAGCTATCATCACCAGCTCTGGATCAATAGGATGCTAGCTCGGGTTGAAGTCCTCCCCATTCACCGCCTTCCCCACATCTCTGTACCTCACGAGCTTGTTGTGGGAGGAGATGTTGGTGAAGTTGTCGCGATTATCGAGGTCAGACTCAGAGAATGCCTTGGCCTTCTTGTACGAGGCAGTATGGGCCATGGCATAGAGGTCGTACACCTGTGGCACCTCCGTCTTATTGTAATGCGCCTACAAGAGAGGAACAAAGTATTAATAAAGGGGTCAATCTAGCATCAAGAATGAATTGCAGGAATCATGAAGCAAACCATATACCCAGTTCCGCCCGAACTAAAATAAGTTGGCGCTTCCTTGATGGTGTGGCACACCTTCCATTTGGGCACGCCATTCCTTGGCATCATCGTGGACGGCTCACCATTCGTCAGAGCACCACTCATTCACCAACGCCTCCCAACAATCCATCTTATCCGCACACCATCTCAGGGGCACCTAAGTTAGTAAAGAGAAATTTGAGAGCTACACCTATGAATCAAAGCAAGGAAACTAAGTACAAGGCCTTAAGAATATGTAATTACCTTCATGTACTGCTCCTTGTGCAGAAACTTTCTGCGGCACGACGACTTGTCCTTCTTAATACGCCATGAGGCGTAGTAGTCTCGAACAGCCTGTACCCGAGCCTCGTGTCGTAAGTTCTGTAGTAGGCGCCTACACTCGTCATCGGTAACCTTTGCCACGGCCTCCTCGTATCCCTCCTCACACCTGTAGAAGGTCTGCAATCAAATGAGACAACACTGATTAGTACAATAACTAGCAATTATTGATTTTTTATTGTCTAAAGGAGAAATTACCCAGAACTTTCTGATCACCATGTCGGCCCTCGTGTGGCACAACACATCGTCGATCATCTCCTCCGGCGGGGCCGGGGCAGCCAAGTAGTGCTCCCAGTTCAATCCTAACTCTGGAAGCTTACCCTCGTCGGGCAACGTGACATACCCCGGGAAGTTATGCCGTAAAATCACACCAAGGATGGAGTTGGGCTTGCGGACATCCTTGGCGTGAATCCAACCCCTGCAGTATGACAGAGCCAACGCATTAGATATGTGAAGAAACGTGAAGGCAAAAGGTTTAAAAAGAGTAAATGCACTTACTTCTCCTTTTCAGGCCTAATCGGTCACCTCTGCTCGCGGGTCGCCGGCACGGGCGGGAGCCGTGTACACCCACGCTGGTAGACGGTGGCCCCCTCAACCACCTCGTCCCCGCTATCAGAAAACTGATCCCCGCCACCATCAGCATGGCCACTCGGCTCCGGCTGATGCAGATCCGGCTAGGTATCCCATCCGGTCGAAGCGTGTGGAGTCTCGTAGTACGAAGCGTCTGGCACAGGAGTCTCGCGGGATGAAGCGTCTGGCACAGGAGTCTCGTGGGTCGAAGCGTCTGAGACAGAAGGATCGTCGACCTGAGGCTCGTGGACAGGAGTCCTTGTAGCCTCCACCTCAGACGGGTCCACCGTAGCAGTCCTGTGCTCGGGTGAATCAGCTGGGGGTGGCAGCGAGGAAGGCGTAGCAGCCTTCCTACCTCTCCTGCAGCCACCACGTGTACCTTTAGGAGCTCTCTTCTTCCCCCGACCTCCTCTCCCGGTCGGCAACTTCGCCGACGAAGAAGCGCCCTCGGGTGTCTCAATACTGTCGTACAATGCTCTCTGGAGAGTTTGGGGTGGAATGGAAGTACCCCTCCCACCACGCGCCGACGAAGGAGCCTCGGATCGCTCTCGACCCGCGCCCACCATCTTTCAACACCTGCCATGACAAAGAGTAAATGAAATTAGTACAACATAAAAAAATTTAATACCGACATGAATAATAATATGTATATATATAATTTGAGTGTATCATCATCATGTATATAATAAAAATTGAATAATACCTGACATGAACTAATAATAATCTTCATCGTCTATATATGCTCCGGGATCAATAAATGCATCATCATCATCACTATCATCAATAAATGCATCATCATCATCACTATCGGGAACAACATGTGGAAGGCCTCCTTTATGTAATCGGTCAAGCATTGAGAGGTCATCCGCAGCAGTAACCTCTTCTTCTTCCGTCTCTTCTTGTTCCAGCTCAGGGGTGAAGTCGGATTCACTGTCGTTGTCTACTTCAATGTTCTGGGGTGAAGTAGAGCGGTTCTTGAAACGTTTTTTGGAAAGACGTGTTTCTTGGAAGAATTCTCCTTCATATGTGTCTGGGTTAAAGTGAGGTTCATAATCATCTTCATTGAGGGGAGGTGGTCTAAAACGTGGCGGCACATCATAAACGACATCCCAACCATTCAGATTTGGATCAGTTTGGCAGGCCCACGGTAGATAAAAAACTTGGGTCGCCTGTTGAGCCATAATATAGACATCGGGAACATCTAATTGGGTGCTTTGTTTGATTTCGACTAGCCCTATATGTTCATGAGTCCTTCTAGTCTCCTTCGGCTGGAACCAATAACATTTGAAGACTACGACGTTTGGTGGGTTTTCACCAAAGAATATAAGTTCATAAATTGCTTCAACTCTTCCATAATACTTGACACCTCCTTCGCCGATAGCAGAGACACAACAATTTGTAGACTTTCGGTCGGCCATAGATAGCTCTTTGCCAAAAGTACGAAAGTGATACCCGTTGATGTCGTATTTGTCAAATGAACGGACCTTATAGACAAAACCATTAGCGACTTGTCTCAATTCGGCATCCATAGACTCTGAATTAGCCTACAAGTTTAATACGAAAGGATTGTTGCATTAGCCGCAAACTAGACGAAGAAATGAAATGGTCTAATGGAAATTACCGTTTGTTTGAACCAAGAGATGAAACCGGGATGGCCGCCTCCATGCTTTGCCAGAAGCTCATACTCTTCGATGGAATCCTTTTGGATCACCGCTCCATCCGAGAATTTGGCGACGTATCGACTGTATCACATATCCAGGAATAAGAGCAGTTCAAAGGAATTAGAAGTTGCGAAACAATGTACCGAGAACTTACTCGATGTACGGCCGCACTTCTGTTAGGTTGTTGAAGATATACAACGAAATGGTCCGCCATTCTTCGACATCCAACGCTATTCCTTTCGAAGCACCGGCTGGTGCGAGCTTCCCTTTGAATAGGCTGAGGTTGGATCGACCTTTTTCATGGTCGCCCTCATTGTGCCGAGGCTTCGGATTATGCAAATGACGATTCTTGGCTTCGTAGTGTGCTGTCACGAAGTTTGCCGCCTCCTCAGTAATGAATGCCTCGGCCATCGATGCTTCAATTCTACGTTTATTTTTACATTTTGTTCGAAGCGTCTTCTGCATCCTCTCAGTTGCGAAGCACCAACGATTTTGCACGCCCTCCCCCAATCTTGCCTCGGTTGGGAGATGCAAAATCATGACTCTTGAGACCAAATATTTTCAATTTGTCAAGACTCGCTCCCCTCTTTAGATTCGCTACATACCCATCGGGGAACATCAACTGCATTTTCACCCACAAGATCATTTCCCTCATAGCTGGCCTTCCAAGATTGAACCATGCCTTTGGCTTCCTCCAGTTCTTCTTTCCTTTCGATTGTCGCATGTTTTGTAACGGTCTATCACATAGAGCCTCCTGATCGACTCTAGCCTTAGGATTATCCTTTGACTTCCCCTCTATGCCGAACAATGTACCAAAAAGGGCCTCGGTGATATTCTTTTCAGTGTGCATCACGTCGATGTTGTGTGGGCAAAGGAGGTCTTTAAAGTAAGGCAGATCCCACAAGCATATCTTGTGAGTCCAGGCATGTTCCGAATTATACCCTTTGAAATATCCTGGACGCTCTGGATCAGGCTCGAGAACATTTAACTGATCCAGGGTCTGTTGGCCTGTCAATGCAGGTGGTGCAGAGTTTTTGACAACTCTACCTTTGATGAAATTCTTCTTGTCTTTTCTGAACTTATGGCGAGGATCCAGGAACTGTCTATGCAAGTCGAAGCAAGAATACTTGCAACCCGCCTGCAGCCAACGGAACTGAAGAGCTGCCTTGCATGTGGGGCATGGGAACCTTCCATGCACACACCAGCCAATGAATAGCACATACGCCGGCAAGTCATGCGTCGAGTACATGTACCACGCATGCATTTTGAAGTTTTGTTTTGTAGCGGCGTCATATGTCTTGATCCCATTATCCCAAGCTTCTTGCAATTCATCCTTAAGCGGCTGCATGTACACATTCATATTCTTCCCCGGATAGTTGGGCCCTGGAATTATCAACGTCAAGAAAATGTTCTTTCTTTTCATAATCTCTCCGGGGGGGGGGGGGGAGAGATTGAGTGGAATGACAAATACAGGCCAACAACTGTATTGGGTTGCCGTCATACCAAACACATTGAACCCATCCGTGCTGATGGCGACTCGAGGATGCCTTGGATCTGCCGCTTTATCCTTATGTAATGCATCAAAGTGCTTCCACGCAAAAGCGTTTGAAGTGTGTCCCAACATCGGATTCCCATCTGCATCTAGTTCGGTTCTTTTGCCCAATTTGTGCCACGTCATCTGTCTGGCCGTCTCTTCGACCATGAAAAGACGTTGAAGTCTTGGTATGATTGGCATATACCGAAGAACATTAACTGGGATTTTGGTCTGACTCTTCTCACCCATACCGTTGTCTACCACAACATACCTGGAAGACTTGCAAATGGGATAATAGTTCAAGCCCGCATACTCAAGCCTAAATAAGGCACATCCATTCTCACAGGCATCTATCTTCTCATAGGGCATCTTAAGCGCGCGTAGGATTTTGTCCGACTGGTACAGGTTTGCAGGCAATACATGGCCTTTGGGTAGAAAGTGTCCAAATATTGTCATCATCGCGTCGTAGCATTCTCTGCCCAGGTTGAACTGAGCCTTCAGAGCCATTACTTGCGCGATGGCATCCAGCTGACAAAGCTCAGTGTGCTCGTGGAGAGGACGTTTTGAAGACTCCAACATTTCATAGAAGGCCTTTGCAGATTCCTCCATCTCATCATCCGAATCCCTAGCATCATCAAAGTCTTGCACCATGTCTTCGATCCCGGTACCATGCTCGTCGGTGCGACGACGAACCACCTCAGCTCTGGCATGTTGGGCAGACTCACCATGAAATCTCCACACCGTATAATCAGGCGCAAAACCCCACTTCTGCAAGTGTTTACCCATTTCATCCTGTGTCCACTTTTTATGGTTGTCGCACCGGACACAGGGGCACCAGGTTATTTCCTGGCCATTTGCAAATGCGGCTCTCAGAAACCCCTTGGTTTTTGTTAACCATTTAATGGTCATGTCTTTCTGACTAGGGTGACCGGTGTACATCCACGCACGATCACTCATCTTGCCTACCTACTAAACACACAAGAAATATATATATAATTCATCATCTATATTCATCAGTTAATCAAGTTTGTCAGTTTTATTACGTCCATGCAACCTACACGCTAATAGGTAAAGATAGGTCCTAATCCCACCCGAGTATGTGTAGATTGGGTTCGTTTTCCCATGCTCTGCTCCGGATCCGACGTAGAATTTTGGCATCACCTCCCCGCTATTCTCCTGATACACGTCTCGGCAATAAGCAGAGAGGATGTGTACCCGGGGAACAACAGGGAGGCACTGCCGAAATTCCGCATCGGATCCGGAGTAGAGCATAAGGGAAAACGAACCCAATCTACACATACTCGGGCTGTCCATGGATAACGTTGGACAATTCGAAAGGATGTCGGTTATAAATATGCAAAGACATGCATATTTATAGATGCCGCCCTTTCGAACGGGAGACGCATACTGGTCACGCATACTGATGATTGAAGACACCTATAGCTAGCAAGTTTCATCGGCACGAAGACCGGAACAGAGCAAATTAAGGGGGGAGGAAATGTCATTTGTGCTCACCCACAAACGCGTCGGGGAGCTTGTCAAACGCACGGGGAGGTCGTCGAACAGCAGACCCTCGCAGCGATGAAACAACTGCACATTGAAATCCACCCGATCAACACAAATATGATGTTTTTCATAACAACTAGAATCGGAATATATATATGACCTAACTCATAATTTACATCGGGGGTCGGGTGTCAGTGGCATCGGGGGTCAGGGGTCAGTGGCGTCGAGGGTCGGGGGTCAGTGCCGTCGGGGATCAAGGATCAGTGGTGTCGGGGGTCGGGGATTAGTGGCTTCTTCTTCCTCTTCTTATTTTTTCCTTTTCTTTTTCTTCTTCTTCTTCTTCTTCTTCTTCTTCTTCTTCTTCTTCTTCTTCTTCTTCTTCTTCTCCTCCTCCTCCTCCTCCTCCTCCTCCTCCTCGCTTCTTCTTCTTCTTCTTCTTCTTCTTCTTCTTCTTCTTCTTCTTCTTCTTCTTCTTCTTCTTCTTTTCTTCTTCTTCTTCTTCTTCTTCTTCTTCTTCTTCTTCTTCTTCTTCTTCTTTTCTTCTTCTTTTCTTCTTCTTCTTTTCTTCTTTTTCTTCTTCTAACCTAACTAACTAACCTAAACTAACCTAAGCTAACCTAACTAACTAACCTAAACTAACCTAACTAACTAACTAACGTAAACTAACCTAACTAACTAACTAACCTAAATTAACTAACTAACTAATTAACATAAATAAAAAATAGAAAAAACAAAAAAACTACCTTTGAAGGTGCCGATGGAGGAGGGGGCCGGTGGAGTGGATTGGGAGGGAGGAGTTGGGGCGCCGCGGGGAGGGGGCGCTCGCCGCAGGGGCGGCGGGCCGGCGGGGCGGCCGGTGGGTGGGGGCCGCGGGGAGGGGGGCTCGCCGCGGGGCGGCGGGATGGCGGGGCGGCCGGTGGGTGGGGGCGGCGGCCGGTGGGCGTCGGGGAGCGGCGGGAGGGAGGGAGAGGGAGAGGGGGCCACAGGGAGGGGGGGGGGGGCTTGCCGCGGGGCGGCGGGGCGGCCGGTGGGGGGCGGCCGGTGGGCGTGAGCGGCCGGTGGGTGGGGGCGGCTGCCGGTGGGCGTCGGGTCGGGGCGGGAGCAGCTGGAGGGAGAGAGACGGTGGCGGCGTGGTGGTGGGGGGCGGGATGGAGACGCGGGAGAGTGAGGGGGGTGGAGGTGGATCCGGCCGTTATGGGGGGCGGGCTCTTTGCCGTCTGCTAGCAGACGGCAAAGAGGGGGGGGGGGACGGGGGGTGGGGCCCCGCCGTGACCGTTAGGGGGACGTCCTCTTTGCCGTCCGCTAGCAGACGGCAAAGAGGGGGGAGGCAGACGACAAATCTTACCCGACGGCAACGATGTACCCAGGGTGCGGTGGGGCCCGCCCGTGACCTTTGCCGTCTGCCTGCCCAATCTTTGCCGTCCGCTAGCCGACGGCAAAGGGTGGGCTGATGGCAAAGACTTTGTTTGCCGTCTGCCCACCCTTTGCCGTCCGTTTGATGCAAGCTGATGGCAAAGGCTTTCTTTGCCGTCCGCCAGCAGACGGCAAAGACATGGCGGACGACAAATGATCTGATTCCAGTAGTGAAGTAGTCTAATCACCCCCCTCTAGACATACTTTCAATCCTACACCTCATACTTAAGTTCTCGCATGAGGACATCTGCCGTGACAAAACCACGACTGCTGGCGCCCACAGTGGGGCCCTCGCACAATGGAGTTGAGTTCTTGGAGGGAGCTCTCCCAGGGTTCGAGGGATATGCGGTTGGTCAGATGACCAAGAGTCGCCGTGGAAAGCTCTATATCGACGACTCAGGCTGTGGTCCCGAGGCCGGCTCAATCGAGTACGGGCACCGGGTCCCCTTTGACAAGATCCATGTCTTCATTGGCAAGATCGGCGCGCCAGGACCCGAGTCGGACACCTGCACTGACATCATCGAGACGGCTCGGCGTGCTAAACCCGGTGTGGCAGATAGCAGAGATACCCTCATCAACTCCGATGGTGAGTCTTCAATGGGAGACACCGAATCGATCTGTCCACTTTTCGATGGCAGACTTGGGGGTTATTATAAAGATGAGGCTACCAAGGAGTCCCATGAGCCCCTTTGCCAAGATGCCGTTTTTATGGCAGGAACAGTGGTGGCTCATGTTTCAGTAGCGGCGAGCGCAACAACTGGAACTGGCCCAGCTGCAGGAACGGCCAGGTCCAGCAAAACGTCGGCTCAAGCCATGGCTGATCTGATGGCGGAGATGACAAAACTCTTGGAGACACCAGTAACCCCGGAAAATCAGGAGGAACGCAACGCCGCGCTAACCACACTTCGCGGGAAGATGGCTAAGATCCAGGAGGACATTGATACTGAAAATACTCGTATGGCGGAGTTGCAAACTCATATCCATAGTGAAATTGAACGCTTGAAAGCGGAAGCCTGGCGGCTTGGCCTTCGTTGAGATGCCTCTGATGCGGTCCATCAGAGGAGACATCTGAGCCGGCTTCCTTCTAATCTGGAGCCTTCGCGAATGTTCGTCACGCCTCAACCTACACCGACGGCGGGTCAGCCGCGTCCGGACCAGCTGCTGGAGCCGCCTCGCCAGATGCCGGCTCAGATGCCGCCTCAGCGTTTCCATACACCGTCGGGTCACTTTTCTAACCCGGTGGACAATATGATAGCGGCGACTCGTAACCTCAAAGTACTTCCTATCCAAGGAAATACCCCAATAGAGATTGATGCCAAAAACGCCATAGAGATGTTAAAAACAGCAGTGACCCAGCATGCGCAATACTCTTACAGCCGCTATCGGATGCATTCTATGCCCTACGTGAGTCGCAGTAAGAGCCGACACGTAGAGTCCCTGACAGTGTCTAGCAGCGGGAGCAGACAGCAGGCCCAGAATTCTCCAAACCGACCAATGCTGTCAAATGCACAGGCAGTCGTCGATGCGGTCCAAGCCTTGCGGCAAGCGGAGGCAGAAACAGCGGCAACAAGGGTGGCTCAACCCCCTCCCGCTAGCCCCCAGCCAGCGACCGTGGGGACTAGAGTTAGCAACAGAAAGATTGGGATTCCTTGTCTGGCTTCGGCTCTCCGCAATGAGCGTATGCCTAAGGATTTTAAGGGTCCTCGTAAGGTTCCTAATTATACGGGTGATCTCGAGCCGGGAGCATGGATCGAGAGCTATGAGCTAGCTATGGACATGCTGGATGTCAGTGACGCTGTGCGCGCTAAGTATTTGACAATGATGTTGGAAGGACCGGCTCGCACGTGGTTGAAGAATCTACCCCCCTCAATTCCATCAATACATGGGCAGAGTTGAAGGAATGTTTTATCTAGAATTTTCAAGGCACTTGCAAGTGTCCGGTGATGATTGTTGATCTGCAACATTGTGTCCAGCGTACGGATGAATCTTCCCATCATTGGACTCGCCGGGTTGTAGAGATCATCCACTCTTCTGATAGCATCACAGCTGACCAAGCCGTCTTGATTTCGGAGAAAAATTGTCACTTCCAACCACTTGTTCAGAAGCTAGGGCGCCTCAAGCGCAAGGTTCAAGATATGGGAGATGTCATGGATGTTCTCACCAGATACGTTGAGTCGGACAGCACAAAGGAACCCAGTTCTGATGAGGACAAGGCTGGTAAGAACAAGAAAAATGACGGTGGCAAGGGTCATCAACAAAACCCAGGGCACAATGGGAATCACAATAATTAGGGCAATGACAGCAAGTGTAAGCACTTCGAGTGCGGGTCAGAGTTTGTTGCCAACACCAATACCGGTTTCAAGAATCAGTGACGGAATAACAATTCTAGTAGGTCTTACAATGGGAATAAACCGCACAATTATGAGGAGGCACTTAAAGCTCCTTGTCCCAAGCATAGTTTCCCAGATAAGCCGGCTACCCACTCATAGGAAAATTGTTACATCATGTAGGAGTTCCGCAATCAAGCATTCCAGAATCATCAGGGAGGCAGTGGTGGTGGAAATCCGGGTCACACTGGCCCCGGCGGGTCACATGTCGGCTCATCCTGCGGCTTTGCAGGATCAGGCTTTCACGGACCGAGCAGATCGGGAGGTGGTTGCTACTTCTTGAGCTTGTGTTGGTTTTCCCTTGAAGAGGAAAGGGTGATGCAGCCAAGTAGATAAGTATTTCCCTCAGTTGTTGAGAACCAAGGTATCAATCCAGTAGGAGATACAAGCAAGTCCCCAATCTTCGCACCTACACAAACAATCAAACTCTTGCACCCAACGCTAAAAGGGGTTGTCAATCCCTTCACGGTTATTTGCAAGGATGAGATCTGATAGAGATAGATATAGAAGAATGCTAAAACGAAAAGTAAAACAAAAGTAAAAAGATTGTAGCAAAGTATTTTTTGTTATTTTTGGTTTATAGATCTGAAAGTATAATATGGAAAATAGACCCGGGGGCCATAGGTTTCACTAGAGGCTTCTCTCATGAAGGAAAATAATACGGTGGGTGAACAAATTACTGTCGAGCAATTGATAGAAAAGCGCATAGTTATGACGATATCCAAGGCAATGATTATGCATATAGGCATCATGTCCGTGTCAAGTAGACCGAAACGATTCTGCATCTACTACTATTACTCCACACATCGACCAACTCCTGCCTGCATCTAGAGTATTAAGTTCATGAAGAACAGAGTAACGCATTAGGTAAGATGACATGATGTAGAGGGATAAACTCAAGCAATATGATGAAAACCCCATCTTTTTATCCTCGATGGCAACAATACAAATACGTGCCTCGCTACCCCTACTTTGTCACTGGGTGAGGACACCGCAAGATTGAACCCAAAACTAAGCACTTCTCCCATTGCAAGAATTACCAATCTAGTTGGCCAAACCAAACCAATAACTTGAAGAGACTTGCAAAGATATGAAATCATGCATATAAGAATTCAGAGAAGATTCAAATAATATTCATAGATAAGCTGATCATAAACCCACAATTCATCGGATCTCGACAAACACACCGCAAAAGAGTATTACATCGGATAGATCTCCATGAAAATCATGAAGAACATGGTATTGAAGAACAAAGAGAGAGAAGAAGCCATCTAGCTACTAGCTATGGACCCGAAGGTCTATGGTGAACTACTCATGCATCATCGGAGGGGCAATGGAGTTGATGTAGATGCCCTCCGTGATCGAATCCCCCTCCGGCAGATTACCGGAAAAGGCTCCAAGATTGGATCTCACGGGAACAGAGGCTTCCGGCGGAGGAAAAGTATTTTCGTGGCTCTTTTTGGTATTCAGGGAATATTTGGGAATTTATAGGCTGAAGAATAGGGTTAGGAGACCTGCTGGGGGGCCACAAGCCAGGGGGGCGCGCCCCCCCCCTAGGGCGCGCCCTGGTGGCTTGTGACTCCACGGCAGGTCTCCTGCCTTCATCTCCAACTCTGGCAGGTTTCTTCTGGTCCAAGAAAAATCATTCCGAAGATTTTATTCCGTTTGGACTCCGTTTAATATTCCTTATCTGGAATACTCAAAAACAAGGAAAAAACAGAAATTGGCACTAGGCTCTAGATTAATAGGTTAGTCCCAAAAACAATATAAAATAGCATATTAATGCATATAAAACATCCAAAACAGATAATATAATAGCATGGAACAATCAAAAATTATAGATACATTGGAGACGTATCAAGCATCCCCAAGCTTAATTCCTGCTCGTCCTCGAGTAGGTAAATGATAATAACAGAATTTTTGATGTGGAATGCTACCTAACATATTTATCCATGTAATATTCTTTATTGTGGCATGAATATTCAGATCCGTAAGATTCAAAACAAAAGTCTAATATTGACATAAAAACAGTAATACTTCAAGCATACTAACAAGGCAATTGCGTCCTTTCGAAATAACATGGCCTTAGAAAGTTATCCCTACAAAATCATATGGTCTGGCTATGCTCCATCTTCCCCACACAAAGTATCTAAATCATGCACAACCCCGATGAAAAGTCAAGCAATTGTTTCACACCTTTTATGTTCTCAAACCTTTTCAACTCTCACGCAATACATGAGCGTGAGCCATGGATATAGCACTATAGGTGGAATAGAATATGGTGGAGGTTGTGAGGAAAAAGGAGAAGATAGTCTCACATCAACTAGGCGTATCAACGGGCTATGGAGATGCCCATCAATAGATATCAATGTGAGTGAGGATGGATTGCCATGCAACGGATGCACTAGAGCTATAAGTGTATGAAAGCTCAAAAAGAAACTAAGTGGTTGTGCATATGATGAAAAATTCCACTAGTTATATGAAAGTGACAAAATAGGAGACTCTCTATCATGGAGATCATGGTGCTACTTTGAAGCACAAGTGTGGAAAAAGATAGTAGCAATTGTCCCTTCTCTCTTTCTCTCATTTTTTTTATTTTTTTTTAATTTTGGTGGGCATCTTTGGCCTCTTTTTTTATTTGGGCTTCATTGGCCTCTTTTATTATTTGTAAAGTCCGGAAACTCCTCCCAACTTGTGAGGGAATCATAGCTTCCATCATCCTTTTCTCTCACGGGACAATGCTCTAATAATGAAGATCATCACACTTTTATTTACTTACAACTCAAAAATTACAACTCGATACCTAGAACAAAATATGACTCTATATGCAATATGAAAGTGATGGTGCGTGTCATGAAAAATGGAACGGTGGAAGTTGCATGGCAATATATCTCGGAATGGCTATGGAAATGCCATAATAGGTAGGTATGGTGGCTGTTTTGAGGAAAGTATATGGTGGCTATTTTGAGGATGGTGGGTTTAATGCACCGGCGAAAATTGCGCGGTACTAGAGAGGCTAGCAAAGGTGGAAGGGTGAGAGTGCGTATAATCCATGGACTCAACATTAGTCATAAAGAACTCACATACTTATTGCAAAAGTCTATTAGTTATCGAAGCAAAGTATTAGGCACATGCTCCTAGGGGAGAGGTTGGTAGGAGTTAACCATCGCGCGCTCCCGACCCTCACACAAAGGTTGACAATCATTAAACAAATCATGCTCCGACTTCGTTACATAATGGTTCACCATACGTGCATGCTACGGGAATCACAAACTTTAACACAAGTATTTCTACCAATTCACAATTACTCACTAGCATGACTCTCATATCACCATCTTTATATCTCAAAACTATATGCAAGGAATCAAACTTCTAATAGTATTCAATGCACCTAGTATGAAAGTTTTTATTATATCCCTCTTGGATGCCCATTATATTAGGACTAAATTCATAACCTAAACCAATTACCATGCTGTTTAAAGACTCTCAAAATAATATAAGTGAGGTACGAGAGTTCAATTATTTCTATAAAATAAAACACTACCGTGCTCTAAAAAGATATAAGTGAAGCACTAGAGCAACATTGCCTAGCTCAAAAGATATAAGTGAAGCACATAGAGTATTCTAATAAATTCACGATTAATGCGTGTCCCCCTAAAAATATGTGTGAAGCAAGGATGATTGTGGCAAACTAAAAAGCAAAGACTCATATCTTACAAGACGCTCCAAGCAAAACACATATCATGTGGTGAATAAAAATATAGCCTCAAGTAAATTTACCGATGGATTGAAGATGAAAGAGGGGATGCCTTCCGGGGCATCCCCAAGCTTAGGCTCTTTGGTATCCTTGAATATGGCTTGGGGTGCCTTGGGCATCCCCAAGCTTAGGCTCTTGCCACTCCTTATTCCATAGTCCATCAAATCTTTACCCAAAACTTGAAAACTTCACAACACAAAACTCAACAGAAAACTCATGAGATCCGTTAGTGTAAGAAAAATAAATCACCACTTTAGGTACTGTTGTGAACTCATTATTTATTTATATTGGTGTAATATCTACTGTATTCTAACTTCTCCATGGTTCATACCCCCCGATACAACCCATAGATACATCAAAATAAGCAAACAACACAAAGAAAACAGAATCTGTCTAAAACAGAACAGTCTGTAGCAATCTATAGACTTCGAATATTTCTGTAACTCCAAAAATTCTTAAAAATTAGGAAAATCAGGTAAATTTGTATATCAATCTTGTGTAAAAATTTCAGATCAAAATCACGTTCCAGTGAATTTACAAAATTCCTGGACTGAGAGCAAACGTTTCTGTTTTTTGACAAAATCAAATCACAAACACCGTAGACCATCCCAAAGGTCTTACTTGGCTCAAACACTAATTAAAACAAGAAAACACAATTACTACAGAGGTAATAATGTGTGAAACACTCAAAAACAGAAGCAAAAACAAAAGCATAAAAATAAAATTGGGTTGCCTCCCAACAAGCGCTATTGTTTAACGCCCCTAGCTAGGCATAACGCAATAGATCTAGGTATTGTCATCTTTGGTATGCAATCCATAAGTAGCTCTCATAATAGATTCATAAGGTAATTTTATTTTATTTCCAGGAAAGTGTTCCATGCCTTTCCTTAATGGAAATTGGAATCTAATATTTCCTTCCTTCATATCAATAATTGCACCAATCGTTCTAAGGAAAGGTCTACCAAGAATAATAGGACATGTAGGATTGCAATCTATATCAAGAACAATAAAATCTACGGGCACATAATTCCTATTTGCAACAACAAGAACATCATTAATCCTTCCCATAGGTTTCTTAATGGTGGAATCTGCTAGATGCAAATTCAAAGAGCAATCATCAAATTCATGGAAATCTAGCACATCACATAAAGTTTTAGGAATCGTGGAAACGCTAGCACCCAAATCACACAAAGAATGGCACTCATAATCTTTAATTCTAATATTAATAGTAGGTTCCCACTCATCATAAAGCTTCCTAGGTATAGAAACTTCCAACTCAAGTTTTTCTTCAAAAGATTTCATCATAGCATCCACGATATGTTCAGTAAAAGCTTTATTTTGATTATAAGCATGCGGAGAATTCAACATGGATTGCAACAAGGAAACATAATCAATCAAAGAACAACTATCATAATTAAAGTCCTTGAAATCCAAAAGAGTGGGTTCATTGCTATTTAAAGTTTTGACCTCTTCAATCCCACTTTTATCAATCTTAGCATAAGATCTATAAACTCTGAATCATTGGGACGCCTTTTAACTAAAGTTGACTTATCTCCAGTCCCATCTTTATCAAGATTTATATTAGAAAACAAAGATTCAATAGGACTCACATCAATCACTTTAAGATCTTCATCAATCTTATCACGAGAACACATTTTTTCAAGCCATTCACGCTTAGCACGTATTCTAGCGGTTCTTTCCTTACACTCATCAATAGAAATTCTCATAGCTTTTAAAGACTCGTTAATATCACGCTTGGGTGGAGTAGATCTAATTTTCAAAGAATCAATCTCAAGAGAAAATCTATCAACGTTCCTAGCCAAATCATCAATCTTGAGCAATTTTTCTTCAATCATAGCATTGAAACCCTTTTGCGAACTAATAAATTCTTTAATATTATTATCAAGATCAGAGGGCATCTTATTATAATTTCCATAAGAATTGTTGTAGGAATTACCATAATTATTAGAGGAATTACTAGGAAACGGCCTAGGACTGAAATTACCTCTATACGCGTTATTACCAAAATTGTTCCTACCAAAAAAATTCACATCCATAGATTCATTATTATTTCCAATCAAAGAAGACAAAGGCATATCATTAGGATCAATAGGAGCCCTATTACTAGCAAACAATTTCATCAATTCATCCATCTTTTCACTCAAAGTATTTATTTCTTCAATAGCATGCACTTTTTTACTAGTAGGAGATCTTTCGGTATGCCATTGAGAGTAATTTGCCATAATATTATCTAGGAGTTTAGTAGCTTCTCCTAATGTGATTTCCATAAAAGTACCACCCGTGGCGGAATCTAAAAGATTCCTAGAAGCAAAATTCAATCCTGCATAAAAAAATTGTATAATCATCCATAAACTCAAACCATGCGCGGGACAATTTCTAATCATTAATTTCATCCTCTCCCAAGATTGTGCAACATGCTCATGATCAAGTTGCTTAAAATTCATTATATCGTTCCTAAGGGAGATGATCTTAGCGGGCGGAAAGTACTTGGAAATAAAAGCATCTTTACACTTATTCCATGAATCAATACTATTTTTAGGCAAAGATGAAAACCAAGTTTTAGGACGATCTCGTAGTGAGAACGGAAATAGCTTCAATTTAACAATATCATTATCCACATCTTTCTTCTTTTGCATATCACACAACTCACCGAAAGTATTTAGATGGGATGCGGCATCTTCACTAGGAAGGCCGGAAAATTGTTCTTTCATAACAACATTAAGCAAAGCGGCATTAATTTCATAAGATTCCGCACTAGTGGCGGGAGCAATCGGAGTTGTCGGATTTTGGGCTCCGCAAAACCCTTAAGATTCGAACACAGGGGCGTGTGCGAAGATCCCCTGGAGCTTCGCCCCACCTAGCTCGCTACTCGATGGACATAGCGGTGAACTCGCACGATGACGAGGAAGAAGATGAACACGACAGTTTACCCAGGTTCGGGCCGCTGCGAAGCGTAATACCCTACTCCTGCTTTGGTGGATTGCCTCTCGAGGAGGTGTGGTGGATGAACTAGTACAGTGATTTGGAGCCTCGTGAGGGGGCTCCTGAGGTGTTCCTGGCCCTCTATTGGCTCTGTGATGGGCGAGTGAGTTGAATGGTTTTCGGATCCCTCTCTACGGTGCAGCCTACCCTCTATATATAGCGGTGGCTCGGGTCCTCTTCCCTTATCGCAATGGCAGGAAGGGATCCCACAACGGCCAATTTTGAAGGGGGACATGAGTACGTGCCCGCCCTGCCCAAAGGCGGTCTTTGCCTGCAAAGCAGCTGTCAATGATGCAGAGGTGGGCTCGGCGATGACATCCGCCCTGCGGGGCTGGTGGTTGTGGTCTTGTTGCACCGGAATGGAAACCTTTGGGGGGTGCTTTGGGAACCCGCGTACGTCCTTGCCCCCTTTGCACTAAAGGGGAAACTGCGCCGCCTGGCGCGCTGGCGCCCGCCTGTCCTTCCTTGCGTCATCTTTGACTCCTGAGGCCGGACCTTGCATAGAGATCTCCGCCGCTCCGGAGGGGGCATGGGGAGGCCCATTCCCTGCCGGTCTTGACGCCGCTCCTCCTCGCAAGCCTAGGGCCCTCGCGAGGGCCTTGTCTTGAGTGGGGCCGTGCCCGGCTGTACTTGGTTGATGAAGTGGGCCATGCCCTAGGCCGCAGGCAGGCAGGTCTGGGTACCCCCATTCCGAGAACGCCGACAGTAGCCCCCGGGCCCAAGGCGTGTTCGAGCTGACTTCTGGGCAAAGCCTTGAGGACGGCCCGAAGCGCCGCGGGCCCCAAAACGCCTGTGGGCCAGGGCAGGCGCGCGTTGCGCTGCTGATGACGGGCGTCCTTCGTCCCTTCGGCCACCGCTCGAATCGACAAGAGCCTGACTTCTAGCGTTGGGTCATTATTGCTTTCCCCTTTCGCGCACTTGCTCTTGCTTTCTAGGTCTCCGGCTCTAGCAGTCGCCTCTCCAGATCCGGTGCCGCTCCGTCCCCCTCTTCGCTGCTTCGGCCCTGTGAGCTTCCCGATGGCTCCCGCTGGCAAGCAGAAGCCAGAGGCCCAGAGCTCTGCCTCCGCTCCTACCTCGCCGGCGCTCTCAGGGTCCACCGTCGCCAAGGACGAGGACCTCGTCCCGGTGCTCCCGTCGATGGCGGACGAGACCAATGAGTGTGGGCGAACCTTGATATGGGGCGGGGGCGTCTCCCCTGTCGCAGGGCACTCTTCTACGCGAGCTCGAGGACGACGATGATGTTGGTGAAGTTTCTGTTGCGGGCTCCTCATGCGCCGCGAAGGCCCCTAGGGGGCTGGGGCCAGCCCCTCGCGCCACGCGGTCTGCCTGCGTGTCAACTCCCAGGAAGCGCGGGGCGGAGTCTCCTTTGGTGCTCCCTACCTCTGCCGGCAAGGCGGTCGAAGCGCCGGCCTCGCCCCGGCCCGAATCGCAGCTTGCAGGCAAGGTGGGCGAGGCCGGGGCCATGGTGGTCCCTTCGGCGACCGCCCTTGCGGACAGTGCCTCTGCTCCCCCGCATGGTGGTCCCCCCGCCGAGGGAGGCTTGGGCGCCCCCGTCGTTGCCGGGGCGGAGAGGAAAAGGAAGTGGGTCGACGTTGAGGAGTAAGTGTCCCGGCTCGGCTTTGCTTGCTCGCCTATGGCTTGTGTATTGATTTCCTTCCTTTGATTGGTGACCAGGGGTGCCGCCGTGCTGAAGATGAGGAAGAAGAAGGCGGGCGTCAAGCCGAAGGCGCCTTCCGACGCGCCGCCCGCTCCCGTCGTCTCGCCGTCGCCTGTTGCCGAGGGGGCTCGCGAGGCGACTTCCCTGGCCCCCGTCGCGGAGCCCCCTGAGCCCCAAATGCCTATCGGCGAGGTCCCTCCTGCCCTCGAGGGCGCGGGGGTGCCGATGTCTGGAGGGCCAGCCCTTGAGGGCTGGCCACTCGTCGGTCCGTCCGTGCCTGTGGTCGCCGCGCGGCCTCCGGAGCCTCCTGCTCCTCGTGCTGCTGCCTCCCAGGTGACGTCTCCTGCGACCGCGCAGGGGACTCCTCCGGAGGGAGCCTTGATGCCTTCACCGCGCGGCCTCGACGTCCTAGATGGGGCCTTCGCTGTTCTGGGTCAGGTTCATGGCGCCTACGGGAGTATCGATGATCGCCTCGCGAGTGGGCGCCTAGAGCTCCTCTCAGGGTGGCTCCAGGCCGACGCCTCCATCGTGACGATTTGGGGTCAGGCCGAAGCTGCCGCAGCGAAGAGCGAGAAGGAAGCTGCGTCTGCCCGGGCAGTGCGCAAGGAGGCACTGCTTGAAGCGGCATCTGTTGCCAGGCGTCGCGAAGAGGTGGAAGCCCGTCTGAAGGCCCTCCATGAGGAGAAGGCCGAGCTTGCGGAGCAGCTGCGTCTGCGGGAGGAAGACCTCGAGGCCCGCGAGGCCAAGCTTGCCGCTCAGGACTCCGAGCTGTCCCAGGTGCCAACCCGCCAGGACGCGGAGCGGGTGCACCTGGATGCGCAGGAGAAGGAAGTTGCTTCGAAGAAGGCCCTGCTCGACACCAGGGAGGAAACTCTTGCCGTGGCCGAGGAGAAAAAGGCCGCAGCGCTGAGCGCCTTTCCCACCATCGAGCTCAAACTTCGCCGAGTGCTCCATGCCCTTTGCCGGGATGGGTTCGCGGAGCCCCTGACGGCTCCAGAGAGCGGCTTCGCGGTGCTCGCTTCGAAGCTCGTCGAGGCGCTGGAGGGCGCAGTTGTCAAGGTGGAGGGGGTGTTGGAGAGCGAGTGCCGCGACCTCTTTTCCGAGGCCGCGACGGGAGTCTTCAGCCATCTTCATCTTCGCGAGCCGGGGTTCGACTTCGACTCCGTGATCCGCCCGGTCGCCCCCGAGGTCCGCGCCAGCGCTGCGGCGGCGGTGAAGGGCGCCGTGGGGGCGCCGGTGAAGAGGTTCACCCGCGTCACGGTTTCTCCGCCTCCTGATGCTGTTGGGGCTGGCGGCGAAGAAGACGATGCCAGCGATGTCGACGACGAGTTTCCTGAGGGCGGGACGAGTGGTGGCGGCGGTTCCTCCTGATTCCTCTCCCCTGCTCCTTTCCTGCAATGTCCATCGTGCCTCATGGAGGTGTTAAACTTGTTTGTGTTCGCGAAAACTTTTAATGCTTGTAATAACTGTTGAACTATGTGATTGCTCTCTTCGCCTTGTTTCCTTCTTGCTTGCTGTGATGCTCTGCGTCGGCAGGGCCCGGCCCGCGCATACCTCATCCGCCGTTGGGCCGACCGGATCACCAAGGAGGGTCCAGGGGGTGAGGGGCTACGGGTCCAGTAAGGCTCCTGAGTCGCAATGCTCAGGAGTCCCCCTTGACGTACGAGCGGCCCTCATGAAGGGAACATGGTGAAGATTGTGTTAACTTGAGAATTTCGAACACCTTTAGTGCTCTGCGTCGGCAGGGCCCGGCCTGAGCATACCTCAACCGCCGTTGGGCTGACCGGATCACCAAGGACGGTCCAAGGGGTGAGGGGCTACTGGTCCAGTGAGGCTCCTGAGTCGCGATGCTCAGGAGTCCCCCTTGACGTACGAGCTCCAGCATCCTCCTTAAGGGTTTTGAGCGGTTTTTTGAGCGCTTCGAGCTCTGTGTCGGCAGGGCCCGGCCCGCGCATACCTCAACCGCCATTGGGCCGACCGGATCACCAAGGACGGTCTAAGGGGTGAGGGGCTACGGGTCCAGTGAGGCTCCTGAGTCGCGATGCTCAGGAGTCCCCCTTGACGTACGAGCGGCTCCCATACCTTTCCTCGCCAGCTTTTCCAGAGATGGGCGCGTGAAGACCAGGATTGGCAGACCTGGGAAGGTGGCATGTACCAGGCTTGGCCGGGTAGTAGCCCCCGTGCATCCCCCTCACACGTGCATCCCTGGGGAACGCAGCGGGAAAGGGGCCACTAGGGACCTTCCTGAGGTTGGATGTAGCCGCTGGGGCGCCCTCAGTTGTTTATCCCCCCGCACGGGGCATGGGGCTTCCACATTGCGTGGGCATAGTCATTGGTGGACCGTGTTGACCGCCAGCAGGGAGCTGTGGCTTCCACATTGCGTGGGCATAGTCATTGGTGGACCGTGTTGACCGCCAGCACGGAGCTGTGGCTTCCACATTGCGTGGGCATAGTCATTGGTGGACCGTGTTGACTTCTCCGCCAGCGCTGGGCTGTGGCTGCCACATTGCGTGGGAAGGAACCCCTCCGCGTTCTCGGGGGGCTCTGGGCGTGTACATCCCATAGAGTTCGTACGCGTGGCTGGCACGGCAGAACTGGGAGGTGTATCTGGGAGCTCTCTAGGGCGCTTTGGCCTCGCGAGGTCCCTACCTCAAAGGCGGTTTGCGCCTGAGTCTTCTCGTAGATGGGGCCCTCTGTGACCCAGCAGGCTTCTTCTTCTTCACGAGTGAGGCAGGCTGGGGGTCCTTTTGGCACTCTACGTCTGCAGGTCCCGGTCCCGCACATTTCCCAACCTCATAGTGTACGACCAGATCACCAAGGATGCAACTACGAGGTCAGGCCCCGACACCCTTGACGCCGACCGGATCACCAAGGATGACATCAAGGGGCGAGTGGCTTTATGACCAATAAGGCTCCTGAGGAGCCCCCTTTGACGCTCAAGCGACTCTACGTCGGCAGGTCCCAGTCATGCACATTTCCTTACTGCCGTAGTGTACGACCGGATCACCAAGGACGCAACTACGGGGTGAGGCCCCGACACCCTTGACGCCGACCGGATCACCAAGGACGACACCAAGGGGCGAGTGGCTATATGACCGGTAAGGCTCCTGAGGCGCGATGCTCAGGAGCCCCCTTTGACGCTCGAGCGACCCCCACTCCATCCTGCCGGCTGCTGCCTCAGGAGGCCGTGGGGCCTCCCGAGACTCCATGCTGAGGCGCCATGCTGCGGCCGGAGCCCCCGAGCGGGAGTCGACCGCCCAAAGATGCAAGTCCCTGAGGCGACAGGGCCTTGCATCCCAGCTCCGAGGTGCCCCGGGAGGGGCCGTAGCGCGCGACCCCTTGCGAAACACCAACTCAGAAGGTGTGATGCGGCGGCATTCACACCAGCAAGGAGCCATGCAGGCAAGGTAAAACTTTAGGGAACAGATCAGATGCATGAGAAACTATTGAAATTTGCATAAACGGGGCGACTGCAGGGGCGCGCCCTGATCGCCTGAGGATAATGCGGCCCGGTGGGCGCCCTCAAATGGAGTGAACCAAAAAATTACCTGGCAACAGCCAACAAAAAGTCTCCTAGCGACCATGCCACTGAAGAGCCGAAGCTGCCGTCATAGCCCGACCTTGCACCTCCATGAGCGCGACCCTCATGGGTCCGTCATCTCCCGAGGCACGGGACCTTCGCTTGGTCCGAGCATCTCCTCCAACTCCTCACCGCGCCTCGCCAGGCAAGGCATGAGCATGGCTCGGTAAAGGCGCTGGACGGTGACGCCTGCGTTCGCCAATCCAAAGGGCATGCGGACGTAGGCGTTCGGGTAGACCCATCCATGATTGGCACGCGCTGGCCAGAAAGGGCCCTGGGATGCGACCCTGTTGATTGCGAGCGCGTTGACCCAGATGCACGGCTGGTCATCCATGCCGATGACGGCGGCTGCGATTGGTGGTGCTGGGCAGTCCCCACCTTGCATGGCCTGCGCTTTTCGAAGCTCTTCGATCGCTCTAATGACGGGCTCTTGCGAACTGGGCGCCACGCGCCGTGCTCCCAGCTCGAGCTGACGCGCGTCGGAGCGCGCCTTCAGGTTGTGCTCGAGCGCCTCTCTTGTCTCACTGGCCAAGCCGGAAACTCCCCAGGTGGGAGCCCCCGGGCCCGACCCAAGAGGGGCACCGAGCGCGCTTTCCTATGCGATAGGAGGTGGGGCCCCATCCCTCAGCGCAGAGCCCGAGGTTGCAGGACGCCCTGTGGGAAGGAGTTGCTTCTTCTTCTTGCGCGGGTCCTCACGAGGCAGTGCGTCTTCCTTGTCGTCCGAGCGCTCGGCCGCCGTGGCGCGGTAAGCACGCTCGAGGGTGTAGACAGCATCCTTCTCATCGCAAGCAACGGTGATGACGCCGCCACTCCCTGGCATCTTGAGGACGTTGTAGCCATGGAGAGTCACCGCCATGAACTTGGCGAGGGCCGGGTACCCGAGGATCGCATTGTACGGAAGGTGGATGTGCGCGACGTCGAAGACGATGATCTCGGTGTGGTAGTTCTCGCGCCCACCGAAGGTGACAGGCAGACGCACTTGCCCGATGGGGACGGTGGATCCGTTGGTGACTCCCGAGAAGGGCTTGGTTGGCATGAGCTGTTCGTACGGTACCTAGAGCGTCTCGAAGGTCTCAATGGAGAGGACATTGAGCCCCGCTCCACTGTCGATGAGGGTCTTGGTGACGAGGACGTTGCTGATGGTTGGAGTGCACATCATGGGGAGCTTGCCGGCCATGGCCGAGCACCTGAGCTGGTCCCTCGAGTCGAAGGTGATGGCAGTCTGGGACCACTTGAGGGGACGCATCGCTTCGGGCTTTGGGAGTGCCGCGTTCACCTCCCGCGCGAGCTGCTTGAAGGCATGGTTCGATGCAGGGGCCGGGCGCCGCCCAGGATACAGGCTACCGCCCTGACTTCCTGGAAGCCCCCAGCCCCATCGTCCTGCCTGTCCTCTTCCTTCCTTTTGGGTGGCGGAGGTAGTGGGGGTAGACCGGCCTCACGAGGCCGTGCCTCACGAGGCTGGCCGCGGCGTGACCCCTCTGGAGGGTCGTCGCGCCACGGTCCTCACGAGGCTGATCGCGCCAGCGGTCGTCCCGAGCCTGATCGTGCCAACGGTCCTCCTGGGGCTGATCGCGCCACCCTTGACGCGGTTCCCGATTGTCCCAGCAGCCTCCACCGCGGCCTCCGCCGCGTCCGAGCCTCGGTCAGCGCGTCCGGGGCCCCTGTCGAAGTGCTCGGCGCGGATCAGCCTGAGTTCCTGGCAGTCGGCGGTGTCGTGGTTGCTGGTGCCATGGAAGATGTAGGTCGGTTTTCCCCCTGGGGGGTGTTCCTCACCCCGGCTGCGCTTCGCCTCTGGTTCGGCCGCAAGCACCGCTGGGGCCTTGCACTTCGCCTCCTTGGCCTTGATCTTCTTTTCTACTGGCTCTGCCGCTAGAGACCCGCGGAGCGACAGGCGGCCCTCCTCAGCCTTGGCGCACCTGTTCGCCAGATTGAACATCTCCAAGGCAGAACACAGTTCGTCATTCATGGCGAGCTCCTCCTTCATCTTGAGGTCCGTGACGCCGTCGCTGAATGTTGAGATGATAGCCTCGTCTGACGCCCTCGGGATCTTGAGGCGCGTAGTCATGAAGCGTTGTATGAACTTGTGCAGGGTCTCCCCATCCTGTTGCTTGATACGCCGCAGGTCGTTCACGATGGGCGCGCGGTCGCGGGTGCCTTGGAAGTTGGCGATGAAGCGTTTGCGCAGGCCATCCCACGAGGTGATACACGCCTCCGGGAGGTTGAAGAGCCAGGAGAGCGCGCCGCCCTTGAGCGCCATGGGGAACCAGCACGCCATGACCTTGTCGTCTCCTCTAGCCACCCGGATGCTCAGGGAGTAGAGCTGTAGGAACTCGGCTGGATCTGGGGTGCCGTCGTAGCGCGGGGCAGGTCAGGCTTGAACTTGCAGGGCCACGTGGTTGGGTAGAGCTCCGGGGCGATGGCGAGGCACCCCACCGGTTCGATGGGCGTTGCGTGCGCGGGAGGGGCCCGGTCTTGGCGCTCCTGTGGGGCCACCTCGAGTGCTGCCCGATCGCGGCGTTGGGTCGGCAGCGCGGGGAGCGCACGCGCGTCAACGCGCGGTCGGGGAACCACCTGGCAGCTTACTTCATCTCCCGCCTTCGCCCGTGGTTCGCGAGGCCGGTCGCGGGGGCGCGCTTCTCGCCTGGGCTCGGGGTCGTCGTCGCGTTGCGGAGGAGGTGGCGGCACATCCTGTGCCACGTCGTCCGCCAGGGATGGTTGGGGTCGAAGCGAGTAGGATAGTGCTGAAGCGTCGCCGGCAGCACTGACGAGGTCTACAATACGCCGAAGCCAGTCGTCGTAGCGGTCGGGGGTGGGGCGGTAGCGAAGCAGCTCGTTAGCCATGGCGAGTGCGCCCTGGCCGCGCACCGGCCCGGGCCGAACGTGGGAGGACGACCCGGAAGCTGGGAAGATCGACGGAGTGGTGGTGTGGCCATCGCGCCGCGCGGTTGCCGACTGGGAGGAGTCTTGTTGCTTGTGGGCGTCGGGGCCCGTGGCGGCGTTTGCCACAGGCGAGGGCGACCTGCGTGCGCCGGCGCGACCCACAGGCGCCGTCAGGGCGACGCGGGTGGCTCGGTGTTCAGCGCGGGCTCGACGAGCATCAGACATCGGAACGACGAGGTGGGAGAAGATCCTGGCTCGAGGAAGACTCCGACACGCCCCCTACCTGGCGCGCCAAATGTCAGATTTTGGGCTCCGCAAAACCCTTAAGATTCGAACACAGGGGCGTGTGCGAAGATCCCCTGCAGCTTCGCCCCACCTAGCTCGCTACTCGATGGACATAGCGGTGAACTCGCACGATGACGAGGAAGAAGATGAACACGGCAGTTTACCCAGGTTCGGGCCGCTGCGAAGCGTAATACCCTACTCCTGCTTTGGTGGATTGCCTCTTGAGGAGGTGTGGTGGATGAACTAGTATAGTGATTTGGAGCCTCGTGAGGGGGCTCCTGAGGTGTTCTTGGCCCTCTGTTGGCTCTGTGATGGGCGAGTGAGTTGAATGGTTTTCGGATCCCTCTCTATGGTGCAGCCTACCCTCTATATATAGCGGTGGCTCGGGTCCTCTTCCCTTATCGCAATGGCGGGAAGGGATCCCACAACGGCCAATTTTGAAGGGGGACAAGAGTACGTGCCCGCCCTGCCCAAAGGCAGTCTTCGCCTGCAAAGCAGCTGTCGATGATGCAGAGGTGGGCTCGGCGATGACATCCGCCCTGCGGGGCTGGTGGTTGTGGTCTTGTTGCACCGGAATGGAAACCTTTGCGGGGTGCTTTGGGAACCCGCATACGTCCTTGCCCCCTTTGCACTAAAGGGGAAACTGCGCCGCCTGGCGCGCTGGCGCCCGCCTGTGCTTCCTTGCGTCATCTTTGACTCCTGAGGCCGGATCTTGCATAGAGATCTCCACCGCTCCGGAGGGGGCCTGGGGAGGCCCATTCCCTGCCGTTCTTGACGCCGCTCCTCCTCGCGAGCCTAGGGCCCTCGCGAGGGCCTTGTCTTGAGTGGGGCCGCGCCCGGCTGTACTTGGTTGATGAAGTGGGCCATGCCCTAGGCCGCAGGCAGGCAGGTCTGGGTACCCCCATTCCCAGAACGCCGACAGGAGTACTAATAAAATCATTATTATTAGTATTGGAAAAGTCACACAACTTAGTATTCTCTTGAGTCATCGTGACAAAGCAAGCAATTTAGCACACAAGCAAACAAAAAGCAAACGAAAAGACGAACGGAAGAAGGGCGAATAAAAAGGCAAATCTTTTTGGTTTTTTCTGAAAATCGTTTTAGAAGTGGGGGAGAGGAAAACAAGAGGCAAAAGGCAAATAAAGTAAATGCAAGAGTTGAGTTTGTGATGGGTACTTGGTAGGCTTGATGTAGATCTCCCCGGCAACGGCGCCAGAAATTGGCAAGTTGACGGGAAAGTTCTTGTCTTGACTTGCTATGTATCCTCCCCGGCAACGGCGCCAGAAATCCTTCTTGCTACTTCTTGAGCTTGCATTGATTTTCCCTTGAAGAGGAAAGGGTGATGCAGCAAAGTAGATAAGTATTTCCCTCAGTTGTTGAGAACCAAGGTATCAATCCAGTAGGACATACAAGCAAGTCCCCAATCTTCGCACCTACACAAACAATCAAACTCTTGCACCCAGCACTAAAAGGGGTTGTCAATCCCTTCACGGTTATTTGCAAGGATGAGATCTGATAGAGATAGATATAGAAGATTGCTAAAACGAAAATTAAAACAAAAGTAAAAAGATTGCAGCAAAGTATTTTTGGTATTTTTTGTTTATAGATCTGAAAGTATAATATGGAAAATAGACCCGTGGGCCATAGGTTTCACTAGAGGCTTCTCTCATGAAGGAAAATAATACGGTGGGTGAACAAATTACTGTCGAGCAATTGATAGAAAAGCGCATAGTTATGACGATATCCAAGGCAATGATTATGCATATAAGCATCACGTCCGATTCTGCATCTACTACTATTACTCCACACATCGACCGACTCCTGCTTGCATCTAGAGTATTAAGTTCATGAAGAACAAAGTAACACATTAGGTAAGATGACATGATGTAGAGGGATAAACTCAAGCAATATGATGAAAACCCCATCTTTTTATCCTCGATGGCAACAATACAAATACGTGCCTCGCTACCTCTACTTTGTCACTTGGTGAGGACACCGCAAGATTGAACCCAAAACTAAGCACTTCTCCCATTGCAATAATTACCAATCTAGTTGGCCAAACCAAACCAATAACTCGAAGAGACTTGCAAAGATATGAAATCATGCCTATAAGAATTCAGAGAAGATTCAAATAATATTCATAGATAAGCTGATCATAAACCCACAATTCATCGGATCTCGACAAACACACCGCAAAAGAGTGTTACATCGGATAGATCTATATGAAGATCATGAAGAACATGGTATTGAAGAACAAAGAGAGAGAAGAAGCCATCTAGCTACTAGCTATGGACCCGAAGGTCTGTGGTGAACTACTCACGCATCATCGGAGGGGCAATGGATTTGATGTAGATGCCCTCCGTGATCGAATCCCCCTCCGGCAGATTACCGGAAAAGGCTCCAAGATTGGATCTCACGGGAACAGAGGCTTCCGGCGGCGGAAAAGTATTTTCGTGGCTCTTTTTGGTATTCAGGGAATATTTGGGAATTTATAGGCCGAAGAATAGGGTTAGGAGACCTACTGGGGGGCCACAAGCCAGGGGGGCGCCCCCCCCTAGGGCGCGCCCTGGTGGCTTGTGACTCCATGGCAGGTCTCTTGCCTTCATCTCCAAGTCTGGCAGGTTTCTTCGGGTCCAAGAAAAATCATTCCAAAGATTTTATTCCGTTTGGACTCCGTTTAATATTCCTTATCTGCAATACTCAAACGCAAGGAAAAAACAGAAACTGGCACTGGGCTCTAGATTAATAGGTTAGTCCCAAAAATAATATAAAATAGCATATTAATGCATATAAAACATCCAAAACAGATAATATAATAGCATGGAGCAATCAAAAATTATAGATACGTTGGAGACGTATCAGTGGTTTCCAGCACCATGGAAATAATAACAATGGACAACACTCTGGTCAAGGCAATCAGGAGCATAATAAGCAAGCCGAATTTCAGAGCAATCCTAAGTAGTTAAACAACGGGTAATATCATGTTTTCGCCACTAGCACCTACAGGCGTGATAGCAAACTCAAGCATAGGGCCATCAACATGGTCGAGCCGGCTGTCCCAAGGTATTTAAACTGGTCTGAGCACCCAATCACTTGGAGCAGGGAAGATCACCCCCTAGGTTGATAACCCAAGAGGTCTTGCTTTATTGGTGGCAGCTCAGGTGGGTGGATATACTCTCACCAACGTTCTCAAGGATGGAGGTAGCAGCATCAACATTTTATGCTACGATACTTTCTTGCATTAACCTCTATGAGAGTAAGTTGCAACCTTCAACTACGGTGTTCCATGGAATCATCCCTAGAAAGTCAGCATACCCAATTAGGAGGATCAAACTTGATGTTGCTTTCGGGTAAGAATATAATTACAGATGCGAGTCCTTGACCTTTGAGGTAGTCAAGATCAAGAGCCCTTACCACGCCCTCTTTGGACGGCCGGCGTATGCCCGTTTTATGGCTCGGCCTTGCTACATCTACCTCAAACTCAAGATGCCTGGTCCAAACGGCACTATCACTATGGACGTGAGCAGGCAGATAGCTCAGGAATGCGAAGAAGGTGATGCAGCTTATGCTGAGTCAGCGTGTGCGGTAGAAGAGTTGAAGTTTTACACGGCTAATGTTGACCCGACAGATATGACCCCCCTCAAGAAGCTGTCACACCTTGTGTTTTGCATCATGACTAAGTTAACATAGCTAAAAAATTAGGGCCAACAAAAACTTTTTCTGTGGGATGTGATGCTTGAATTGATTGCCATTTGCTTGCTTGTTTGATTGTGTTTTAATCACAAAGATCCTCCTTCTCTCAAAACTCATCTCCTTGATCCAAGTGTTTGCCCAATGATCAAGCCATGTGTATAGGACCTAAAACCATTTTTATACAAATTTATTTTGGCCAAAAAGCTTTTATTCAATTTAGGTTTTCACCCCCCGAATTAAGACTTGAACTACAAGTCCTTAAATTAGGGTATTTCAATTCTTTCAAAAGCTATATTTCAAACCTATTATATATCAGGATTCCCCAAAAGACAAAATAATATTTTTAAAGGTTATTTTCATATTTTATTTAAAGGATTTTTTGTGGCGCCCCGCCTAATTACCACTGTAGCCAGACGGTCGCCACGCATGCCAGCCCAGGAAATCACTCTGGCATGCGTTTTTACAACAAGTATCAAGAACACCGGCATTTCTATTAATGGATATATAAGCCTTACATGGTCTATTACAGAGGTGATGGCAACGGAAAAGCTCTATTTAAGGCAGCATGGTCTTGGTGTGGCTCCAATCCACAGGGATCTGACTAGGTTACTCTTCTAGCCCGCGAACGCTCCGGCTCCTCGTCGGCGGACGACGGATCCTTATGTGAACCTGGCCATGTTAAAGGCCGCAGAGTACTTTTGAATGTACTCGCAAGCAAACCAAACTAACATATACACCAAGCAAAGCAATCCATGGCATTCAAGCATGCATTTGTTATTAGAGCAATATTAATTATCATGGCATAACAGGATTATCTAGCAAGATAACTACTGAAGTAAATACAATAAAGTAAAGTATACTAAGTAAATATTCCATACTCCGAACATTCTCATGATTCAATCTGAATCTGATCCAAATCCAATCCAATTCATGTGATCATCCGGCCACTCATCTCATAGCCATCCCATGGCTATCATACCATATTCCAAACCGATGTTGAGCCAAATCCAATCCGAGTCTTTCGGTCATCTGACCATCTCTTTCATAGCCATCCCATGGCTAGCATATCAGATTCCTGACATCATGTGGGCATTGGTTTCAACTGATTCCGAGTTGCGAGCGAAAAGATGCGGTCGTTCGTTCGTTAGGCAGAAAAACAAATAGAAAATGTGCTTTTCTGCTGTCAACAGACGAACGTTCATAAAATAAAGGTTTCGGCCGGCGGGGCTGAGAGAGAAAGCGCCTTTCCAGAAAATACGCTTCTGTCACAGGAAAGCGTACTCTGGCCCGAGGCCGCGGCCGAAGCCGTTTTCATTTGCGGAAAACGTATCCAGAGGAGTACGCTTTCACTTGCCACATCAGCGGGTTCGCACGAGAGGTTTACAGGCGGGCCCCATGGCTCTCTCTCTCTCTCCTCTCGCCCCTGCCTTCTTTCTCCTGATGTGGGAGCAGGGGAGAGCCGCGACGGCTCGGTCCTCGTCGGCCGCCGGTGCTCCTCTCCTCAACTGCGCACGCCGGCGAGTGGGAAGTGGCCGCCGGGCCTGGCCGCGCCCGCTGGGCTAGCTTGCAGCCGCCGGGGACGACCGAGGCCACTGCAGCATGTCCCATGGCGGACCAGCGCCACGGCCATGGTTGGGGGCGGCGGTCTCCGGCACTCCGGCGAGGAATGGGGGCGGGAAAATGATCTCCTGCGAACGGTGGAGCTATGGGTGGAGGCAGGAGAAGTAGGGAGGGGCCAGGGCGCCGGAATCGGTCGAGGGGAATGGCGACGAAGCTGTGGCTATGGGCGAGGAGAGGAACTCCCTGAGCTTGAATGGGAGGGGCTGGGCTTGCTGCTGATTAGGAGAGGCTTGGGGACGCTATAAATAGGCTCGGGAGGAGGGTTCTGTGCGTCTCTCGCCGGCGACCGAAGCTCTGAGAGGCACAGCGAGGTGGCGGCGCTCCGGTGGTCGGCAGATGCGTCCATGGCGAGGAGCAGAGGGTTCTGGATGGCGCACGCGCGCGGTGGAGGCTTCCCTGCGCTCGCGGACAGGCTACGGCCTGCTGGAGGTGACCAAACGGCGGCTGTGGCCACAGTGCACCGATTTGGCTGGGGACAGATACTTGGGAAAATTGCTGGGGACAGATGGATATATGGATTGAGCTGGTTTTTGGTTTCCATGAGTGATTTAGCAATGTTAACCACCATGAAAAGTTTCAGCTCAAATAGATAAAGGAATAGAGCACTTCCTTTGCAATTTGCCCAACTGGACAGAATTTTGCAAATGGATGTGGTGCTCAAAATTTGAACTATGGAACTTGGGATCTTGATGGAAATAGGGAAGATATGGATATGAGAAGCTCCACAATTTATTTGGGAATTTTCATGGCTACAAAAATGGCAGCTCCTTTAGAAAGTGCCCAAAATGCAATATTGGCATTAAATAGGAAAAGGAAATTTCCCTTATTTAATTATGGCCAATATTTTTATGGGAGCTCAATATGATCACAAAGAATATCTCCACAAGTTTTCATGAACTCTGGAGATGGATAAATATTTTCCTGGAATTAATTCCCTTAACTGGCAGAAAAAGGAATTAATTATAAATGAAAAATATTGCAAATGACTTGGCAATATTTTTGCATATCCAGGGTTTATAGATAAAGGATGATCACTGGGAAAAGTTTGGGAGGCAACAGATCAAAGGAAATTGAGGTTCCTTTGTAACTGCAAGGATCAGGGTTTCCCTTCCGGCAACTCGGAAGGTAGGGTTTCGACGGTAAAACCCTGAGAATAGGTCTTGGGTGGCAAGGTTGGACTGGGGAGAATCTCTAGTTGGATAGAGAAGGCAAAGCTAAATGACCATCTTCATATACCCAAGAGCTAGAGAAATCCGATAACACCAAGAAAAAAGACGGGAGTCAAATCCCGCAAAGGAAAAAAAACAGGGAGCGAAAACCAGGGTGTTGCATTTTTCTTAAGGCCAGAAATGGTTTTTCATAGGGAAAAAATATTTTTATGCTTTCATAATAATTGAAAAAATTTAGGGAAACTGAGTGGACATATATTGTTCATATATAAGAGTTTCAACACATGGTCATGTTCAAAATATTGGACAAAACCCTCCAAAACCCTTTTTGCATATTTCAAGTATTTGAAATATTTCTATAAGAAATATTCTCAAATAAATCCAAGAAAATTCTAGCATGTCACATATTCCATATGTGATCATGTTGCAAATTTCATCTCAATCCCAATTATTTTGGTTCACCAAAATAACCTAGAACCCTCTTAGTCCAGACCCAAAATTGACAAACTTTACATTGCCAAGTGCCTCCATTTATTCTCAAACTTTGTGTACATGTTGTAATACTCTAGTAATGCATCCACACCAATTGGTGCATCAAGGAGAACAGATCCACTTGTCCAAATCCCTCCAAACCCATTTATGCTAATTTCTAGAATTGGGAATTTTTACATTGCCAAGTTTCCCCATTTGGTCCCAAACTTTTTTGTGCATGTTCTAATCCCCAAATGATGCCACCACACCAAGTGGTGCATCAAGGAGAATGGATTTGCATAGCTAGATCTAAGCAAATCCATTTCTGCCCATTTCTAGGGTTACCAAGTTTGCATTGTCAACTTCCTTCAAACAGGCTCAAACCCTTTGATCACTCTCATTTATGCCCACCATTTAATCTTGTTAAGTCTCACCGCAAGTGGGAAAAGTAATCTTCGCCAAAACATCATCAAACATCTTCTCGTGAAATAGTAAATCCCCTGTTTTGACCACTTATACTCTTCTCCTTCACCTCCAATTTTTACCAGATCACCTCCTAGTGCCCATTTACCCCCAGTAAACTTTGCATGGCCATAGATCAGTTATTGGTGGGTGGAATCTCCATTTTTATGTCCCTGGACAGCAACTTTCCCTCTTCCTCTACTTTCCTTTTCTTCTAAGGAATCCCCAGGGCATCCAAGGCCAGTTGGACTTTGTTATTCCCTCCTAGATTCCCCTAGACACTAGTGGACATGCTAGGACACGCCCTAGAAGAAAATGGCATGCACTGGCATGCCAAAAGGGTGCTCCAGAGTGCTACAGTGCTCTAGCGCACTGTATCCGATGCCCAATCCCTCCTCCCGACCTCGTGGTCGTGTCCCTTGAGGTCGCCTCGACGTCCTCAACACGCCACTCGGACGGCCCACTACTCCCTTGCTCTCCGACGACCTTGACAGCGCGTGCACCCGGCCGCCCCACTCGGCCACTCCATGCCCGAGCTCGGGGCCCGCCCCTGGGCACTCCCCGCTCTCCCTCTCTTCTCCCCTGTCGGATTTCGGGCTCCACAAAACCCTAAGGAATTCGAACCCAGGGGCATGTGCGAAGATTCCCCAATAGCTTCGCCACTCCAAGCTCACAACACAATACCCCCGCTCGATGGCGAGGAAGACGATGGCACACAAGAGTTTACCCAGGTTCGGGCCGCTGCGAAGCGTAAAACCCTACTCCTGCTTTAGGTGGATTGCCTCGCGAGGAGGTTTGTGGATGAACTAGTACAGTGGTGTGTTTGCGGGGTGGTTGCTTCGTCCCCCTCTACCGAGCTACTTGGTCTCTATTTATAGCGGCCCGGGTCCTCTTCCCTCATCGTAAAGGCGAGAAGGGATCGCACAATGGCCAAATTTGAAAGGGGACAGGTGGTACACCCTATCCTGACGAAAGGTGGTCTTCGCCTTCAAAGTAGTCGACGGTGATGCAGTAGTGGGCTCGGCGATGACGTCCGTCCTGCGGGGCTTGTGGTCTTGGTCTTGTTGCACCAGAGTGGAAACCTTTGGGGGCGCCTTGGGGACCTGCATGCGTCCCTGCCCTGTTTGCACCAAGGGAAACGTTTCCCTCCGGACGACCGGCCGAGCGCTCGACCGGTCTCCCCTCGCTCGCTCGCCTATTACACGGGAATGGACTGGGCCAGGTGCGTTTGTGGGCTTCAAGGGACATATTTCTATTCTTATTTCTTATGCACAAATTTTTTTGCTTTTTTTTGCTTTTTTTCTTTCTCTTGTCTTGTTGCTTTTTTCCTTTCTCCTTACGCAACCCAATTGTCTTTTGCTCCTTCATCATCCACGGACAAAGCTACAATCGACGAGTTCCGGTGCTGCAACCATCGTCACCATTTGCTACGACCAGCGATGGGAATTGTTGCAACCATTTATGTCGATAGCGACAATGAATTTTTGTTTCAACGTCGGTCTTTGCTGCGACCAGCGATGGGAATTGCGACAACCATTCATGTCGATGTTGCGACCTACGACCCGCGATGACGACGATGGCGATTTTGCTTCAACCTTTTGTCGGCTTTTGTTACGACCGGCGATGAATTGCTACAACTGTTCGTGTTGATGATGCGACCCGCAACTGCGGCAAAAATTGTTGTGCTTCAACCGTCATCAGATCTTGCTACGACCAGCGATGAGAATTGCTACAACCATTCACGTTGATAATGCGACCCACGACGGCAAGGACGACAATTTTGTTGGAACCATTTGCTACAACCGGCGAAGAAATTTGCTACAACCATTCATGTCAATGACCAGTGGCTTCCGTCGTTCACGAAAAATCAAGAAAAGTTGCAACGTTGGTCGTAGCATTTTGCGGTGCCGGTTGCAGCTCATCCGCATGTCGGTTGCAGCACCAACTTTCACTGGTTGCAGCAAAAACCCGAGGCCGACCATAACAATTGGTACACTTGTTACAGCTTCATCTTGTGCCAGTCGCAGCTCTGTCGGTCGTAGCTGGAAGCATCCGACCGGGATGCTATGACCGACGATGTGTGTTGTCAGGATGCTGCAACCGGCATGACGCGCGGCTAGGAGCAGTCGATCGGCGTGCTACAAATGGTATGGCGCGTGGCATATGACATGACAACTTCCTCTGCAACCGCCGCCTGCTTTTGCGTGAATCGGCCACGACGGATGCTACGACCAGCGATGGTGTCTGCTGGAACCCGCGACGATGGATGCTACAACCGGCGAGTGACGCTATGGCCGGTGATGGCGGGTGCTCGAGGCGACAACGGTTCGTATTGGAGACGAGAAGCACTATTGCTACGACCACACGTCGGTGGCGCTGCGAGTCACGGCCAACAACGAGGAATATGAGCCATGATCGAGGCGAGGGCAGTGGCCGGGGATGACGACTAGCAAGGGGGTGGCGGCATGTTGTACGAGTACGTGTACACGTACGCAGGGCGAGTGCGGCGTGTGTGATGGGCTGGGAACGCGAGCGAGTGCGATGGCCTGGAAACGCGTACATCATGTGCCAAAGGCTAAGGAACATGTACAACACATGCAAATGGCTAGGGAACACGTACATATATACTCCCGCAAAAGGAAATACGTACAGGTATATCTAATGGTTGTGCACGTCCGATCGTGCGGGTGGCTAGCGACCGGCCTGGCGCTTGCGCCGGTCCGCCGGCGCAGATCAGCTCCCTTGCACCAAAGGGGAAACTGTCCCATCTGGCGTACTGGAGCCTGCGTGGCTCGGCTGGCGTCATCCTTGGCCTCCTGAGGTCATGTGTTGCATAGGAGTCTCCATCGCTCAGGAGGGGGCCTGGGGAGACCTATCTCCCCGCGGGTCTTGGCGTTGCTTCCTTCGCAAGAACGGGGTCTCGCGAGGGCCTCCCGCACATCGAGGCCTCGCCAGGCCGTACTTGGTTGTCGAGGTGGGCCACGCCTGGGGCCGCAGGCTGGCAAGTCTGGGTACCCTGGTATCCAGAACGCCGACAGTAGCCCCCAGGCCCGAGGCGCGCCCGGGCTAGCTTCAGGGCGAAGCCACGGTGGAAGGGCCGGAGCGCCGTGGGCCCAAATTGCCTGCGGGCCCGACTCGACGCGTGGCGCATCACGAGACGTGGGCGTCTCGGCTCCCGAGGATGCCGGGAACCGCCTTGAGTCATGCTGACGCGTGGGCTGGGCGCCTCTTTGGCCATCATTACCTTTCCTTGAATGCTGCTGACCCCTTGAGTCCTCTCTCTCCTTGGGTCACGCGGATGTGACCCGACGGGGGCAGGCGAGGTGATGTGAGGCGGGACTGGCGCACGCTGCCCGAGATACATGGCGACTCCACTTCCCACGTCGTCTCGGCTACCACTTCGGCTGGCCTTCAACCGTCGCACGCTGCGAGGCCATCAATGCCCGGGGCTGGGAAGACGCCGGTTGGCCATTCCTTCTTCTTGCTCTCCTTCCTTTGTCTTCCTTCTACCCCATCATGACGCCGATGAGAAGGTTCTCCGCCGCTGAGTAGGGAAAAACCAGCCAGGGGACGCCGAGCCAGCAGCCTCCCAAGAGGGGCAGGGGTCGCCTTCAGTGCTGGGACGTCCTCGGCGGCTCTCCGTGGGCGAGGCGCCTTCCTGCGGGGCCCGGTGCTTCCGCTGGCGCAGTTGGAGGCGATGGTCGCGGTGGCCGTGGCAGGGGGGAGAGACTTGCAGTCGGTGCCCGTCCACCGCGTCCGCAAGCCCGCACGGCCGACGCGGGCTCGGAGTTCCTGGTGCCGGTGGAGAGGGCGACGAGCTCCTAGTTGCAGCTCCCCCGCGCCTTTGCGGAGGCGCTGCCGGCGGGCGCTCCCTCTGGCTTATGGCTATAGGCTGACGGGTGCTGCAGTGGCGCGTTGTGGGCGGAGGTCGAGGTCACCCCCGCGGGCAACGGCTTCCTGGGCCACGTGTGGCAGACCTTCGCCCACGCCCACGACCTAAAGGGGAGGCCCACGCTCCATTTCAAGCACGACGGCGCCGCGTCGCTCTTCGTCAATATCTTTGACAAGGACGGGAGGCGTTTGGAGTGCTGCCCGGTGGGCGGCGGCAGCGGCGATCTTGGAGATGAGCTTGCCCTTGGCGACGGCCGTCACGTCTCCAGCAGCAGCGACACATCCTCCGAGGGGAGCCCGAGCGATGACAGCTATGACGCCCCGCCACGCCGTCGCGCCCGGACTTCGGGGGGAAGCCAGCCGCGGCGGCGCCGCTCCCCCGCCCGGGGAGTGGCCGCGCCAATGTGCCACCATGGCTCCATCAAGGAGGAGGAGGACTCTGAATGAGTGCCGGCACATCAAGGCCAGGGCCTCAGGAGGGGCGGCCCCCAGGGCGGGGGCCCCTTTGCCTTCTTTTCTTTTCTTCTGCCTGCAATCAAAATCGTGGGGGATCCTTTCGGGTGTATGATGAACCACAGCGCTTGCGCCCTTTTATTAGCACTTTCGTTATGCGTTGCGGTCGTCGTGTTATTGTTAACTGAGGCCTCCCTTCGATTGTAGCTAGAGTACTTAGCTTGATGCGTCCGCGGCGGGCTTCTTTGTCGCGAGGTTTAGCAGTGGCGTCCCGCGAGCTGATAGCGCTTGGGGAGCTTGGGGAGGTTCTTCTTTCCTGTGAAAGCGGCTACCTGAGGGGAGCCCCTTCCGGCGCTCTACGTCTGCTGGGCCCGATCCCGTGCATGCCCCCCCTCCATTGGTCTCCTCCGGATCGCCAGGACGGGACCAAAGAAGGCGGGGCCTCTATCGCCACTGGGGCCGTCCAGATCACCAGGACGAGACCAATGGCGAGCGAGTAGTCACGCGGTCGGTGAGGCTCCTGAGGCGCAGTGCTCAGGAGCCCCACTTTAACGTTCAAGCGGTACTCTACGTCGTCGGGGCCCGATCTCATGCATGCCCCACCCCCATTGGGCCCGTCCGGATCGCCAGGATGAAACCAAAGAGGGCGGGGCCTCGATCGCCACTAGGGCCGTCCGGATCACCAGGACGAGACCAATGGCGAGCGAGTAGCCACGCGATCGGTGAGGCTCCTGAGGCGCCATGCTCAGGAGCCTCCCTTGACGTTCAAGTGACGACCATCCCTTTCTGCCGATTCTTGTCCCGAGGGAGTGTGAGTCTCCAGGGGTTTTTAAGACAGCGCACCGAGCCGTGGCGGAGCCCCCGAGCAAGGGTGAGACGACGCGCGCCTGCTAGTTTGCTTGAGAGTGCCACGCGAGGACCAGGACGCCAAGGCCACGAGGGGAACAGTACGTCGAGGCCTTGGTGAGGTGTGCGCACCGTGCCAGTAGTAGCCCCCGCTCGTGGGGCGCTAGAGGGAGAGGCTGGCAGGCGTCATTCCGAAGAAGGAAAATTCAAGAGAGAGAGAACCACAAGAAGAAAAATTCCCGCCCCTTTTCTTTTAACAAAAAGCCTCGGACTTCTTTCTGGGAAAAGGCAAATTCGAACACAAGAAAGGCAGAGGAAAGCCACGTCCGGCACCTAGGCTAGTCTTCGTCTTCCCCCAGCGCGGAACATAGGGCATCCACGTTGCGTGGGCATAGCCATTGGAGGGCAGTGTTGTCCACCAGCGCGGAGCATGGGGTTTCCACTTGGGCGTGGTAGGGAACCCCTCCGTGTCCTCGGGGGGCTCCGGGCGTATACAGCCCACTCATTATTACGTGAGAGTGTCACGGGTTGAGCCTGAGGGGTACGCCGAGGGCCCCATGCCTTGCTGGCATGAAACCCGCACCCATCCCCCAAACGTGGTACGGCGACATAGGGTAGGTCCCGATCGGGCCCTCGAGCGTGGGGCGAGCCCCCCATGCCCTTCGCAGGGAGAGCCCATTCCGGAGCAGGGCCTCTGTCGGCGTTTTGGGAATGGGGGTACCCAGACCTGCCTGCCTGCGGCCTAGGGCATGGCCCACCTCCTCAGCCAGGCGCAGCCCCACTCAAGACAAGGCCCTCACGAGGACCCTAGCCTCGCGAGGAAGAGCAACACCAAGATCAGCAAGGGGCGGGCCTCCCCAGGCCCCCTCCGGAGCGGCGGAGATCTCTATGCAGAACCCGGCCTCAGGAGTCAGAGATGACGCAAGGAAGGACAGGTGGGCACCAGTGCTCCAGGCGGTGCAGTTTCCCCTTTGGTGCAAAGGGAGCAAGGACGTACGCGGGTTCCCAAAGCGCCCCCCCAAAGGTTTCCATTCCGGTGCAACAAGACCACGACCACGAGCCCCGCAGGACGGATGTCATCGCCGAGCCCACCTCTGCATCATCGACATCTACTTTGCAGGCGAAGACCACCTTTGGACAGGGTGGGGATGTACTCCTGTCCCCCTTCAAATTTAGCCATTGTGGGTTCCCTTCCCGCCATTGCGATAAGGGGAGAGGACCTGGGCCACCGCTATATATAGAGGCTAGGATGCACCGTAGAGACGGACCCGGTTCGATCTCATCACCAAGCCAGCAGAGGGCCAAGAACACCTCGGGAGCGCCCTCACGAGGCTCCTCAACACTGTACTTGTTCATCGACCAAACCTCCACGAGAGGCAATCCACCAAAGCAGGAGTAGGGCATTACGCTTCGCAGCGGCCCGAACCTGGGTAAACCACCGTGTTCATCTTCTTCCTCGCCATCGACCGAGTTCATCATCTTAGCCATCGTGTAGGGAGCTAGGTAGGGCAAGGCCGCGGGGGATCTTTGCACATGCCCCTGTGTTCGAACCTTGAGGGATTTGCGGAGCCCGAAATCCGATATTTGGCGCGCCAGGTAGGGGCGTGTCGGAGTCTTCCTCAAGCCAAGATCTTCTCCCACTTCGCCGCTCCGATGTTTGACGCTCGCCGAGCCCGCGTCGAGCGCCGAGCTGCCCGCGTCGCCTAGACGGCACCTGTGGGCCGCGCCGGCGCGCGCCGGTCACCCTCGCCTGTGGCCAACGCCGCCACAGGCCCGGAGGCCCACGAGCAACAAGACTCCTCCCAGCCGGTCACCGCACGGCGCGATGGCCACACCGCCACACCGTCAATCGTTCTAGCTTCCGGGTTGTCCTCCCACGTTCGGCTCGGGCGCACTCGCCATGGCGAACGAGCTGCTCCGCTACCGCCCTGCCCCTGACCGCTACGACAACTGGCTTCGGCGCATCGCGGAGCTCGTCAGCGCTGCCGGCGACGCTTCAGCGCTCTCCTACTCGCTTCGACCACCGCTGGCAGACGATGTGGCCCGCGACACGCCGCCACCTCCTCCGCAACGCGACGTCGACCCCGAGCCCAGGCGAGAAGCGCGCCCGCGCGACCAGCCCCGCGAACCGCGGGCAAGGGCGAGAGATGAAGTAAGCTGCCAGGTGGTGCCCCGGCCGCACGTCGACGCGCGTGCGCTTCCCGCGCTGCCGACCCAGCATCGCGACCGGGCACCACTCGAGGCGGCCCCTCAGGAGGGTCAAGACTGGGTCCCTCCCGCTCACGCAGCACCCGTCGAACCGGTGGGGTGCCTCGCCATCGCCCCAGAGCTCCATCCTACCATGTGGCCCTGCAAGTTCAAGCCAGACCTGCCCCCGCGTTACGACGGCACCCCCGATCCCGCCGAATTCCTACAGCTCTACTCGCTGAGCATCCGGGCGGCCGGTGGAGACGACAAGGTCATGGCGTGCTGGTTCCCCATGGCACTCAAAGGTGGTGCGCTCTCCTAGCTCCTCAACCTCCTAGAGGGGTCCGTCACCTCCTAGGACGACCCGCGCAAGCACTTCGTCGCCAACTTCCAAGGTACCCGCGACCGCGTGCTCACCGTGAACAACTTGCGGCGTATAAAGCAGCAGGAGGGAGAGACCCTGCACAAGTTCATACAACGCTTCACGACTACGTGCCTCAAGGTCCTGAAGGCGTCAGATGAGGCTATCATCTCCGCATTCACCGACGGTGTCACGGACCTCAAGATGAAGGAGGAGCTCGCCATGAACGACGAGATGTGCTCAGCATTGGAGATGTTCAATCTGGCGAACAGGTGCGCCAAGGCTGAAGAGGGCCGCCTGTCGCTCCGCGAGCCTCCGGCGGCGGAGCCAGAGGAAAAGAAGATCAAGGCAAAGGAGGCGAAGCGCAAGGCCCTAGCGGTACTTGCGGCCGAGCCCGAGGCGAAACGCAGCCGGGGCGAGGAACTCCCCGCAGGGGGGAGACCGACCTGCATCTTCCATGGCACCAACAACCACGACACCGCCGACTGCCAGGAACTCAGGCTAGTCCGCGTCGAACACTTCGGCTGGCGCCCTGGACGCACTGACCGTGGCTTTGGACGTGGCGAAGGCCGCGGTGGAGGCCGTTGGGACAACCGGGAAACGCATCAGGGGTGGTGCGATCAGCCTCAGGAGGACCGCTGGCGCGATCAAGCTCGGGACGACCGCTGGCGCTATCAGGCTCGGGAGGATCGCTGGCGCGATGACCCTCCGGAGGGGTCACGTCGCGGCCAGCCTTGTGAGGCACGCCCTCGTGAGGCCGGCCTGCACCACTACCACCGCCACCCAGAAGGAAGGAAGAGGACAGGCAAGACGATGGGGCTGGGGGCTTCCAGGAGGTCAGGGCGGTAGCCTGTATCCTGGGCGGCGCCCAGGCCCCAGCGTCGAACCGCGTCTTCAAGCAGTTCACGCGGGAGGTGAACGCGACCCTCCCAAAGCCCAAAGCAATGCGTCCCCTCAAGTGGTCCCAGACTGCAATCACCTTTGACTCGAGGGATCAGCTCAGGTGCTCGGCCATGGTCGGCAAGCTCCCCATGCTGTGCACTCCAACCACCAGCAACGTCCTCGTCACCAAGACCCTCATCGACAGTGGAGCAGGGCTCAATGTCCTCTCCATTGAGACCTTTGAGATGCTCCAAGTGCCGTACAACCAGCTCATGCCGACCAAGCCTTTCTCGGGAGTCACTCGAGAGATCGTCGTCTTCGACGTCGCACACATCCACCTCCCGTACAACGCGATCCTTGGGTACCCGGCCCTCGCTAAGTTCATGGCGGTGACTCATCATGGCTACAACGTCCTCAAGATGCCAGGGAGTGGCGGCGTCATCACCGTCGCCTGCGATGAGAAGGACGCCGTCTGCTCCCTCGAGCGCGCTTACCGTGCCGCGGCGGCCGAGCGCTCGGACGACGAGGAAGATTCCCTGCCTCGTGAGGATGCACGCAAGAAGAAGAAGCAGCTCCTTCCCGCGGGGCGCCCCAGGGCTGGGACCTCCAAGGCCGGAGCCTCAGGCCCCGCACCCAGGGACGGGGCCCCGTCTTCCATCGCATAGGAAAGCACGCTCGGCGCCCCTGTTGGGTCGGGCCCGAGGGCTTCCATCTGGGGAGCTTCTGGCCTGGCCAGTGAGACAAGGGAGGCGCTCGGGCACGACCTGAAGGCGCGTCCTGATGCGCGTCTGCTCGAGCCGGGAGCACGGCGCGAGGCGCCGAGCTCGCAAGAGTCCGTCATCAGAGCGATCGAGGAACTTCGGGAAGCACAGGCCATGCAAGGCGGAGACTGCCCAGCACCACCAATCGCAGCCGCCATCGTCGGCCCGGTCGACCAGCCATGCGTCTACGTCAGCACGCTCGCGATTAACAGGGCCGCGTCCCAGGGCCCCTTTTGGCGAACGCGTGCCGTTCACGGATGGGTCTACCCGCACAACTACGTCTGCATGCCCTTCGGCCTGGCGAACGCGGGCGTCACATTCCAGCGCCTTGCCTGGGCCATGCTCATACCTTGCCTGGCGAGGCGTTGCGAGGAGTTGGAGGAGATGCTCGGACCGAGCGAAGGTCCTGAGCCCCGGGAGACGACAGGCCCGTGTGGGTCGCGCTCGTGGAGGTGTAAGATCAGGCTACGACGGCAGCTTCGACTCTTCAGCGGCATGGCCGCCAGGTGACTTTTTGTTGGCCGTTGCCAGGTAACCTTTTGGTTTACTACGTTTGAGGGCGCCCACCGGGCCGCATTATCCTCAGGCAATCAGGGCATACCCCTGCAGCCGCCTCATTTAAGCATATTTCAGTAGCTTCTCATGCATGTGATATGTTTCCTAATGTTTCACGTAGCCTGCATGGCTCTTCGCCGGTGTAAATGTCACCGCACCCGAATGTTCCTACCTGCGACTGCCTCATGAGAGTACTGGGCACGGCGTCTGTGCTCGGGTCCATCCCTGCAGCGTTGATAAATCCAGTGGCTGCGCTCTGTCTGGCGGGCCGGCCCCGTTCACGTCACATCCTGGGGTCACTGGTGCTTGGCCCTCTCATGCGATGGTCCTAGAGAGCACGTTCAGTGCAGGCTTCTCCAAAATTTGCAGGACCCCAGACGGCGCTACCTACGAGAGGACTCAGGCGCAAACCGCCTTTGAGGTAGGGACCTCGCGAGGCCAAAGCGCCCTTGCGAGCTCCCAGATACACCTCCCAGTTCTGCCGTGCAAGCCACGCGTACAAACTCAACGGGCTGTACACGCCCGGAGCCCCCCGAGGACGCAGAGGGGTTCCTTCCCACGCAATGTGGAAGCCACAGCTCCGTGCTGGCGGTCAACACGGTCCACCAATGACTATGCCCATGCAATGTGGAAGCCACAACTCCGTGCTGGCGGACAACACGGTCCACCAATGACTATGCCCACGCAATGTGGAAGCCACAGCTCCGTGCTGGCGGACAACATGGTCCACCAATGGCTATGCCCATGCAATGTGGAAGCCCTACGCTCCGTGCGGGGGATAAACAACTGAGGGTGCCCCAGCGGCTGCATCCAACCTCAGGAAGGCCCCTAGTGGCGCCCTTCTCGCTGCGTTCCCCCGGGATGTGCGCGTGAGGGGGCTGCATGAGGGCTACTACCGGGCCAAGCCTGGTACATGCCACCTTCCCAGGTCTACCAAACCTGGTCTTCACACGCCCATCTCTGGAAAAGCTGGCAAGTAAAGGTATGGGAGCCGCTCGTCCGTCAAGGGGGACTCCTGTGCATCGCGACTCAGGAGCGTCACTGGCCCCGTAGCCCCTCACCCCTTGGAACCGTCCTTGGTGATCCGGACGGCCCAACGGCGGCTGAGGTATGCGCGGGGCCGGACCCTGCCGACGCAGATCTCAAAGCGCTCAAAACCCTTAAGGAGGACGCTGGAGCTCGTACATCAAGGGGGACTCCTGAGCATCGCGACTCAGGAGCCTCACTGGCCACGTAGCCCCTCACCCCTTGGAACCGTCCTTGGTGATCCGGACGGCCCAACGGCGGCTGAGGTATGCGCGGGGCCGGGCCCTGCCGACACAGAGCGCAAGGTGTTCGAAATTTCCAAGTTAACCCAATCTTAAGGAGGACACTGGAGCTCGTACGTCAAGGGGAACTCCTGAGCATCACAACTCAGGAGCCTCACTGGCCACGTAGCCCCTCACCCCTTGGAACCATCCTTGGTGATCCGGATGGCCCAACAGCGGCTGAGGTATGCGCGGGGCCGGGCCCTGCCGACGCAGAGTGCAAGGTGTTCGAAATTTCCAAGTTAACCCAATCTTCACCATGTTCCCTTCATGAGGGCTGCTCGTACGTCAAGGGGGACTCCTAAGCATCGCGACTTAGGAGCCTTACTGGCCCTGTAGCCCCTCACCCCTTGGAACCGTCCTTGGTAATCCGGACGGCCCAACGGCGGCTGAGGTATGCGTGGGGCCGGGCCCTACCGACGCGGAGCATCACAGCAAGCAAGAAGGAAACAAGGCGAAGAGAGCAATCACACAGTTCAACAGTTATTACAAGCATTAAAAGTTTTCGTGGATACAAACAAGTTTAACGCCTCAACGAGACACGATGGACATTGCAGGAAAGGAACAAGGGAGAGGAATCAGGGGGAGCCGCCGCCACCACTCGTCCCGTCCTCGGGGAACTCGTCGTCGACATCGCTCGCGTCGTCTTCTTCGCCACTAACCCCTGCAATGTTAGGAGGCGGAGGAACGGTGATGCGGGTGAACCTCTTCACCAGCGTCTCCACGGCGCCCTTCACTACCGCCGCAGCACTGGCGCAGACCTCGGGGGTGACCGAGCGGATCACGGAGTCGAAGTGAAACCCCGGGTCATGAAGATGAAGATGGTTGAAGACGCGCGTCGCGGCCTCAGAAAAGAGGTCGCGGCACTCGCTCTCCAAGATCCCCTCCACCTTGACAACGGCACCCTCCAGCGCCTCGACGAGCTTCGAAGCGAGCCCCACGAAGCTGCTCTCTGGAGCCGCCAGGGGCTCCGCAAACCCATCCCGGCAGAGGGAGTGCAGCGCTTGGCGAAGCTTGAGCTCGACGGAAGGAAAGGCACTGAGCTCCGCAGCCTTTTTCTCCTCAGCCGCGGCAAGAGCCTTCTCCCTGGTGTCGAGCTGGGCCTTCTCCGAAGCGACTTCCCTCTCCCGCGCGTCCAGGCGCTCTCGCTCCACGGCCTGGTTGGTCGCCACCTGGGACAGCTCGGAGTACCGAGCGACAAGGTTGGCCTCGCGGGTCTTGAGGGTTTCCTCATGCTGACGCAACCGCTCCGCAAGCCCAGACTTCTCCTCCTGGAAAGCCTTCAGGCGGGCCTCCACCTCTTCGCAGCGCCTGACGGCAGACGCCGCGTCGGCCAGTGCCTCCTCGCGGGCTACCCTGGCAGAGGCGTCGGCCTGGAGCCACCCGGAGAGGATCCCTAGGCGCCCATTCGCGAGGCGATCATCGGTACCCCCGAGGGCATCCCAAACTTGACCCAGAGCGGTGAAGGCCCCGTCCAGGACGTCGAGGCCGCGCGACGAAGGCATCAAGGCCTCCTCCGGAGGAGTCGCCTCTGCGAGTACGGGGGACGTCCCCAGGGAGACAGTAGCACGAGGAGCAGGAGGCTCCGGAGGCTGTGCAGCAACCACGGACACAGAAGGATCGATGGGCTGCTGGCCCTCGGGGGCTGTCCCTCCGGACAGCGGCACCGACGCACCCTCGAGGGTAGGAGCGATCACGCCAACAGGCATTGGGGGCTCTAGGGGCTCCGCGGCAACGACCAGGGGGGTTGCCTTGCGAGCCCCCACCCCCTCGGCAGCCGACGCCTCAACAGGCGACGGCAGGACGACACGAGCGGGCGGCGCGTTGGAAGGCGCCTTTGGCTTGACGCCCGCCTTCTTCTTCCTCATCTTCAGCGCGGCGGTGTTCCTTGTCACCAAGCAAAGGAAAATCATCAATACACAAGCTACCGGCAGGCGACCAAGGCCGAGTCGGATTTACTTACTCTTCAACGTCGACCCACTTCCTCTTCCTCTCCGCTCCGGCAACGACGGGGGCGCCCTCGCTTTTCTCGGTGAGGGCACCACCACGTGGGGGAGCAAGAGCGATATCCGCAAGGGCAGCGGCTGGAGGGATCGCCATGGCCCCGGCCTCGCCCATCTTGCCTGCGAGCTGCGATTCGGGCAGGGGTGAGGCCGGCGCTTCAACCGCCTTGCCGGCAGAGGCAGGGCGCACCGGAGGAGACTTTGCTCCGCGCTTCCTGGGGGTCGCCATGCAGGCGGACCATGTGGCACGAGGGGCCGGTCCTAGCCCCCTAGGGGCCTTGGCGGGACGTGGGGAGCCCGCAGCAGAAACTTCACCGACATCATCGTCGTCCTCGAGGTCGCGTAGGAGCATGCTCTACGATGGGGGAGACGCCCCTGCCGGGTCGTCGTCGTCTGTCTTCTCCGAATCCTCCCCGCCCGTGGTGTCGCCGGAGGACACCATCACCGGGGAGCCAAGGCCTTCAGCTGGGGAGAGCCCCAGTTCGTTGAAGACAGGCATCGCGGCAACCAGATTGGCCCCGTCGTCTCGGCAGTACAGCGGGGTGTGGGCGTCGGGGAGATCACCAGGGTCACCGTTGAGCAGGGTCGCCACAGCCCTGCTGAGTTCCTCGGGGGTTATGTGAGCGGACCGAAGCCTGAGGTTGTCGCCGCCGCCCTGATAGTCCCACAAGGGCCTGGAATGGGACTTGAGGGGCGCCAGGCGCTGCGTCAAGAACTCCTTCACTATCATCCCCCCAGTCAGCTTCCTGGCACTGATATCGCGGGAGATCCGCTCTAGGACGGGCCTGGCCCGGGGGTCGGAAAGCTTCGCGGAGCTCCACGCGGAGGTCTTCTCCGGCAGCCCCTTCGGCAGATCCAACCGGGGGTTGGTGTCTTTGAGATCCATGAGGACCCAGCGGTGCCTGAAGTTCTCCACCTTCTTCCCGGCCTTTAAGAGCATGTTGCCGCTCTGGACCGCGACGAAGGAGATGCACGCCGACCATTGAGCGCCGTCATGCACACGCAAGCTGAAGAAATGGCGGAAGAGGGCCACCGAAGGCTTCACGCCCACGAAATCCTCGCAGTAGAAGGCAAAGACGGACAAGAGCAGGATGGAGTTGGGCTAGAGATGAAGGGCTTGAATCCCGTAGTGGTCGAGGATGGTGGTGAAGAACGCGGAGAAAGGCAGGACGAGCCTGGCGAAGACGCTATGGAGAAAGAAAGGGTAGACCGCCCTGGACGAGGGCCGCTTCTCCAAGGAGCCGCCCCATATCAAGGTCCGCCCCCACTCGTTGGTCCCGTCCGCCATCGACGGGAGCACCGGGAGGAGGTCCTCGTCCTTGGCGATGGTGGACCCCGAAAGCGCCGGTGAGATGGGAGCGGAGGCTGAGCTCTGGGCCTCTGGCTTCGTCTTGCCGGCGGGAGCCATCGGGAAGTTCGCGGGGCCAAAGCTGCAAGGAGGAGGACGGGGCGGCACCGGATCTGGAGAGGTCTCTGCTAAGGCCGGGGATCTAGGAAGCAATAGCGGGTGCGCAGAAGGGGAAAGTAGTAATGGCTCGGCGCTGGAAGTCAGGCTCTTGTCGATTCGGGCGGTGGCCGAAGGGACATTGGACGCCCGACATCAACCACACGACGCGCGCCATTCCTGGCTCGCAGGCGTTTGGGGCCCGCAGCGCTTCGGGCCGTCCTCAAGGCTTCGCCCGGAAGCCAGCTCGAGCGTGCCTCGGGCCCGGGGGCTACTGTCGGCGTTCTGGGAACGGAGGTACCCAGACCTGCCTGCCTGCGGCCCAGGGCATGGCCCACCTCGTCAGCCAGGCACAGACCCACTCAAGACAAGGCCCTCGCGAGGACGCTAGCCTCGCAAGGAAGAGCAGCACCAAGATCAGCAAGGGGCGGGCCTCCCCAGGCCCCCTCCGGAGCGGCGGAGATCTCTATGCAAAACCCGGCCTCAGGAGTCAGAGATGACGCAAGGAAGGACAGGTGGGCACCAGCGCGCTAGGCGGTGCAGTTTCCCCTTTGGTGCAAAGGGAGCAAGGACGTACGCAGGTTCCCAAAGCGCCCCCAAAGGTTTCCATTCCGGTGCAACAAGACCACGACCACGAGCCCCGCAGGATGGATGTCATCGGCGAGCCCACCTCTGCATCATCGACATCTAGTTTGCAGGCGAAGACTACCTTTGGACAGGGCGGGGATGTACTCCTGCCCCCCTTCAAATTTGGCCGTTGTGGGATCCCTTCCCACCATTGCGATAAGGGAAGAGGACCCGGGCCACCGCTATATATAGAGGCTAGGCTGCACCGTAGAGACGGACCCGGTTCGATCTCATCACCAAGCCAGCAGAGGGCCAAGAACACCTCGGGAGCGCCCTCACGAGGCTCCTCAACACTGTATTTGTTCATCCACCAAACCTCCACGAGAGGCAATCCACCAAAGCAGGAGTAGGGCATTACGCTTCGCAGCGGCCCAAACCTGGGTAAACCACCGTGTTCATCTTCTTCCTCGCCATCGAGCAAGTTCGTCGTCTTAGCCATCGTGTAGCTAGCTAGGTAGGGCAAGGCCGCGGGGGATCTTCGCATGCGCCCCTGTGTTCGAACCTTGAGGGTTTTGCGGAGCCCGAAATCCGACAGCCTCGGGCTCTCGGAAGCCCGAGGACGGATATCGTCGTTGCAGCGGCGCCGCAGCCCCCCTCGCCGCGTGCGTGGCTTGGCGCAGGGGCCCTCCGTCGAGTGCGGGGCATTCACCCAGGGCGGCGCCCTAGCGCACCTCGCTGGGGTGCCAGGAGCCCCCTGTAGGTACCCCACCGCCCGTCCCCGGACGGGGCGAACCATGCCCGGAGACATGGGTGAGTTCGTGGGCTCTCACCGCTGGTCGAGCGAAACCCGGCCCGGAGACATGGGCGTATGTTCCACCCTCCGTCTCCGGGTAGGAGTCGCCCTGCCAGGGGACATGGGCGTGTGTTCCACCCTCCGTCTCCTGGCTGGGGGTGCCTGGCCTGGGGACATGGGCGTGTGTTCCACCCTGTGTCTCGAGGTTGGAAACGCCTGGCCTGGGGACATGGGCGTATGTTCCATCCTCCGTCTCCTGGCTGGTGTCGCCCTGCCTGAGGACATGGGCGTATGTTCCACCCTCCGCCTCCAGGCAGCCGACACCCGGTTCGCGGACCCAAGTACTTGCCAAAGGTGGCCCCCTACTAGTGCGTGCGCCTCACGAGGCTGCCAGCGCCTGGCATCCTCATGAGGCTGTCCCCGCCAGCCACCCTCACGAGGTTGTTCGCACCAGCCTCGACGAGAGCGACTCGCGGGACCGCGCACGCTCCTCCTGTTGTCGCAGTAACTAGCGCCGCTCCCGTTGTAGCCTGAGCGCTTGCCGACATGGTCATGGTAGAGTCGCGCGAGCCCCCAGGCGTTGGTGTAGATGGGTCGCCGGACGCCCTGCCTCGATCCGCCGAGAGTCACGGAGGGTGCGTTATGGTGCCTTCCCGCCGCGGCCGATAGTTCCCGTTGGCCCCCGCAGGCACCAAGGGCCAACTCCTGCGTGCCCGACGAGCCAGGCCGCATCTCCGATCGGTGTGGGTCGCGTCGCACGTCCCCGTCACGCCCACACGCCGTCGGCTTCCCGGCGATTGGTTGAGCAACCTCGTGGGCGCGAGCCCGCTCCTGGGCCGTTCTAAGGGTGAGCGCCTGGGCTGCGCCCGTCGAGGTAGCGCCTATGGCTGCGCGACATATCCAACTGTCGTAGCGTCCGTCGGCGACGGGAAAGGGCCGCAGCTCACGGGCTACGAGGGGGGCGATTCGCCCGCGTGCCAGGTCGCGGGGAGCCCTGGGAGGTGTCGCCGTGTCGTGGACGCTGGGGAAGCTCAGGGCGGTGAGGGCTCGTCACGTGGTTGTGGGAGGCGACAGCCCCCGGTGCCCGTCCAAGACTGGGCCGAAGATGGCACCTTCCGACGGGGGAGCAGGGCAGCGCTGGATACCGAGGTCTGGCGGCGTCGCCCGAGCAACTCGGGCAGCCCGTAGTTCGGCGCGGGCTCGGCGTCCCTTGGCCATGGAAGCACCGAGCGGAGGCGGGGCGAAGCTTCAGTGAGGACCCCGACACGCCCCCTACCTGGTGCGCCAAATGTCGGATATCGGGCTCCGCAAAACCCTAAGGAATTCGAACCCAGGGGCGTGTGCGAAGATTCCCCAACAGCTTCGCCAGTCCAAGCTCACAACACAATACCCCCGCTCGATGGCGAGGAAGACGATGGCACACAAGAGTTTACCCAGGTTCGGGCCGCTGCGAAGCATAAAACCCTACTCCTGCTTTAGGTGGATTGCCTCGCGAGGAGGTTTGTGGATGAACTAGTACAGTGGTGTGTTTGCGGGGTGGTTGCTTCTTCCCCCTCTACCGAGCTACTTGGTCTCTATTTATAGCGGCCCGGGTCCTCTTCCCTTATCGTAAAGGCGAGAAGGGATCCCACAACGGCCAAATTTGAAAGGGGACAGGCGGTACACCCTATCCTGATGAAAGGTGGTCTTCGCCTGCAAAGTAGTCGACGGTGATGCAGCAGTGGGCTCGGCGATGACATCCGTCCTGTGGGGCTTGTGGTCTTGGTCTTGTTGCACCAGAGTGGAAACCTTTGGGGGCGCTTTGGGGACCTGCGTGCATCCCTGCCCTCTTTGCACCAAAGGGGAAACTGTCCCCTCTGGCATACTGGCACCTGCCTGGCTCGGCTGGCATCACCCTTGGCCTCCTGAGGTCGTGTGTTGCATAGGAGTCTCCGCTGCTCAGGAGGGGGCCTGGGGAGGCCTATCTCCCCATGGGTCTTGGCGTTGCTTCCTTTGCGAGAACGGTGTCGGATTTCGGGCTCCGCAAAACCCTCAAGGTTCGAACACAGGGGCGTGTGCGAAGATCCCCTGCAGCCTCGCCCAACCTAGCTCGCTACCCGATGATTCCTATGACGAACTCGCGAGATGACGAGGAAGCAGATGCACAAGATGATTTACCCAGGTTTGGGCCCCTGCGAAGTGTAATACCCTACTCCTGCTTTGGTGGATAGCCTCTCGAGGAGGTGTGGTGGATGAACTTGTACAATGGTGAGTTGCCTCGCGAGGGCGCTCGGGTGGTGTTCTTGGCTCTCTGCCTTGTCTGTCGTCTTCCCTCCTCCATCTCTACAGTGCAACCTAGCCTCTATATATAGCAGCGGCCCGGGTCCTCCTCCCTTATCGCAATGGCGGGAAGGGATCCCACAACGGCCAAATTCGAAGGGGGACAGGAGTACATCCCCCCCCCTGCCCAAAGGTGGTCTTCGCCTGCAAAGTGGCTGTCGATGATGCAGAGGTGGGCTCGGTGATGACATCCGTCCTGCAGGGCTCGTGGTCGTGGTCTTGTTCCACCGGAATGGAAACCTTTGGGTGGCGCTTTGGGAACCCGCGTACGTCCTTGCTCCCTTTGCACTAAAGGGGAAACTGCACCGACTGGCGCACTGGCGCCCGCCTATCCTTCCTTGCGTCATCCTTGACTCCTGAGGCTGGGTTCTGCACAGGGATCTCCGCCACTCCAGAGGGGGCCTGAGGAGGCTCACTCCTTGCTGGTCTCGGTGCCGCCTCCCTCGCGAGCTCGGGTCCTCGCGAGGGCCTTGTCTTGAGTCAGGCCGCGCTGGGCCATACTGGCCGGCGGAGTGGGCCACTCCCTGGGCCACAGGATGGCAAGTCTGGGTACCCTCGTTCCCAGAACGCTGACAGTAGCCCCCGGGCCCATGGCGCGCCCGAGTTGGCTTCTAGGCGAAGCCGTTGAGGGTGGCCCAAAGCGCCGCGGGCCCCGAGTGCCTGTGGGCCAGGCTTGACACGCGGCAATCTTCGAGAGGCCGTCGCCTCCTCTTCTTCACGCCGGCTCGGCAATTGTCAGGTTTGTCAGATTGCTTGGCACACGCCAACAAGTCGTCCTTGTTCCCCATCAATCTCGCCGTCTGTTTTCCTCTCTTCCGCGGCTCTTGCCCTTTCCGTGTAATCCCTGCGTGCGCGCCGCGCCTCTCCCTCGCCATGGCCCCCAAGAAGAGAGAGGGCGAGGGCTTGAGGGTGCCGATGACCACGCCGGCACCGGAACCTGCGCTGGGCCGGTCCTTGGTGGTGAATCTCGAGGGGTTGGGGAAGGTTCAGCTGGTGGTCGCCGCCAGTTCCAACGAATGGGGGGCAACCAAGATCTGGCTGGGCTCGCGGTCTCGGGGCAAGCTCGAGGCCCCCGCCATCCCACTTCATCTCCATGCCCTCCTCTCGGGCTTGCTGCCGCCGTTCTTGGGCTTCCTCTTCGCCGTGCTTTCGCATTATTGGATCCACGTGCTCCACCTTGACCCGGCTCCCATGTCCTCCTCTCGGCCTTCGCGTTTCTGTGCGAGGCCTTCGTTGGTGTCTTCCCCTCCGTGGCCTTGTTGCGCCACTTCTTCTCCCTCGAGTTGGTCTCGGGGGAACACTGCTCTGGGTGCGTGTCCCTGAGGGCCGCAGACGCATCGGCCGAGGGGGCCCTCGATGCCGGACTCTCTTCGGAGGCAGAAGGGTTCCGGCGGTAGTGGGTGTACGTCAATGCCGCTGAGGACGGTCCCCTGTTTCAACCTCCGCTGGACCCCGCAGTGCCGAATCCCGGGTGGAGGCATGAGGAGCTTACCGACCCGCGGCTTGCGTGGGTCCTAGCCAGGCTAGCGACGCTGAAGAAGGCGGGCGTGACGATGGCGATGGTGGTGCGGGAGTTCACATGCCGGCGAATTGCTCCCCTTCAGCGCCATTCCTGTTGGAAATATGCCCTAGAGGCAATTAATAAAGTGTTTATTATCATATTTCTCCGTTCATGATAATGGTTTATTATTCATGCTAGAATTGTATTGACCGGAAACTTAATACATGTGTGAATAGATAAACGAATAATGTGTCCCTAGTATGCCTCTACTAGACTAGCTCGTTGATCAAAGATGGTTATCGTTTCCTAACCATAGACATGAGTTGTCATTTGATAACGGGATCACATAATTAGGAGAATGATGTGATGGACTTGACCCAACCGTTAGCATAGCATATGATCGTTCAGTTTATTGCTACTGCTTTCACTATGTCAAATACATGTTCCTCTGACCATGAGATCATGCAACTCCCGGATACCGTAGGAATACTTTGAGTGTATCAAATGTCACAACGTAACTGGGTGATTATAAAGGTGCGCTACAGGTATCTCCGAAAGTGTTTGTTGAGTTGGCATGGATCAAGATTGGGATTTGTCATTCCGACTATCGGAAAGGTATCTCTGGGCCCTCTCGGTAATACAGCATCACAGAAGCCTTGCAAGCACCGTGACTAAAGAGTTAGTTGCAAGATGACGTATTACGGAACGAGTAAAGAGACTTGCCGGTAACGAGTTTGAACTAGGTATCGAGATACCGACGATCGAATCTCGGGCAAGTAACATACCGCCGGACAAAGGGAACAACGTATGTTGTCATATGAGGTTCACCGATAAAGACCTTCGTGGAATATGTAGGAACCAATATGAGCATCCAGGTTCCGCTGTTGGTTATTGACCGGAGAGTCGTCTCGGTCATGTCTACATAATTCCCGAACCCGTAGGGTCCGCACACTTAAGGTTCGATGACGATATAGTATTATATGAGTTATGTGATTGGTGACCGAATGTTGTTCGGAGTCCCGGATGAGATCACGGACATGACGAGGAGTCTCGGAATGTCCGATAGGTAAAGATTGATATATTGGAAGGTGGTATTCGGATATCAGAATAGTTCCAAGTGATCCGGTTAAATATCGGAGTGCCGGAGGGTTACCGGAACCCCCCGGGGAAGTAATGGGCCTACATGGGCCATACGGGAAAGAAGAGGCAGCCCACTAGGGGTGGCTGCGCCTCCCTCCCATGGGAAGTCCGAATTGGACTAGGGGAGGGGGCGCAACCCCCTTTCCTTCTCCTCTTCTCTCTCCCTTCCTTCTTCCCCCTCTTGAGAAGGAATCCTACTAGGACTAGGAGTCCTAGTAGGACTCCTCTCCCCATGGCGCGCCCCACCTAAGGCCGGCGGCCTCCTCCTCTCCTCCTTTATATACAGGGGCAGGGGGCACCCCAAAGGCACGACAATTGTTCTCTTAGCCGTGTGCGGTGCCCCCCTCCACAGTTTACCACCCCGGTCATATTTTCGGAGAGCTTAGGCGAAGCCCTGCCGGAATCACTTCACCGTCACCGTCGCCACGCCGTCGTGCTGACGGAACTCATCTACTACCTCGACGTCTTGCTGGATCAAGAAGGCGAGGAACATCACCGAGCTGCACGTGTGTAGAACTCGGAGGTGCCGTATGTTCGGTACTCGATCGGTGGATCCCGAAGGAAGTTCGACTAAATTGACCGCGTCGTGAGACGCTTCCGCTAACGGTGTACGAGGGTACGTAGACACTCTTCCCCCTCTCGTAGCGATGCATCTCCATGGATAGATCTGGCGTGAGCGTAGGAAATTTTTGAAATTCATGCTCCGTTCCCCAATAGTGGCATCCGAGCCAGGTCTATGCGTAGATGTGATTTGCACGAGTAGAACACAAGTGAGTTGTGGGCGTGGGTGTGTACATATTGCTTGCCGTTACTAGTTGTTACTTGATTCGGCGGTATTGTGAGATGAAGCGGCCCGGACCGACATTACGCGTACGCTTACGCGAGACAGGTTTCACCGCTACGTGCACTCGTTGCATAAAGGTGACTGGCGGGTGTCTGTCTCTCTCACTTTAGTTGAATCGGTTTCAATGAAGAGGGTTCTTTTAGAAGATCAAAAAGCAATCACTACACCACGTTGTGGTTTTTCATAGGTAAGAACGGTTCTTGCAAACCCATAGCAGCCACGTAAAACTTGCATCAACAAAGTAGAGGACGTCTAACTTGTTTTTGCAGGGTATGCTGGTGATGTGATATGGCCAAGACATGATGTGATATAAGTTGTTGTATGAGATGATCATGTTTTGTAAGTTATCAGGCAACCGACAGGAGCCTTATGGTTGTCTCTTTATTGTATGCAATGCCAACGCCATGTAATTGCTTTACTTTACCGCTATAAGTTAGCAGTAGTAGTAGTAGCAATAGCCGGCGAGACGACCACGACGCTACGATGGAGATCAAGGTGTCACGATGCTACGATGGAGATCAAGGTGTCAACCCGGTGACGATGGAGATCATGACGGTGCTTTGCTGATGGAGATCAAAAGCACAAGACGATGATGGCCATATCATGTCACATATATTGAATTGCATGTGATGTTAATCCTTTTATGCATCTTATTTTGCTTAGGACGACGGTAGCATTATAAGATGATCCCTTCACTAAATTTCAAGATAAGTGTTCTCCCCTAGTATGCACCGTTGCGAAGGTTCGACGCTTCTAAGCACCACGTGATGATCGGGTGTGATGGATTCTTTCGTTCGCATACAACGGGTGTAAGCCAGTTTTACACACGCAGAATACTTGGGTTAAACTTGACGAGCCTAGCATGTACAGACATGGCCTCGGAACACAAGAGACCAAAAGGTCGAACATGAGTCATATAGTAGATATGATCAACATGAAAGATGTTCACCATTGATAACTAATCCACCTCACGTGATGATCGGACGTGGTTTAGTTGATGTGGATCATGTTACACTTAGAATACTTGAGGGATGTTAATCTAAGTGGGAGTTCTTAAGTAATTTGATTAATTGAACTTCAATTGTCATGAACATAGTCTTACTGGTCTTAGCAAATTTATGTTGTAGATCAATAGACCGCGCTGTAGTTCCCCTGTTTTTATTATGTTCCTAGAGAAAACGAAGTTGAAAGTTGATGGAAGCAACTATGCGGACTAGGTCCGTGATCTGAGGATTGTCCTCACTGCTGCACAGAAGGCTTATGTCCTTAATGCACCGCTCAGTGAAATACCCCTACGGCTTCGTCTGAGGACGTTATGAACGTCTGGCAGACAAGAAAAGATGACTACTCGATAGTTCAGTGCGCCATACTTTACGGCTTAGAACTGGAGCCCCAAATATGTTTTGAGCAACACGGAGCATATGAGATGTTCCAAGAGCTGAAAATTTGTTTTTCAAGCTCACACCCGGGTCGAGAGGTATGACACCTTCGACAAGTTCTATAGCTACAAGATGGAGGAGAACAGCTCCGTTAGTGAGCATGTACTCAGAATGTCTGAGTACTTCAAACACTTGAATCAAGTGGGAGTTAGACTTCCGAATAAAGTGGTGATTGATAGAGTTCTCTAGTCACTATCACTAAGCTACTGGATCTTCGTGATGAACTATAAACATGCAAGGGATAGAAGATCCTTAAGCTATTCGCGATGCTACAAGCTGCGGATGTAGAAATCAAAAAGGGAGCATCAAGTGTTGATGGTTAATAAGACCACTAGTTTCAAGAAGGGCAAGGGAAAGAAAAGGGAACTTCAAGAAGAACGGTAAAACAGTTGCCGCTCACGCGAAGAAACCCAAGGTTGAACCAAACCCGAGACTTAGTGCTCCCATTGCAAAGGGAAATGTCACAGGGAGCGGAACTTCCCCAAAGTAACTGGCAGATAATAAGACTGGCAATGTCAACAAAGATATTTGATATACATGTTATTGATATGTACCTTACTAGTACTCGTAGGAGCACCTGGGTATTTGATACTTGTTCAGTTGCTTACAACTTGAAACATGGAGCTTCGGAATGAACGAGGGCTAGCTAAGAATGAGGTGACGATGTGCATTGGAAGTGTCTCCAAGGTTGATGTGATCACCATCGCCACGCTCTCTCTACCTTCAGGATTAGTGATGAACCTAAATAATTGTTATTTGGTGCTTGCGTTAAGCATGAACATTATATCTGATAGTGTTTATTGCAAGACGGTTATTCAATTTCAGAGAATAATTGTTATTCTATTTATTTGGATAATAGCATTGATGACCATGCACTTAAAATGAAAGGTTTATTGAATCTTGATCGTAGTAATACATATGTTCATAACACGAATGCCAAAAGATAATGATAGTACCACATATTTGTGGCACTGCCGCTTAGGTCATATCAGTGTTAAACACATGAAGAAACTCCATGCAGATGGGTTTTTGGAATCTCTTGATTATGAATCATTTGAGACATGTGAACCGTGCCTTATTGTCAAGATGACTAAAACTCCGTTCTCCGGAACAATGGAGCGAGCAACCAACTTATTGGAAATAATACATACTGATGTATGCGGTCCGATGAGTGTTGAGGCGCGCGGTGGATATCGTTATGTTCTCACGTTCACTGATGATTTGAGTAGATATGGTTATGTCTACTTGATGAAGCATAAATCTGAAACATTTGAAAAGTTCAAAGAATTTCAGAGTGAAGTAGAGAACCATCGTAACAAGAAAATAAAGTTCTTACGATCTGATCGTGGAGGAGAATATTTGAGTTACGAGTTTGGCAATCACTTAAGACAATGTGGAATTGTTTCACAGCTCACGCCACATGGAACACCACAGCATAATGGTGTGTCCGAACGTCGTAATCGTACTCTATTGGATATGGTGCGTTCTATGATATCTCTTAAGGATTTGCCACTATCATTTTGGGGTTATGCATTAGAGACAGCTGCATTCACTTTAAACAAGGGCACCGTCTAAATCCGTTGAGATGACACCGTATGAACTGTGGTTTGCAAGAAACCTAAGATGTCGTTTCTGAAAGTTTGGGGATGCGATGCTTATGTCAAAAGGCTTCAGCCAGATAAGCTCGAACCCAAAGCGGATAAGTGCGTCTTCATAGGATACCCAAAAGAGACCGTTGGGTACACCTTCTACCACAGATCCGAAGGCAAAGTTTTCGTTGCTAAAGAATGGATCCTTTCTAGAGAAGGAGTTTCTCTCGAAAGAAGTGAGTGGGAGGAAAGTAGAACTTGATGAGGTAATTGTACCTCCTCTGGATAGTAGTACGCCACAGAAAGAAATTTCTGTGACATCGACACAGACCAGAGAAGAAGTTAATGATGATGATCATGAAACTTCGGATCAAGTTGTTACTGAACTTCGAAGGTCAACCAGGACACGTTCCGCACGAGAGTGGTACGGAAATCCAGTCTTGGAGGACATGTTGCTAGACAACGATGAACCTTCGAACTATGAAGAAGCGATGGCAAGCCCGGATTCCGACAAATGGCTTGAGGCCATGAAATCCGATATTGGATCCATGTATGAGAACAAAGTGTGGACTTTGGTAGACTTGCCCGATGAACGGCGAGCTATTGAAAATAAATGGATCTTTAAGAAGAAGACGGATGCTGATGGTAATATCACCGTCTATAAAGCTCGACTTGTTGCTAAAGGTTATCACCAAGTTCAAGGAGTTGACTACGATGAGACTTTCTCACCCGTAGCGATGCTAAAGTCTGTCAGAATTATGTTAGCAATTGCCGCGTTTTATGATTATGAAATCTGGCAAATGGACGTCAAAACGGCATTCCTTTACGGATTCCTTAAGGAAGAATTGTATATGATACAGCCAGAAGGTTTTGTCGATCCTAAAGGCGCTAACAAAATATGCAAGCTCCAGCGATCCATCTGTGGACTGGTGCAAGCATCTCGGAGCTGGAATACTCGCTTTGATAAAGTGGTCAAAGCGTTTGGGTTTATACAAGTTTATGGAGAAACTTGTATTTACAAGAAAGTGAGTGGGAGCTCTATAGCATTTCTAATAGTATATGTGGATGACATATTGTTGATTGGAAATGATGTAGAATTTCTGGAAAGCATAAAGAATTGAAAGGAGGTTTTCAATAAAAACCTGTTTTTGAGTTATCCACAGATTGGGCATCGAGATCTATGGAGACAGATCAAAACGCCTGATAAAAGTTCACACATCTTGATGAGTTTTTTGAAGAAGTTCAAAATAGGATCAAGTCAAAGAAATGAGTTCTTGCCTGGTGTGAAGTGGAGTAAGACTTGAAAATCTAGGTAAAGGTTGTTTTACATGTTAGGCATCAAAATCTATAGAGATAGATTGAGACGCCTCATAGGACTTTCACGAAGCACATACCTTGACAAGATTTTGAAGAAGTTCAAAATGGATCAGTCAAAGAAAGGGTTCTTGCCTGTATTGCAAGGTGTGAGATTGAGTAAGACTCAAAGCCCGACCACGGCAGAAGACAAAGAGAAGATGAGTGTCATCCCCTATGCCTCAGCCATAGGCTCTATTTTGTATGCCATGCTGTGTACTAGACCTGATGTATGCCTCGCTATTAGCTTGGTGGGAAGGTACCAAAGTGATCCAGCAGTAGATCACTGGACAGCGGTCAAGAATATCCTGAAGTACCTGAAAAGGACTAAGGAAGAATTTCTCGGGAATAGAGGTGATAAAGAGTTCGTCGTAAAGGGTTACGTCGATGCAAGCTTTAAACACCGATCCGGAAGACTATGAGTCTCAGACCGGATACGTAAAGTGGGACAGTCGGTTTTGGAGTAGCTCCAAGCAGAGTGTGGTAGCAGCATCTACATATGACATAGAGATTTGCCAAGAACACACAGAACTGAATATTGCAGACCCGTTGACTAAAAACCTCTCTCACAAGCAAAACATGATCAGCCCTAGAACTGATTGGATGTTAATTACATGGAGATGTAAACTAGATTATTGACTCTAGTGCAAGTGGGAGACTGTTGGAAATATGCCCTAGAGGCAATTAATAAAGTGTTTATTATCATATTTCTCCATTCATGATAATGGTTTATTATTCATGCTATAATTGTATTGACCGGAAACTTAATACATCTGTGAATAGATAAACGAATAATGTGTCCCTAGTATGCCTCTACTAGACTAGCTCGTTGAGCAAAGATGGTTATAGTTTCCTAACCATAGACATGAGTTGTCATTTGATAACGGGATCACATCATTAGGAGAATGATGTGATGGACTTGACCCAACCGTTAGCATAGCATATGATCGTTCAGTTTATTGCTACTGCTTTCACTATGTCAAATACATGTTCCTCTGACCATGAGATCCTGCAACTCCCGGATACCGTAGGAATACTTTGAGTGTATCAAACGTCACAACGTAACTGGGTGATTATAAAGGTGCACTACAGGTATCTCCGAAAGTGTTTGTTGAGTTGGCATGGATCAAGATTGGGATTTGTCATTCCGACTATCGGAAAGGTATCTCTGGGCCCTCTCGGTAATACAGCATCACAGAAGCCTTGCAAGCACCATGACTAAAGAGTTAGTTGCAAGATGACGTATTACGGAACGAGTAACGAGACTTGCCGGTAATGAGATTGAACTAGGTATCGAGATACCGACGATCGAATCTCGGGCAAGTAACATACCGCCGGACAAAGGGAACAACGTATGTTGTCATATGAGGTTCACCGATAAAGACCTTCATGGAATATGTAGGAACCAATATGAGCATCCAGGTTCCGCTGTTGGTTATTGACCGGAGAGTCGTCTCGGTCATGTCTACATAATTCCCGAACCCGTAGGGTCCGCACACTTAAGGTTCGATGACAATATAGTATTATATGAGTAATGTGATTGGTGACCGAATGTTGTTCGGAGTCCCGGATGAGATCACGGACATGACGAGGAGTCTCGGAATGTCCGAGAGGTAAAGATTGATATATTGGAAGGTGGTATTCGGATATCGGAATAGTTCCAAGTGATCCGGGTAAATATCGGAGTGCCGGAGGGTTATCGGAACCCCCCGGGGAAGTAATGGGCCTACATGGGCCATACGGGAAAGAAGAGGCAGCCCACTAGGGGTGGCTGCGCCTCCCTCCCATGGGAAGTCCGAATTGGACTAGGGGAGGGGGCGCAACCCCCTTTCCTTCTCCTCTTCTCTCTCCCTTCCTTCTTGCCCCTCTTGAGAAGGAATCCTACTAGGACTAGGAGTCCTAGTAGGACTCCTCTCCCCATGGCGCGCCCCACCTAGGGCCGGCGGCCTCCTCCTCTCCTCCTTTATATACAGGGACAGGGGGCACTCCAAAGGCACGACAATTGTTCTCTTAGCCGTGTGCGGTGCCCCCCTCCACAGTTTACCACCCCGGTCATATTTTCGGAGAGCTTAGGCGAAGCCCTGCCGGAATCACTTCACCGTCACCGTCGCCACGCCGTCGTGCTGACGGAACTCATCTACTACCTCGATGTCTTGCTGGATCAAGAAAGCGAGGAACGTCACCGAGCTGCACGTGTGTAGAACTCGGAGGTGCCGTACGTTCGGTACTCGATCGGTGGATCCCGAAGGAAGTTCGACTACATCGACCGCGTCGTGAGACGCTTCTGCTAACGGTCTATGAGGGTACGTAGACACTCTTCCCCCTCTCGTAGCGATGCATCTCCATGGATAGATCTTGCGTGAGCGTAGGAAATTTTTGAAATTCATGCTCCGTTCCCCAACAATTCCCGCCCGATTTGGATCGCCGTGGATGAGTAAGTGCCTGTGTCCCCTCAACCTTCCCTTTTACGCTCTCCTTCTGTGTTTCTGTTCCATAGGCTCCCGACCGGTGAAGGAGGAGACGAGTCGACGCCGCCCACTTCTGCGGCCGTCGAGCTCCTTGTGGCCTCGTCTTCCGTCGGCTGCGGGGTTCTGGCTGCCAGGGCACCCGTGCCCGAGCCTGCTCGGCCTTCAGGAGGCCTCGAGCACGAGCCTCCTACGATCTTCTTCGCCCGTGGCTTCCAGCTCCCTAGGATGGGGCCGCGCCCCCCGTTGGCGGCCTTCCCTGGGGGCGTGCTGCGCTGTGTCCTTGGGCCCCCTTCACTCGGTGATGTGGGGCCTCAGGGGGCGCGTCCTTCTTCTGGGGCGGTTAGGCGGGAGCCCCCAGCCCCTGCGCACGCGTCCGGACTGGGCGGCCCCTTGCATGCCTCCCCCGTCCATCCTGCGGAAAGCGGAGACCCTGGCTGGGCCCTTGAGCTCGCAAGTGACCGGAGCGCCGTGCGGTGGGGTTTGCTCCAAACCGCGGCGGAAGCGCTAGGACGCCTGGGGGTGGAGCTCGCCAACAACGATGCCCGCTTGGAGATGGAGCGCCAGTGCCTCACGCAGGAATGGCATCGTCTTGAAGTCGCCGTGAATTTTGGCCGCCTGCAGCGCAAGCGCGCCCGTGTAGAGGCCGAGGAGTCCCTTGCTGTGGCGGTGGAGGCTCGCGAGCGCGCCTTCGCCGAGGCTCAGGAAGCCGACTGCCAGCGCAGGGCCTCCGAGAAACGCCTCGAGGAGCTTCAAGCCTTCAACGCAGCCCTTGAAAGGCAGATCCAGGCGCGGGGGGCCACACTTGATGGCCCGGCAATCGAGTTCCTTGCCGCTGGTGCAAGCCCCTGTCGGCGTTCTGGGAACGGGGGTACCCAGACCTGCCTGCCTGTGGCCCATGGCATGGCCCACCTCACAAGCCAGGCATGGCCTGGCGCAGCCCCACTCAAGACAAGGCCCTCGCGAGGACCCGAGCTAGCGAGGGAAGAAGCACCAAGACCAACAGGGAGAGGGCCTCCTCAGGCCCCCTCCGGAGCGGCGGAGATCTCTATGCAGAATCCGGCCTCAGGAGTCAAGGATGACGCAAGGAAGGACAGGCGGGCACCAGCGTGCCAGACGGTGCAGTTTCCCCTTTGGTGGAAAGTGAGCAAGGACGTACGCGGGTTCCCAAAGCGCTCCCCCAAAGGTGAAAGCACATTTGCTCCCTTGGTGGTTTTGGTAATTAATAACAACATATAAGTCATTGAACTAATGTTTCCACTAAGTATATTTCAGGAAAAGTTCAATGATAGGATTGGCAAAAGGTTTGTGGAGATTGTGGAGATACCCCAAGATGCAAGGAAATGGATTGACAAAGCTTCAAGCAAGAGGACTCTACATTTTACTTTATGAGAAATCACTTTGAGTCCATAGGAAAGCCAATACTATTAAAAGGGGGTAAGGTATTGTTGGTGAACAAAATGCTCATACGTGCACAAGTGATAGTCACCAAAAACACCCACAAGCTCTTCCACAAATGTCTGTCCAAACTCAAATATCCAAAATCGGTGCAACCAACACTTTCCACTCGGTGCCACCGATTCCCAAACTGAGACAGACATTAGCCAAACCCTAGCCTTTCGGTGCCACCGAGTTTAGGTTGCCAACTTTCTGTTACGCAAATTCACAATATCGGTCCCACCGAGATTGTTGGATCGGCGTCACCGAGAATGGGCAATCTGACCATTGGTCACCTTATCGGTGCAACCGAGTTTCCTATATCGGTCTCACCGAGATTCAAAAGTTGCCACCTTTTGGTCACTTCGGTACCACCGAGATTAACACATCGGTGTCACCGAGTTGGTCATTTTGTGTGTAACGGTTGGATTTTTGGGGATGCCTATATATACCCGTTCGCCACCACCTACTCGAGAGAGAAGCACTCAGAACTATTCCATACTTGCCCCATCCAGTTTTCTGAGAGAGAGCCACCTACCCTTGTGTTGAGGTCAAGATCATCCACTCCAACCATATGGATCTTGATTTCTAGCCTCCCCAAGTTGCTTTCCACCAATCCCATCTCTTCCACCAAGCCAAATCTGTGAGAGAGTGATTGTGTGTTGAGGAGTCTATCATCTTGAAGCACAAGAGCAAGGAGTTCATCGTTATTGCCGAGCCTATTACCTTTTGGAGGGTGGTGGCTCCTAGATTGGTTAGGTGTCGCTTGGGAGCCTCCTACTTCGTGTTGTGGAGTTGAACCAAGAAGTTTGTAAGGGCAAGGAGATCGCCTACTTCGTGAAGATCTACCCATAGTGAGGCTAGTCCTTCGTGGATGGAAGCCGTTATGGAATAGTCAAGGTTGCTACTTCGTGGACCCTTATGGGTGGAGCCCTCCGTGGACTCTCGCGACCGTTACCCTCCATGGGTTGAAGACTCCATAAACGTGGATGTACGATAGCACCACCTATCGGAACCACGGGAAAAATCATCGTGTCTACAATTGTGTTTGATCCTCTTACCCCTTCCTTTCTACTCATGCTTGTTGTTACTTTCCGCTGCTATACTCTTAGACATGCATGTGTAGGGTGTACTTGACTTGCCATGAATGTTAAAATCTGCCAACTCTAAAATTGGGAAAAGGTAGAAATTTTATTTGGTCAAGTAGTCTAATCACCCCCCCACTAGACATACTTTCGGTCCTACAAGTGGTATCAGAGCTTTGGTCTCCATTGCATTGGTCTCACAACCTAGGAGAGTATGGCGTCTAGTGAGGGAAATTATCACCGTAGAGGTCCGTACTTTGATGGCACTAATTTTGCTAGTTGGAAGCACAAAATGAAAATGCATATTCTTGGTCATAACCCCGCCGTTTGGGTTGTTGTTCCTGTTGGCTTGCAAGGTGAATTCTTTGGTGATGGAAAGGAACCGGATCGTGAAGTGACCGCGGATGAATTGAAGATGTTGCAATACAACGCTCAAGCATGCGACATTCTCTTCAACTACCTATGCCCCGAAGAATTCAACAAAATCAGCCATCTTGAGAATGCAAAAGAGATTTGGGATACTTTGGTTGATATGCACGAAGGAACCGAGTCCGTGAGAGAATCCAAGTTAGATGTCCTTCAAAGTCAGCTTGACAAGTTCAAGATGAAGGATGGTGAAGGAGTCGCAGAGATGTACTCTAGGCTAGCTCTCATCACTAATGAGATTGCCGGCTTAGGAAGCGATGAAATGACCGACAAATTCATCATCAAGAAGATACTTAGAGATTTGGATGAGAGATACGACACCGTGTGCACATTGATCCAAATGATGCCCAACTACAAAGATCTCAAGCCTACGGAAGTCATTGGAAGGATTGTTGCTCATGAGATGACACTCAAAGACAAAGAAGAGTTCACAACAAGTCTAGCGGTGCTTACAAAGCCACAAGTGATGCTCCCGCAACTTCAAGCGACAACCTTGTCACCAATGAAGAGATAAGCCTCATGGTCAAGAAATTCAACAAGTTCTACAAGAATAGAGGCAAAGAACGTAGCTCCAACTCAAGATATGATGAGAAGCGTTCGTCAAGTCCTGACCGCAATTGCTACAATTGTGGGAAGCCCGGACACTACTCCGATGAGTGCATGGCTCCCTACAAACGAAGAGAAGAGTCACCTAGAAGACGAAGCTCAAGGAATGAATCACCTCAAAGAGAGAGAAGGAGTAGAGACGATCGTTATGAACGAAGACACTCAAGGAGAAGTAGAGATTCGGAGAAGAAGGACAAGTACACCAAGAGCTACACAAGAAGAAAACATCAAGCTCATGTTGGTAAATGGGTTTCCGGCTCCGACTCCGACAACAACTCCGAGAGAAGCTATCACTCCGACTCCGACTATAGTCAAGATGATGGTGTTGCCGGAATTGCTCTAGTGACTACCAAGTCCTATGATCTATTTGATTCACCAAACGAAGGGAGTGGAAGTTGCTTCATGGCTAAAGGCCCCAAGGTATCACACCCCGAGTATCTTGATTTCAATAGTGATGAAGATGATTTGCTTTGTGATGATGACTTGCTCTTTGATAAAACTAGTGATGTTAGTCAAAATGAACTTGATAATTCTCATGCTAGTCAAGATAAGTCAATTGATGATGATAAGATGAAAATAGAACAACTAACTAAAGAACTAAACACTCTTAAGTTAGCTCATGAATCTACTCATGAAGATCATAGAGAGCTTGTAAGAACTCATGAGAAGCTACGCTTCGAGAAGCTCAACTTGGAGCAAGAGCATGAGTTTCTTAAAGCTATCAATGACGATCTCCGAAAGAAGACTTCATCTTATCTAGCCAAACGACTACTCTTGTCTACATTCATGCCTCAAGTTAAAACTAAACAAACTAGTAACAAAGGCAAGAAAGGTTCTTCATCTAGTAGCAACAATAAAAATGCTAAACCTAATGATGTTGCTTCTAGTAGTTCTATTGATTCCACTAATGATGATTCTCTTAGCCAAGTTACACTTGAGCAAGAAAATGCTTTATTGAAAGGAATTATAGAGAAAAGTATCTACAAAAGTCTTGCCGGGTGTAAGCAATTTGAGGAAATTGTACGCAAGCACGGAGGATACCGAAAGAACCATGGTGTTGGCTACTTCAACGCTAATGGAGTTGAATGGGAAGAAGGTCAATACCCCAAGCCCAAGTTTGTTCCTCAAAAGGAGAAGTATGAAAATACTCTTCCCAAGGGAACAAACACTCAAGATGACCTTCCACCACAAGACCACAAGCTCAAGGGCAAGAACAAGCTTCAAGAGGACATTGACTCATATGAAGATGAATCCCTAGCTTTGGTGGAGTGGGTTCCCAAGGCTACTTCAAGCTCAACTTCTACAAAGGCTACTTCAACACCAAGGATCCCCATCAAATTGATGTGGGTCCCCAAGAAGAACTAGAGAGTTCTTGAGGGGTGACTCCGCCAATGAAATTCACTCACATTCATTATTGGCAAGAACTATTTGCAATCAACATCAACTTTATGCAATAGTTCAAGGAGTCACACATTCCCTCAAAGGTAAGCAAGGGACAAGATAATCAACAAATCAATGGACATCATTACACATGCTTGGCACTCCATGTCCATAGATATCCTTGTATTTGTCTCTTGTGTGTTGGGACTAACCCATGTAGGTGAGAAGAGTAAAGAAACAACAAGGATGCTCCCAACTCTTGGTGATCTTCATCAACCTTGAGTATCCACCACTACCTCACCAACATGAAGTCTTCATCGACAAAACCCAAGGTTAGTTTATCCCTCTTATGGGGGGATGTCACATCAAGGGGGAGCTTTACTCGAAGACTTGAGTTAAAGCATCTCTTAGCATGTGACAACATTAAATGCTTTATGTAAAAGTGGTAACCCCACTTGTGCTTAAACGATGAGTATGACCTATGATCAAGTATTCTTACTTGGCTCCTAAGTCAATATACTCATATATAGATGACTACGTCATCGCCAAAGTGCTTGTTAGATGCTAGTGTGTATGTGCATGTTTGTCATGATTTCATTTGACATCTTATTGTGTGAGCATGTTGGTCTGCATTTATTTACCCATTCGAGGACATCCAATTGTTGCTATTGGGCTTTTGATTTATCTTTTGCCAATTGGATGGACAAGAATGCCTAGGACCACTCTCTAGCTATCTATGCTTTCTCACCTCATATTCCATTCATGCTGCATCACAAAATTTGAACAAGTACTTTTCGATCCCTCTGTGTGTGGAGCACTCGGAGTTCCGTATCGACAAGGACTGACCATTAAAACCTCCCAAGTGCATCTCGGTGGAACCAACCCACAATTCTCGGTCTCACCGAATGCCCAAGGTTGATCTGGTTTCCAATCTCGGTACTAACGATTCCATATTCTCGGTTACACCGAGTTTCCCTGTCAGCTGACAGTTGAGGAACTCGGTGACACCGAAAATTTAGAATCGGTGACACCGATAGTGAGGGGTATATATGCTGTGGACCCGATGTTTCGAAATTCAATCTTCTAACCGTCGCGCCCCAAAACCCTAAGCTGCCACAAAGGACCCCCTGGTCGTCGCCCTTGTCTCCCCATGCTCCTCTGCCGCTGGGATCCTCGCCGTCGACGCGCATCTTCGCCGCCGTCGCCGCCGTAGCGGATCTGTCGCCAAGCTAGGGTACGGATTCGATTCTTCTTGCGCTCCCCATCCGATTCTTGCGCAATGAAGTTGATTTTATCTATAAGCCACCGTTTGCACATCTTTCTATCCACGAGAAATCTCCATTAGATTAGCGAACCGGGATTTTTTAGATTTTGCCGTCCGCCTCATGTATCTCGGTAGAACCGATGCAAAATAATCGGTATCACCGATTTCGTTTTCTGCCACACTGAGAACACCTCGGTGGAACCGAGTGCCTATTTTCGGTGTAACCGAGAATGGTGCCAAGTTCCTGGAAAGCAGGTTGTTAGTCTCGGTGTGACCGAAAAATTTGTCTCGTCCTTACCAATATACCTTTGGCAGAATGCAAAATTTGAGAAATCTTAAGTTCAAACTTTCAAAAATAGCTGCATTTTGTGATGACTTATCTTCTTCTGCTCCTCTATACTCTATTCATAGGGTCAGTATGTCAAGTGCTGAGGACAGTGAGAACAACTTCCAAGAGCAGATCATTGTCATGAGTTCATGCACTAGTCCTGAGTCCAGTTCCTCTTCAGATCCAGGCACTCCCAGTTCTCATGGGTTGCCCAAGGCTGCTACTAGGGCCAGGTAGAAGCTGAATTCAGATGAGGAGGATTCAGATTTTGTGCCAGAGGAGATTCTTGCCAAGAAGCAAGAGAAAGCTGCAAAGAAGTCTGCAAATGAAGCCACTTCTTCAAGGAAGAAAGCTGTCAGGAAGGAGTATGCTAGCTCTGAGATATTGAGAGCACCTGAGAGCTCCAGAGCTACCATGACCATTGAGCCCCCAAGGAAGTCTATGCCTAAGAAGGCAGGGGAGAAGAAGAGAGTAAGGAAGAGGATAGTTTATGTTGTTGGCAGGCAAACCTCTATGTTTGAAGATCCAGAGGAGGCTGCTGGTGCTGCTGAGGAGGAGGAAGAACATGTTGAGATGGCCCGTCCCAAGAAGAAAAAGAAGCTTATGGCTGATGCTATGCCAAAGACTGGCACATCCAAGAGCAGCAAGTCTGCCCCCAAGAAGGTTGCTGCTGAAAAGCCCAAGAGGTTGTCCAGACAGATTCCTGCTTCTGAAAAGAACAAGGGAACTACCTCCAGAGTTGAGGATGAAGATGCTATGTCTGCTTTGATGAAGCTTAGACCACACCTTCCTGAACATAATGCCATCCATTTGCTTGCTGAAGATATGAAGAAGAGGAATGATTCTGGTTTGAGGGCATGGAGAGCTATTGATCCATATGCCCAAAGGAGGAAGACAGCTGTGGACTACAGATTCTACACCAAGGAGCAACATGATTTCTATGAGACTGTGCTGCTTGACAAGAGTCCAGCTGTGAGTGACATGAGATATGTTGACTGGAAGTTCATCAAGGAGAATGAAGATTATTTTCCAAATGTTCAAGACAACTTTCACTGCATTTGGCTTGGATGAGTTTGTTGGCAGAGAGTTTACAGCATGGAATGATGAGATGATCATGCAATTCTACTCCACTGCTCATTTCTATGGAGATGGTAGGATTGTATGGATGACTGAAGGAGCTAGATATGAGTCCACTGTTGATGATTGGGCTGCAATCTTAGGAGTCCCAGAGGTACATGATGGTGACTTGGATGTCTACTCTGAATCCAAGGAGAGCCACAATGCTATGGCTAACATGTACAATGAGATTCCTGCTGCTCATGTGAAGTCCCATAGGCTAGGTTCTATCTATTTCCTCCAGGCTGGCCTCTGTACCATGAACACTATTCTGAGGCATACCTTGATGCCCAAGTCAGGAGATGAGAAGATGATCCGAGGCTACTCCATCAACATGCTGATCCATCTTGACACACACACACCAGGATTAGAGTCATGGATTTGATTGTAGAGACAGTGAAGAGGGTTGCTGCTGATCAGAAGCGCTCTTGCTGCTATGCACCCTATATCCAGATGCTTATCAACTCCAAGCTGGAGAAGCACATCTTTGCTCTGGACAGACCCCACTTGCCCCTACAGCCAGATTTAGAGGACAACGTTGTGGTGATGGACCCAGAACATCCCACATCTGCTGCAGCTCAGGCAGAGGCAGAGGCAGCTAGAGCCACTAGTGCTCAAGTCCCTAGATCCAGGAACGAGCAAATGGATCTGTTGATCTCATCAGTTCAGGGCATGCAGAAGGACATTAAGGACATCTTGAACAATCAAAACAGTCTTGTCAGGATCTTCGAGAACAGGATCAAGACCCTTAATGATAAGGTGGATGGGCTGACCAAGACAGTCAATGAGCTCAAGAAGGAAGTTGACTTAGTGCCTCTTCCTCATTCTTCAGATGATGATGATGATGATGATGAGGATGACTCACCTCTCAGGCCAGGCACACACTTCACCACTCAGGCCAGATCAGCCACTATGCCAGCTCCAGACTTGAGGCCCTCTTCATCAGCTCCTGCTACTGTCACCTCAGCTCCATCAGCTCCAGTTCCTCCAGTTGCCACTCCAACTCCATCCACGACATCTGCAGAGATCTTCGCCAATGCTATTCTCTCGACTCTTTCATCAACAACCGGAGGAGATCAGCCCAAGAACGCTTAGATATATGCCTTTGAACTTTTTGGTAACTTGTTGCCAAAGGGGGTGTGGCACCCCGGCTCAGAGAACCAGATTACCAGTGTTTCCAACCCAGAGATCATGTCTTCTGGAAACACACAACAACTTGGTATAGAACAGAACTGAATTTATCGATAGGCATCGGGTACAAACGCATATTTTACAATGATGATGAGGCCAAAAGCACCCTCGGTGCTATGACAGTATCTACATTATTTATGTCACATAACAGGGCCTCGCAATACCAAGTAATTCTACTGCGTAGCGGAACCTAGCGCAACTCCATCCACAGGGACACTGCCGTGGACACATCCTAGTTAGCATAGCCAGCACCTTCAGGACCTCCGTCCTCGAATTCTCCTGCATCTGGCATGATACGCCAGGTGAGTACTTTGAATGTACTCGCAAGCTCACGACAACCAAGTAATGCAGCAAACAATAGCATGGCAATCAACACAATATCATTTAAGCAATTTACTTACTGTTACCGATCATTAACTTACTCTCTTCCGGGTTGTTCCACAACCCTCAGAATACTCATAACCATTGAGTACTTCCGAACACAAGACGAGTTCTTCCATCATTACTGTCAGTAATATGATTGATCACCTACTGAGGTCTGGACGGGCTGTCCAATACCGTGGACACGGCTATTCGAATAGATTTTTTACTCTGCAGAGGTTGCGCACTTTACCCACACCATGAAGCACCTGGCCTCGTGATCCCACTCGGGTGGACCAGCGTTATTTCAACCAAACCTGCCTGACCCGTGACTCTTTCATCGTACCACCGGCACTCTTCCTCCCCCGGAGGTCAGCCTTGGGTGGCCCCTGTGTCCTCATGACACCTGCCACCGTCGTGGCCAAACTATGTAGACCCAAACGGGGGCTACTGTCCCAAACGGGGACGCCGGCATAAACTCAACTATCAACTGGGCTCACAGGGTTATCACCGCCTACCAGATCAGGGTAGCGCGCGTGTATAACCCTCCCTCTTTGGAGGTACTGGTGAAAGATCACACAGTCAAGCCCGGTCAGGGCCGTCCCATACCGGCAAATGTGGTTGCACGAGTATGCCTGGACAGGTGAATCAAGATCAACCACTAAGTTCATTTGTCAACTATAGTGGTTCAACATAATACTTAAGTATTTAAATATTACTAGGAATTATCTATATCAATTAAATTAGCTTAATGCATATAAAGATGCAATGCTATAGAAATGCATGCATGAAATGGGTATCATGGCTTGCCTTGCTCTGTTGGGTGCTTCAAACACTCTTGATCTTCAAAGGCACCAAAATCTCCCTCTGGAAATATTTTCAAAACACAATTGAAAATGTCACATAAAGCCTTTTTATTAACCAGATATTTTGTGTGTATAGGAAAAATACCAGAATTTGTCAGTAAATAAACGGGTTCAAAACCAACACAATGCAAAAAGAATCAACTGAATTGGAGTTGTAGTTAAAAAGTTATTCATGGTCAAAGTTTGGTCAAAAATCTGAAATTAAATAGAAAATCAGAAAATCAAAAGGGGGCCACATCGAAAGCGTAAAGTGGAGGAGGCGCCTCCACTTACCGCTTCGGGCACGGGCTCCGGTCGCCGACAGGTGTGGCCTGTCGGTTTAAAACAGGGAGAGCGGGAGAAGGCAGGGACAGGGAGGAGCTCCGGCGACGGTCGCCGGCGACAGAGACGGCGGCGGCGCTCGGAGAGGATGGGAATGGATCGGGCGCTCAGAGACGAACACGCACGTACCCGCAGCTTCTCCGGGGATGGACGGACGGCATCGGCCCCTTCTTCTCCGGCGGCGGCGGCGTTCGGTGATCGTCGGGGAGGTCCAATCCGGCAGCAATCCGATCGGGGATGAGCTCTAGGCGAACCAGGGAAACCTACTGGACTCAAAGGAGGACTCAGAAGGGCTGGAAAGGAGGGTGGAGGAGGCTGGCGACAGGGAGATTCAGACGGCGGAGCCTTCGCCGGAGTCGAGGGAGACGAGCTCCCGGCTCTTGCTGGGGGACACTATGGCGATTCAGGGGTGGGGAGGAGGGGATGAGGAGCTAGGACGGGCTAGGCAGGCCCTTTTATAGGCCAGCGGCGAGCTCTGTCGATCCCTCCCGAAGCGGCGAGGCTCGGGCCGGCCACTGGAGCTAGGACGATGAGCTGGCCATCGCGGTGCGAACTGAGGTGATGGAGGAGGGCAGGGGGAGCAACGGGACAGGTCCGGAGCCATTAAGAGCTTGCGGATGACCACAATTCCCGGAGCCAACTGTTCTGCCCGTGGCGGAGCTTGGCTGGGAGCGGCGGCGGCCTTCGCCGGTGGTCAGGATGGTTCGGGAGGCGCCACGCGCTCGCTAGGGACGTTGTCGGCACCAAGGACAAGGGGGGCAGCGAAAGACGGCTCGGGTGAGCGCGTCAGTCTCTGGCTCCGCGCAGAGCGCGCTCTGTGGCATGCCAGCACCGTGATCACCATGGGTGCGGCCATCAGGAGGCCACGCAGGTCTGGCGTTTCTTGTCCAGGGTGTAGACCTTCGACCCCCTAGCCTCTCTATACCACTGGATCGACCAGACACACTCTGGTGCGATGGGTAACCTCAGCAACAGCTTCTGCCAGCTAACTTGAGAGGATTCTGGAGAGAAAATAGGATAGAGATGAAACTAATGGAGATGTCTGGGATCATCTAGGTTGGAAGGACTAGAGACTGGCAAAGTTTGAGAGGGTTTGAGAAAGAAATGAATAGAGTTGCTTTGAAAACCAACATTCTGGTCCAGAAACTAGATGAGCTTGTGGCCCTCACATAGATGCTCTGCAAATGATGAAACTTGGTGGAAGGAAGTTATTTGGTAGTCCACACATGCCAGAAAAATTATAGCTCAATTGTGAACCCCTAGCTTGCACTTCCTTCACAGAGGTTCAAAATAAGCAGACACTTGCCAGGGTCCTGCTGCTCAAAATTTGTATTGGACCAGATGATGTCTTTGGATATTGGGGCTAGATAGGATCTCTAGGAGCTTGAGGAATTTATTGGAAATTTTCTGAGATAGGAAAAATGGGGTTGCTTCATAATGGACAGATTCTGGTCAGAAACAAAATAATTATTCTAGCCAAAATTTCCCATTGGGCAACTAGATATTTTTGGATATAATGGAATCATAAGATGATGAGAGGATGGGGAAAAAGGTTTGGGAATTAATTGGCCATCCAAACTATAGGTTGCTTCACAACCCATAGTGATGACATAAATTCCCATATTAAGAAAATGATTTTAGGAAAAAGATTAAATATTGGAAAAAATTGTCCAGGAGAGCATGGAAGGGTTTTATCAAGTAGATGAAGGTTTTGAGATGCTTGAAGAAAATTCAACAAGACATAGGTCAACTCAACTGAAGGGTTTGAAAATCAACAGAATTGCAAATAAAAACCCAAATGTTTTTGAAAAGAAAAAGTTGCCAAAATCAGGGTATCACAAACCTACCCCCCTTAGGATGAATCTCGTCCTCGAGATTTGGTTGCTCAGGGAACAAGTACGGATATGCAGATTTTAGGAAGTCTTCTCTTTCCCATGTAGCCTCTTCCTCTGTGTGGTGCTCCCATAGCACCTTGTAAAATCTGATTACCTTACTCCTGGTGGTTCTTTCCATTTCATCTAGGATCCTGACAGGTTTCTCTTCATAGGTCAGGTCTTTCGCCAGTTCGAGCTCACTCATATCCGCTTGCTTGACTGGTGGTGCAATGCACTTTCTCAGTTGTGATATATGGAAAACATCGTGCACTTCCGACAATTCTGCTGGTAGTTCCAACTGATATGCCACTCTGCCTCTTCTAGCAATCACTGGAAATGGGCCGATATATCTTGGTGCAAGCTTTCCCCGAGTATGGAATCTCTTCACGCCCTTCATGGGGGTTACTCGGAGGTACGCATATTCTCCGGGTTCAAAGGTCACTTCCTGGTGTTTTGGATCATAGTAACTCTTCTGACGGGACTTGGCTGCTCGAAGACATTCCTGGATATCCTTAACTTGCTTCTCAGCCTCGAGCATCAAGTCTGTACCAAAGATCCGGCTATCTCCTGTCTGAGACCAGTTCAAAGGGGTACGGCACTTCCGCACGTATAGTGCCTCAAACGGTGACATTTTTAAGCTTGTCTGATAGCTGTTGTTGTAGGAGAATTTCGCATAAGGTAGACTGTCTTCCCATTTGGGTCCATGGGTGAGAGCACAGGACCGAAGCATATCCTCCAGTATTTGGTTCACTCTTTCTGTCTGTCCGTCCGTCTGCGGATGGTATGCAGTGCTATGCTTTAGCATGGTTCCCAAGGCTTGATGTAACCGTAGCCAGAACACTGAGGTGAATAGGGAACCTCTGTCTGAGGTGATTGACTTGGGTACTCCATGGAGGCTGACTATGCGGGACATGTAGAGCTGTGCCAGCTGATTTGCATTGAAAGTGGTTTTTACCGGGATAAAGTGAGCCACTTTCGTAAGTATGTCCACAATGACCCAAATAGCATCGTTGCCTCTTGTTGACTTGGGTAGTCCAACAATAAAGTCCATGCATACGTCGTCCCACTTCCACTGGGGAACTGGTAAGGGTTGTAGTAGCCCAGCGGGTTTCTGGTGTTCCGCCTTAACCTTGTTGCAGATATCACAGCAGGCGACATAGTATGCTATATCTCTTCGCATTCCTGGCCACCAAAATGTCTCTCTCAAGTCCTGATACATTTTTGTGCCTCCCGGGTGGATAGAGTATGAGGACTCATGAGCTTCTTTGAGTATCCGCTGCCTCAGATTATCCTGATTGGGCACGCATATCCGCTTCTCGAACCATACGGTGCCTTGATCATCCACGTGGAAGGACTTGGCTTTCCCCTTCGGGATCAGATCCTTGATCTTTTTGATTCCTTCATCTGGCTCTTGGGCCTTCTTAATTTCTTCCATAAGGGTGGGGGTAATTTCTAACGTGTTCGAGGTAGTTGGGCCGCATAGCACCATGTTGAGTTCGGCGAACTCTTCTTGCAACCTTGGATGCATCCTTCCCATTAGGGCATTCATGGTGCCTTGCTTTCTGCTGAGAGCGTCCGCGACCACATTAGCTTTCCCCGGATGATAGTTTATCCCAATGTCATAGTCCTTGACTAGCTCAAGCCATCTTCGTTGCCTGAGATTCAGATCAGGTTGAGTGAAAATATACTTGAGACTCTTATGGTCCGTGTATATTTCACAGCGTTGTCCAATGAGGTAATGCCTCCAAATCTTCAGGGCATGAACTACGACTGCTAATTCCAAATCATGTGTGGGGTAGTTCTCCTCATGGGGTCGTAGCTGTCTGGATGCATAGGCGCAACCTTCCCTTCTTGCATTAATACGCAGCCGATTCCACGTCTGGAAGCATCGCAGTAGATGTCAAAACTCTTGTGTATGTCTGGAAGGACTAGGACAGGTGCTGTAGTGAGCCTGGTCTTTAACTCCAGGAAACTGCTATCGCATTCCGTCGTCCAGACAAACCTTTGATTCTTCTTGAGCAATTCCGTCAGGGGCTTGGCTATTTTGGAGAAGCCTTCTATGAAGCATCGGTAATAGCCTGCCAATCCCAGGAAGCTACGGACTTCGGTCACCGTGGCTGGTGTCTTCCAATTTAACACTGCAGTTACCTTGCTGGGGTCGACGGCTACTCCTTGTTCTGACAGGATGTGTCCCAGAAATCCCACCTCTTTTAGCCAGAAATCACATTTACTGAATTTGGCGTACATGCGGTGGTCTCTCAATCTTTCCAAGACAGCACGGAGATGCTTCTTGTGCTCCTCTTCATCTTTGGAGTATATCAGGATATCATCGATGAACAACACCACAAATTTATCCAGAAAGTCCATGAATACTTTATTCATCATGCTCATGAAATAGGCTGGAGCATTCGTCAATCCGAATGACATGACTGTAAATTCATATAGTCCGTATCGGGTGGTGAACGCTATCTTGGGTATATCCTCCTTTCGGATTTTTAACTGATGATACCTGGTTCGAAGGTCAATCTTGGAGAATACCCGGGCTCCATTCAGCTGGTCGAACAAGTCATCGATGCGAGGAAGCGGGTACTTGTTCTTGATAGTGACCTCGTTCAGTTGGCGATAGTCTACACACATACGTAGACTTCCATCCTTCTTCTTGACAAAGAGCACTGGTGATCCCCATGACGAGATGCTTGGGCGAATATACCCTTTTTGCAACAATTCATCCAGTTGCTTCTTTAACTCCACCAACTCTGGTCCTGGCATACGATAGTATTTCTTGTAAATTGGAGCAGTGCCGGGAACCACTTTGATTGCAAATTCCAATTCCCGATCAGGTGGCATTCCGGGTAGTTCTTCGGGAAACACATCCGGAAACTCGCATACTACCGGAATCAAGTTCATATCCGTGGCGGTAGCTTGGTATGTCATTCCTTTCTTGGATATCATTTTGCTGGCAAGGAATTGGACGGTTTGTCCTGCTGGGTTAACCAGTGTTACTGTTCTGTTGGCACAATTGATGCACACCTGATGTGGTGTCAACCAGTCCATTCCCAGTATTACGTCCAATCCCGAGGATTCAATGGCAATGAGTGCAGCTGGAAACTTAACTCCATGTATTGAAATTTCCAGATCTGTATAGATCAGATTTGTTCTAAGCAGGGAGCCAGGGGATTGTACCACCATGATTTTGTCTAAAAACGACGGGGAAAATTTGTGCAAGGTGGCAAAACTCCGCGAAATAAACGAATGAGAAGCCCCAGAATCAAACAAAATTACTGCAGGTATGTTGTTAACAGAAAACATACCGAGGACTACTTCTGGAGCTTCGCAGGCTTCCTCAGCGGAGATATGGTGGACACGTCCATGGCAGACATTAGGATTGTGGTGGCGTCCAATAGTGTTGACCTGCGGCTTGACATCGGCGGATGACTTCCCGTTGTTGGTGGGGCCCTGTTTGGAGTAGTGTCCACTCTGGCCACAAGTAAAGCAAGTATTGTTGCGGCGACAGTCCTCTATTACGGGCTGTTTGCTGAAGGTCTTGGTCTGGCTCACTGTTTTATTGTTGTTGTTACCATTGCTCCATGTAGGCTTATACTTAGATGTGCCTGGCTACCAGATGCGTGGCTTTTGAGCAAACGGCTCACGGTTGTCCTTCTTGGGTTCAAACTTCCGCTTCTGGTTATCGTGTCCGGACTTGTGCTCGCTTTCGGCTATGAAGGCCTTGTTCACTAGTGTCTGAAAGTCTGGAAAATCCAGCATGCACAGCTGACAACGGAGGGAGTGATTCAGTCCTCCCAGGAACCGATCTATCTTTCTCTCTTCGGTGGCCACATCATAAGTAGAGTACCGTGATAGATTGTTGAACTTGTTAAGGTACTCTGCTACCGACATGCTTCCTTGTGTCAAAGCAAGGAACTCCCTCTGCTTCACCTTCATGATGCCGGTAGGAATATGATATTTGCGGAACAACTCCTTAAAGTTCTCCTAGGTAATTTCTTCTTCAGAAGACCATGCTGCCTTTGTATTATCCCACCATATAGCTGCTGGCCCTTCCAGGTAGTGAGTGGCAAACAGAACCTTGTCTGAATCCTCGCAGCGGGCTATTTCCAACTTCTTTTCTATGTTCCTTAGCCAATCGTCTGCTTCTATCGGATCCACAGCTTGACCAAAATTGGGTGGCTTTGTGCGCTGGAAATCAGACAACCTGGAATGTGATCCATTGTGATTGTGGTTCTGACCTACCATAACCTGCATACTCTTCAAGAATTCCATAAGATCCAGGTTTCTCTTTTCCTCAACCATTCTCATGATTTGATCAGTGGTCGGTGCTTGAGGTGGTGGGGGTGGTAAATCTTCTGGTGGTTGACCTGCTTGTCTGGCGGATCGACGAACGGAGGGTCCATCGCCGCCTTGGCTACAACTTCTCTTCATCCTAAATTTTGTTCCCATTTCAAAATACCGAATCGATGAGCAACACCCATAAGGGAAACACAGTTATATGACACCAGAAGGAAAATATGCGAAAAAGGCGAATAAAGCAAACCACATAATTATACAAGATAACCCAACATCATACATGGCAAGCTAGTAGGGGAATATCATGGCTAGACTGCTCATACGGCAGTTGACATATGCAAAGATGCATGCTCAACAACTCAAGCCTCCACTCTAGTGGCGCTGATGGCACGAACACTGCCAGACCACAGACTTCTCATCGTCTGATCCTGAGTCGGAGTCGGAACTGATGATATGAACCTCATCCTCCGGATCAAAGGAAACACGACGACGCTGCTGGGAAGGTTCTCCTTCTGGGGAAGAAGGAGCACGACGCCTCAGCATCGGAGCTGCTGGAGTGGCAAGAAGTGAGGCCCACTCTGCTGGGGTCTCACGACTGCTACCAGACGAAAGGCCTGGTGGCACAGAGGAGGTAGAAGGAGCCTCAAATCTGGGTGGAGGTGGAACTGGTGGTGGATATATGGGTGGATAGGTGGGCTGAGGTGGAGGTGGCACTGGGGTCACGGCTGCAAGCGCCGCTAAGACACGAGACAGCTCCTCGGCCAGGGATATGATCGTACGATAGCTGGCGTTCAGATAGCGAGACAGCACAGCAGTCGCACGGTCACATGCCGGGTCAACAGGAGCGAAAATGACTCGCCCTGTCGTAGGCGACACGGTGGGATAATAGAGAAAACCTGGATGAGTCTGCATCTCAACCTCGTGGAAGCGTAAGTCAGTGAGAGCCTCCTTTGCGGCAAACTCAATCGCCAACTCCGGGGTGGAAGCCGTCCCGCCCTTGGAAGAGCAAGAGTAGCACCCAAGGTCCGAGCTCGCGATCAGGAAAGCCTCTGCATGGTACTCGTACACCGACTCAGCAAGCTGCTCTCGAAACACCTGGTACACTGGATCTTTGCCGTGAGGATACAGTCGAAGCCAGACGTTCCGGAGCAGTACTAGAAAGGTGGATGGTGCAGGCTCAAAATGATAATGGTATGGAACTGGTGCCATCTACACTCACAAGACCACATGTCATGCAACAATCAAATGCAGCACGCAGGATGCATACACATGATCCTATTCTAATCGCGGTGCTAGCGCTGACTAACTAGGGTGTCCTACAGTCAGCCTGGCTCTGATGCCAAGAGTTGTGGCACCCCGGCTCAGAGAACCGGATTACCAGTGTTTCCAACCCAGAGATCATGTCTTCTGGAAACACACAACAACTTGGTATAGAACAGAACTGAACTTTATTGATAGGCATCGGGTACAAACGCATATTTTACAATGATGACGAGGCCAAAAGCACCCTCGGTGCTATGACAGTATCTACATTATTTATGTCACATAATAGGGCCTCAGAATACCAAGTACTTCTACTTCGTAGCGGAACCTAGCGCAACTCCATCCACAGGGACACTGCTGTGGACACATCCTAGTTAGCATAGCCAGCACCTTCAGGACCTCCGTCCTCGAATTCTCCTGCATCTGGCATGATACGCCAGGTGAGTACTTTGAATGTACTCGCAAGCTCACGACAACCAAGTAATGCAACAAACAATAGCATGGCAATCACCACAATATCATTTAAGCAATTTACTTACTGCTACCGATCATTAACTTACTCTCTTCCGGGTTGTTCCACAACCCTTGGAATACTAATAACCATTGAGTACTTCCGAACACAAGACGAGTTCTTCCATCATTACTGTCAGTAATATGATTGATCACCTACTGAGGTCTGGACGGGCTGTCCAATACCGTGGACACGGCTATTCGAATAGATTTTTCACTCTGCAGAGGTTGCGCACTTTACCCACACCATGAAGCACCTGGCCTCGTGATCCCACTCGGTTGGACCAGCGTTGCTTCAACAAAACCTGCCTGACCCGTGACTCTTTCATCGTACCACCGGCACTCTTCCTCCCCCGGAGGTCAGCCTTGGGTGGCCCCTATGTCCTCATGACACCTGCCACCGTCGTGGCCAAACTATGTAGACCCAAACGGGGGCTACTGTCCCAAACGGGGACACCGGCATAAACTCAACTATCAACTGGGCTCATAGGGTTATCACCGCCTACCTGATCAGGGTAGCGCGCGTGCATAACCCTCCCTCTTTGGAGGTACCGGTGAAAGATCACGCAGTCAAGCCCGGTCAGGGCCGTCCCATACCGGCAAATGTGGTTGCACGAGTATGCCTGGACAGGTCACTCAAGATCAACCACTAAGTTCATTTGTCAACTATAGTGGTTCAACATAATACTTAAGTATTTAAATATTACTAGGAATTATCTATATCAATTAAATTAGCTTAATGCATATAAAGATGCAATGCTATAGAAATGCATGCATGAAATGGGTATCATGGCTTGCCTTGCTCTGTTGGGTGGTTCAAACACTCTTGATCTTCAAAGGCACCAAAATCTCCCTCTGGAAATATTTTCAAAACACAATTGAAAATGTCACAATAAGCCTTTTTATTAACCAGATATTTTGTGGGTACAGGAAAAATACCAGAATTTGTCAGTAAATAAAGGGGTTCAAAACCAACACAATGCAAAAAGAATCAACTGAATTGGAGTTGTAGTTAAAAAGTTATTCATGGTCAAAGTTTGGTCAAAAATCTGAAATTAAATAGAAAATCAGAAAATCAAAAGGGGGCCACGTCGACAGCGTAAAGTGGAGGAGGCGCCTCCACTTACCGCTTCGGGCGCGGGCTCCGGTCGCCGACAGGTGGGGCCTGTCGGTTTAAAACAGGGAGAGGGGGAGAAGGCAGGGACAGGGCGGAGCTCCGGCGATGGTCGCCGGCGACGCTCGGAGAGGATGGGAATGGAACGGGCGCTCAGAGACGAACACGCACGTACCCGTAACTTCTCCGGGGATGGACGGACGGCATCGGCCCCTTCTTCTCCGGCGGCGGCGGCGTTCGGTGATCGTCAGGGAGGTCCAATCCGGCAGCAATCCGATCGGGGATGAGCTCTAGGCGAACCAGGGAAACCTATTGGACTCAAAGGAGGACTCAGAAGGGCTGGAAAGGAGGGTGCAGGAGGCTAGCGACAGGGAGATTCAGACGGCGGAGCCTTCGCCGGAGTCGAGGGAGACGAGCTCCCGGCTCTTGCTGGGGGACACTATAGCGATTCAGAGGTGGGGAGGAGGGGATGAGGAGCTAGGAGGGGCTGGGCAGGCCCTTTTATAGGCCAGCAGTGAGCCGGCCACTGGAGCTAGGACGATGAGCTGGCCATCGCGGTGCGAACTGAGGTGATGGAGGAGGGTAGGGAGAGCGACGGGACAAGTCCGGAGCCATTAAGAGCTTGCGGACGACCACAGTGGCCGGAGCCAATTGTTCTGCCCGTGGCGGAGCTTGGCTGGGAGCGGCGGCGGCCTTCGCCGGCGGTCAGGATGGTTCGGGAGGCGCCACGCGCTCGCCAGGGACGTTGTCGGCACCAAGGACAAGGAGGGGCAACGAACGACGGCTTGGGCGAGCGCGTCAGTCTCTGGCGCCGCGCAGAGCGCGCTCTGTGGCATGTCAGCACCGTGATCACCATGGGTGCGGCCATCAGGAGGCCACGCAGGTCTGGCGTTTCTTGTCCAGGGTGTAGACCTTCGACCCCCTAGCCTCTCTATACCACTGGATCGACCAGATACACTCTGAAGCGATGGGTAACCTCAGCAACAGCTTCTGCCAGCTAACTTGAGAGGATTCTGGAGAGAAAATAGGATAGAGATGAAACCAATGGAGATGTCTGGGATCATCTTGGTTGGAAGGACTAGAGACTGGCAAAGTTTGAGAGGGTTTGAGAAAGAAATGAATAGAGTTGCTTTGAAAACCAACATTCTGGTCCAGAAACTAGATGAGCTTGTGGCCCTCACATAGATGCTCTGCAAATGATGAAACTTGGTGGAAGGAAGTTATTTGGTAGTGCACACATGCCAGAAAAATTATAGCTCAATTGTGCACCCCTAGCTTGCACTTCCTTCACAGAGGTTCAAAATAAGCAGACACTTGCCAGGGTCCTGCTGCTCAAGATTTGTATTGGACCAGATGATGTCTTTGGATATTGGGGCTAGATAGGATCTCTAGGAGCTTGAGGAATTTATTGGGAATTTTCTGAGATAGGAAAAATGGGGTTGCTTCACAATGGACAGATTCTGGTCAGAAACAAAATAATTATTTTGGCCAAAATTTCCCATTGGGAAACTAGATATTTTTGGATATAATGGAATCATAAGATGATGAGAGGATGGGGAAAAAGGTTTGGGAATTAATTGGCCATCCAAACTATAGGTTGCTTCACAACCCATAGTGATGACATAAATTCCCATATTAAGAAAATGATTTTAGGAAAAAGATTAAATATTGGAAAAAATTGTCCAGGAGAGCATGGAAGGGTTTTATCAAGTAGATGAAGGTTTTGAGATGCTTGAAGAAAATTCAACAAGACATAGGTCAACTCAACTGAAGGGTTTTGAAAATCAACAGAATTGCAAATAAAAACCCAAATGTTTTTGAAAAGAAAAAGTTGCCAAAATCAGGGTGTCACAGGGGGAGAAGTGTATATAGATCTTTAGGCTTCGAGTGAGAGAGCGTTTGGTTTTTATTGCTTTTCCAAAAACAATGGTTGCTTGTGTTAAACTTTTGTTGGTGTTTGATCATACGCTTAATGGTTGCTGCTACTATTTCCTATCATTATGCTACTTATGAAATGATCTTTCACCTTTGCTTGATTGTGTTGTGCTATGATGTTCACTCTTATTATTCTCGCACACGACCAAGTTGTATGTGACATAGAAGAAGTGCCCCATGTACCTAATCGATTGTTCATTTGCATTCAAACGCAAATTTAAAATAATGCACAAATTTAGGGGGAGCTCTTGCTTATCACATACTTCTCAAAGCGACGATTATATTCATCGATTATATCATATGTCGAAGCTTTGATCTATATGTTGTCATCAATTACCAAAAACGGGGAGATTGAAAGCACATTTGCTCCCTTGGTGGTTTAGGTAATTAATAACAACATATAAGTCATTGAACTAATGTTTCTACTAAGTATATTTCAGGAAAAGTTCAATGATAGGATTGGCAAAAGGTTTGTGGAGATTGTGGAGATACCCAAGATGCAAGGAAATGGATTGGCAAAGCTTCAAGCAAGAGGACTCTACATTTTACTTTGTGAGAAATCACTTTGAGTCCATAGGAAAGCCAATACTATTAAAAGGGGGTAAGGTATTGTTGGTGAACAAAATGCTCATACGTGCACAAGTGATAGTCACCAAAAACACCCACAAGCTCTTCCACAAATGTCTATCCAAACTCAAATATCCAAAATCGGTGCAACCAACACTTTCCACTCGGTGCCACCGATTCCCAAACTCAGACAGACATTAGCCAAACCCTAGCCTTTCGGTGCCACCGAGTTTAGGTTGCCAACTTTCTGTTACGCAAATTCACAATATCGGTCCCACCGAGATTGTTGGATCGGCGTCACCGAGAATGGGCAATCTGACCGTTGGTCACCTTATCGGTGCAACTAAGTTTCCTATATCGGTCTCACCGAGATTCAAAAGTTGCCACCTTTTGGTCACTTCGGTACCACCGAGATTAACACATCGGTGTCACCGAGTTGGTCATTTCGTGTGTAACGGTTGGATTTTTGGGGATGCCTATATATACCCCTTCACCACCACCTACTCGAGAGAGAAGCACTCAGAACTATTCCATACTTGCCCCATCCAGTTTTCTGAGAGAGAGCCACCTACCCTTGTGTTGAGGTCAAGATCATCCACTCCAACCATATGGATCTTGATTTCTAGTCTCCCCAAGTTGCTTTCCACCAATCCCATCTCTTCCACCATGCCAAATCTGTGAGAGAGTGATTGTGTGTTGAGGAGTCTATCATCTTGAAGCACAAGAGCAAGGAGTTCATCGTCATTGCCGAGCCTATTACCTTTTGGAGGGTGGTGCCTCCTAGATTGGTTAGGTGTCGCTTGGGAGCCTCCTACTTCGTGTTGTGGAGTTGAACCAAGAAGTTTGTCAGGGCAAGGAGATCGCCTACTTCGTGAAGATCTACCCATAGTGAGGATAGTCCTTCGTGGACGGAAGCCGTTATGGAATAGTCAAGGTTGCTACCTTGTGGACCCTTATGGGTGGAGCCCTCCGTGGACTCTCGCGACCGTTACCCTCCGTGGGTTGAAGACTCCATAAACATGGATGTACGATAGCACCACCTATCGGAACCATGGGAAAATCATCGTGTCTACAATTGCGTTTGATCCTCTTACCCCTTCCTTTCTACTCATGCTTGTTGTTACTTTCCGCTGCTATACTCTTAGACATGCATGTGTAGGGTGTACTTGACTTGCCATGAAAGTTAAAATCTGCCAACTCTAAAATTGGGAAAAGGTAGAAATTTTATTTGGTCAAGTAGTCTAATCACCCCCCCTCTAGACATACTTTCGGTCCTACAAAAGGTTTCCATTCCGGTGCAACATGACCACGACCACGAGCCCAGCAGGACGGATGTCATCGCCGAGCCCACCTCTGCACCATCGACAGCTACTTTGCAGGCAAAGAGCACCTTTGGACAGGGCGGGGATGTACTCCTGTCCCCCTTCGAATTTGGCCGTTGTGGGATCCCTTCCCGCCATTGCGATAAGGGAAGAGGACCCGGGCCTCTGCTATATATAGAGGCTAGGTTGCACCGTAGGGAAGGAGGGAACCAAGGAGGGAGAACGGGGGAGGAAGGAGAGACAACAGACAAGGCAGAGAGCCAAGAACACCACTCGAGCGCCCTCATGAGGCTCCTCACCACAGTACTAGTTCATCCACCACACCTCCTCGTGAGGCTATCCACCAAAGCAGGAGTAGGGTATTACGCTTCGTAGCAGCCCGAACCTGGGTAAATCACCGTGTGCATCTTCTTCCTCATCATCGTGCGAGTTCATCATCCTAACCACCGAGTAGCGAGCTAGGCAGGGCGAGGCTGCAGGGGATCTTCGCACATGCCCCTGTGTTCGAACCTTGAGGGTTTTGCGGAGCCCGAAATCCGACATTTGGCGAGCCAGGTAGGGGGCGTGTCGGAACCCACGCGCAAGCCTCACCTCGCCTCCACTCTCCGCACTCATGGCAAAAGGACGTCGAGCCCGTGCTGAGCGGCGGGCTGCCCGCGTGGCGCGGGCGGCGCCGGCAGGCTTCAGCACCCCGCGTCGTTCTGCCTCCCCGTCGGCGGGCGCCATCACCGGCCGGACCCTCCACAGGCGCCGGGGCCTGCCGCCTTCACCGACCACACGGCACGCCCTTGCCACCCCGGCCCTTCCCCGCATCTGGGCCGTGCCGCCGCCTTTCCGGGTCTGCCACGACCCGATGCACAGACATGTCGCGCTCCTCGTGGCGCATGAGCTACAGCGCCACCACGCTGCGCGCGATCACCGCAATGACTGGGCCAGGCGTGCCCCTAGGCACGTTACCACCACCAGCGGGACCCAGGTGTACCTCGGCGGGGCTCGTACCCGAGAACTCGCTCAACCGACTGGCACGGCGCCTGGGTCACCCGGGCGTGCTCGGGACGTCCGCTGCGACCCGCGCTCGCTGGGGGCTTGGGGGGACGGTGCCCGCACCTCGCCAAGGCCTTGGCGCCCGGGTCTTCGCGCGGCGCTCCCGGGAGGGTCAGCAGGCACCTGCCATTTTTTCGCTCGCTCGGGGGTTCCACCAACGGCCCGACGTGCCATCTCGGAGCCTCGGGAGGCCTGCGCCTCCCGGGGCAGGTGTAATGCCCAAGATGTGATCCTATCCTTATTTTGGCACGAGGGCCTCGACAGGGATAGAAGCGCATCTCGTCGTTTTTGCAAGAATGGATATCATTACAAGTACATGTAAAGAAGAGATGAGTATATGGAATTGGCTTACACTCGCCACAAGCTAAATCAATATCACATCAATACAACAACATATCCAAACATCATACAGAAGAGCAGGGTCCGACTATGGACGAAAACAAACGATAAAATGACATCCATCCTTGCTATCCCAGGCTGCCGCCTGGAACCCATCCTAGATCGAAGAAGAAGAAGAAGAAGAACTCCAAATCAAACAAGCATCGTGCCCACGTCAAATCATCGCATTACCTGTACCTGCAAATGTTGTTGTAGTAATCTGTGAGCCACAGGGACTCAGCAAGCTCATTTCCAAGGGTATCAAGACTATTAAAGCTTAATGGGTGAGGTATGGTTAGGTGGTGAGGCTGCAGCAAGCACTAAGCATTTATTTGAGTGGCTAACTTACGAGTACAAGAATAAAGGGGGATGATTGTCGAATAAACGGACGTGATCTAGAGATGACCTCTAAGAGATCCTGAACACCTACTTACGAACAAACATAACCCCACCGTGTTCTCTCCCGGATAAGGACTCACGAGAAGAGACAGTCACGGTTACACACACGGTTGGTGTATTTTATTTGAGTTTACTTCAAGTTTGCTATGACCGGGTGTTAAACAAAGTTTCCAAGTTGCCACGTAACCACGGGCACGCCTTTCCGAAAGATTAAACCCTGCAAGGGTGCTCCAACTCGTCCATCACAAATTAACCACACGCCACGGGAATAACCTCGACCACGAATCTCGTGATCTTCCTAGGCAATTCCGTTGGAAAACCGCAACCTCGTGATAACCCGAAGTATTCTCGGAATTCCTCGCATAAGACGTTCGAGAAAGGTAAAACAATTCCAGCAAGGCCGCCCGACGTGTCGACGATCCCAATAGGAGCCGCGTATCTCGTTCTCAGGACACGACGGATGAGCGATGGTTACCACGCCAATCACCGAATTGCCCCGGGTAGTGTTAATAAGCTGCTCTAGGTTGGACCAACACTCATGAGGAGCACTGGCCCAGGTTGTTGATTAAATTATCCGCGGGTGCCGGCGGGTCCCTATGCAATTTTAGTTGTTATTAGGCAAATGTAGTACCAATGTTGGGCCTTGCCAGACAAGTTTTTTCCTAAAACAAAAATCAAGGGGGTCCCCATAACAACCCCGAGTATGTTAGGAGCGCTCATGGAACATAACACCGGTACACAAGTAACTAGGGCGGCAAGAGTTGAACAAAACACCGAGCAAAAGGCCAAGCCTTCCACCCTTTACCAAGTATATATGTGCATTAAATTAAATAGCAATAATATTGTGATAGCTCAAAACATCCATGTTGGCACATGGAAACATTGCACCTGCAACTAGCAATGCTATAAGAAGGGCTGAGCAAGCGGTAACATAGCCAAACAATGTTTGCTGGGATGTGGAGGTTTAGAGGCTTTTCATGGCATTTTGGGAGGCTTAACATACAAGTGGTAGGTAGCGAGACAGCGATAGAAATGAGACAACTAGCATGGCAATGATAGTAATGGTATCCAGGGAAATGATCATCTTGCCTAAGATCCCGCTTGGAAGAAGAACAAGTCCATGAAGAAGACGGACCAACATAGTCGAACGAATCCTCACACTCCGAACGCTTTCGGAACTCTATCAAGAAGAAGCAATCCGGAAACAACAATCAACACACGATAAACACCACAACATATGCATGACATGATGCACAAACAAATATGATGCATGCCAAGTTTAAATATGCAAGGCATGGCAAAACACAACAATCGATTACTACACATTAGTGAAGCTCAATATGCAACGAGTTGCATATTGACGAAACTCCATATTTGAATTACTTAGTTCACTCTTGTTTAGGTACACATCACTGTTAAATATTGTTAAACATGGCAAGAGGTGAAGCATAAGTAAACTATCTATCTAGGCATCTTAAATGAGGTCGGAAACCACTTATAGTATTTCCGAAATGACCCCATATGTTAATTTCAAAATTGGTCCAGATCTGAACTAATCATGTTTTATATTTATTAAACAGGAAAATAAAGTATACCATGCAATTCTACACGTCATTCTATTCGATTTACATATATAGATCATATAAAATGGAGCTACGGCCTAAAAGATATGACCATCACAAGATAATATGCCATGAATGCAAAATGAATGCAACCATCAACCATAAACATTTCAAATCATGAATTCAGAAAAATATTATGAAACTACATGAAATTCTAGGCAAGTTTCATATATGACATGTTGAAAACGGAGCTACGGTTCAACCACAACAACCAACACAAGTTTTATTTGAAATCTGCCCAAAACAGCAACATAGCATATTGCACACATGAAAACAACAAGCTACAAGATTCTAAAATGCATAAACTAAGCATGGGGCAGTAGCATATAACACACACTTCATTTCATCTTCACATATCATACTCAAAAGAGTCATGGATCACATGGTAGGAAGCTCACAACATGGCAACAAAATATAGCAGATTAGGACTTGGTGAAAATAACAGTTTTTAGCATAGCAGATTTTCATGGAGGCATATTGGCAGCAGTAAAACTATATGCTACATGGCATATATTGGCATGAAACTTAACAGCATGGTAGTAGACACGATGCACTAAAAATCATTCCATGGTGGCAAGGTCTAATTATGCATAGATTCATGGCTAGCATCAACACAACTAGGCATATTGAAGAAAACAGATTCTCAGACTTAGTGAAAATTAGAGTAGACATGTGCAGCAGTTTTTATCAGATTGACATGTTGGACAGCAGAATTAATTATGATGCTAAACTTATTCATGCAAACTATTGGCACAACCTGATAGGCAACAACATGCTTAACAAAAGACTCCTTGGTGGCAACCACAAAAGACTCCTAGATCAATAACAAATCACATGGCAACATGGCAACAAAATAACAGTTTCAGACTTAGAATTATTTTGGACCCTCAAAACAGTAGTATTTATAGCATGTTGGCAACAAGAAAATAACACCTAAACATGCATTTCTATAGCAACCAAAATTACCAGGGCCTAGCCCACATGTCCAAGGACATATCTCATGTTCAAAATTATTTCATATCATGCATGGATTAAATCACACAAAAATAACAAAAAGGCACCACGTTCAAAATAGCATGCACACAAACTTCCTCAAATGCCACAACTAATTGCACAGATAAATTCTTTGGATTTTTCTACCCCGAAAACATATATAATATGTGGGTTTTAATGTTAAAAAAATGACACATCAAATATGCGAGAATAAGACATAAACCGTTTTAGCAAGTTACGTATGAACAATAAATTCCACCACCACATCAAACATTTTTTAGCATGCATGACAATGCGATATAAATAATCTACACATTTTACATGCAACGTTTGATTAATTCGGATGCACGATTCAATAATTATGCGCAATGCAACAAACATGACATTTATGCAAAATACAAGAAAATAGCATGTCCAACATTTTAAACATGGATGAAAGTGGGATATTGTGAATTTACACGAAATTCTAAGCATCTTTCATATATAAAGTATTTTGATACGGTGCACGATTAATTAGGTAACAACATTTTTAAACATGCGTTTTTTCTGCAAATTAACATGTCCATGGTTAATTGTTAAAACACAGACAATGAAAAAAAATACGCGGGCCGAAACTAGCGTTGGGGGGGCCTCACCAAGCTTGGCGCGGCCCAGGTCGGTCAGTGGAGCTGTTGGGCCGGGGCGCGGGATGCGGCCCACGCGCGGGGTCAACGCGAGCAGCGGGTCGGGCGTCCTCGTTCTGCTCCTGAGCCCTCGCGACAGAGGCCATGGCAGCGGCGGCCTCGGGCTCCGGCGCCGGGGCAAGATGCGGACGACGGCGGGACAGGCAAAACCGGCCGGATCGGGCGGCGTTCCACTGGATCCGGTGATCCCCGGAGCGGAGCGACGAACGGCGACTGCCGGACTTCGGGGCCGCCATGGCATTCCTGTGGGGAGAGAGAGACGGCGGGGAGATTAGGGAGAGGGAGAGGGAGGAAGAAGGAGAAGAAGGGAAGGGCGCGGGGAGGTCTAACGACCGGCCGGTGGGGCTCCGGTGGCCGGCGAGGCCGGCTCCGGCGAGCGGGCGGCGAGGGCACCCTCGGGCGTGGCGAGGCACGAGCGGGAGCTATGCTGGCTCTGCGCTGTGGGCGAAGCTCACTAGCGGCGGCGGTGGATCCGGGCCCGGCGGGCCTCAGATGGGCTCGGGCGGGCCCGCGGCGGCTGGGAGAAGGAGGCTGGCCAAGTGGCTGCGCGTGAGAGGTGGGCGGCGGCTGGCGGCGGCACGGATCCCTAGGTGGCTAGTTTTTTCCCAAAAATGGACGAGGAGATGTCCATTTATAGGCAAGGATGGGCTAGGTTAGGGATTTGGGGTGGTTCTCGACCCTCCGATCACAATCGAACGGCTCCGGACGGAGGGGGCTTAGGGTTAGGCCTAGTGGGCTGTGGAGAAGGGGTGTGGGCTGAGATGAGAGGGAGTTTGCGGCCCGTGACACGAGTTTTAGAAACCGAAACGTCTGACAATAAACCGACTATTGTGCCGCTATATATTTAACGGTTCGAGTATCAAATGGACTCCGGTTGTGACGAAATTTGGCAGGCGGTCTGCCTACACTATAACGAGACCCCACGACAACTTTTGACCCAAACCGAAGAAAGTTTTATACATGCACTTTTAAAATCAATATTTTATCAATGCCGCGGGCGCGTGCGTGTGTGGCTGGTCTCGAACGATCGTCGACGAGAACGGAGAGAACCGGCGACTACGAACGGATGTAAGTTTTTGAAAACGAGTGACGATGCTATGCAGATGTTGCGAATGATGCGATGATGGATGCGACAACAAAAAGAATTGCACGACGACAATGGAAATAAAACGGGAATCTTTTGGAGCATCGGTCTCGGGCTGTTACAACTCTCCTCCACTTACAAGAGATCTCGACCCGAGATCTTAGAATGAGAAGGGGAAGAGGAAGAAGAAAGGAAGAGGTAAAACTTAGTTGCTTGTTTGACAAACGAGTGAAACCAACTATCCTTGAAGGTTGCAAAGAGATGAAGAATGATATTAGAAACAAGCAAGAATTCGAAAGAAATTTTGGCAGCACTTCGTTAGAAAAGAGAAGCAAAATTGATAAGATGGAAAGAACTTGAAAAGAGGCACAACACTCCGGTTAAATGAGATAAGCAAGGGAAGAACATGATCTTGATAAAACGAGATGATGATTCGAAGAGAGCAACGTCACAATGCCTCCGGAAAAGAATAGAAGCTAGATCGATGGAAAGGAGATAATGGAGAAGGAGATGACAACTTCTACCACCATTGAATTGAAGAGCATCCTTACGAGAAGAATTGAACGAAGTTGTTGGAAAATCAACAACGAAAAGAAAAGCTTGTTATGGGCTTATGGAAAACAACTCAAAATTATGAGGTGACAACAATTGGTTGCTTGGGAGCAACAAGATATGAAAAACTTCTTTCACCAAGAGGATACATTGAAACTTGGATCATTGATGAGCACCATGAAGGTAATAATCCCAAGGAAATGCTTTAGGTGAAATCCAATCCAAGACAGCTCCAATGAAGAAGATGATGGGTTAATTATCTCACTCTTGATAAGTTCTCTTAGAGACTCCTCATGAATCAAGAATGCTATAATACCATCTCAAAGATAAGGAAGAAAGAATTGCACTTTGAAGTGCAAGATAAGAATACTTGAGGACCTCCAACAAAATCTTGAAGAACACTTGAAAATGAAAGAAATCTTGATGAACCACCATGAAGAACCTCCGGAAAGAACTCGGAAACAAAAGGATGATATAAAGAATTGAAGGATGCAAAATGAACAAGATTGAGGTCTTGCAGAGATTCAGATGAAGCTTCACGAAGAGATACATGAGAAACTTGGAACTCCGGAAAAGAAAAGATGAAACACTTAGAACCAAGAAGTTGATATCATGAAGAACTCCGGAAGAAGGATCGAAATCACTTGATGAAACAAGAATAAGAATTATGTTATGCTTATCCTTCACCAAGTTAAATTGATGACAAGCACGGATTATGCATACCACTTATTCTTCTTGAAAAGATTGAGGATAGATAAGAGCACAAACTTGGCGAAGTCTTGAACGAGAACACCGGTAAGAATTGCAAATGAATGAGGATACTACGAATGAATGGAGATACATGAAGACGAAGAGATCATGATCCGCCGAATAGAAAACTTGAACGAAGCACCGGAATAATTGCGATACGAATGAAGAGACAACAATTGAGAAGAATTTGAGAATAAAAGCTGAAAGCCGAGAATGAAGAATTCTTCTAGAATGATGGCCTTTCGAGGATCGAGAAATGAAAACAACACTCAAATGCTCTAGATAGATATTGGAGGAATTATTCATGACCGAAAAGAATTTGAGAGGATAGCAACAAGCTGAAATGATGAATCTTTGGAAGAATGGACAAGGATTTAAGAGAAACTCTCCTTCGGTCTTCAAAGCTGAGAATGATGATGAGAAACAGCACCAAGAATTACATGAGGCACTCCGGAACAATGAGGAATAGAAAGGTTGAGCCAACGATGAATATAATTTAGAAGCGATCTTGGAAAAGGAATATGACTGATGAGAATCATTCTTACGTCATATTTGAAAGAATTTGATGGCATCTCCAGAAAAGATTAGAAGAGCCAGGTAAGATCCTGGGAAAAAAATCTATGGGTTATGAGCCCACTCAAAGAGACCAACATTGAAACGATTGCTTAGAAAGAGAGATTGCACCGGTACAAATTAAGAACTTGATGAGGATGAGAACCTCGAAACATTTAAGAGGATTTGAACGATAACACGAATCTTCTGAGATATCTTCAGCACTCCGGATAAAATAGAAAGAGGCTTGGCTAAGAATTTCCAACATGGAAAAGCATTTGGGGAATGAAAACTATATGATGAGCACCGAAAGCTTGAATTGAATCCACCGGGAAAGAAAATGAGAATGAAGAACAATGGACTTAGCACTTGAGCATCTTCACCATGAATCACCGGATACATCACGGAAGAAAAGATAGCGGAAGCATCACATGAAAAGAAGGGCACTTGGATGAGAATTTAATTATTGAAGAAAAAGGGAGGGAGGGTGGGGAAAAAACAAAGACAACACGAGACAGATGAGACGAACTCCAAAGAGAAATATGAGGATTGATCTTGCAAATATTGGGGATTAATGAATTATCTCGATGAGAAACACACCGGTTAGGAAAGATATGAAATCACCACTTGACATCGAAGCAACTCAAATTACCATACTCCAACAAAACAAAAGATGGGGCTTGAGGATTAAGCCGGAAACAAATTCAAGACAGAGATTCCGTCCCATATTTTTGTGGTAAGGCTCGCACGGGCTCGATCGTACATTGGATTGTCATATTGAAATGACGCTTGAATATGCTCCCTAGGCGTAGCGAACTACAAGGCTTGACGAAGCATACCGAGACTGTCCTCTGTAAGAAAGACCGTGAACAAACGAACCACTAGATGTCGAACCCCAACCTCACATCATGCATCTGTTGAAAGATAACCTAGGTAACTACTTGAATTCCCACCTAAGAACTTCCGAAGTCTTTCTTGTTTATGCGATTCGGGTTGTGGACCCAGGAACGTACCCAAGGTAATCAACTACAACTGCACCCGCAACCTTCCACACCATAATCCAAGAAACTCCGCAAACTCGTCTACCTCAGACATTCGTAATAACAACGATTCTAAATATGGCAGTACTCTGGACGCTCTCCCTAGTACTGGGTGACTCCAAACTTATCTCGCCACGAAAAGTATTGAAGCAATTTCGAACATCCTCCGTCCAGAGATACTAAGGAAACTGAACGATAACGATGTGCAAAAATCCCTCGGAGCTCTACTCCTCGATAACAGGAGGCACCAAGACAAAATTCCTTCACATCGGCATCATATAGTTTCCAAAATACCCGCGTGATCCTAAAAAAAAATTGAGCAAGAAGAGGAGTAGAATGAAAATTCCTAAGTCGAATACCTCAGCAGAGTATATAAGAGGAGTAAAAGAAACCTATTCTCCGATATAACTAGACTCAAAATAGTTTTTTCACTAGACTCGACTCTGCCAAAGTTCGATCAATCAAGTGGGCTCCTAGGTCGGTACAGGCTCTAATACCAACTTGTCACGCCCAAGATGCGATCCTATCCTTATTTTGGCACAAGGGCCTCGACAGGGATAGAAGCGCATCTCGTCGTTTTTGCAAGAATGGATATCATTACAAGTACATGTAAAGAAGAGATGAGTATATGGAATTGGCTTACACTCGCCACAAGCTAAATCAATATCACATCAATACAACAACATATCCAAACATCATACAGAAGAGCAGGGTCCGACTACGGATGAAAACAAACGATAAAATGACATCCATCCTTGCTATCCCAAGCTGCCGCCTGGAACCCATCCTAGATCGAAGAAGAAGAAGAAGAAGAACTCCAAATCAAACAAGCATCGCGCCCACGTCAAATCATCGCATTACCTGTACCTGCAACTGTTGTTGTAGTAATCTGTGAGCCACAGGGACTCAGCAAGCTCATTTCCAAGGGTATCAAGACTATTAAAGCTTAATGGGTGAGGTATGGTTAGGTGGTGAGGCTGCAGCAAGCACTAAGCATTTATTTGAGTGGCTAACTTACGAGTACAAGAATAAAGGGGGATGATTGTTGAATAAATGGACGTGATCTAGAGATGACCTCTAAGAGATCCTGAACACCTACTTATGACCAAACATAACCCCACCGTGTTCTCTCCCGGATAAGGACTCACGAGAAGAGACAGTCACGGTTACACACACGGTTTGTGTATTTTATTTGAGTTTACTTCAAGTTTGCTATGACCGGGTGTTAAACAAAGTTTCCAAGTTGCCACATAAGCGCGGGCACGGCTTTCCGAAAGATTAAACCCTGCAGGGGTGCTCCAACTCGTCCATCACAAATTAACCACACGCCGCGGGAATAACCTTGACCACGAATCTCATGATCTTCCTAGGCAATTCTATTTGAAAACCGCAACCTCGAGATAGCCCGAAGTATTCTCGGAATTCCTCGCACAAGATGTTTGAGAAAGGTAAAACAAATCCAGCAAGGCCGCCCGACGTGTCGACGATCCCAATAGGAGCCGCGTATCTCGTTCTCAGGACACGACGGATGAGCGATGGTTACCACGCCAATCACCGAGTTGCCCCGGGTAGCGTTAATAAGCTGCTCTGGGTTGGACCAACACTCATGAGGAGCACTGGCCCGGGTTGTTGATTAAATTATCCGCGGGTGCCGGCGGGTCCCTATGCAATTTTAGTTGTTATTAGGCAAATGTAGTACCAATGTTGGGCCTTGCTAGACAAGGTTTTTCCTAAAACAAAAATCAAGGGGGTCCCCATAACAACCCCGAGCATGTTAGGAGCGCTCAATTATGGAACATAACCCCGGTACACAAGTAACTAGGGCGGCAAGAGTGGAACAAAACACCGAGCAAAAGGCCAAGCCTTCCACCCTTTACCAAGTATATATGTGCATTAAATTAAATAGCAATAATATTGTGATAGCTCAAAACATCCATGTTGGCACATGGAAACATTGCACCTGCAACTAGCAATGCTATAAGAAGGGCTAAGCAAGCGGTAACATAGCCAAACAATGTTTGCTGGCATGTGGAGATTTAGAGGCTTTTCATGGCATTTTGGGATGCTTAACATACAAGTGGTAGGTAGCGAGACAGCGATAGAAACGAGACAACTAGCATGGCAATGATAGTAATGGTATCCAGGGAAATGATCATCTTGCCTAAGATCCCGCTTGGAAGAAGAACGAGTCCATGAAGAAGACGGACCAACGCAGTCGAACGAATCCTCACACTCCGAATGCTTTCGGTACTCTATCGAGAAGAAGCAATCCGGAAACAATTATCAACACACGATAAACACCACAACATATGCATGACATGATGCACAAACAAATATGATGCATGTCATGTTTAAATATGCAAGGCTTGGCAAAACACAACAATCGATTACTACACATTAGTGAAGCTCAATATGCAACGAGTTGCATATTGACGAAACTCCATATTTGAATTACTTAGTTCACTCTTGTTTAGGTACACATCAATGTTAAATTATGTTAAACATGGCAAGAGGTGAAGCATAAGTAAACTATCTATCTAGGCATCTTAAATGAGGTCGGAAACCACTTATAGTATTTCCGAAATGACCCCATATGTTAATTTCGAAATTGGTCCAGATCTGAACTAATCATGTTTTATATTTATTAAACAGGAAAATAAAGTATACCATGCAATTCTACACGTTATTCTAGTCGATTTACAAATATAGATCATATAAAACGGAGCTACGGCCTAAAAGATATGACCATCACCAGATAATATGCCATGAATGAAAAATGTACGCAACCATCAACCATAAACATTTCAAATCATGAATTCGGCAAGATATTATGAAACTACATGAAATTCTAGGCAAGTTTCATATATGACATGTTGAAAACGGAGCTACGGTTCAACCACAACAACCAACACAAGTTTTATTTGAAATTTGCACAAAACAGCAACATAGCATATTGCACACATGAAAACAACAAGCTAGAAGATTCTAAAATGCACAAACTAAGCATGGCGCAGTAGCATATAACACACACTTCATTTCATCTTCACATATCATACTCAAAAGAGTCATGGATCACATGGTAGGAAGCTCACAACATGGCAACAAAATATAGCAGATTAGGACTTGGTGAAAATAACAGTTTTTAGCATAGCAGATTTTCATGGAGGCATATTGGCAGCAGTAAAACTATATGCTACATGGCATATATTGGCATGAAACTTAACAGCATGGTAGTAGACACGATGCACTAAAAATCATTCCATGGTGGCAAGGTCTAATTATGCATAGATTCATGGCTAGCATCAACACAACTAGGCATATTGAAGAAAACAGATTCTCAGACTTAGTGAAAATTAGAGTAGACATGTGCAGCAGTTTTTATCAGATTGACATGTTGGCATCATAATTAATTATGATGCTAAACTTATTCATGCAAACTATTGGCACAACCTGATAGGCAACAACATGCTTAACAAAAGACTCCTTGGTGGCAACCACAAAAGACTCCTAGATCAATAACAAATCACATGGCAACATGGCAACAAAATAACAGTTTCAGACTTAGAATTATTTTGGACCCTCAAAACAGCAGTATTTATAGCATGTTGGCAACAAGAAAATAACACCTAAACATGCATTTCTATAGCAACCAAAATTACCAGGGCCTAGCCCACATGTCCAAGGGCATATCTCATGTTCAAAATTATTTCATATCATGCATGGATTAAATCACACTAAAATAAAAAAAGGCACCACGTTCAAAATAGCATGCACACAAACTTCCTCAAATGCCACAACTAATTGCACAGATAAATTCTATGGATTTTTCTACCCCGAAAACATATATAATATGTGGGTTTTAATGTTTAAAAAATGACACATCAAATATGCGAGAATAGGACATAAACCGTTTTAGCAAGTTACGTATGAACAATAAATGCCACCACCACATCAAACATTTTTTAGCATGCAGGAAAATGCGATATAAATAATCTACACATTTTACATGCAACGTTTGATTAATTCGGATGCACGATTCAATAATTATGCGCAATGCAACAAACATGACATTTATGCAAAATACATGAAAACAGCATGTCCAACATTTTAAACATGGATGAAAGTGGGATATTGTGAATTTACACGAAATTCTAAGCATTTTTCATATATAAAGTATTTTGATACGATGCACGATTATTTAATTAACAACATTTTTAAAACATGCGTTTTTTCTACAATTTAACATGTCCAGGGTTAATTGTTAAAACACAGACAATGAAAAAAAAAACGCGGGCCGAAACTTGCGTTGGGGGGGCCTCACCTAGTTGGGCTTGGCCCAGGTTGGTCGGTGGAACTGCTGGGCCGCGGCGCGGGATGCGGCCCACGCGCGGGGTCAACGAGAGCGGCGGGTCGGGCGTCCTCGTTCGGCTCCCGAGCCCTCGCGACTGAGGCCATGGCAGCGGCGGCCTCGGGCTCCGGCGCTGGGGCGAGATGCGGACGACGGCGGGACGAGCGAAACCGGCCGGATCGGGCGGCGTTCCACCGGATCCGGTGATCCCCGGAGCGGAGCGACGAACGGCGACTGCCGGACTTCGGGGCCGCCATGGCATTCCTGCGGGGAGAGAGAGACGGCGGGGAGATTAGGGAGAGGGAGGAAGAAGGAGAAGAAGAGAAGGGCGCGGGGAGGTCTGACGACCGGCCGGCGGGGCTCCGGTGGCCGGCGAGGCCGGCTCCGACGAGCGGGCGGCGAGGGCACCCTCGGGCGTGGCGAGGCTGAAGTGGGAGCTGTGCTGGCTCTGCGCTGCGGGCGACGCTCGCGAGCGGCGGCGGTGGATCCGGGCCCGGCGGGCCTCAGATGGGCTCGGGCGGGCCCGCGGCGGCTGGGAGGAGGAGGCTGGCCAAGTGGCTGCGCGCGAGAGGTGGGAGGCTGCTGGCGGCGGCACGGATCCCTAGGTGTCTAGTTTTTTCCCAAAAATGGACGAGGAGATGTCCATTTATAGGTAGGGATGGGCTAGGTTAGGGATTTGGGGTGGTTCTCGACCCTCCGATCACGATCGAACGGCTCCGGACGGAGGGGGCTTAGGGTTAGGCCTAGTGGGCTGTGGAGAAGGGGTGTGGGCTGAGATGAGAGGGAGTTTGCGGCCCGTGACACGAGTTTTAGAAACTGAAACGTCCGACAATAAACTGACTATTGTGCCGCTATATATTTAACGGTTCGAGTATCAAACGGACTCCGGTTGCGACGAAATTTGGCAGGCGGTCTGCCTACACTATAACGAGACCGCACGCCAACTTTCGACCCAAACCGAAGAAAGTTTTATACACGCACTTTTAAAAACAATATTTTATCAATGCCGCGGGCGTGTGCGTGTGTGGCTGGTCTCGAACGATCGTCGACGAGATCGGAGAGAACCGGTGACTACGAACGGATGTAAGTTTTTGAAAACGAGTGACGATGCTATGCAGATGATGTGAATGATGCGATGATGGATGCGACAACCAAAAGAATTGCATGACGACAATGGAAATAAAACAGGAATCTTTTGGAGCGTCGGTCTCGGGCTGTTACAACTCTCCTCCACTTACAAGAGATCTCGACCCGAGATCTTAGAATGAGAAGGGGAAGAGGAAGAAGGAAGGAAGAGGTAAAACTTAGTTGCTTGTTTGACAAACGAGTGAAACCAACTATCCTTGAAGGTTGCAAAGAGATGAAGAATGATATTAGAAACAAGCAAGAATTCGAAAGAAATTTCGGCAGCACTTCGTTAGAAAAGAGAAGCAAACTTGATAAGATGGAAAGAACTTGAAAAGAGGCACGGCACTCTGGTTAAATGAGATAAGCAAGGGACGAACATGATCTTGATAAAACGAGATGATGATTCGAAGAGAGCAACGTCACAATGCCTCCAGAAAAGAATAGAAGCTAGATCGATGGAAAGGAGAGAACGGAGAAGGAGATGACAACTTCTACCACCATTGAATTGAAGAGCATCCTTACGAGAAGAATTGAACGAAGTTGTTGGAAAATCAACAACGAAAAGAAAAGCTTGTTATGGGCCTATGGAAAACAACTCAAAATTATGAGGTGACAACCGGCCACAAATGAAAACAATTGGTTGCTTGGGAGCAACAAGATATGCAAAACTTCTTTCACCAAGAGGATGCATTGAAACTTGGATCATTGATGAGCACCATGAAGGCAACAATACCAAGGAAATACTTTAGGTGAAATCCAATCCAAGACAGCTCCAATGAAGAAGATGATGGGTTAATTATCTCACTCTTGATAAGTTCTCTTCGAGACTCCTCATGAATCAAGAATGCTATAATACCATCTCAAAGATAAGGAAGAAAGAATTGCACTTTGAACTGCAAGATAAGAATACTTGAGGACCTCCAACAAAATCTTGAAGAACACTTGAAAATGAAAGAAATCTTGATGAACCACCATGAAGAACCTCCGGAAAGAACTCTGAAACGAAAGGATGATAGAAAGAATTGAAGGATGCAAAATGAACAAGATTGAGGTCTTGCAGAGATTCAGATGAAGCTTCACGAAGAGATACATGAGAAACTTGGAACTCCGGAAAAGAAAAGATGAAACACTTAGAACCAAGAATTTGATATCATGAACAACTCTGGAAGAAGGATTGAAATCACTTGATGAAACAAGAATAAGAATTATGTTATGCTTATCCTTCACCAAGTTAAATTGATGACAAGCACGGATTATGCATACCACTTATTCTTCTTGAAAAGATTGAGGATAGATAAGAGCACAAACTTGACGAAGTCTTGAACGAGAACACCGGTAAGAATTGCAAATGAATGAGGATACTACGAATGAATGGAGATACATGAGGATGAAGAGATCATGATCCGCCGAATAGAAAACTTGAACGAAGCACCGGAATAATTGCGATACGAACGAAGAGACAATAATTGAGAAGAATTTGAGAATAAAAGCTGAAACTGAGAATGAAGAATTCTTCTAGAATGATGGCCTTCGGAGGATCGAGAAATGAAAACAACACTCAAATGCTCCTGATAGATATTGCAGGAATTACTCATGACCGAAAAGAATTTGAGAGGATAGCAACAAGCTGAAACGATGTATCTTCGGAAGAATGGACAAAGATTTAAGAGAAACTCTCCTTCGGTCTTCAAAGCTGAGAATGATGATGAGAAACAGCACCAAGAATTACCTGAGGCACTCCGGAACAATGAGGAATAGAAGGGTTGAGCCAACGATGAAAATAATTTAGAAGCGATCTTGGAAAAGGAATATGACTGATGATTATCTTTCTTACGTCATATTTGAAAGAATTTGAGGGCATCTCTGGAAAAGATTAGAAGAGCCAGGTAAGATCCTGGGAAAAAAATCAGTGGGTTATGAGCCCACTCAAAGAGACCACCGTTGAAACGGTTGCTTAGAAAGAGAGATTGCACCGGTACAAATTAAGAACTTGATGAGGATGAGAACCTCGAAACATTTAAGAGGATTTGAACAATAACATGAATCTTCTGAGATATCTTCAACACTCCGGATAAAATAGAAAGAGGCTTGGCTAAGAATTTCCAACATGGGAAAGCATTTGGGGAATGAAAACGATATGATGAGCACCGAAAGCTTGAATTGAATCCACCGGGAAAGAAAATGAGAATGTAGAATGATGAACTTAGCACTTGAGCATCTTCACCACGAATCACCGGATACATCACGGAAGAAAAGATAGCGGAAGCATCACATGAAAAGAAGGGCACTTGGATGAGAATTTAATTATTGAAGAAAAAGGGCGGGAGGGTGGGGAAAAACAAAGAGAACACGAGATAGATGAGACGAAATCCAAAGAGAAATATGAGGATTGATCTTGCAAATATTGGGGAGGAATGAATTATCTCGATGAGAAACACACCGGTTAGGAAAGATATGAAATCACCACTTGACATCGAAGCAACTCGAATTACCATACTCCAACAAACCAAAAGATGGGGCTTGAGGATTAAGCCGGAAACAAATTCAAGACAGAGATTCCGTCCCATATTTTTGTGGTAAGGCTCGCACGGGCTCGATCGTACATTGGATTGTCATATTGAAGTGACGCTCGAATATGCTCCCTAGGCGTAGCGAACTACAAGGCTTGACGAAGCATACCGAGACTGTCCTCTGTAAGAAAGACCGTGAACAAACGAACCACTAGATGTCGAACCCCAACCTCACATCATGCATCTGTTGAAAGATAACCTAGGTAACTACTTGAATTCCCACCTAAGAACTTCCGAAGTCTTTCTTGTTTATGCGATTTGGGTTGCGGACCCAGGAACGTACCCAAGGTAATCAGCTACAACTGCACCCGCAACCTTCCACACCATAATCCAAGAAACTCCGCAAACTCGTCTACCTCAGACATTCGTAATCACAACGATACTAAACATGGCAGTACCCTGGATGCTCTCCCCAGTACTGGGTGACTCCAAACTTATCTCGCCACGAAAAGTATTGAAGCAATTTCGAACATCCTCCGTCCAGAGATACTAAGGAAACTGAACGATAACGATGTGCAAAAATCCCTCGGAGCTCTACTCCTCGGTAACAGGAGGCACCAAGACAGAATTCCTTCACATCGGCATCATATAGTTTCCAAAATACCCACGTGATCCTAAAAAAAATTTGAGCGAGAAGAGGAGTAGAATGAAAATTCCTAAGTCGAATACCTCACCAAAGTATAGAAGAGGAGTAAAAGAAACCTACTCTCCGATATAACTAGACTCAAAATAGTTTTTTCACTAGACTCGACCCGGCCAAAGTTCGATCAATCAAGGGGGCTCCTAGGTCGGTACAGGCTCTGATACCAACTTGTCACACCCAAGATGCGATCCTATCCTTATTTTGGCACGAGGGCCTCGACAGGGATAGAAGTGCATCTCGTTGTTTTTGAAGAATGGATATCATTACAAGTACATGTAAAGAAGAGATGAGTATATGGAATTGGCTTACACTCGCCACAAGCTAAATCAATATCACATCAATACAACAACATATCCAAACATCATACAGAAGAGCAGGGTCCGACTACGGACGAAAACAAACGATAAAATGACATCCATCCTTGCTATCCCAGGCTGCCGCCTGGAACCCATCCTAGATCGATGAAGAAGAAGAAGAAAACTCCAAATCAAACAAGCATCGCGCACACATCAAATCATCGCATTACCTATACCTGCAACTGTTGTTGTAGTAATCTGTGAGCCACAGGGACTCGGGAAGCTCATTTCCAATGGTATCAAGACTATTAAAGCTTAATGGGTGATGTATGGTTAGGTGGTGAGGCTGCAGCAAGCACTAAGTATTTATTTGAGTGGCTAACTTACGAGTACAAGAATAAAGGGGGATGATTGTCGAATAAACGGACGTGGTCTAGAGATGACCTCTAAGAGATCCTGAACACCTACTTACGAACAAACATAACCCCACCATGTTCTCTCCCGGATAAGGACTCACGAGCAGAGACAGTCACGGTTACGCACACGGTTGGTGTATTTTATTTGAGTTTACTTCAAGTTTGCTATGACCGGGTGTTAAACAAAGTTTCCAAGTTGCCACGTAACTGCGGGCACGGCTTTCTGAAAGATTAAACCCTGCAGGTGTGCTCCAACTCGTCCATCACAAATTAACCACACGCCGCGGGAATAACCTCGACCATGAATCTCCTGATCTTCCTAGGCAATTCCGTTGGAAAATCGCAACCTCGAGATAGCCCGAAGTATTCTCGGAATTCCTCACACAAGACGTTCGAGAAAGGTAAAACAAATCTAGCAAGGCCGGCCGGCGTGTCGACGATCCTGATAGGAGCCACGTATCTCGTTCTCGGGACACGACGGATGATCGATGGTTACCACGCCAGTCACCGAGTTGCCCCGGGTAGCGTTAATAAGCTTCTCTGGGTTGGTCCAACACTCATGAGGAGCACTGGCCCGGGTTGTTGATTAAATTATCCGCGGGTACCGGCGGGTCCCTATGCAATTTTAGTTGTTATTGGGCAAATGTAGTACCAATGTTTGGCCTTGCCAGACAAGTTTTATACTAAAACGAAAATCAAGGGGGTCCCCATAACAACCCCGACCATGTTAGGAGCGCTCAATTATGGAACATAACACCGGTACACAAGTAACTAGGGCGGCAAGAGTGGAACAAAACACCGAGCAAAAGGCCAAGCCTTCCACCCTTTACCAAGTATATATGTGCATTAAATTAAATAGCAATAATATTGTGATAGCTCAAAACATCGATGTTGGCACATGGAAACATTGCACCTGCAACTAGCAACGCTATAAGAAGGGCTGAGCAAGCAGTAACATAGCCAAACAATGTTTGCTGGGATGTGGAGGGTTAGAGGCTTTTCATGGCATTTTGGGAGGCTTAACATACAAGTGGTAGGTAGCGAGACAACGATAGAAACGAGACAACTAGCATGGCAATGATAGTAATGGTATCCAGGGAAATGATCATCTTGCCTGAGTGTGACGCCCCCGATCTCGACCGTACGCTAATCATACACACAATGCGTACGACCAAGATTAGGGACTCACTGATTGATACCACAACACAATACTAGACACAAAATTAAAGTCATACAACTTCATATTACAAGCCAGGGGCCTCGAGGGCTCGAATACAAAGCTCGACAAGCACGAGTCAGCGGAAGCAAAAAATTATCTGAGTACAAACATAAGTTAGACAAGTTTTGCCTTAAGACGGCTAGCACAAACATAAGCAGCGGATCGAAAGAGGCGAGGCCTCCTGCCTGGGAACCTCCTAACTACTCCTGAGCATCGGCGTTCTCCACGTAGTAGTAGGCTCCAGCGGTGGTGTAGTAGTTGTCTCCGGCATACTCCATCTCCTGGGCTCCATCGTCTGAACGCGACATCGTATCGAGGGGAGAAAGAGAAGGCAAAGCATCGGTGAGTACTCATCCAAAGTACTCGCAAGACTGACATCAGAACTATGCTAAGTATGCATCATTATCAAGGGAGGGGGGTTATATCTGGGCTGACTGCAGAAAGCAAGAATAGGGGAAGGCCTAGTCCTATCGAAGACTAGCATCTTCACATCTTGCAGCATTTAGAAGAGAGTAGACTGGTATCACATATATAGTCATATTATTGTAGGAATTTTATTAAGTAACCACGCCCAGAGATTCTTCCTCGACTTCCTGTGAGGAAGCAATCCCGGAGCCACATTCATTTCAAATTAAATCACAATTATAGTTATATAAGGTCAAGGCACAACTCCAAGTCGTCCTGTTACCGTGGACACGGCTATTCGAATAGATTAATCATCCCTGCAGGGGTGCACCACATATTACACAACACGCTTGAATCACCTCCGGCTGGACACACTTTCCTGGGTCATGCCCGGCCTCGGGATATCAGCACGTCGTCGCCCCACCTAGGCTCAACGAAGAGGCCAGCCCGCCGGTCTAAATCCTAAGCGCGCAGGTTCGTGGGCCCACTTGCCCTTGCACTCCTGCACGATGCGAACACTGCCGAGGTCAGTCCTAGCACCCCTTAGTAACAAGCGCGATGCCGTTGCGGACCACTCGGGCGCGTGCCGCTCCATTGCTGACGTCTGAAGAGCTTCGGCTGATACAACGACGCTGAGTGCCCATATCTTCCCCACGTGAAGGTTAGCGCATATTAAGGCCAACGACCTAACTCAGATCAAGTACCCAACCCATTAGCATTTTATTAATGAGGGGCAAGCGCGACCCATAAGGTGCGGTCCCGTCACCCCGACTCGAGGATGTGTGGCAAGGGCCTCTCCTGCCCGTCCACGCCTCATCATCATCAAACCGTGGGTACCCCTCAGGGCCGACCCATCACCAACATGTTTCTGTAACCAGGTCATAGTAACTGTGTGTATAAGACATCAAGACGGAACCTGAGGAATCACCCTCAAAGGGCCCCGCTCGATGAAACCGTCAAGGTGGACTTAGAGGAATCACCCTCGAGGTTCCCACACTTGAGGGGTTGCACGACAGAGTCATCGCTGGGAGTGGTGAAGGAGGAATCACCCTCGATAACCACGACCGACTAGCTACACTACAGAGCTAGCATCATGAGTACTTCACGAGGTGTCACCCTCGGTACTCGATAGTAGCGCAGCAGAGTCGTACAACTAAGGGGTGTGCGGTGATGTGAGGGGCCTGGCTTGTCGGTCGGTTGACAGAGTCTTCGGGTCTTCGAGTCGTCGATGAAGGAGCAGGGGCAACTGGGACTAAGGGGTCACTGGGGATTCACTGATCCACCTATACTAAGCAGTTGATATGATTGCAGGTATAGTAGCAGTTTATCAAAAACAGGCTATGCATCAGAATAGGAGCTAACTAATACAGTAGCAAAATTCTAATGCAAGAATAAGAGGGAAAGGAATAGGCGATATCGGAATGCTTAAGGGGGGGTTGCTTGCCTTGCTGCTCTGCGACAAAGGGCTGATCGTCAATCGCGTAGTCGTACTCGGCAGCAGCATCAGTCTCGGAGGCTACCGGAGAGAAGAGGGGGAAGAAACAATAAATACAAGCAAACAGATGCAACACGATGCATGACATGGCAATACGCAGTGCTAGGGGTAGTCTAACGCAATACTACACGTATCAGACGGAACGGGAGAATATCTGACGATATTTCCCGGGTCTTTGGATTTATCGGACAGACGATTCGGAGGGGAAAAGTTCCATGTTTGCTATGCTAGGAGCATGTGACAGACGAACGGATAGCGTATTCGGATTTGTGGAATTTTTCTGATCAACTTTCATGTATAAAACTTTTTGATCTGAGCTGCGGTTTAAAAGATATGATTTTCCAAAGTTTTTTTTTAAACAATTTCTGAAATTTATTCTATTTATTTAAATCAACATTATCCAGAATAGTGAATGATGATGTCAGCATGACACAGGTGTGATGTCATCAGTCAACAGAGCAGCTGACCAGGTCAAACCTGACCTGTGGGTCCAGTGGGACCCACATGTCAGCCTCTGTTAGTTTTAAACAGAGTTATTTTAGGTTAATTAACTAATTAGAGCAGTGGGCCCAGTTAGTCAGTGACTAATTAGTGTTCTAATTAACTTAATTAATTAATTAACAGATTTAATTATTTATAAAATTCATTTTAACAGGCGGGACTCACATGTCATAGACAGCGGCCGCCCAGTCAGCACAGTTGACTGGGTCAACCCAGTCAACTAGGGCCAGGCGGCCCACTGGCAGTGACCCAGGGGCGGGCCCCGGGTGCGCCACGTCGGCGGACGGCGCCGGAGTGACGCCGGCGAGGCAAAATGCGGCGGCGTGGCCTCGGGTGTCGCCGGAAAATGCCTACAGGGCACGGGGAAGAGCGCGGCTAGGCTCTCAGGAACGGCCACTCCGCGTCGCGTCGAATGGCGGTGGTGGCATGGCCGGAGACGGACGGAGTCGAGCGCTACGACGGCGACGGCGGCGAGCTTCTCGGGTGGGCTATGGCTACGGCGACACGGTGCGCTAGTGGGCAAACTAAAAGGCCAGGCGAGGCATACGCGATGCGGCAATGCTAACGCACGCGGGCCCGTGACCATTTGGTCACCGGAGGCTCGCTGGTGACGAGCTCCGCGGTGATGCGTTCGGGCGCGAGGGAGGCAACGGCTACGGCCATGAGAAGAGAACGGAGAGGGGAGGAGAAGATGCAGCAGCTCACAGTGGCCCTGCAGGTGTGCGAGAGTGTGCTCGGGGTAGGTCGATGGCGGCGAATCGACGGCGGCGATGCAGGCGGCCGAAGGTGGAAGACGACGGTGTTCCTGGCGATGGAGGGGTCCTCGGCTTTGGCTCGTTGGCGCAGGCGACATAGTCGAGGACGGGGAAAACGTCGGTCACGGCGGGGAGGCAAGGCGGTGGCGGTGGCCGCGCGTTCTACGGCGGCGAGGCCATGGTGGCGCTCGGGAGGGGAAGACAGAGAGGGAGAACGGTGGGGGAGTGAGCGAGGGAGAGCCAGGGGGCGCGCAGGGCCTCGCCCTTATCCTCCACGCGGGCGCGGGCGCGCTCTGTCGAGCTGAGGAGAGGGGGGGCAGGGGGGCGAGCGCGTGCGCGCGCGGGCGAGCGCTGCGGCGTCGACAGCGAGGGGGGGGGAGTGAGCAGGAGGTGGGAGAGGACGTGGCCGGGCCGGGCCGGGCACTGTGAACTTAGGTCCAGTGCCCTGGGCCATTTCCTTTTCTTTCGTTTCTCTTCTGTTTTCTTTTCCCTTTTAGTCTCTGTCTATTCTTTTCCTATTTTATTTCCTCTTTATTTGAGTTCTGTAAAATACCTTTGTAGCTCCTAAATTAGTGTTACCAAATATGCTTCTGCCACAAAAAGTTTTACTCTTAATTAAAACAGTTTGACATTTTAAATAATTACTAAAGTGATCTAATAATTGGTTTGGCTACTGTTTTTGGATGATAGAGTCATCTAGTTATCTTTAGTGATGTTGTTTTCCTTAGCACAATTAGTTATGAATTATTTTCTATTTAATGAACATTTTAGTTTCCAAATTTGAACAACTTTTATTTTCACTTTAATTTGAATTTCAATTTGAATTGGAATTTGAAAGGAGAAATAATGCAAATGATGATCAAGCATAGTTAACCATGATGACTTGGCATTATCATGTGAGATTACTGTGGCCTAACACTGGGGGTGTTACAACTCTCCTCGTCTAACAAGAATTCTCGTCCCGAGAATTTAGAGGTAAAGTAAGGGGCATAAAGTTTGGTCATGAAATTCTAACGAGTCTTCTTGTTCTTGTTGCTCTCATCGAAGAGGTTGATCCCCTTATGTTGAAGTATTCAATTCTCTGTTCCAGGTCATGCTGATGTAATCGTCATCCTTTCTTCAGGATCTTCATCGTCCTACGAATGCGATTAGCGGGAGAAACTCTGGTAGAACGTATCTCCACCAAGTTGGGCACGTGACAGTGAACTCAAGGAAGAAGACATGAATTATTTCTCGAGTTGTTACTCAGGGAATTTATTGAGAGCAATATGCGATGGTTCAAAAGTTTCAAACGGGTAGGCAATCATTCGATGCCTGATCAGAAGGTGAAAAGGGGTTCAGAGCAACGAAATAAATATTGCGTCTGACACAAGAATAGATCATCCCTTAGGCGGTGGCTCGGGAATTACATACAAAGCCAAGTGCAAAAGATATCTTGGAATCAAAGTGGTACAGGAGAGTCATGTTTCGATCCTGTGGCACTATGGGTTATGGGCCCATCATGTGGATTAAGAGTAGGAAGAGCGGTGACATCTTGCACGGTCATGCTAGCAAGACATGTCAGAGGATAGTCTGTCAACTATGTCGGCAACAACATCGGTACCATGGGCGAGGGACGAAGAGAACCATCTTCCTGCTCGTCGAAACGAGGCGGACCAATAGGCAAAGTTCTCGTCCACCGGCGGTTACCGAAATGTTAACAACAATAGTAACAGGGTCTTACTGACAGAGTTGTACACCGAGGTGTTTACCTAAGCAGGGAATTATCACTGCTCAGATCAAATAAATCTCAAGAAAAGGTTAAACAGACCAATGGAAAGGAAAATGTGTTCACCACATTAAATAGACCAATGGAAAGGAAATGTGTTTATCACATTAAACAGACCAATGGAAAGGAAAATGTGGTTATACTCAAGTTTTAGGAGTATATCTTTCCCAAGAAAAAAAAACAGAGCATGATATACATGATAGAATTAGCAAGTGGATAACCATTTAGGTAAGAGGGGCGAGGAAAAATCCCTGACATGCCCATACAATGGGGTTTGAATAATTGATCAAGAAACAATCAGCATTGAGCTTATATTATTCCTTTCGATGATCGATATACCACATCCATGCTTCGGGATAGCAATGATATGGTGTTTCGAGTAAAAGATGGAGTTTGGATACACAAGGGGTCCAGTAGGAACAACTTATAAAATAAGTCTTACAACTTCCCCATGGAGGAATGGCAATCCTTGCCGAACAAAGCATTATAACAATAGGTCATCCGGCCAGGTGTGCTTGCTACAACATCACCTTTCCGAGTAATAAAGACCAAAGTTATAATTCTTGATAATGTTCCAACCATCATATCTATCCGAGATTCAGATATGGTTGGTGTCAGGATACTTCAGACAAAGAAGGCCTGAGGAGAAAAGGATGCAACACAGACCTACGAGATGGTGTTGCAAGAATCTCGGAATGAACGACAGAAGCAAGACTTGAATCATTAGCCAGATAACAAGACATCTGAACACAAGGTCAAGACATTCGTGCCCACATGGAAGTTTCTAGAATGGAGGGCAATCAAGTTCTAATTGGGGACCATCATAGAGGATATCAATGTTCCATGTGTAAGTCTGGACTAGGACAAATCAAATCAATCAGTGGCCTGGCGTGCTAGGAAATACATATGGAGTGAAGGTAGCAAATCTATCAAACCATAGAATACTTCGCACATGCCTGAATGAATTGGAACGATTCCAAAGGAAGCGAGACAAAATTTTCCCATAAGCACGGTGGCAAAAATGCACGTGAACTTATATAAAAAAACACTTCTTTTATCAAACATATTCTTCATGATCTAGGCACAAAGATAATGTTTTCAAGGTTTCCAACACTAGCTTAAATGTTCGTCAAGAACCACGAAGGAGATGAGGATGTGGCTGATGGGCTCAGCAATAGTTCGTTGAGATTTCCACAAAGATGGATTTCCACGATTGAGTGAACAAGGTGATGGCATTGGTCAAACAAGATGATATATTGACGTATGCCCGAGGGAAACACCCACAATTAGACATTAATCGAAAGGTGCACCCAAAATCTGGACTAAGCAGCACGACCAATGTTAGAATGTTGATTCAACAAACAACACACTAATAATGGAATTATTGTTCATTAACTCCAAGGTAATAGAGTTGCTATGTCACAGGTGTCGGATTTACACATCACAATCCCTTTGTCGGTATTCCGGTTAGAAGCAACACGGGGACCAAGAAATGAAGGTGATGGTACGGAGTATCACTATATCAAGAATTCTTAAGACATGTGAAATTCTCACGACATCCTCGACAGAAGATGGTAATAATCCATGACAGAACATAACACCAGATGGCTAACAAGGAACTTAAGGTTCAACCAAAACAAGACCAAGTCGATGTTTGGAAGGAAGACAAGGATGTTGTCGATGATAACACAAATCATCGAGGGGCAAGGATGATATTTCTCATCATGGATTCAACTAATATCCTGGAAGAGCTCAGAATGTTGATGAGGGTCACGACACGTTTGTCGCGAAGTCTCATGAAGATGTAATCGATCAGCGACGACATCAAGCAAAGAAATGATGAAGCGAAGGGTGGTCGGAACCACAGTTTAGAGTGCTAGCTCAGAGTCGAAATTGCCTTCAAGACAACCAACATGACGTTGCCAACTCGATGTAAGCTTAGAGCACTGTTGGAATTGTGTTCCGGGGATGAAGGATATAAATAGCATGGTCAAGCCTTAGCATGACGATGATGATGTAGCCAAACAGCTTGGAAAGACATGATCGAGCACAAACTCACAAGCAAAGAAGATTACTAAGAGTTGTTGAATCGCAATGCGGACTCGATTCAATTATCCTTGAGTGTCCAACAACTCAGAACACGAGGAAGCTGTAATCAGTGAAGGAAAACATAGCTGATGAGGAGCTTATAAGAAGCTATAAAGCTCCGTGATATTCATCAAGATACAAAGGATAATACCCGGAGGTAGATCAGAATAGAGGTTAGACTAGTGTATTGATCTGTGGAAGACAAGCACTTTAACCTGTCTGAGAATGAAATCAAAGTAGTACAACCTGGTCGGAACCACGATTGCAAAGGACAAGATCGAAGATACAATATCAAATCATACAAAGAATGATAATATGAAAGGAGAAGCTTGTATGATAAGATCAACATCGTTTCCATGGGCATGAACCCAAGGTTCAAGGTCGACCCCCACTTCACCAATGCCTCACCTTCCATTTACACATCGCCTTTGGTGAAATTATAGTTTTGAAAGATTATCTGGCAAAACACCAGAAAAGTATGATTCGTGAAAACTGTCGGGCTCACACGAATTAAGGAAGGCATAGGTTCAACCCATCGGGGCATCTTCGGAACATATACCACAAGCTTCAAGAGTAATTAACACATGCTTGACAAAAGAGCATGGCTGACAAAAGCATAGGATACAACTTATCAGAGGGAGGATACACAGCTTACCAATGGCATCATGTATCAGGGGAAGAACATCACAAGAATTTTGAATGTGAAGGATGCCATCGGGTAATAACCCAACAATGGTTTTGGCGTCCCTCAAAGGAATCTGATGTGAGTATCGGAACCCAATCAGTGGAAGGAAGAATGCAAGGCATCAGATCATAGAATATCCAATTAATTTGATGCTTAAATAACCAAAGGAATTGAGACTTCCCAATTGTGTATCAGAATCAGATGTTCCGATCAAATACAAGTAAGATGAAAAGGACTTAGATGGGCAATCAATCAAGGTTGATTTGTCGGGAACCCACTCATGTTTAGAAAGACGTCTGAGCCGGACGGATAATATATGATAACAACTGATGACTGCGTGCATTCACACACAGGTTGAATCAATAAAATCAAATGAAAACCACAAAGGATTTACTTAAAATTGCTAGACACATGGAATTAACCATAATGCAAGCAGGTGAGAAAGGTCAAGAGCAAAAGGCTACAGAGGATTACGGAAGATCGAATAGCGTTTCAAAGAGCTTTGTGAAACACATGATCAACCGAGGAAGAACGAATCTCCGGTAAGATAATTCGATGTACCTTGTAATAACAAAAGCAACAGGATATGAAAGTATGAGCAACAATTGCATGTAGTCATCCATAGGGGTTGACGGCGGAAGGGAATCGCAAAAGCGATGAGCACAAGTTCTCGGGAGAACATCGGAGAGTATCTTCGAAGTCTTCTGATGAATCGAGCCATCGCCTGAAATGAGGAGCTCTCCGGGAGGAGTAGTTACGAGAACCTAGAGTTAGAGTTAATAAATTCTTTAACCCGAAAGAGAAGAGAGATCAGAACCCAGAGTATAGACGAGGAATAAAAGATCCTAATACCACCCGATTGAGATGTGGGCCCGTAAGCCACACAACGATGTTAGTAAAAGTTTTTCAATGACTAGACTCAACTTCGGCCAAGGAGTTGGAAAGAGGGCTACCTACAGGCAGTCGGCTCTGATACCAACTTGTGACGCCCCCTATCTCGGTCGTACGCTAATCATACACACAATGCGTACGACCAAGATTAGGGACTCACTGATTGATACCACAACACAACACTAGACACAAAATTAAAGTCATACAGCTTCATATTACAAGCCAGGGGCCTCGAGGGCTCGAATACAAAGCTCGACAAGCACGAGTCAGCGGAAGCAAAAAAATATCTGAGTACAGACATAAGTTAGACAAGTTTTGCCTTAAGAAGGCTAGCACAAACATAAGCAGCGGATCGAAAGAGAAGAGGCCTCCTGCCTGGGAACCTCCTAACTACTCCTGAGCGTCGGCGTTCTCCACGTAGTAGTAGGCTCCAGCGGTGGTGTAGTAGTTGTCTCCGGCGTACTCCATCTCCTGGGCTCCATCGTCTGAACGCGACATCGTATCGAGGGGAGAAAGAGAAGGCAAAGCATCGGTGAGTACTCATCCAAAGTACTCGCAAGACTAACATCAGAACAATGCTAAGTATGCATCATTATCAAGGGAGGGGGGTTATATCTGGGCTGACTGCAGAAAGCAAGAATAGGGGAAGGCCTAGTCCTATCGAAGACTAGCATCTTCACATCTTGCAGCATTTAGAAGAGAGTAGACTGGTATCACATATATAGTCATATTATTGTAGCAATTTTATTAAGTAACCACGCCCAGAGATTCTTCCTCGACTCCCTGCGAGGAAGCAATCCCGGAGCCACATTCATTTCAAATTAAATCATAATTATAGTTATATAGGGTCATGGCACAACTCCAAGTCGTCCTGTTACCATGGACACGGCTATTCGAATAGATTAATCATCCCTGCAGGGGTGCACCACATATTACCCAACACGCCTGAATCACCTCCGGCCGGACACACTTTCCTGGGTCATGCCCAGCCTCGGGATATTAGCACGTCGTCGCCCCACCTAGGCTCAACGAAGAGGCCAGCCCGCCGGTCTAAATCCTAAGCGCGCAGGTTCGTGGGCCCACTTGCCCTTGCACTCCTGCACGATGCGAACACGGCCGAGGTCAGTCCTAGCACCCCTTAGTAACAAGCGCGATGCCATTGCGGACCACTTGGGCGCGCGCCGCTCCATTGCTGACGTCCGAAAAGCTTCGGCTGATACAACGACGCTGAGTGCCCATATCTTCCCCACGTGAAGGTTAGCGCGTATTAAAGCCAACGACCTAACTCAGATCAAGTACCCAACCCATTAGCATTTTATTACCGAGGGGCAAGCGCGACCCATAAGGTGCGGTCCCGTCACCCCAACTCGAGGATGTGTGGCAAGGGCCTCTCCTGCCCGTCCACGCCTCATCATCATCAAACCGTGGGTACCCCTCAGGGCCGACCCATCACCAACCTGTTTCTGTAACCAGGTCATAGTAATTGTGTGTATAAGACATCAAGACGGAACCTGAGGAATCACCCTCAAAGGGCCCCGCTCGATGAAACCGTCAAGGTGGACTTAGAGGAATCACCCTCGAGGGTCCCACACTTGAGGGGTTGCACGACAGAGTCATCGCCGGGAGTGGTGAAGGAGGAATCACCCTCGATAACCACGACCGACTAGCTGCACTACAGAGCTAGCATCATGAGTACTTCACGAGGTGTCACCCTCGGTACTCGATAGTAGCGCTGCAGAGTCGTACAACTAAGGGGTGTGCGGTGATGTGAGGGGCCTGGCTTGTCGGTCGGTTGACAGAGTCTTCGAGTCTTCGAGTCGTCGAGTCGTCGATGAAGGAGCAGGGGCAACTGGGACTAAGGGGTCACTGGGGATTCACTGATCCACCTATACAAACCAGTTGATATGATTGCAGGTATAGTAGCAGTTTATCAAAAACAGGCTATGCATCAGAATAGGAGCTAACTAATACAGTAGCAAAATTCTAATGCAAGAATAAGAGGGAAAGGAATAGGCGATATCGGAATGCTCAAGGGGGGGTTGCTTGCCTTGCTGCTCTGCGGCAAAGGGCTGATCGTCTGTCGCGTAGTCGTACTCGGTAGCAGCGTCAGTCTCGGAGGCTACCGGAGAGAAGAGGGGGAAGAAATAATAAATACAAGCAAACAGATGCAACACGATGCATGACATGGCAATACGCAGTGCTAGGGGTAGTCTAACGCAATACTACACGTATCAGACGGAACGGGAGAATATCTGACGATATTTCCCATGTCTTTGGATTTATCGGACAGACGATTCGGAGGGGAAAAGTTCCATGTTTGCTATGCTAGGAGCATGTGACAGACGAACGGATAGCGTATTCGGATTCGTGGAGTTTTTCTGGTCAACTTTCATGTATAAAACTTTTTGATCTGAGCTACGGTTTAAAAGATATGATTTTCCAAAGTTTTTTTTAAACAATTTCTGAAATTTATTCTATTTATTTAAATCAACATTATCCAGAATAGTGAATGATGATGTCAGCATGACACAGGTGTGATGTCATCAGTCAACAGAGCAGCTGACCAGGTCAAACCTGACCTGTGGGTCCAGTGGGACCCACATGTCAGCCTCTGTTAGTTTTAAACAGAGTTATTTTAGGTTAATTAAATAATTAGAGCAGTGGGCCCAGTTAGTCAATGACTAATTAGTGTTCTAATTAACTTAATTAATTAATTAACAGATTTAGTTATTTATAAAATTCATTTTAACAGGCGGGACTCACATGTCATAGACAGGGGCCGCCCAGTCAGCATAGTTGACTGGGTCAACCCAGTCAACTGGGGCCAGGGGCCCCACTGGCAGTGACCCAGGGGCGGGCCAAGGGTATCAAGACTATTAAAGCTTAATGGGTGAGGTATGGTTAAGTGGTGAGGCTGCAGCAAGCGACTAAGCATGTATTTGAGTGGCTAACTTACGAGTACAAGAATAAAGGGGGATGATTGTCGCATAATCGGTCATGAACTAGTAATGATCTCTAAGAGATCCTGAACACCTACTTACGAACAAACATAACCCCACCGTGTTCTCTCTCGGTTCAGAAATCACGAGAAGAGACAGTCACGGTTATGCACACGGTTGGTGTATTTTATTTGAGTTTACTTCAAGTTTAGTATGACCGGGTGTTAAATAAAGTTTTCAAGTTGCCACTTAACCGCTGGCATGGCTTTCCGAAAGATTTAACCCTGCAGGGGTGCTCCAACTCATCCATCACAAACTAACCACACGCAGCGGGAATAACCTCGACCACGAATCTCGTGATCTTCCTAGGCAATTCCATTGGAAAACCTCAACCTCGAGATAGCCCAAAGTTTTGGAATTCCTCGCACAAGACGTTCGAGAAAGGTAAAACAAATCCAGCAAGGCCGCCCGACCTGCCGAGAAACTCGATAGGAGCCGCGTATCTCGTTCTCAGGGCACAACCGGATGGGACTAGCTACGAGTAAAACCAATCCCCGAGTTTCCTCGAGGCGGCCCCGCAGGCAACCCGTTTGGGACCAACACCATCAGCACTGGTCCCCCCTGTATTATGTTGATTAATCCGCGGATAGCGCTAACTCCCTATGCATTACTAACGGTGTTCCGTATTATTATGTTGAGCAAATGTAGTACCAATGTTGGGCCTTGCCAAACAAGTTTTATCCTAAAACGAAAATCAAGGGGGTCCCCATAACAACCCCGAGCATGTTAGGAGCGCTCAATTATGGAACATAACACCGGTACACAAGTAACTAGGACGGCAAAAGTGGAACAAAACACCGAGCAAAAGGCCAAGCCTTCCACCCTTTACCAAGTATATATGTGCATTAAATTAAATAGCAATAATATTGTGATAGCTGGAAACAATGCTCCTACAACTAGCCACACTATAAGAAGGGCTAAGCAAGCGGTAACATAGCCAAACAATGTTTTGCTGGGATGTGGAGGGGTTAGAGCTTTTCATGGCAATTTGGGAGGCTTGACATACAAGTGGTAGGTAGCGAGACAAGCGACAGAAATGAGACATCTAGCATGGCAATGATAGTAATGGTATCCAGGGAAATGATCATCTTGCCTGAGATCCCGCTTGGAAGAAGAACAAGTCCATGAAGAAGACGAGCCAACGTAGTCGAACGAATCCTCACACTCCGAACGCTTTCGGAACTCTATCGAGAAGAAGCAATCCGAAAATAACAATCAACACATGAACAACACCACAACATATGCATGGCATGATGCACTTCAAATATGATGCATGTTATGCATGACATGGCAAGCACAACAATCAACTTCTACATATTAAGGGAAGCTCAATATGCAACGAGTTGCATATTGACGAAACTCCATGTCTGAATATTTAGTTCACTCTCGTTTAGGTACACGACAATATTAAATGTCTTTAAACATGGCAAGAGGTGAAGCATAAGTAAACTATACACTCTAGGCAAGTTTAAATGAGGCCGGAAACAACATATAGCATTTCCGAAACGACCCCATATGTTAATTTCAAAATAGGTCCAGATCTGAAATAAACATTTTTTATATTTATTAAACAGGAAAATAAAGTATACCATGCAATTCTACACGTCATTCAAGTCGATTTACATATATGGAACATCTCAAACGGAGCTACGGTCTAAAAGATATGACCTTCACAAGATAATATGACATGAATGCAAAATGCATTAAAATGACAACCACAACATTTCAAATCATGAATGCAGCAAGATATTATGATACTACATGAAAATCTAAGCAAGTTACATATGCAACATGTTCAAAACGGAGCTACGGTTGAACAAGTACAACCAACAGAAGTTTTAGTTGAAATCTGCCCAGAACAGCAAGATAGCATTTTGCACACATGAAAACAACGAGCTACAAGATTCTAAAATGCACAAACTAAGCATGGGGCAGTAGCATATAACACACACTTCATTTCATCTTCACATATCATACTCAAAAGAGTCATAGATCACATGGTAGGAAGCTCACAACATGGCAACAAAATATAGCAGATTAGGAAAATAACAGTGTTTAGCATAGCAGATTTTCACGGAGGCATATTGGCAGCAGTAAAACTATATGCTACAGGGCATATTATGGCATGAAAATTAACAGCATGGTAGTAGACATGATGCACTACAAATCATTCCATGGAGGCAATGTCTAATTATGCATAGAATCATAGCTAGCATCATCACAACATGGCATTATGAAGAAAACAGATTCTCGGACTTAGTGAAAATTAGAGTAGACATGTGCAGCAGTTTTTAACAGATTGACATATTGGGCAATATAGTTAATTATGATGCTAAACCTATTCATGCACACTATTGGCACAACATGATAGGCAATAACATGCTTAACAAAATACTCCTTTGGAGCAACCACAAAGGACCCCTAGAACACTAGCAAATCACATGGCAACATGGCAACAAAATAATAGTTTTTCAGACTTAGAAATATTTTGGACCCTCAAAACAGTAGTATTTCATAGCATGTTGGCAACAAGAAAATAACACCTAAACATGCATTTCTATAGCAACCAAAAATACCAGGGGCTAGTGCACATGTCCAAGGGCATATCTCATGTTTGCAACTATTTCAAAATATGCATGGATTAATTCACACAAAATAAACAAAAGGGCACCATAGCAAAATGACATGCACACAAAAATGCTCAAATGACAAAACTAATTGCGCAGATAAATTCTATGGATTTTTCTACCCCAAAATCATATCTAATATGCATAGGTTCGTGTAGGAAATATGTCACAATTAATTAGGCAAGTTTATGGCATAAACCTATTAGCATAGTTATGTATGCAAAAAAAATGCAACCAACACATGAAATATTTTTTGCATGCATGAAAAAGACCTATAAAAATGCTACACATTTACATACACAAGTTTTGTAACCGATGCACCATTTAATAAATATGTGCAATACAAAACATGGCTTTTACGCGATATAAATAAAACTTCATGTTAAACAATTTTACCATGGATGAAAGTGGGACATTGCAATCCTACGCGAAATGCTACACTTTCTACAAATACAAAGCATGTTGATATGATGCACGGTTTATTATATATTAGGTTTTTTTTAAGATGCATTTCCTGTAATTATTAAATGTCCTGAGAAAAATTGACAAAACGCAGATCTGAGAAAAACGTTAACGGGCCAAATAGGGTATGCGCAAGTTAGCTATAAGGCAGACAGGGGCGCTGCATAGCGGTGCAGGGGCGGCTGGGCTTGCTCACCTAGCGGGCCGAGCCGATGTCGGTGGCGGGCGAGCTGGGCCTTGGCGGAGGCCGCTGGCCCATGCGGGCTGGCGACCGACGCGCTGGGGCGCTCGTCGTCCACCTCCTCACTCCCGTGCCCGAGCGGGAGGCAGGGCGGCGGCTACCGCGACGCCCACCGGCGGCAGGTCGGCGCGAAGGCGCAGACGCAGGCAGCGGCGGGGACGGGCTGCGGGGCGACGGATCCGGCGAGGGAGCGGCTGGATCTGACCTGCGGTGAGCTCCTTCGAGACCGGAGATCCATGGCGAGGGACCTGTGGGAGAGAGAGACTCCGAGAGGTGAGAGAGAAAGAAATGGAGGGAGGAGGAAGAGAGAGGAGCGAGCGGCGCTGCGAGGGGAGACCCGGTGGTCGCCGGCGTCGACCGGAGCAACGGCGAGGTCGCCGGAGGGTTGGCACCGGGCGGCGCGAGCTCTGGATCGGGAGCACCTTCCCGATCTAGAGCTTCAGGACGGGGCGCAGGTCGCGGGCTGCGCGGCGGGCCTGTCCGGGCCCGGGCGGGCTAGATCCGGGCCTCGCGCAGGCTGCTGCGGAGGGAGTTGGCTAGGGGAGGACGTGGCAGCGCGGGGTTGGGTGCTGGGCGGCTCGGGGTGGCGGCTAACGAAGCGGGGCGGCACCAAGTGGCGGTGGAGGTGCGGTCCGGCGCGGATTTCGATGCTGGAGGTGGGAGAAGGTCAAAATAGGCAGGGGAGACCTATTTATAGCATGGGATTAGGGTTAGAGGGATTAGAGGCCGTTTCGGACCCTCTGATCGCAATCGGACGGCCCCGACCGCAGGGTTAGACTAGGTGGGTTGTGTAGAGTGACCATGGGCTGAGATGAGAGAGGAGTGAGAGGCCCGTGACATGAGTTTTAAAACCGAAAAGCATCTGATAATTAAACCGATAATGGCGCTGCTACGGTCGACCGTTCGGGTAACAAACGACCTCCGATTGCGACAAAATTTGGCAGGAGGTCTACCTACACTATAATAAGACCGCACGCCAAGTTTCGACCCAATCCGAGAATATTTTTCACGCGCCTTTTAAAACATTTTTTTAAAACGATGCCGTGGGTGTGTGCGGGTGTGGTTGGTCTCGAAACGGTCAACAACAAGAACGGAGAGAACCGGCAGCTACGAACGGATGCAAGTTTTCGAAAACGAGTGACGATGCAATGCCAATGATGCGAATGATGTGATGATGAATGCGACAACCAAACGAATCACACGACGAGAATGGAAATAAAAGGGGAATCTTCTGGAGCGTCGGTCTCGGGCTGTTACAACTCTCCTTCACTTACAAGAGATCTCGACCCGAGATCTTAGAATGAGAAGGGGAAGAGGAAGAAGAAAGGAAGAGGTAAAACTTAGTTGCTTCTTTGACAAACGAGTGAAACCATAGAAACATGAAGGTTGAAATTTCGGCAGCACTTCGGTAGGAAAGAGAGGCAAAATTGATAATATGGAAGGAACTTGAAAAGATGACGCAACACTCCGGTTAAATGGATAAGCAAGAAAGCACTTGATCTTGATAAAACAAGATAATGGATGAAAGAGAGCAACAATACAATGCCTCCGAAACAAAAGAATAGAAGCTAGAACTTTGGAGAGAAGGGAACGAAGAAGAAAAAGACAACTTCTACGACCATTGAATTTGAAAAGCATAGGTTGAACAGATTTGTTGAAAAACCAACAACGAAAAGAAAAGGCTGTTATGGGCTTATGGAAAAGAACTCAAAATTATGAGGTGACAACCGGCCACAAACGAAAACAATTGGTTGCTTGGGAGCAACAGATTTGCAAAACTTCTTTCACCAAGAGGATACATTGAAAACTTGGATCATTGATGAGCACCATGATGGCAACAATCCTAAGGAAATGCTTTAGGTGAAATCCAATCCAAGATAGCTCCAATGAGGTAGATGATGGATTTACATATCTCAATCTTGTCAACTACTCTTCGAGACTCCTCATGAATCAAGAATGCTATAACACCATCTCAAAAGATAAGAGAGAATGAATTGCACTTTGAAATGCAAGATAATAATACTTGAGCTCCACCAACAAGAATCTTGACGAATATTTCAAGAAAGAATTACATCCTTGAAGAACCACCGTGAGGACCTCCGTATACGAAACAACGATCAAAAGAAATGAAGGTTGAAAAGGATAGATTATGACGTTGCAAAGATTTAGATGAAGCTTCGCGATGAGATACTTGAGAAAACTTGGAACTCCGAAAGAGAAAAGTCGAGCAACTTAGAATCAAGAATTGATATCATGAACAACTCTGGAACAAGGATTGAAACACCTTGATAAAACAAGAATAAGAATTATGTTATGCTTATCTTTCATCAAGTTAAATTGATGACAAGCAACGGATTATGCATACTACTTATTCTTCTTGAAAAGATTGAGGCCAGAAAAGAGCACAAACTTGAAGAAGTCTTGAACGAACCACCGACGAGAATGGAAACGAATGGGAATACATGAGAATGAAGAGATCAAGATTTTCCTAATAGAAACTTGAACAAGGCACCGGAATAACTAAGATACGCATGAAGAGACAACAATTGAGAAGAATTGGAGAACGAAAGCTAAAAGCTGAGAACGAAGAAATCTTCTGAAATGATGGCCTTCGGAGGATCGAGAAATGACAATAACTCTGAAATGCTCCGGATAGATATGGAAAGAATTACTCATGACCGAAAACAATTTGAGAGGATAGCACGAAGCTGAGATGACAAATCTTCGAAAGAACGGAGAAAGATTTAAGAGAAACTCTTCTTGGTCTTCAAGGCAAAGAATGATGGCGAGAAACACCACCAAGAATTATTGAGACACTCCAGGATAATGAATAAAGAAAGGTTGAGCCAACGATGAAAATGATTTAGAAGCGATCTTCGGGAAGGAATATGACTGATGAAATTCATTCTTACGTCATATTAAAAGAATTTGAGGACATCTCCGGAAAAGATTAGAAGAGCCAGGTAAGATCCTGGGGAAAAACCTGTGGGATATGGGCCCACTCAAAGAGATCACCGTTGAAGCAAATGCTTAGGAAGAGAGATTGCACCGGTACAAATTGAAAACTTGATGAGGTGAGAACCTCGAAACACTTAAGAGGGTTTGAATGATAACACGAATCTTCTGAGATATCTTCAGCACTCCAGATAAAATAGAGAGATGAATAAGCAAGAGAGGCTTGGATAAGAATTCCAACATGGGAACTTATTTAGAGAATGAAAATAATATGATGAGCACCGAAGGCTTGAACTAAATCCACCGGGAAAGAAAAACAAAACAATAACGAAGAATGATGAACTTTGAATCACTTGAGCATCTCCACAATGAATCACTGGATACAATACGAAAGAAATGATAGCGGAAGCATCAATGAAGAGAAAGGCACTTGGATGAGAGTTTAATTGTTGAAGCAAAAGGGCGGGAGGGTGGGGAAAAACAAAGAAAACTTAGGACTTATGAAAGGAACTCCGGAAAAGAAATATGAGGATTGATCTTGCAAATATTGGAGAGGGTTGAATTAGCTTGATGAGAAACACACCGGTTAGGAAAGATATGAATTCACCACTTGACATCGAAGCAACTCGAATTGCCGTACTCCAAAACAACACAAAGGATGAGGCTTGAGAATTAAGCCAGAAACAAATACATAACCGACCATGCATTCGTTGGAAGGATAATCCTAGGTAACTACTTGAATTCCCACCTAAGAATTTCCGAAGTCTTTCTTGTTTATGCGATTCGGGTTGCGGACCCAGGAACGTACCCAAGGTAATCAGCTACAACTGCACCCGCAACCTTCCACACCATAAACCAAGAAACTCCGCAAACTCGTCTACCTCAGACATTCATAATCACAACGATACTGAACATGGCAGTACCCTGGATGCTCTCCCCAGTACTGGGTGACTCCAAACTTATCTCGCCACGAAAAGTATTGAAGCAATTTCGAACATCCTCCGTCCTGAGATACTAAGGAAACTGAATGATAACGATGTGTCAAGAATCCCCTGGACCTCAACTCCCCGGAAGAAATCAAGTCAGACAGGAGGCACCAAGACAGAACTCCGTCACATCGGCATCCTATAGTTTCCAAAATACCCGCGTGATCCTAAAAAAAATTGAGCAAGAAGAGGAGTAGAATTAAATTCCTAAGTCGTAATTCCTCACCAGAGCATAGAAGAGGAGTAAAAAGAATCCTACTCTCCGATATAACTAGACTCAAAAGAGTTTTTCACTAGACTCGACTCGGCCAAAGTTCGATCAATCAAGGGGGCTCCTAGGTCGGTACAGACCCTGATACCAACTTGTCACGCCGAAGATGCGATCCTATCCTGATTTTCGCACGAGGGCCTCGACATGGATAGAAGCGCATCTCGTCGTTTCGCAAGAATGGATATCATTATGAGTACATGTAAAGAAGAGATGAGTATATGGAATTGGCTTACACTCGCCACAAGCTACATCAATATCACATCAATAGAACAACAAATACAAACATCATACAGAAGAGCAGGGTCCGACTACGGACGAAATCAAACAATAAAATGACATCCATCCTTGCTATCCCAGGCTGCCGCCTGGAACCCATCCTAGATCGATGAAGAAGAAGAAGAAGAAGAACTCCAAATCAAACAAGCATCGCGCTCACGTCAAATCATCGCATTACCTGTACCTGCAACTATTGTTGTAGTAATCTGTGAGCCATGGGGACTCAGCAATCTCATTTCCAAGGGTATCAAGACTATTAAAGCTTAATGGGTGAGGTATGGTTAAGTGGTGAGGCTGCAGCAAGCGACTAAGCATGTATTTGAGTGGCTAACTTATGAGAACAAGAATAAAGGGGGATGATTGTCGCATAATCGGTCGTGAACTAGTAATGATCTCTAAGAGATCCTGAACACCTACTTACGAACAAACATAACCCCACCGTGTTCTCTCTCGGACAGAAATCACGAGAAGAGACAGTCAGGTTACGCACACGGTTGGTGTATTTTATTTGAGTTTACTTCAAGTTTGGTATGACCGGGTGTTAAACAAAGTTTCCAAGTTGCCACTTAACCGCGGGCACGGCTTTCCGAAAGATTTAACCCAGCAGGGGTGCTCCAACTCATCCATCACAAACTAACCACACGCAGCGGGAATAACCACGACCACGAATCTCGTGATCTTCCAAGGCAATTCCATTGGAAAACCTCAACCTCGAGATAGCCCAAAGTTTTGGAATTCCTCGCACAAGACGTTCGAGAAAGGTAAAACAAATCCAGCAAGGCCGCCCGACGTGCCGAGAAACCCGATAGGAGCCGTGTATCTCGTTCTCAGGGCACAACCGGATGGGACTATCTACGAGTAAAACCAATCCCCGAGTTTCCTCGAGGCGTCCCCGCAGGCTGCCCGTTTGGGACCAACACCATCAACACTGGTCCCCCCTGTATTATGTTGATTAATCCGCGGGTAGCGCTAACTCCCTATGCATTACTAACGGTGTTCAGTATTATTATGTTGAGCAAATGTAGTACCAATGTTGGGCCTTGCCAGACAAGTTTTATCCTAAAATGAAAATCTAGGGGGTCCCCATAACAACCCCGAGCATGTTAGGAGCGCTCAATTATGGAACATAACACCGGTACACAAGTAACTAGGACGGCAAGAGTGGAACAAAACACCGAGCAAACGGCCAAGCCTTCCACCCTTTACCAAGTATATATGTGCATTAAATTAAATAGCAATAATATTGTGATAGCTGGAAACAATGCTCCTGCAACTAGCAACGCTATAAGAAGGGCTGAGCAAGTGGTAACATAGCCAAACAATGTTTTGCTGGGATGTGGAGGGGTTAGAGGCTTTTCATGGCAATTTGGGAGGCTTGACATACAAGTGGTAGGTAGCGAGACAAGCGACAGAAACGAGACATCTAGCATGGTAATGATAGTAATGGTATCCAGGGAAATGATCATCTTGCCTGAGATCCCGCTTGGAAGAAGAACGAGTCCATGAAGAAGACGAACCAACGTAGTCGAACGAATCCTCACACTCCGAACGCTTTCGGAACTCTATCGAGAAGAAGCAATCTGAAAACAACAATCAACACATGAACAACACCACAACATATGCATGGCATGATGCACTTCAAATATGATGCATGTTATGCATGACATGGCAAGCACAACAATCAACTTCTACACACTAAGTGAAGCTCAATATGCAACGAGTTGCATATTGACGAAACTCCACGTTCGAATATTTAGTTCACTCTCGTTAAACAAGGCAAGAGGTGAAGCATAAGTAAACTATACACTCTAGGCAAGTTTAAATGAGGGCGGAAACAACATATAGCATTTCCGAAACGACCCCATATGTTAATTTCGAAATAGGTCTAGATCTGAAATAACCATGTTTTATATTTATTAAACAGGAAAATAAAGTATACCATGCAATTCTACACGTCATTCAAGTCGATTTACATATATGGAACATCTCAAACGGACCTACGGTCTAAAAGATATGACATTCACAAGATAATATGACATGAATGCAAAATGCATTAAAATGACAACCACAACATTTAAAATCATGAATGCAGCAAGATATTATGATACTACATGAAAATCTAAGCAAGTTACATATGCAACATGTTCAAAACGGAGCTACCGTTCAACAAGTACAACCAACACAAGTTTTAGTTGAAATCTGCCCAAAACAGCAAGATAGCATATTGCACACATGAATAAAACGAGCTACAAGATTCTAAAATGCACAAACTAAGCATGGGGCAGTAGCATATAACACACACTTCATTTCATCTTCACATATCATACTCAAAAGAGTCATAGATCACATGGTAGGAAGCTCACAACATGGCAACAAAATATAGCAGATTAGGACTTAGTGAAAATAACAGTGTTTAGCATAGCAGATTTTCACGGAGGCATATTGGCGGCAGTAAAACTATATGCTACAGGGCATATTATGGCATGAAAATTAACAGCATGGTAGTAGACATGATGCACTACAAATCATTCCATGGAGGCAATGTCTAATTATGCATAGAATCATAGCTAGCATCATCACAACATGGCATTATGAAGAAAACAGATTCTCAGACTTAGTGAAAATCAGAGTAGACATGTGCAGCAGTTTTTAACAGATTGACATATTGGGCAACATAGTTAATTATGATGCTAAACCTATTCATGCACACTATTGGCACAACATGATAGGCAATAACATGCTTAACAAAATACTCCTTTGGAGCAACCACAAATGACCCCTAGAACACTAGCAAATCACATGGCAACATGCCAAGAAAATAATAGTTTTCAGACTTAGAAATATTTTGGACCCTCAAAACAGCAGTATTTCATAGCATGTTGGCAACAAGAAAATAACACCTAAACATGCATTTCTATAGCAACCAAAAATACCAGGGGCTAGTGCACATGTCCAAGGGCATATCTCATGTTTGCAACTATTTCAAAATATGCATGGATTAATTCACACAAAATAAACAAAAGGGCACCATAGCAAAATGACATGCACACAAAAATGCTCAAATGACAAAACTAATTGCGCAGATAAATTCTATGGATTTTTCTACCCCAAAATCATATCTAATATGCATAGGTTCGTGTAGGAAATATGTCACAATTAATTAGGCAAGTTTATGGCATAAACCTATTAGCAAAGTTATGTATGCAAAAAAAAATGCAACCAACACATGAAATATTTTTTGCATGCATGAAAAAGACCTATAAAAATGCTACACATTTACATACACAAGTTTTGTAACCGATGCACCATTTAATAAATATGTGCAATACAAAACATGGCATTTACGCGATATAAATAAAACATCATGTTAAACAGTTTTACCATGGATGAAAGTGGGACATTGCAATCCTACGCGAAATTCTACACTTTCTACAAATACAAAGCATGTTGATATGATGCACGGTTTATTATATATTAGGTTTTTTTTAAAGATGCATTTCCTGTAATTATTAAATGTCCTGAGAAAAATTGACAAAACGCAGATCTGAGAAAAACGTTAACGGGCCAAACAGGGTATGCGCAGGTTAGCTATAAGGCTCACAGGGGTGCTGCATAGCGGTGCAGGGGCGGCTGGGCTAGCTCACCTAGCGGGCTGAGCCCATGTCGGTGGCGGGCGAGCCGGGCCTTGGCGGAGGCCGCTGGCCCACGCGGGCTGGCGACCGACGCGCTGGGGCGCCCGTCGTCCACCTCCTCGCTCCCGTGCCCGAGCGGGAGGCACGGCGGCGGCTACCGCGACGCCGACCGGCGGCAGGTCGGTGCGAAGGCGCAGACACAGGCAGCGGCGGGGACGGGCTGCGGGGCGACGGATCCGGCGAGGGAGCGGCTGGATCCGACCGGCGGCGAGCTCCTTCGAGGCTGGAGATCCATGGCGAGGGAGCTGCGGGAGAGAGAGACTCCGAGAGGTGAGAGAGAAGGAAATGGCGGGAGGAGGAAGAGAGAGGGGCGAGCGGCGCTGCGAGGGGAGACCCGGTGGTTGCCGGCGTCGACCGGAGCAACGGCGAGGTCGCCGGAGGGTTGGCACCGGGCGGCGCGAGCTCTGGATCGGGAGCACCTTCCCGATGTGGAGCTTCGGGACGGGTCGCAGGTTGCGGGCTGCGCGGCGGGCCTGTCCGGGCCCGGGCGGGCCAGATCCGGGCCTCGCGCGGGCTGTGGCGGAGGGAGCTGGCTAGGGGAGGACGTGGCAGCGCGGGGTTGGGTGCTGGGGCGGCTCGGGGTGGCGGCTGGCAAGCGGGGCGGCGCCAAGTGGCGGTGGAGGTGCGGTCTGGCGCGGATTTCGATGCTGGAGGTGGGAGAAGGTCAAAATAGGCAGGGGAGACCTCCTATTTATAGCATGGGATTAGGGTTAGAGGGGTTAGAGGCCGTTTCGGACCCTCCGATCGCAATCGGACGGCCCCGACCGCAGGGTTAGGCTAGACGGGCTGTGTAGAGTGACCATGGGCTGAGATGAGAGAGGAGTGAGAGGCCCGTGACATGAGTTATAAAACCGAAAAGCATCCGATAATTAAACCGATAATGGCCCTGCTACGGTCGACCGTTCGGGTAACAAACGACCTCCGATTGGGACGTAATTTGGCAGGCGGTCTACCTACACTATAATAAGACCGCACGCCAAGTTTCCACCCAATCCGAGAATATTTTTCGCGCGCCTTTTAAACATTTTTTTTAAAATGCTGCCGCGGGCGTGTGCGGGTGTGGTAGGTCTCGAAATGGTCAACGACAAGAACGGAGAGAACCGGCAGCTACGAACGGATGCAAGTTTTCGAAAATGAGTGACGATGCAATGCCTATGATGCGATGATGAATGCGACAACCAAACGAATCACACGACGAGAATGGAAATAAAAGGGGAATCTTCTGGAGCGTCGGTCTCGGGCTGTTACACAAATATGATGCATGTCAACTTTAAATATGCAAGGTATGGCAAAACACAACAATCGATTACTACACATTAGTGAAGCTCAATATGCAACGAGTTGCATATTGACGAAACTCCATATTTTAATTACTTAGTTCACTCTTGTTTAGGTACACATCAATGTTAAATGTTGTTAAACATGGCAAGAGGTGAAGCATAAGTAAACTATCTATCTAGGCATCTTAAATGAGGTCGGAAACCACTTATAGTATTTCCGAAATGACCCCATAAGTTAATTTCGAAATTGGTCCAGATCTGAACTAATCATGTTTTATATTTATTAAACAGGAAAATAAAGTATACCATGCAATTTTACACGTCATTCTAGTCGATTTACATATATAGATCATATAAAACGGAGGTACGGCCTAAAAGATATGACCATCACAAGATAATATGCCATGAATGCAAAATGTATGCAACCATCAACCATAAACATTTCAAATCATAAATTCGGAAAGATATTCTGAAACTACATGAAATTCTAGGCAAGTTTCATATATGACATGTTGAAAACGGAGCTACGGTTCAACCACAACAACCAACACAAGTTTTATTTGAAATCTGCCCAAAACAGCAACATAGCATATTGCACACATGAAAACAACAAGCTACAAGATTCTAAAATGCACAAACTAAGCATGGGGCAGTAGCATATAACACACACTTCATTTCATCTTCACATATCATACTCAAAAGAGTTATGGATCACATGGTAGGAAGCTCACAACATGGCAACAAAATATAGCAGATTAGGACTTGGGTGAAAATAACAGTTTTTAGCATAGCAGATTTTCATGGAGGCATATTGGCAGCAGTAAAACTATATGCTACAGGGCATATATTGGCATGAAACTTAACAGCATGGTAGTAGTCACGATGCACTACAAATCATTCCATGGTGGCAAGGTCTAATTATGCATAGAGTCATGGTTAGCATCAACACAACATGGCATATTGAAGAAAACAGATTCTCAGACTTAGTGAAAATTAGAGTAGACATGTGCAGCAGTTTTTATCAGATTGACATGTTGGACAGCAGAATTAATTATGATGCTAAACTTATTCATGCAAACTATTGGCACAACATGATAGGCAACAACATGCTTAACAAAAGACTCCTTGGTGGCAACCACAAAAGACACCTAGATCAATAACAAATCACATGGCAACATGGCAACAAAATAACAGTTTCAGACTTAGAATTATTCTGGACCCTCAAAACAGCAATATTTATAGCATGTTGGCAACAAGAAAATAACACCTAAACATGCATTTCTATAGCAACCAAAATTACCAGGGCCTAGCCCACATGTCCAACGGCATATCTCATGTTCAAAATTATTGCATATCATGCATGGATTAAATCACACAAAAATAACAAAAAGGCACCACGTTCAAAATAGCATGCACACAAACTTCCTCAAATGCCACAACTAATTGCACAGATAAATTCTATGCATTTTTCTACCCCGAAAACATATATAATATGTGGGTTTTAATGTTAAAAAAAGTGACACATCAAATATGCGAGAATAGGACATAAACCGTTTTAGCAAGTTACGTATGAACAATAAATGCCACCACCACATCAAAAAAAATTAGCATGCATGAAAATGCGATATAAATAATCTACACATTTTACTTGCAACGTTTGATTAATTCGGATGCACGATTCAATAATTATGCGCAATGCAAGAAACATGACATTTATGCAAAATACAAGAAAACAGCATGTCCAACATTTTAAACATGGATGAAAGTGGGATATTGTGAATTTACACGAAATTCTAAGCATTTTTCATATATAAAGTATTTTGATACGGTGCACGATTAATTAGTTAACAACATTTTTAAAACATGCGTTTTTTCTGCAATTTAACATGTCTAGGGTTAATTGTTAAAACACAGACAATGAAAAAAATACGCGGGCCGAAACTAGCGTTGGGGGGGCCTCACCTAGCTGGGCTCGGCCCAGGTCGGTCGGTGGAGCTGCTGGGCCAGGGCGCAGGATGCGGCCCACGCGCGGGGTCAACGTGAGCGGCGGGTCGGGCATTCTCGTTCTGCTCCCGAGCCCTCGCAACAGAGGCCATGGCAGCGGCGGCCTCGGGCTCCGGCGCCGGGGCGAGATGTGGACGACGGCTGGACGGGCGAAACCGGCCGGATCGGGTGACGTTCCACCAGATCGGGTGATCCCCGGAGCGGAGCGACGAACGGCGACTGCCGGACTTCGGGGCCGTCATGGCATTCCTGCGGGGAGAGAGAGACGGCGGGGAGATTAGGGAGAGGGAGAGGGAAGAATAAGGAGAAGAAGAGAAGGGCGCGGGAGGTCTGACGACCGGCCGGCGGGGCTCCGGTGGCCGGCGAGGCCGGCTCCGGCGAGCGGGCGGCGAGGGCACCCTCGGGCATGGCGAGGCAGGAACGGGAGCTATGCTGGCTCTACGCTGCGGGCGACGCTCGCGAGCGGCGGCGGTGGATCTGGGCCCGGCGGGCCTCAGATGGGCTCGGGTGGGCCCACAGCGGCTGGGAGGAGGAGGCTGGCCAAGTGGCTGCGCGCGAGAGGTGGGAGGCGGCTGGCGGCGGCGCGGATCCCTAGGTGGCTAGGTTTTTCTCAAAGATGGACGAGGAGATGTCCATTTATAGGCAGGGATGGGCTAGGTTAGGGATTTGGGGTGGTTCTCGACCCTCCGATGACGATCGAACGGCTCCGGACGGAGGGGGCTTAGGGTTAGGCCTAGTGGGCTGTGGAGAAGGGGTGTGTGCTGAGATGAGAGGGAGTTTGCGGCCCGTGACACGAGTTTTAGAAACCGAAACGTCCGACAATAAACCGACTATTGTGCCGCTATATATTTAACGGTTCGAGTATCAAACGGACTCCGGCTGCGACGAAATTTGGCAGGCGGTCTGCCTACACTATAACGAGACCGCACGCCAACTTTCGACCCAAACCGAAGAAAGTTTGTTACACGCACTTTTAAAAACAATATTTTATCAATGCCGCGGGCGCATGCGTGTGTGGCTGGTCTCGAACGATCATCGACGAGAACGGAGAGAACCGGCGACTACGAACGGATGTAAGTTTTTGAAAACGAGTGACGATGCTATGCAGATGATGCGAATGATGCGATGATGGATGCGACAAACAAAAGAATTGCAGGGCGACAATGGAAATAAAACGGGAATCTTTTGGAGCGTCGGTCTCGGGCTGTTACAGCAGGAAACAATTTTTTTTGGGGAGCCGCTTGAGCGTCAAGGGGGGCTTCTAAACAACGCGCCTCAGGAGCCTTACCGGTCATATAGCCAATCGCCCCTTGATGTCGTCCTGGCGATCCGGTCGGCATCAAGGGTGTCGACGCCAAACCTCGTAGTTGCGTCCTGGTGATCCGGACGTACATTACGGTGGTCGGGAAATGTGCGGGTCTGGGACCTGCCGACGTAGAGCTGCTTGAGCGTCAAAGGGGGCTCCTGAGCAGCACACCTCAGGAGCCTTACCGGTCATATAGCGACTCGCCCCTTGATGTCGTCCTGGCGATCCGGTCGGCATCAAGGGTGTCGAGGCCTAACCTCGTAGTTGCGTCCTAGTGATCCGGACATACATTACGGTGGTCGGGAAATGTGCGGGACTGGGGCCTGTAGACACAGAGTGCCGAAAGGGCTCACAACTTGCCTCACTCATAAGGAGAAGAAACCCTCAGGACATCCGGACCCCCCCCCCCCAAGCGCCACTGCTAAACCTCCCAGACGCAGAAGCCTACCACGAGCGTGTCAATCGGATTGGCAGGGACCCCGGACAAGAGGAAGCGCGGCACAACACACCTCGTCATTCGGGAGCACATTCAAGGGTACCTTTCAAAATACATTAGAGTTGCCACTAGGCCACATGCATAACCCTGCCAGGTGTCGGTGTCAAAACTGGCGGACTAGGATCGATGGTAACAAAGGGACGAAGGAGACGATGTTTACCCATGTTCGGGCCCTCCTATGGAGGTAAAACCCTACGTCCTGCTTGATTATATTGACGGTATGAAGGTTACAGAGTTGATCTACCTCGAGATCGACTAGCTAAAACCCTAGATCAGTTTCTCTGTCCTATGGTCTAAAACCCTCCCGGTTTATATAGACACCGGGGGTACTAGGGTTTACACATGGTGGGCCTCCTGCCGAGGATGGAGATGGCGATTTCCTCATCTTGACTTGGAGTGCACGACGCGCCTTCGGGGCTTCCTTCTGGAACGTGGAGTCTTGATGTGTCCGGCCCTTCTTCAGAGAATGACCCGTCGAGCCGGCCTACCAAGAGTTGAGCCGGCAGCCCGAGGACCCCTCAGTCCGGGACTCCCTCAGTAGCCCCCGAACTAGCCCCCAACGCCAAGGGTCTCAGCTCCAGCTGCTTCGTATGATCAGAGTCTTCGGCTTGCGGGGTGAGTTCTTCTTCCCATTCCATGATCGGCTTCCGATGACACGTATTTCTTCCGATCATATGATTGACCGAACACCATGAGTTGCTTAGCCCCGAAGGCCAATCGCCAAAGTGTAAACAGTGCTTTCTGACACCCCCCTCTGACGAAGGGTCGTGGCCTACCATGACCATTGAACCAGTTACGAAAACTCGATTCGCGGCTCGGGGCCATTTTTTCAGCGACACGACTTATCAATGCGCAGATCGTGCTCCGTTTCACACGGGATATGATTAATCTCCACACGCGCATAATGGCACGCATGTCTTGGGAAGCGGAGGGATTTGTGGTGCGGTAAGCGAGGCTAATCGGTGACACGTCCCATTAAAAGGGAAAAAACCCCAAGGCCTATTCACGCTTCCCATTCGCATCCTCCGCCTCCTCAATCTCTCCAAGCTCAGAGAGTCCAGATCCAGTTCTTCCTCGCCCTTTCCTCCGAGCTTAGCAAATGGCGGGTTCGGGCTCCAATGGCAAGTGGGAGGCCTCCACGGTCACCGACCAGGATATCCGGGACCTGAAGCAGGCCGGCTACCTCCCCGCCAACGTCTTCCACCGTGCCCTGGAGAAGAACCAGGTGGTTCCCACCCCCAAAGCAGGCGAGAGGGTGGTGTTCGTCCCACACTTTATCCGGGGACTGAGCTTTCCGCTCCACCCCTTTGTCAGGGGCCTCATGTTTTTCTATGGGCTAGACTTCCACGACCTCCCGCCGAACTCCTTCATGCACATATCGGCGTTCATCATCATCTGCGATGACTTTCTGCGGGTCGAACCGCACTTCGGCCTGTGGCTCAAGGTCTTCAACGTCAAGCCGAAGACCGTGGCCAGCGGGCACGCAGACTGCGGAGGGGCGGTAATCAGCAAGCTCCCCCGCGTCGAGTGGCCTACCGGCACCTTCATCGACACAATCAAGATCTGGCAGAAGGAGTGGTTTTACATCACCGAGCGAAGGGATGAAGGCTGGGCGGCGCCTGCCGAATTCAGATCCGGACCCCCAACGAGATTGACCTCGTGGCTCAGGAAAGGCCTTGACTGGGGGTCGGATGCTGAGGTGAAGCAGCTGCAGAAGCGCCTTACTTTGTTGATCGAGGCCAAGGTGGAGCTGGTCAACGTGGTCCAGGTCATGCTCCAGCGCCGTATCCTCCCCTGCCAGTGCCGGGCATCCCCCATGTGGGCTTACCATCCTGACGACGAGCCTACCGTGCGCCAATTTTTCCGCACCACTCCAGAGAAGCTGTGGAAGGCTTTGTTCAAGCCTCAGAAGAGCTGGCCGGCCAAGGAAGAGGATACGGGCCTAAGCACCGTCAACCCTCAGACCAAGGTATGGTATAATTTCAATTCATTGACTCTGTTTCTTTGGCAAAAAGCCTGAACGCCTTCTCCCTCACTTTCGTAGAAGTGGCTGAGCAAAGCCGCGAAGGTTAACTGTCCGGCTCCACAACCTCAAGACCCCAGGTCGGAGCTGTTGGCGGCGATGCTTGTCGTGGCGCCGTACTTGACGCCCGAAAAGAAAGAGAAGAAGAAGAAGGCCAGAGAGGGCCTCCGCATTAAGGACCAGCGAGACGCTGCGTCCGAGGAAACCCATGTCTCCTCTAGCCATGAGGAGGAGCATGATGACGGGGGGAAGGCGTCCCCCCCCCCCCCCGCAAGAAAGAGGGCGGCGTCATCGGATGCCACGGAGGAGGCAGCTCCTCCCGCCCTGAAGAGGGCACGCCAGGCGAGGCTGATCCTGCCCGACGACAGCTCGGACTCTGATGCAGAGTCCAAGGACTTTGAGAGGGTTCCCCGAAGGACCCTGAGGGTCAAGCCCCCGGCTCAAAGGTATGAATCCGAAGACTCCCTGAGTTATTTACGCAAAGTCTTCAATGTTTTAAGTACAAGAATGTCTCGCAGCCCCCCACGCGTCCTCCCTACCGACCAAATATCGGATGGGGAGTCTCCACCCGCCAAGCTGGCGGAGAGCGGGACCGCATCGCACCCTACACCTCCAGGGGTCGCGAAGGATACCGCGGAGGTGTCATCCAGCCAGGCTCCGTTGGAGCCGAACACGGGCGGAGGGGGTGACCATGCCATGGCCGAGGCTGATGCCGCGGCCGCCGAAGGCCAGGGAGAGAAAACTCCCCAGGCTGCTGAGGACCAAGGGGAGAATGCTCCCCTGGTCGCCGAAGAGGAGGGGCGAGGAAATGCCCAGTCCCCTCCGAGGACGTCTTCGGAGCACTCTGCGCATCCGGAGTTACCGGCTCAGTCCCCGATCAGAGATCGGACTGCCCGGTCACCACCGATGCCACCAACAGCTGGGTGGCCGGTTATGGAGGAGGCGCTAGCAAGCGCCCGCATCTCCGAGGATCACCGCACTCTTATGGGTGCGGTTTTGCAAGGAATTCAGTCCATTGATAACGGACTGAAGGAGGCCTTCAATGGTCTCTTGGCGGGCTTCAAGGTGAGTCAAGTAATACCCTTTTCCCGAACAATGCTAATTTTAAGTTTTGTGCTATCTTTATATATGTACTAGCCCCCGAGCCCCGGATGGGTTTGTGAAAACGCCTCCGGGGGTCCAACAAGATGGAATGAATAACGATGTACAAGTCACCAATTAATCCTACCATGTTCTAAGAGTCCTTGAAGGGACCGAACAGGGAGTCATATCCTTCATAGTTCGGGGAGTTGAACGCACATAACTGGATGCATATTTCTTGCAGGCTTCGTCATCGGCGGCGGCCGGTAATGCCGCTGAGCTGTCCGAACTAAATCGGAAGCTCAAAATCTTCGAAGAGGAACTTGATAGCCTGAACAAACGGTTCGACGAGGCACAAGGTAAGCCGAATTCTAATATCCGAGCTATATATTGATGATGATCTGCACTGGTGACCCAGTGTGATTTGCTTATTATTGCTTCCACAGTTTCAGCTGCGGAGGATAAAAGACTCAAGGCCGAGCTCCAGAAGATGAAGCAAGAGGCCGAGCAGAAGAAGACGGCCGCCGAATAAGCAGTAGCCGCGCTTTCCAATTTGAAGGCGGCAAGCGCCAAGCATGAAGCCCGGGTGGAGGAGGTGCAGCAGGAGCTCAAGGATGCCGGCACGAAGTGCGAGGCCCTTGAGCAGAAAGGCAAAGAACAAGCCGCTGAGCTAGCCACGCTGAAATCCGAGCTCCAGAAGGAGCGGGTGGGCAGGCAATCCTTCGAAGAGGAGGTTCGCCAAGTCAAGGCTGTCATCGATGGTAAGCCCTATTCGCTGCGATGCACCTTCGGTGGTAGCAAATTTGTTTTGCTCACCCAGGTGTGGCGTTCCTTAGGCGTTCGTGCGGATCTCCAGAAGAGTGCGGCGGATGCAAACAAGCTTTATGCTTCGCGGGCGGAGGATGATGAGGCCCGGCTATTCTGGGCGCAATTTGAGTCCCCCGAGCGCTCTCCTCTCCTCATTGATCACATGAAGCAGCTGATGGAGATGCACAGAATGGTGGAGCCGGCCATGAAGGACCTCTGCATCCGTCTGTGGCCCGATGAGCCGTTGCCGAGCAGCTATTTCGGCCTGGTGCAGAAGCTACTTGATGCTGCGCCTCGGGTTGATGTGCTTTAGCGCTCGACATGCATAGAGGGCGCGCGAATGGCCTTTGCAAGGACCATGGTGCACTGGCCAAAGCTCCAACCGACCAAGATGGCCACCGCACCTCCGCCTCCTGACAAGAGTCATAGGTGCCCCGAGCTGTACTTCCCCCATGTAATGGAGGGTGCTCGAGTGATAGGCCCAGTGCTCCAAGGATCTTTTATATGAATGAGCGTGGTGTAATATGTCCGAAGACTTTAACGCTTTATAATTAGTGTTGCATGGTTTATCATGTCTTATAAGTAGTTTATGTTTATTTAGACCCCTATGTGGCCGGTTCATCTGAAAGCCGTGAGTCGTCGGCTTCATCCCCCACGTAGATACTACGTGGGGTGTCTCTATATCCGCACTTATACCCTTAGCCGAGGTATCGACGCCCGAAGGCGGTAGTGCAAGCGGGACAAGGCAATCGGACTATGGTGCTCTATAGCTTTCACTTAGCCGTGGGAGTGTAGAAAAATGCGGGGGCTGATGACGAACCCCCAGTGTGATGTTCGGGGCCGAAGCCAGCATCACATGGTTTGTACAAGAACGAAACCCATCGTATAACACGGAAGAACCTCTATCGATCTTTTAGTATGACACTGATGCTCGGATTCGCAGACCAGTTCTCGCTTACTATGACGGTCAGTTTTCGGCTTTCTCCCCTGAGGTGCTTGACCAGACGAGCTGGAAGCACAATCGCAGTGGTTCTCCCTTTGCCCTTTTAGCTGAACGAGCGGAACGTAAGAGGGCAAGCACAGGAGCCGGGCAACCCAACTATTGACCCAAGACATAGTTCGGATCCGATGCATATAAAGCAAAACCCAAGACGCCGAACACACAACCAGTTGTACTAGGGTGATGTTCAAGGCGATTTTAAATTCGAGCCCCCGGTCTATTAGCCGGTTGCATCATAATATATACCAAACAGTTTTCTCAAGAAGCGTGACCAAGAGAAGAACAGAGGATGTATAAAAGTCAACGTAGTGGCCATATATAATGGTTTTGTACTTGCTCAATAATTCTTATAACTTGGATTGCCGAAGCAACTGTTTACAGGTAGATGAAATATAAAATTTACAGAGGGGAGGCTCTACCAAGAGTCTTCGATTGATGACACGACGTCTTCGATGTGCTTTGTAGCCTGTCCGTTCATGTTCCTCTATGGGGGTTGCATCCATTAAGAGTGATGCTGTCGCCGAGCGGACCTTGGAAAAAGGTCTTGAGAAGTCGCCGAAGTATCGATGAGCTTTACGCTTTTTAACATGTCCTTGATGGTACCTATGTTTTGTCCAAAGACGTGTATTGGTATTGGTCGGTCCAGCCGAACACTTACCACTTGATGGTTGCTGCCCATTGCTGCCCATGGAATCTTGAGCGCGAAGTTGTGCCTTCTTGGCACGTGTTTGGCGGTCGTTAGGCCTGTGCAATGGGGGGCGTATCCCTATTTCTGGGGAGCAGAAGAGTCTAGGAGTTCGGATTGAAACCAAACTTGTTTGTCGACCTTGCGGGCCTTTATGGCCGATTTGGGTGTTTGCCGACCGTCCTCATAATGGAATTCGGCCGCCAGGGCCAATGCATGCTCCTTCGTTCGGAGGGAACGCTCTGTGTTGCCGTTGATGGTGATGAACCCCTTGGGACCAGGCATCTTGAGCTTGAGGTATGCGTAGTGTGGGACGGCGTTAAAGCGAGCGAACGCTGTTCGGCCCAGCAGGGTGTGATAACTGCTGCGGAAGGGCACGATGTCGAAGATCAATTCCTCGATGCGCAAGTTGTCGGGCGATCCGAACACTACTTCCAGGCTAACAGAGCCTGTGCACCGGGCTTCGACACCTGGGATCACTCCTTTAAAGGTAGTGTTACTAGGCTTTATCCTTGACGGATCTATGCCCATCTTTTTCACCGTATCTGAGTAGATCAGATTGAGGCTACTTCCTCCGTCCATTAGGACTTTAGTGAGGTGATACCCATCGATAATGGGGTCTAGGACGAGGGCCGCTGAACCTCCATGACGGATACTGGTCGGGTGATCTCGTCGATCAAAAGTGATCGGGCAGGCCGACCATGGGTTAAACTTCGGGGCTACAGGCTCTACGGCATAGACCTCTCGAAGGGCGCGCTTCCTCTCCTTTTTAGGTATATGAGTGGCGTATATCATGTTCACCGTTTTTACTTCTGGAGGGAATTTCTTCTGACCTCCATTGCTCGGACCGCGGGGCTCCTCGTCGTCCTCGCTGCGTGGGCCTTTGCCTTGGTCCTCGGCTACGAGTTTGCCGGCCTATTTAAACACCCAACAGTTACGGTTGGTGTGGTTGGCGGGCTTGGCCGGAGTACCATGGATCTGGCAAGGCCTCTCCATGATCTTGTCTAGCGGGGTGGGTCCGTCGCAGTTGCCTTTAGGAGGCTTCTTCCGCTGCCCGGATCTTGGGTTGCGGAAACCGGCGTTAACGGCCGTGTCATCGGCGTCACTAGTGCTGTGTCGGCGTTTGTTTTTGTTACGTCGTGGTTTCCCGTTTCCATCCCGGACTTCGGAAGTGCCGGGGTCTTCGGGGTTGTGGCTTCGCCTTTCTAGCCAGTTATCCTCGCCCGTGCAAAAGCGGGTCATGAGCGATGTGAGGGCGGACATGGTCCTCGGTTTATCCTGACCGAGCTGGCGAGCTAGCCACTCGTCCCGAATATTGTGCCTGAAAGATGCTATAGCATTGGCATCTGGGCAATCGACGATCTGGTTTTTCTTGGTCAAGAACCGGTTCCAGAATTGTCGAGCGGACTCTCCTGCCTTTTGCACGACATTGCTTAGGTCGGAGGAGTCCGGGGGCCGTACATAGGTGCCCTGGAAGTTAGATCGAAATGCATCCTCGAGGTCCTCCCAGCTCCCGATAGAGTTTTCGGGGAGACTGTTTAACCAGTGCCGAGCTGGGCCCTTAAGTTTAAGGGGTAGGTACTTGATGGCGTGGAGGTCGTCTCCTCGTGCCATGTGAATGTGGAGGAGGAAATCCTCGATCCACACTGCTGGGTCAGTTGTTCCGTCGTATTGCTCGATGTTCACTGGTTTAAACCCTTCCAGAAACTGATGCTGCATCACCTCGTCAGTGAAGCAGAGCGGGTGGGCAGCGCCTCTGACCCGGGCTATATCGCACCGGTAGTCGGCGTCTGTTCTGGCCCGGTTTTGGTCCTGAACTCTGTTGGTTCGGTCGAGCCAGGGCCGGTACTCGTCCCTTCTACCAGGGGAGTACCCTCTAGATCCGTAGATAGATCTCGTGTGGCCTGTTCTAGCATCCAGGTCGCGTCGCAGGTCATACCTGTCGTCGGGCTCCATTGGCTCTTTTCCCCTTCTACGCGGTATCGCCGGCCTATAACCGGCCTCGCCAGCTGTCCTATCTCATCCTCGGGGAGGACGGTCCGGCTAGTCGTATGGAGTGTGCTTGGGGGACGGCGTATTGGAGAGCTCGTCGTCGAATTGTGGCAGGAGCCGCCGGCGGGGGTAACTCTTGGGTTGATCCCATAGACCGGCGCCGTGTTCTTCTTCGGCTGAGAGAACCCTTGTCCATCTACCATTGAGGGTGTCCTGTTCGGCCTTGAGTTGCCGCGCTTTTGCCTTTAGGCTTCGGGCAGTCGCTAAAAGCTATTGCCTGAACCGTTCGTGATCCTCAATGGTTTCGGGGACGATGATGTCCTCGTCGTCCGGGCTATCCTCCTCCTCTACAGGGGGGAGGTAGTTGTCATCCTCCGAGTCATTCGGATCTTCGGGGTCGCGCTGGTCCTCCGGCCTTTCCTGGTCCTCCAACAGATACTCGGGGGTATCGGGATCGCCGAGGTCTTCTGGGGTATCATTTTCCCCGGTGCCGGCAATAGCTTCCCTTCCCTTTTTTGTCTTTGATCGCTTACGCGGTTTCCGGCGTCTTGACGGCGCCTCACCCGAGTCATCACCATTGTCTGCTGGTGTGCGCTCGCCATTACCGGCTGGCGTATCCACCATGTAGACGTCATAGGGGTCCTCCATGCCTTCTGCCTCCTCGGAGGCGTAGTCCAACATATCGGTTAAGTCTTCGATAGTGGCTACTAAGTGGGTGGTGGGTGGGACGAAAAATCCCTCTTGACCCACCTCAATACCGATCTGAGTGTGGATCGGGATTGGGTCATCAGTAGTTTTCATCAAGGAGATCCGATCTAGAGCGTCGCAGAGTGTCGAGAGCTCGATCGGGTCAATTTGCCTGGCGTATTCGGAGTTAACCTCCGCCGCATCCGCACGAGAGGTGTATTCGGCAGGAGTTGGTGTCCGGCGATCTGGCGCTATAGCTGGGTCTGGACTTGAGTCTAGATCGTCACCGGGGTTGGCCCCGTGAGCGGGATTGAAAACGACATCCGAGGTTAAGACCTCGGAGTCCTCGGGCGCGTCAGGTGAGACTGCGAGCCCGGTGAGAAAGAGATCTCCCCGAGGGTCAGCGGAGAACTCTAAGTTCCCGAATCTGACTTCTTGATCAGGGGCCAAACTTCTGAGCCGGCCAAGGTGGCCGGTCGGGTCAGCATGCAGCACAATGCTGCCGAAAGCGAAGATCTGTCCAGGGACAAAGGAGTCCATGCTATGGACCTCTTCGTTGATAAAGACGCGAGCCATCGATTCCTTGGGCGATCACAGCGGAACTCTCAATGAAAGCACCAATGTCGGTGTCAAAACCGGCGGATCTCGGGTACGGGGTCCCGAGCTGTGAGACTAGGATCGATGGTAACAAAGGGATGAAGGAGACGATGTTTACCCAGGTTCGGGCCCTCCTATGGAGGTAAAACCCTACGTCCCGCTTGATTATATTGATGGTATGAAGGTCACAGAGTTGATCTACCTCGAGATTGACTAGCTAAAACCCTAGATGAGTTTCTCTGTCCTATGGTCTAAAACCCTCCCGGTTTATATAGACACCGGGGGGTACTAGGGTTTACACATGGTGGGCCTCCTGCCGAGGATGGAGATGACGATATCCTCATCTTGACTTGGAGTGCACGACGCGCCTTCGGGGCTTCCTTCTGGAACGTGGAGTCTTGATGTGTCCGGCCCTTCTTCAGAGAATGACCCATCGAGCCGGCCTACCAAGAGTTGAGCCGGCAGCCCGAGGACCCCTCAGTCCAGGACTCCCTCACCAGGTAAACAAGAAGGATACTCAAGGGGGGATGCAGTCGCCACCGCTCTCGTCATCACCACCACCGTCGGCCTCGTGCTCCCCGGCTCTAGCATGGCCCTCGGTTTCGTCACAAGAAAGCTCCGCTATGAAGTCCTCCACATGGTCCTCGACCCACTCGGCAAGGGCAACGCGAGTCGCCTCAGGTACGAGACCAAGCACCGCCTCGAAGCCGAAGCGCCGGTCAAAACGAAGGAGGTGGCTGGAGACGCGTGAGGCCGCCTGCTCAAGGGAATCACGGCGCTTCTCCTCCACAAGATCATTGATCTTCTCCGTGCCCCTCTCAAGGCACTCCACGACCCTACAGAAGAAGCTTAGGTACCCGGCGTCGTCGTGGACGAGGGGGCTCGCGACGCTCTCACCACGAGTGTCACTCAAGGCCCGGTGGGCCCTCCTTTCGAGGGACTGGAACATCTTGGAGCGCGTGTGCTGAAGGCCTCGGGCCCGACTCGCCTCGTCCGCAGCCCTCTCCACAATGGAGGTCACTCCCTTCACCTGCTTGAAGAGGGAGGACAGCTCGGCCTCGGCAGCCGCTTGGGCCTCCGCCGCGGCCTCTTGACGTCGTTCCGCCGCCGCTAACCTCCTCCTGAGGTCGTTTGCCTCGCCCCTCAACTGGTCGCGTCGCGTGCAAAAACGAGACTCCTAAAGCTTTAGCTTGGCGCGATAATCCTGGAGAAGGGAGCGCCGAACCTCTGCCACCTTGTCGTCGACCTCCCCTCGAGTCTGCGCCTCGCGGGTGGTGAGGGATTCCTCGGCAAGCGACACCTGGCGCTCCCTCACCTCCAGCCTCTCCTGCTCCAGGCTCTGCTCCAACACCTCCATAGCCAACGCATCTATGGGCACGCGGGGGCTTGCACCGGCGGCGAGGAACTCGATTGCCGGGGCATCAAGTGTGGCCCTCCGCGCCTGGATTTGCCTTTCGAGGGCGGCGTTGAAGGCTTGAAGCTCCTCGAGGCGTTCCTCGGAGGCCCTGCACTGGCAGTCGGCTTCCCGAGCCTCAGCAAAGGCGCGCTCGCGAGCCTCCACCGCCGCGGCAAGGGACTCCTCAGCATCTGCACGGGCGCGCTCGTGCTGCAGGCGGCCGAAATTCACGGTGACTTCAAGACGATGCCATTCCTACACGAGGCACTGGCGCTCCATCTCCAAGCGGGCATCGTTGTTGGCGAGCTCCACCCCCAGGCGTCCTAGCGCTTCCGCCGCGGTTTGGAGCAAACCCGACCGCACGGCGCTCTGGTCACTTGCGAGCTCAAGGGCCCAGCCAGGGTCTCCGCATTCCTCAGGGTGGACGGGGGAGGCATGCGAGGGGCCGCCCAGCCCGGACGCGAGCCCAAAGGCTGGGGGCTCCTACCTGACCGCCCCAGAAGAAGGACGCGCCCCCTAAGGCCACACATCATCGAGCAAAGGGGGCCCAAGGACACAGCGCGGCACACCCCTGGGGAAGGCCGCCAGCGGGGGGCGCGGCCCCACCATAGGGAGCTGGAAGCCACGGGCGAAGAAGATCGCAGGAGGCTCGCGCTTGAGGCATCCTGAAGGCCGAGAAGGCTCGGGTACGGGCACCCTGGTGGCCAGAACCCCGCAGCCGATGGAAGACGAGGCCGCAAGGAGCTCGGCAGCCACAGAAGTGGGCAGCGTCGACTCGGCTCCTCCCTCACCGTCGGGGAGCCTGCGGAGCAGAAATTCAGAAGGAGAGCGCAAAAGGGAAGGTTGTGGTGACGTAGGCACTCACTCTTCAACGTCGACCCACTTCCTCTTCTTCTCTACCTCGACGACGACGGGGGCGCCCCCGCCTTTCATCAGGAGGACACCACCACACGGAGGAGCAGGAGCACTATCCGCAAGGGCAGCAGCTGGAGGGGTCACCATGGCCCGGGCCTCGTCCGCCTTGCCCGCGAGCCGCGATTCGGGCGGGGGCGAGGCCGACACTTCAACCGCCTTGCCGGAAGAGGCAGGGCACACCGGAGGAGACTCCGCCCCGCGCCTCCTGGGGGTCGCCAGGCAGGCAGACCGTGTGGCACGAGGGGCCGGTCCTGACCCCCTGAGGACCTTGGCAGGACATGGAGAACCTGCATCTGAAGCTTCACCAACATCGTCGTCGTCCTCAAGGTCACGCAAGAGCATGCTCTGCGACAGGGGAGACGCCTCCGCCAGGTCGTCGTCCGCTGTCTTCTCCGAATCCTCCCCGCCCGTGGTGTCGCTGGAGGACACCATCACCGGGGAGCCAAGGCCCTCAGCTGGGGAGAGCCCCAGTTCGTTGAAGACAGGCATCGCGGCGACCAGATCGGCTCCATCGTCGCGGCAGTACAACGGGGCGCAGTCGTCGGGAAAGTCTCCGGGGTCGCCGTTGAGCAGGGTTGCTACAACTCTGCTCAATCCCCGGAGGGCATGGGGGCAGACCAAAGCCTGAGGTCGTCACCGCTGCTCCGGTATTCCCACAAGGGCCTCGAATGCGACTGGAGGGGTGCCAAGCACTGCGTCAAGAACTCCTTCACTATCAACCCCCCAGTCAGCTTCTTGGTGCTGATGTCGTGAGAAATCCGCTCCAGGACCGGCCTGGCCCGGGGGTCAGAAAGCTTCGCGGAGCTCCACGCGGGGGTCTTCTCCGGCAGCCCCTTCGGCAGATCCAAGCGGGGGTTAGTGCTCTTGAGATCCATGAAGACCCAGCGGTGCCTGAAGTTCTCCACTTTCTTCCCGGCCTTCAGGAGCATGTTCCTGCTCTGGACCGCGATGAAGGAGACGCACGCCGACCGTTGGGCGCCGTCGTGCACCCACAAGCTGAAGAAATGGTAGAAGAGGGCCACCGAAGGCCTCACGCCCACGAAAGCCTCGCAGTAGAAGGCGAAGACGGACAAGAGCAAGATGGAGTTGGGTTGGAGCTGAAGGGCCTCGATCCCGTAGTGGTCGAGAACTGCGGTGAAGAACTTGGAGAAGGGTGGGACGAGCCCAGCGAAGACGCTATGGAGAAAGAAAGGATAGGCCGACCTGGACGAGGGCCGCTTCTCCGAGGAGCCGCCCCATATCAAGGTCCGCCCCCACTCATTGGTCCCGTCTGCCGTCGACGGGAGCATCGGGACGAGGTCTCCGTCCTTGGAAATGGTGGACTCTGAGAGCGCCGGTGAGATGGAAGCGGAGGCTGAGCCCTGGGCCTCTGGCTTCGACTTGCCGGCGGGAGCCATCGGAAAGTTTGCGGGGCTGACGTGGCAAGGAGGAGGACGGAGCGGCGCCGGGATCTAGAGAGGTCTCTGCTAAGGCCGGGGATCTGGGAGTAATATCTGGTGCGCAGAAGACGAAAGCAGTAATGGCTCGGCGCTAGAAGTCAGGCTTTTGTCGATTCGAGCGGTGGCCGAAGGGGTGCAGGATGCCCGACATCAACCGCACGACGCATGCCAGTCCTAGCCCGTAGGCATTTGGGGCCCGCGACGCTTCGGGCCATCCTCGGCAGCTTCACCCAGAAGCCGGCTCGGGCGCGCCTTGGGCCCGGGGGCTACTGTCGGCGTTCTGGGAACGGGGGTACCCAGACCTGCCTGCCTGCAGCCTAGGGCATGGCCCACCTCACAAGCCAGGCATGGCCTAGCGCAGCCCCACTCAAGGCAAGGCCCTCGCGAGGACCCGAGCTCCCGAGGGAAGCAGCACCAAGACCAACAGGGAGCGGGCCTCCTCAGGCCCCTTCCGGAGCGGCGGAGATCTCTATGCTGAACCCGGCCTCAGGAGTCAAGGATGACGCTAGGAAGGACAGGCAGGCGCCAGCGTGCCAGACGGTGCAGTTTCCCCTTTGGTGCAAAGGGAGCAAGGACGTACGCGGGTTCCCAAAGCGCTCCCCCAAAGGTTTCCATTCCGGTGCAACAAGACCATGACCACGAGACCAGCAGGACGGATGTCATCGCCGAGCCCACCTCTGCACCATCGACAGCTACTTTGCAGGCGAAGACCACCTTTGGACAAGGCGGGGATGTACTCCTGTCCCCCTTCGAATTTGGCCGTTGTGGGATCCCTTCCCGCCATTGCGATAAGGGAAGAGGACCCAGGCCGCTGCTATATACAGAGGCTAGGTTGCACCGTAGGGAAGGAGGGAACCAAGGAGGGAGAACGGGGGAGGAAGGAGAGACAACAGACAAGGCAGAGAGCCAAGAACACCACTCGAGCGCCCTCACGAGGCTCCTCTCCACTGTACTAGTTCAAACACCACACATCCTCGTGAGGCAATCCACCAAAGCAGGAGTAGGGTATTACACTTCGCAGCGGCCCGAACCTGGGTAAATCACCGTGTGCATCTTCTTCCTCGTCATCGTGCGAGTTCATCATCCTAACCATCGAGTAGCGATCTAGGCAGGGCGAGGCTGCAGGGGATCTTTGCACACGCCCCTGTGTTCGAACATTGAGGGTTTTGTGGAGCCCGAAATCCGACAGCCCCCGCGTGCCCGTAGACGCGTTGGCGATGGAGGCGCTGGAGCAGAGCTAGGAGCAGGAGAGGCTGGAGGTGAGGGAGCGCCAGGTATCGCTTGCCGAGGAATCCCTCGCCACTCGCGAGGCGCAGGCTCAAGAGGAGATCGACGATAAGGTGGCCGAGGTTCGGCGCACCCTTCTCCAGGATTATCGCGCCAAGCTGAAGCTTCAGGAGTCTCGTTTATGCAGGCGACGCGACAAGTTGAGGGGCGAGGCGAACGACCTCAGGAGGAGGTTAGCGGCGGCGGAACGACGTCAAGAGGCGGCGGCGAAGGCCCAAGTGGCTGCCGAGGCCGAGCTGTCCTCCCTCTTCAAGCAGGTGAAGGGAGTGACCTCCCTTGCGGAGAGGGCTTCGGACGAGGCGAGTCAGGCCCGTGGCCTTCATCACACGTGCTCCAAGATGTTCCAGTCCCTTGAGAGGAGGGCCCACCGGGCCTTGAGTGACATTTGTGGCGAGAGCGTCGCGAGCCCCCTTGTCCCCGACGACGCCGGGTACCTGAGCTTCTTCTCTAGGGCCGTGGAGTGCCTTGAGAGGGGCGCGCAGAAGATCAGCGATCTTGTGGAGGAGAAGTGCCGTGATTCCTTTGTGCAGGCGGCCTCACGCGTCTCCGGCCACCTCCTTCGCTTCAACCGGCACTTTGACTTCGAGGCGGTGCTTGGTCCCGTACCTGAAGTGACTCGCATTGCCCTTGCCGAGTGGTCCATGTGGAGGACTTGATAGCGGAGCTTTCTTCTGACGAAACCGAGGACCATGCTGGAGCCGGGGAGCACGAGGCCGACGGTGGTGGTGACGACGAGAGCGGTGGCGACTGCATCCCCCCTTGAGTAGCCTTCTTGTTTACCTGACAGGGTTATGCATGTGGCCTAGTGGCAACTCTAATGTATTTTGAAAAATACCCTTGAATGTGCTCCCGAATGATGAGGTGTGTTGTGCCGCGCTTCCTCTTGCCCGGGGTCCCTGCCAATCCGATTGACATGCTCGCGGTAGGCTTCTACATCGGGGAGGTTTAGCCGTGGCACTTGGGGGGGGGGGTCCGGATGTCCTGAGGGTTTCTTCTTCTTATGAGTGAGGCAAGTTGGGAGCCCTTTCGGCACTCTGCGCCTGCAGGCCCCAGTCCCGCACATTTCTCAACCACCGTAAGGGGCGTCCGGATCACCAGGACGCAACTACGGGGTGAGGCCTCGACACTCTTGATGCCGTCCGGATCGCTAGGACGACATCAAAGGGGTGAGGGGCTATATGACCGGTAAGGCTCCTGAGGCGCGTTGTTCAGGAGCCCCCTTTGACGCTCAAGCAGCTCTACGTCGGCAGGTCCCAGTCCCGCACGTTCCTCGACCACCGTAATGTACGTTCGGATCACCAGGACGCAACTACGAGGTGAGGCCTCGACACCCTTGATGCCGACCGGATCGCCAGGACGACATCAAGGGGCGAGTGGCTATATGACCGGTAAGGCTCCTGAGGCGCATTGCTCAGGAGCCCCCCTTGACGCCCGAGCGGCTCCCAAAAAATTTTGTTTTCTGCCCCGGGAGGTGCGAGCCCCCAGAGGCTCTTGATATGGCGCATTGGGCCACGGGCGGAGCCTCCGAGCGAGCGAAAAATGGCACGCGCGGAGCCTCCGTGCGAGCGAAAAATGGCACGCGCCTGCTGACCCTCTCGGGAGCGCCGCGCGAAGACCCGGGCGCCAAGGCCTTGGTGAGGTGCGGGCACCGTCCCCCTAGCCGCCGCTCGCGGGGTGCAAGTGGGCGGGGGGCAGGCGAGTGCTTGCCCCAAAGAAAGGGAGGCGCAAAACGAGGATTGTTATCAAAGAGAGCGACATCCCTTCCCTCCAGAAGAAAAATGCAAAAACACCAAATTCTATTCCAAAAGGCGGCAAGTTCGAGTACAAAAAGGATTCTCAAAGGCGGCAACTTCGAATACAAAAAGGAGCAAGAAACGGCCGCGTCCGGCTCTTAGGGTAGTCTTCGTCTTCGTCTTCCCCCAGCGCGGAGCATAGGGCATCCACGTTGCATGGGCATAGCCATTGGAGGGCAGTGTTGTCCGCAAGCGCGGAGCATGGGGCTTCCACTTGGGCGTGGGAAGGAACCCCTCCGCGTCCTCGGGGAGCTCCGGGCGTATACAGCCCACTCATTATTACGTGAGAGTGTCACGGGTTGGTCCTGGGGGTGTACAGGGAACTCCATGCCCCGCGGACATGAAGCCCACTCCCAGCCCCCAGGCTTGGCGTGGCGAAGTAGGGTCGGCTCCGGACGGGCCCTCGAGCGTAGGGGGAGCCCCTCGCGCTCTCCGATGGGAAGGTCTGCCCCGGGAGAGGGCCTTGGGCACCCCAGAGCCCGTGGCCGGGTGCCGTCGTCGTGGTGATGGCGCAACCCCCTGCGCCGCGGGTCGGGCCCGGTGGGGCCCTTCCGTTGCGTGCGAGGCCGGCACCCTGGGCAGTGCCCCAGTGTGCCTCGCTGGGGCGCCCGGAGTCCCCACGCAAGTACTCGAGACCCTGCCCCCAGGCTGGGCGAGCTGGGCCTGGGGACATGGGCGAGTACGTAATCGCCTGCTGGTGATCGAATGAAACCCGACCCGGAGACATGGGCGTATGTTCCACCCTCCGTCTCCAAGCGGGCGTCGCGCGTCCTGGAGACATGGGCGTGTGTTCCACCCTCCGTCTCCAGGTTGGGATCATCTGGCCTGAATACATGGGCGTGTGTTCCACCCTCCGTCTCCAAGCTGGGGCCATCCGACCCGGGGACATGGGCATGTGTTCCACCCTCCGTTCCCATGCAAGTGACCCCTGGTCCCCAGACCCAGATGCCTAGTCAAGGCAGCTCCCTACCAGCGGGTGCGTCTCGCGAAGCTGTCTACGCCGGGCATCCTCGCGAGGCCAACCCCACAAGCCGCCCTCGCGAGTCTGTGCATACCAGCCCGGACGAGAGCCATTCGCGGGGTCGCGTACGCGCCTCCTGTCGCTGTGGTAGCCGGCGCTCCTTCCTTCGCGGCCCGGGCGCTTGTCAACATGGTCGTCGTAGAGTTGCTCGAGCCCCCGGGCGCCGGCGCAGTCGACCCTCTGGTCCTCCTCCCTGGACCCGGTGGGCGTGCTGAGGGGCGAGAGGCAATGCCCCTCTTGCGTGGCCAGCACCCCCCACCGGTCTCTGCCGGCGCCTGCAGACAGCTCCCGTGTCCCTGGCGACTCGGGCCAGGCCCCTAGCGAGCGCGGGTCGCAGCGGACGTCCCGAGCACGCCCATGCGAGCCAGGCGCTGTGCCAGTCGGTTGAGTGAGTTCACGGGCACGAGCCCCGCTAAGATACACCTGGGTCCCGCCAGTGGTGGTGACGCGCCTGGGGGCTCGCCTGGCCCAGTCGTTGCGTCTGTCGCGCGCAGCAGCGCGACATGTCTGTGCGTCGGGTCGTGGCAGACCCAGAAGGGCGGCGGCGCGGCCCGGATGCGGGGAAGGGCCGGGGCGGCAAGGGCGTGCCGTGTGGTTGGTGAAGGCAGCAGCCCCCGGCGCCTGTTGAGGGCCGGGCCGGTGATGGCGCCCGCCGACGGGGAGGCAGAACGGCGCGGGGTGCCGAGGCCCGCCGGTGCCGCCCGCGCCACGCGGGCAGCACGTCGCTCAGCACGGACTGAACGTCCTTTTGCCATGAGTACGGCGAGCGGAGGAGAGGCAAGGCTTGCGCGTGGGTTCCGACACGCCCCCTACCCGGCGCGCCAAATTTCAGATTTTGGGCTCCGCAAAAACCTCAAGGTTCGAACACAGGGGCGTGTGCGAAGATCCCCTACAGCCTCGCCCAACCTAGCTCGCTACCCGATGATTCCTACGATGAACACGCGCGATGACGAGGAAGCAGATGCACACGATGATTTACCCATGTTCGGGCCGCTGCGAAGCGTAATACCCTACTCCTGCTTTGGTGGATTGCCTCACGAGGAGGTGTGGTGGATGAACTAGTACAATGGTGAGTTGCCTCGCGAGGGCGCTCGGGTGGTGTTCTTGGCTCTCTGCCTTGTGTGTCGTCTTCCCTCCTCCCTCTCTACGGTGCAACCTAGCCTCTATATATAGCAGCGGCCCGGGTCCTCCTCCCTTATCGCAATGGCGGGAAGGGAACCCACAACGGCCAAATTCGAAGGGGGACAGGAGTACATCCCCGCCCTGCCCAAAGGTGGTCTTCGCCTGCAAAGTGGCCGTCAATGATGCAGAGGTGGGCTCGGTGATGACATTCGTCCTGCAGGGCTCATGGTCGTGGTCTTGTTGCACCGGAATGGAAACCTTTGGGTGGCGCTTTGGGAACCCGCGTACGTCCTTGCTCCCTTTGCACTAAAGGGGAAACTGCACCGTCTGGCGCACTGGCGCCCGCCTGCCCTTCCTTGCGTCATCCTTAACTCCTGAGGCTGGGTTCTACACAGGGATCTCCGCCACTCCGGAGGGGGCCTGAGGAGGCTCACTCCTTGCTGGTCTCGGTGCCGCCTCCCTCGCGAGCTCGGGTCCTCGTGAGGGCCTTGTCTTGAGTCAGGCCGCGCTGGGCCGTACTGGCCGGCGGAGTGGGCCGCGCCCTGGGCCACAGGCTAGCAGGTCTGGGTACCCCCGTTCCCAGAACGCCGACAAACGGGGTCTCGCGAGGGCCTCCCGCCCATCGAGGCCTCGCCGGGCCGTACTTGGTTGTCGAGGTGGGCCACGCCTAGGGCCGCAGGCAGGCAAGTCTGGGTACCCTGGTATCCAGAACGCCGACATCCCCCTGTCCCGGAACCACGTCCACGAGGCCCGTAGACATAATCTAGAGTGCAAATTTGGCCACTGGCGCTGCGTGCGCTGTGTCCGTGGGCGTCGTCTGGGGTACGTCATCGCCTGGCCATAAAGGTGCGCCCCTAGCCTCTCAAACAGCTTCCGCGACCTTCTGCACCTCTAGAGAACTCCCGTGGACCACCCATTCAAGCTCTCGTGCCCTCCACCGATGACCATGACCGAGGCCTTGCCGGCGGCCCCTGGTAAAATTGGAGCCCCCCCCGATGCCCCTCTTTCCCTCCTACCCACGGGAAACGACCGAGCGACCTCCACTAGCCTCCCCATCAGCCCCATTTCCTCTCTCATCGACCGTGCCACCCTGCCTGAATCCATCGTCGTCGCCATCCGCCTGTCATCGCTGCTGACACTCCGGTGTCACTCGGTGTCCGTGCGAAGCATGGATGGACGTGTCATCTCCTCACGTGCCTAAGCATCGCCGGAGTAGCGCCGGAGGTGGCCATTGTCACCGGGGCAAGAACCGGCACGCGCTCGCCCACGACCTACCCTGTCCCTCCCCTGCTCGGGCAAAGGTGGGGGAAAGACCTGCTGCTGGGGCCCACCTGTAAGCGACACGGCGGAAAGGCCCAGCATTTTAAGTGGTGAAACCACGACAGGGTGCCGCCTCCGCCCGCGGAAGGCGTACTCCTAGAGTGCGCGTTCGACTTGGCCTCCCTCCCGCCCAGCCGAGCCACTGGGCCGGCCCAAACGCTATCATGCGCCCAGGGGCGCAGTTTAGCCAATTTCTATTCGGTAAATTCTCTTGCCTTTTTCTTTTTCCAGAGAGAAAGAAATAATCCTAGGAAATTCTTTTTGACCTCCAAATTTGATGATTCCAATTCCTAGAGGTTCCAAAAAACTTGACCTATCCAAATATGTGCATTGCACAATTTTTCCATATAGCATATTCTACTCCATGAATATTTTGGTTATATATTTTATTATTTATCCACCTTGCAAAATTCCTAGAGAGTCCAAATAGACTCCAAATGGAGTGATTTCACGTTCCTAGGTGTCTATAAAATCATGACCTATTTATCTAGCCATGGGTAACATTTTTTCCTAAGCCTAGATTATGTGACCCAAATAAATAACTTCCTTTTTCATTTATTCCAACTTAGTAAATTCATAGGAAAACCATCCCAACTCCAAAACCAGTGAGACCGCTTTCTATTTGTTTCAAAAATCATACCCTATTTATTGGGTGCCTCAACTCTTTTTTATAAAAACCTTTCCTGTGAACTTCTTATATGATCATCATATCCTCCACTTCCACCATACAAAAAGCCTCATTGATCCAACTCCTGTAGAGCCACTTTAGGTATTTTTCTTATGACCAGGGATGTCTAATAAAAATAAAACTCCTATTTATAGAGCACTTTTATTTTGTGCTTGTGGTGTTGCTTATTGTGGTTGTTTCCGGCGGTAGAGACGAAGTAGACGAAGTGCTCATAGTTGGACGAGAAGCATGTGAAGACCTCGAAGACTTTGCTGAGCTAGGAAAGCAGCCCTTTGACCATGTTAAGAAACCCTTTTTGCATGACATATAACACTTTATTCCATTGCATTGAATCATGATGAATCGGTGACCGCCGTGGTGGGTTACCTCCGTTACTTTCCTCGTTGATACTTGCACTAAGCATGACCCTACCTTCTTATGAGGGTTGTGCGGGTGGGAAGTAGTTAGGATGCTAAGTAGTTGCTACGCAAATGGGACGGGGATATGCATGGTGTTGGAAACAAAATGCTTTATCAAAGACTTCCCGAAAACCCCATCGGGTGCTACTAATGCCCGAGGGAGATGATGAGCTAGGTAACCACTTGGTAAAGAAGTGGTGTACCGAGGCAAGTTCTGTGTGTGTTTTTGAAAATAGATTAGATTTAAGGTCTGCTGACCGCCCCAACCTTACTACAACCACTCTACCCCTATATGGGAAGGGGCTTTGTTGATTACTTTGGTCGATGCTAGCAGAGAGCCCGCATTACTAGTGGAGGGAGTGACGTGGTAGGGCGACCATGGGCTGTTTTTACAGACACCGGGCACACCGTTGTGTCCCTTCATGGATGGTACTATGTTGAGCAAGGCTCGTGTCTGTACATCATGAAGTCGTGGGCCAATGAGTGGAGTCTTTGTCTAGTGTCGTCAAGGGTAAGGCATTGTTCGGGTGATTACCTCGGGTATGTAATATAGAGTGAGTCGTGGATGACACGGAAGTTCCCCGAGTCTTGTGGGTAAAGTGTGCAACCTCTGCAGAGTGTAAAACTATTCGAATAGCCATGTCCATGGTCGTGGACAGTTGGAGGTCCTTCTTAAACTACGTCCAGATGTTTTCACAAACTTGGCGTGTGTGTGGAAAAGAGAGATACCTGAGTTAAGTCTGATGACTTGACATGATGATTGAACATGAGATGTTCAAACTTTGTTTATATTGATATCTATAACCTTTTCTTACGGATTCTCGTATCCATTTGATGCATGCTTACAAGTTGATTGAACATCTCATTGCACTCAAAATTAGCTTTCTGCAAACTTACCTACTTAGTGCTATATCATGCATTGTTAAACCTTGTTCCAAACATGGGTTGCTTGCGAGTACATTCAAAGTATTCATTGGCTTGCCACTGGTTATTTTATTGGTCAGGCATGAAAGAACATGATATTGCAAAGATTACCTTGGTGACGATCATGCGAGCTAGGACGCTTCACAGTCAGAATGCATGTAGGGTTAAGGCAGATGGCATGGGTTCACGCTATCATTGAGGATTTCTGCTGCGAGTTTATGAAGATTTGATCGTAAAGGCCATATTTGAGTAAAACGGTACGTAATGGATGTAAGACTCTTGTTATTCAGTTTCTGTGTGTTCAGTGAGCATTGATCTCTGGGATCACTGTGCCCATACATTTGGTGATCACGACTTATGAGTCGGGGTCCCCACAGAGCTGGTATCAGAGCCATCGTGACTGTAGGAAGCCCTTAGTTAGCTTGGATGTTAGTTAGGACAAAACTATATTTCCAAACCCTTCAAAACACTTACAAAACTTCTATATTTCTTACCTCCTCTAAGCTTTCAAAGAAACCGAAGGATTGTGCCTTAGCACTTCCACCATTTTTCTTTTGGCTCTCCTCATCTGCTTTTCAAAACCTTGCAAACGGTCGTTAGTGCCCTTATGCCCCTGACCACTGGATTCCTTGTAATCCTCGTGGGTAACCTGGAAGGAAGCCACCTTGCCGGACATTTGCCCACATAACTTGGACAGAAGTAGGCGACACCACGACAAGACGACACCAACAAAAGATACCTTCTCGACACTGCCCCAGGGTGATGCAACCTTGTCCTATGATGATCAAGGTGTAAGAAATGCAAGATCATGATATGCATCGCTAATAGAGCAACCCTGTCCTTACCGTTGTTGTATCGGCAACCACCGGTGGATGAGAACCTCTCCATTTGGTCCGCCTCACCATAGTGAGCAGCAAAATGGTTCTCTGCATCCCCCGCTCTTGGTGTCGCTATTACCATCAACGTAACCGGCAGCTTATAACTCTACCATGCCTTGTCAATGTCATTGCATAAAGGATTGCCTACCTGGAACCCTCGACGACTTACAAGACAAGAAGGCATTGGCACGGTTACGAAGCCACCAGAAGACCCGGTCAAGGACAGCCGTGAGGAACCACCTTCATAGTCATCTCACCAGATGCGAAGTTGTCAAGGACACTTCACGCACAACCAGGATTGTTTCGACGAACAACAACAAGAGACATAGCGACACCTGAAGAAGACCAGAAGACTAAGTGGACTCCTCTCCAAGACACGAAGCAAGCATGACTATGAGTCCGAGAACCCCTAGGGTAGGATGAGTCATGTATCCCCTATGCGAAATCGAGTCTGTGTAATGGTTCGAATAGAACCATGTTGTGTGTTGCTTGTTTTATCTGTTTGTGTTTTGGTATGAGACACACTTTTTCCCTAGGCAACAAGTACGCGACTGTACCACCTACCTCATCTTACTGGTTGTGTTTGGCCTTTTCGGCACTTGTTTGATTACACTTGCACTATACCACCCCCTTAGGCACTTCACTCTATGCTACTTTCCCTCTCCCCCATCTCGTCAACTGAAGACCAGCAAGATAAGATGCACCAAGGGTCCACCTCGATAGACAACTAGCATTGAAGACCATGACTACAACATACTCAACCAGATGCAACCCATAGAGTTATGCTTTTCCCTCCAGATTGGAAACCCCTTCCTAGATCTACCTAGACCTCACAAGCTCCCCTAGCTCAAATCCCTGATCACGTGTTTAGTACATGGATTTGCCAGAGCACCTGTTGAGCTTCAATAACCCTTGCTTAGCACTGGGTTCATTATGGGACCAGTGATCGTAGTGAACAAACACCTTTCATCCTTAAGATAGCACCAGAGCCTTGATGTCATAGGAAAAATCGTTCTAAGGATATGTGATTGATGGGCAAATGATTTGATGTGGTTATCATAAATATCTTGAGGATACAACTGAGATCATTTGGTGGATCATGAGACTTTCAAGGTGATAGGTGAACTTGGTGGACCAAGTGATAGAGTATCATAGCTTACATATCCCTTGGGTAGATTGGATTTAGTATGACAACTGGGATCACAAGTTGAAATTCTTGGTGGTATGATAATTTGATTTTGTCAAATATTGGTCGTGGATTGATGATGTTGCAAGAATGACTTGGAGTAATGAGTATGAATTCTTGTTGGACATGAGATTTGGATTTAAATAGGTAATCCTAATAGAGTGTTGGTGTTAAGTAAGTCTACATGGTTCGGAGTAATTTGGATTTAGTTTAATGATCTTGATCACGATACCATGTTTCTCGGTGGATGATAAGTAGAAGCAATTGGATGATTTTAGGGATGATTTAAGAATCTACATAAGCTTGACCTTGGAGTTTAGTTGGTCATGAGATTGGAAGTTCGTGGATATACTGTGACGATAGTCCTTGCAATGATATGTGGATTATAGGAACTCTAGGAGATTATGTAGAACTCCGTCGATATTGGATCTATAGGAGCAATGGGTCATGTAACGATTGATGGCATTTAAGGACCACTTGATCGGATTCGTAGGAAGGGAACAAGATCTCGGATTGATATACTACATGTTTCCTTGGCATAGAAATGCAATACCTTATACCTTGGATGGGTTAGTAGAGCACTAGGATTTGTAGTATCATAATCAAGCTTAGCAGCTTGTATGCTTTCCCGAGGATTTTTACATAGGGATATATATGAGTTGGCTATAGTATACATATGAGATTTTGGTTTAGTCCTTCTCTCAACCTTGGAGTTGTATAGCATAAGTGATATTGTAGTTGACGTACATGAGATGATACCCTCAATGACAGAGGATGATTTTGCTTGTAGTAATAGGTAGGACTATTGGCATCTAATAATTGTGCTCAAGGCTAATATAACAGACGTTCACTCACATCCTAAGCTCCTTGAAACCCCGAACGCGGTCGGAATATTACTATAGGCTCTGGCTCTAAGTCAAAAGACTATGGTCGATACTCCACCCCGACCACCACCTGTCATGTTCACATGGAAGGTGAACTCGAGGACCTGTATTTAGTTGGACCACAAACCCCTGGACAAGTGACCACCCAGAGAAAATGACCGCTTCTCTCACATATCCCACGAACAATGTGCTTGTGAGATACTTGGGGAAATATGTTGTTGTACTCATGGATGACATACTTATTTACCCAATGAGAGAAAGGAACACCTTAGTCCTATTTGGTTAAGCCCCCAGAAACACCAATTGCCTTGACTCTCAAACAGTAAGGTTATACCTTCAAGGAGTTGGACTCCTCGAAGCATGCTCCCTGCAGCAAAAGACAATCTTACCCAAGTAAGATGAAGAACCAATGTGGTTGGAAGCCACGACGGCGAAGAAGAAGAAGCAAGAGAAGTCAACCACCACTCCTCTGCCGGTTACATCAACTAGACTATATCAAGAAGCACCGATGTTCAAGCACGATGAAGCCCTTGGACATCAAGAGGATTAAAGATCCCCCTGTTTTAAGTAGTCACCTATCAGTTCCTGACTAGGATGGAACTGAGAAGTTGATAGCACCCTCGCTCCACCACTTTGACGGTGTATGATGAACATGACGTCCCTACTATCTCCAGATATCTGGAATGGAGTGGGACGACCATCACGACTTCGTTACTAGCCCCTTTTTGGTCCAATCAAGGACGTAACCCTGACTAGACCAGGGTAGACCATCTTCCAAAGATAGTCCTGCCCGCTTGTGCAAACCTCAACCTTGGCGACTAGATGGCTGATCTATACTTTTGAATAGTTAGCTTATTTGAAGTCACCGCTAAGATCTTCTCAGGGGAAGGGACCCGTGGCTACAAAGAGGCGCGAAGACCAAACACTCGAAGGCACGCTAGAAACGTGTGTCCATGACTACTAAGGCAAGTGATGAAGAATGATCAAAGAATGTACCTCGATATCCTTGCCAAGTGGGAGAACTCGACAAGAAGCCTACGTCGCACACCTCAACATTCTCAAGGATGAAGACCACCTGCGACTAAAGATCACCTACCTTAAGGGACTCAAGGACTTCCCCGTCGACAAGAAGCTACACCAAGACTTGACCCCTCTATTCTAACGCGAGACATCTATATGTCACTAACCAACGTGAGCAACCCCGGGACCAGCACACAGACACACTACTTTGCCACGTATTCCGACTTTGGAATACACACGCAAGCGAGGCCCTTGCCATAGCCTTGTCCACCAAATCCTTAACCATTAGGAAAGCCTAGCATATTTCAAGAACCCCGTTCACCCTTAAACGAAGTCAATGATGCACTCGAAGCTATATCATAAAGCACTTCGAGATCCAGAAGGACAACCACACCAGAACGTAAGCAACCTATAACGTGAAGACTACCTCACCTCTAAAATTCCACATCTTTTCTACGCCTAGCCTGGGAATCTCGGGGACGAGATTCTTGTAAGGGGCTTAGGTATGTCGGACCCTGTGTTTTGACTCATGACTAAGTTAACATAGCTCAAAAATTAGGGCCAACAAAAACTTTTTCTATGGGATGTGATCCTTGAATTGATTGCCATTTGCTTCCTTGTTTGATTGTGTTTTATATCACAAAGATCCTCCTTCTCTCAAAACTCATATCCTTGATCCAAGTGTTTGCCCAATGATCAAGCCATGTGTATAGGACCTAAAACCATTTTTATACAAATTTATTTTGGCCAAAAAGCTTTTATTCAATTTAGGTTTTCAAAACCCCGTGAGTTAAGACTTGAAATACAAGTCCTTAAATTAGGGTATTTCAATTCTTTCAAAAGCTATATTTGAAACCTATTATATATCAGGATTCCCAAAAACACAAAATAATATTTTAAAGGTTATTTTCATATTTTATTTAAAGGCTTTTTCTTAAGCCAGAAATGGTTTTTCATAGGGAAAAAATCTTTTTATGCTTTCATAATAATTGAGAAAATTTAGGGAAACTGAGTGGACATATATTGTCCATATATAAGAGTTTCAACACATGGTCATGTTCAAAATATTGGACAAAACCCTCCAAAACCCTTTTTGCATATTTCAAGTATTTGAAATATTTCTATAAGAAATATTCTCAAATAAATCCAAGAAAATTCTAGCATGTCACATATGCCATACGTGACCATGTTACAAATTTTCATCGCAATCCCAATTATTTTGGTTCACCAAAATAACCCCAAACCCTCTCAGTCCAGACCCAAACTTGAGCAACTTTACATTGACAAGTGCCTCGATTTGTTCTCAAACTTTGTGTACATGTTCTAATACTCTAATAATGCACCCACACCAATTGGTGCATCAAGGAGAAATATACACTTGTCTAAATCCCTCCTAACCCATTTCTGCTAATTTCTACAATTGGAAATTTTTGCATTGCCAAGTTTCCCCATTTGGTCCCAAACTTTTTGTGCATGTTCTAATCCCCAAATGATGCCACCACACCAAGTGGTGCATCAAGGAGAATGGATTTGCATAGCTAGACCTAAGCAAATCCATTTTTGCACATTTATAGGGTTTACCAAGTTTGCATTGTAAACTTCCTTCAAATAGGCTCAAACCCTGTGATCACTCTCAATTATGCCCACCATTTAATCCTGTTAAGTCTCACTGCAAGTGGGAAAAGTAATCTTGCCCAAAACATCATCAAACACCTTCTGGTGAAATAGTAAAGCCTCTATTTTGAGCACTTATAGTCTTCTCCTTCACCTCAAATTTTTACCACAGCACCTCCTAGTGCCCATTTACCCCCAGTAAACTTTGCATGGCCATAGCTCAGTTATTGGTGGGTGGAATCTCCATTTTTATCTCCTTGGACAGCAACTTTCCCCCCTTCCTCTACTTTCCTTCTCTTCTAAGGAATCCCCAGGGCATCCCAGGCCAGTTGGACTTTGTTATTCCCTCCTAGATTCCCCTAGACACTAGTGGACATGCTAGGACACGCTATGGAAGCAAATGGCATGCACTGGCATGCACAAAGGGTGCTCCAGAGCGCGCTACAGTGCTCTAGTGCACTGTAGCCGATGCCCAATCCCTCCTCCCGATAGCCTTGGACCTCTTGGTCGTATCCCTCGAGGTCGCCTAGACGTCCTCAACACGCCACTTGGTCGGCCCCCTCCTCCCTTGCTCTTCGACGACCTCGGCAGTGCGTGCACTCGACCGCCCCACTCGGCCACTCCCTGCCCGAGATCGGGGCCCGCCCCTGAGCACTCCCCGCTCTCCCTCTCTTCTCCCTCTGTCCCAAAACCGCGTCCACGAGGCCCGTAGACACAGTCCAGAGTGCCAATTTGGCCACTGGCGCTGCGTACGCTGTGGCCGTGGGCATTGTCCGGGGTACGCCGTCGCTGTCGGGCCCATGGGACTGGGGGTCCCCAGGCCCGTTCGCCTACGGCCCAAGGCGTGACATGTGTCGTGGGCCCGCTGAGGCCCGCACTTAGAGCCAGGATTCAGACCCTCGCGGGGACCCCCTCCTCGCAAGGGGCGTGCGGACAAGCACCCTCAGGAGGCCGGGAGGGTTCCCTCTTCAGGGCGCCTCCCGGGGCCTTGTCGTGGGACCCCCTCTTGAGGCCATCTGCACGGATCGGCAAGGGACGTCAAAGACAGCGCGGCAGGGCCTCGCGGCCCCGCCCCTTCACGTGGCTGACGCGCCCCGTGCAGGGTAGCTCACAGAGCCGCGCCAGCGGGCGCGTACCGAGAAGCTTTCCCCTTTGGGGATAAGGGAGCAGCGCCAGCTTGTGGGTTTCCAAAGCAAATCCCCAAAGGTTACCCTTCCGGTGCAAGAAGAGCAAGACCAAGGGCTCGGCAGGACGGAGGTCATTCCCAAGCCCACCGACGCGTCACGGCGAGGAGCTTTAGCAGGCGAAGACCACCTTTTGTCAGGATAGGTTGCAACCCTGTCCCCCTTCAAACTGGCCGTTGTGGCAACCCTTCCCGCCGGATATTTTTGAGGGAAGAGGACCAAGGCCAATATAAGGAGGGAGGCGGCCACGATAGAGCGGGAGACAAGTTTTGGGCTGGCAAGAGCACGCCTTGTACTCATCTTCCACCTCAAGCAATCCACCAAGCAGGAGTAGGGTTTTACACCGCAAGTTGGCCCGAACCTGGGTAAACGGTGTGTCCTTGTTCGTTTTTCCTTAGCTTGAACCACCGGAGAGTCGTCGTGAATCTGTGAGGTCGAGCAGGGTTCGAGAGCGAGCGCACCCTAGTGTTTGAACCTTTCTTGGGTCTGGGGAGCCCCAATTCCAACATTTGGCACGCCAGGTAGGGGTGCGCTGCTGTTCTCCCGCTCCACTCCGAAAGCAGCTTCATCGATCCCATGGCTGACGCTCGCCGTGTGCGCGCTGAGCGCAGGGCGGCTCGGGTCATCCAGACCGCGCCCGTGGGCCGGGGTGGTCGGCGCCACTCCGCCGGTGCCGAGGATGCCGCAACCACCGATCCCGCTGCCCGTGAGTAGCAGGACTCCTTTGCGCACCCCTCCATGCGGAGGGACGGCCGCACCGCCACGGCTAACTCCTCACATGCCCGTCTCGAGAAGGTGAGCGCGCAGGCGGCGCTGCTCATGGCCCACGAGCTGCTCCGCTACCGCCCCGCATACACAAGTTACGACGCATGGCTGGGCCACATCACCGAGCTCGTCACCGCCGCCGGGGAGGCCCCCGCACCTTCACACTCATTCTGCCCTCCGCCGCCCCGCGTGGGGGACGTGGCTCACGGGGCACCTCCGTCCCCTTTCCCGCACGACGACCCGGATGATCCCCGGCGCAACGTGCCCCCACATGCCAGCCTCATGAAGCGCCCTCGCTGGCCCAGGACGAGGTCAGTTGCCAGATCATCTGCCGAGCGCCGCCCGACGTGAGTACTGCGTCATCCAGGATGTGGCTATGGCAGGACGCCAGAACCGGGCTACCGGGCCTTCACACGGGAGCTGCGCAGGGTGGTTTGGCCTGCAAAATTCAGGCTTGAGCTACCACAACATTACGACTGCTCCCTCGACCCCACAGAGTTCCTCCAGCTTTACGCACTAAGCGTCGAGGCGGCGGGCGGCGACGACAAGGCCATGGTGAACTTGCTCCCGATGGCCCTCAAGGACGGCGCTCGGTCTTGGCTCCTAAACTTGCACGAGAACTCGGTGTCTTCGTGGAGCGACCTCTGCGAGCTGTTCGTTGCCAACTTCAAGGGTATGCATGACCGCCCCCTCACCATCATCGACCTGCGACATGTGAACCAACGTCCTGGGGAGACCCTGCGCAAGTACATCCAGCGGTTTAGCCAGGCGCGCAACAAGATCCCGCGCGCTACGGATGAAGCCGTCATCACAACGTTCTCCAGCGGTGTAAAGGATCTCAAGATGTGTGAAAAACTCGCCATCAAGGACAACCTGAGCACGACCATGGAGCTGTTCAGCATCGCCGACAAGTGTGCCAAGGCCAAGGAGGGCCGCATGCTCGTCCCCGAAGACCCTGATGCTGCACCGGACGACGGCAAGGCCATGGCCAAGGAGGTCAAGTGCAAGGGCCCCGCCGTGCTCGCGGTGGAGCCAGAGCAGAAGCGCGGCCATGATCACGATATGCCTGAAAAGGACCACCGCCCATTCTGCATCTACCACGACGTGCGCACCCACAACTCCGAAGACTGCCATGAACTCAAGATCCTTCGAGACAAGCGCGTTGGCCGGCGCCCGGAATCTAACGACCGCGGTGCCGGACGTGGAGGAGGCGGCGGCGGCAGGTGGGACAGTCGTGGAGTTGACCCTCGCCAGGGCTGGCGCGAGCAGCCCCGGGACGACGGTTGGCGCAACCAGCCCCGTGAGACGTGCCCTCGGGACAACACCGCACTCCCCCAGCTACCACCACCGCCAAGGAGGAACGATGACTACCAACGCGACGAGCGGGCCGGGGGCTACCAGGAGCTCACATTGTGGTCTGCATTCTCGGCGGAGCACAAGCCCCTTTGTCAAACCGCCGGTTCAAGCAGTTCGCTCGTGAGGTGAACGTCGCCCTCCTGAGGCAGGAGGCCGCGAAGTCCCTCAAGTGGTCCCAGTATGCCATCTCTTTTGACGCCAGGGATAGTCTCAGGTCCAAGGCTGTTGCAGGCGTGCTCCCCATGATGTGCACCTCAACCATCAACAACGTCATGGTCACCAAGACCCTCATCGACGGAGGCGCTAGCCTCAACGTGTTTTCTGTGGAGACCTTTGAGATGCTCCAGGTGCCATATGACCAATTGATGCCGACCAGGCCGTTCTCCGGGGTGACCAATGGCTCCACCACTCCGCTGGGGCAGATTCGCCTCCCGGTCACCTTCGGCACGCGCGACAACTACCATACCAAGCTCATCGACTTCGATGTGGATCACATCGGCCTCCCATACAACGCAATCCTGGGGTACCCCCCGCTCGCCAAGTTCATGGCGGCGACGCATCATGGTTACAATGTCCTCAAGATGCCGGGATGCAGCGGTGTCATCACCATCACCTGTGACGAGAAGGACGTCGTCTGCTCCCTCGAGCGCGCCTACAAGGCCACCGCGGCGGAGCATCCTGACGACACAAAAGATGTAGGGCCTCGCGAGTTTCCCCCAAAGAAGAAACAACTGCTGACCGCCCCTGACGCCGCCAAGGCAAAGGGCGCTGCACCTGACGTGGACAGCGCGAGCCCCGTGCTCGCTGCCCTTGCCGGCCTCTTCCCGGCATAGGAAGGCGCGCCTGGCGTCTCTCTAAGACCGGGCTCAGGGGTTTCCACCTGGAAGGCATCCGACTTGGTCGGCGTAAAGAGGGATGAGCTCGGGCACAAGTTAGAGGCGTGCCTCAACACGCGCCCCCGCGAGCGAGGAGTGTGGCGCCTGACACCAGGTTCGCGGGAATTCGCTCACCGGGAGATCGAAGTGCTGCAGGAGGAGCTCCAGCCAGGATGCCTCGGCATCTAGATGACTACCCTCAAGAGGAGCGGCGAGGCGCGCATGTGCGTCGACGTTACGGGCGTCAACAGGGCCGGCTCCCGGGGCCTCTTTCAGCCCTTGTGCGCCTACACCAGCCACATCCACATGCCTTTCGGCATGGTGAGCGCCAGCGTTACCTTCCAAAGGTTGGCGCAGCTCGCGATGACGCCTCGCGCGGATAAGGGGCCCCAAGGCCGTAGGGGCCAGACGACCCCTGAAGGGTAGGCGTCAGCAGCACGCCTCGCCGGACGACTTGATGCTTCAGCGGCAGTGCGAGCGCTAGGTGATTTTTTGGTTTGCTCAAGTCAAGGGCGCCTTCAAGACGTGGTACCCTTAGGAGGCGAGATCCGTCCTCACAGCGCTTTTGCCTTTTTGGTTATGTAGTAGACTCTATCATTTCCTTCGAAATTTATATTATCTTCTTAACCCCTGTGTCCATGGTGTTTTGATCCCTGTGCTTGGTGCTTCCCCTCCATTTGAAATCACCGTGCCCTCATGGCTCGCCTTTCGAGAGTCCCTTAGTTGGCGTTAGACACGGCGTCTGTCCTCGGGTTCATCCCTGCAGTGTTGATAAATCCAAGTGACCAAGCTCTGTCTCGCGGGTCGCTCCCGTGCACGATACCTCCTGAGGTCCTTGGTGTCTCGCCTCTTTGGGGGATTATCGCGAGTAGGCGAGCTGGGGCATGGCTCGATGCGCACGACTGCCTGGGGGGTGCTTCGCCACCCCAGGCGCTATGTGGTGTGAGGCTTTTCCCGAGTCATATCATGAGGGAGGCCGGCACGACGTCTGTGCTCGGGTACATCCCTGCAGCGTCGCTAAATCCGAGTGACTGAGCTCTGTCTGACGGGCTGCCCCCATACACGTCCCCTCCTGGGTCCTCGGTGTCGGTCCTCTTCATGATTTGACCTTAAGGCAGCCGCCTGACATGTGGCGCATCGGTCCGCCGTACCCGTGCGCACACAAGTTGTATGAAAAATAAGGCGCAACCCGCCTAAAGGCTGAGGAAGGAGCCCTTGAGCCGTGTCCCTAGGGCATCCGACACCTCTTTAAATCGCCGCCCGTGACACTCTCACGTAATAATGAGTTTGGGGTTGTACACGCCCCGGAGCCTCCCGCAAGAGCCGCCCCTCGGCGTCGGGAGGACCCCCGCCCACGCCCAAGTGGAAGCCCCATGCTCCACGCTGGTGGAAGATCGACTGAGCTCCGCACTAACCAATTTCCCCTTGTACCTCGCGCGAGCGGGGGCTGGACACGGTGCATGTGCTCGGGTTAGTCCCTGCAGCGCCAAAAAATCCAAACGACCGAGCTCTGTCTCGCAGGCTTGCCCCGTGCACGTCACCTCCTGAGGTCCTTGGTGTCTAGTTTCATCGCATGACACCCAAGTATAAATCGGCGAGTGCGTGACGCTCCCAAGGCAGTTCTTCTTTTCGGAGCCGCTTGCACGTCAAAGAGGGGCTCTTGAGCATCATGTCTCAGGAGCCTACGTTGGCGCCCGTAGCCCCTCACCTCTTGGTTATGCTCAGGCATCGTGACCTGGCGTTCTAACGACGGCTGAGGTACGCATGGGGCTGGGCCCTGCCGACGCAGAGCATCGGGGCTCTCGAGCAAGCCGCTTGCGTGTCAAAGGGGGGCTCTTGAGCATCACGTCTCAAGAGCCTACACTGGCGCCTGTAGCCCCTCACCTCTTGGTTCTTCTCAAGCATCGCGCCCTGGCGTTCTAACGACGGTTGAGGTATGCGCGGGGCTGGGCCCTGCTGACACAGAGCACCGGGGTTCTCGAGCAAGCCGCTTGCATGTCGAAGGGGGACTCTTGAGCATCATGTCTCAGGAGCCTACGCTGGCGCGCATAGCCCCTCACCTCTTGGTTCTGCTCAGGCATCGTGACCTGGAGTTCTAATGACGGCCGAGGTACGAGCGGGGCTGGGCCCTGCCGACGCAGAGCACCGGGGCTCTTGAGCAAGCCGCTTGCGTGTCAAAGGGGGCTCTTGAGCATCACGTCTCAGGAGCCTACGCTGGCACCCATAGCCCCTCACCTCTTGGTTCTGCTCAGGCGTTGCGACCTGGCGCTCTAACGATGCTGAAGTACGCGCGGGGCTAGGCCCTGTCGACGCAGAGCACAAAGGCAAGCAGAAGGGAAGCTACAAATCAGAAACAGTTATTACAAAGTTCAAGTATTCTCCACAATTAAACCATCGTCTCACGCCTCCCTGAGGCAGAACTAATTTGCTTCAGGACGATGGAGGAAGGCTTGTTGCAGGCTCTTCGCCATCGTTGATGCAGAAGAAATTCTCAAGCAACGCGGTCACGTGGCCTTCTACGGCTGCCGCCAGGTTGCCGCGAGACTCCTCAGGCACGGGGCCGGACACCTCGTCGAGGTTGAAGTGGGGATCATGAAGGAGAAGGTTGCTGAAGACGCGGGTCGCCACCACGGAGAACAGACTGCGGCTTTCCTCCTCCAAAAGGCCATCTACCCTCTGGGCCGCATCCTCGAGCTTCCCCACGACCTCGGAGGAGAGCTTGGCTATGCCCAGGGGGATGAGAGGAGCCTCAACGCTCGACCTACAAATAGAGCCCAGGGCATGGCCTGCCCTGAGCTCGAGGGAGGAAAGCGTAGCGTGGTCCGCTGCCACCCTCGCGTCGGCGGCGGCCTGAATCTTCTTCTCCCGAGCATCCAGCCTGGCGTCGGCCTCAGAGACTCGCTTGGTGTGAGCCTCTATGGCCTCGGCCAGATCACGCTACAGCGTCTCTAGGCGCCCGCGCTCCGTAGCCGGCTTGGCCGGCACCTTCGTGAGCTCGGAGCTACGGTTCGCGAGCTCCGACGCGTGAACCTCTAGATCCTTCTCCCGCAGCTGGATTTGCTGTGCCTGCGCGACCTGCTCTTGAAGCGCCTTCAGACCGGCCTCGGCTTCCTCGCAGCGCTGGGCGTGTGCTACCTTCTCGGTGAGGGTGCGTTCGCAAGCGGCCTTCGCCTTGGTAATCCTGCGGCGAGCTTCGAGCGCTCCATGGCAAGACGCGCCTCGGTGGCCCGAAAGTCCGCCCCGAGCCGGTCAATCGCAGCATGGGCATCGGATAAGGCACCAAGCCCGAGCAAGGCGCCTTGGCTCGCCAGGGCAAGGGCCTGTTGAGGGACCGGAGCCCCGGCACGAGAAGGGCCCCGTCGCCCTCCACCCGTGGCGCCGGGGGCTCCGGGATCCCCCCCCCCCCCCCCGCTTGGCTCCTGCGGTCCGCCTGGGGAGGCTGCTTCACCAACCTCCAGGGCCTCAGGGGTGCCCACAGCGTGTGGGTGCCCAGGTCTGGCCCCGTGCCCAGGCTGGTTGCAGAGATCAGGACGGCTGGCGAGGGTTGAGACGCTCCTCCTTCCCTTGTGGACTGAGGAGTCGCGGCCTCGGCAGGAGGCGCCGGGGGCTGGGGCACCGTGGCCTTGGCGTTGGGCTGCGCCACCGTGGCCCTGACAGGAGACGCCGGGGGCTGAGACATCGTGGCCTTGGCACTTGGGCCCTCTCGGCGTGCCCGGGAGATATTTGATGCCATCGAGGTGCCCGCACGGTCGACCCCTACGCCAGGACGATGAACGCCGCCCCCTTGCCCTCTCAGGCCCCGGCCAAGGGCTGAGGCTACTTTCAAGACGGGCGTCACCTTCGCCCCAAGCGCTACCTTCTTCCTTTTCTCCCTGCTGCTGCCGGAGGACCTGCGCCGACGAAGGGTTAACCAGAGCAATTCACTCGCGAACATACGGCGAGGAAACGGACTAAGGTACTTACTCATCTTCGGCGGCCCATCTCCTTTTCCTCTCGGTGGCGGCGGGTGCGCTCTCGCCGCTCCCACTCGCCGCCTCGGCGTCTCTCGAGGGACGCCCGGCGCGGTTCCCGACAAGGTCGGCCGGGCTCCCCTCCTCCCCCGAGGCCTGAGGAGGCCTATGGGGGAGCGCCGCCTCAAGGGTCGCCGCTACGCCCCCGGCACGAGCCCTCGCCGCCGGCATAGAGGAGGCCGCGGGGTCCGACCCGGCTTCCCCTTCCGTCGTCGCGAACGCACGAGGAGGGCCATGGAGCGACTAGTCTGCGGCGCCGTCATCGTCACCGACGCCGCACGGGGACGCGTGGGGGACGGGCGATGGCACCCGACCACCGCTCTCTTCTTCCTCTGTCGCCTCTGAATCCCCGTCGTTGTCGCCCCCGCTGGGAGACGCTACCGAGATGGAAGAATTTGGGCGCGGGCCAATGAGCCCCCACTCGTCGAAGATGGGCATCTGCGTGACCAGCTCCTCCACCTCGGCGCAGGCGTACATCGGCGGCGCGGCTTCCGGGAGGTCCCCGGGGTGAGGCCTGAGCAGAGCAGCTAGGGCGTTATCCAGCTCGTCGAGCGTCAGGCCACTAACGCGCAGTCTCATCGGGTCCGACGTGCCAAAGAGCTTCCACAAGGGCCGCATGTGCACCCGGAGCAGCGCAATGCGCAGCCCCAGAAAGTCCTTGATGACCATCGCGCCCGTCAACTGGGCGTCCCGGTGTGAGGTGATGCGCTCCAAGACAGGCTCCGCCATGGGGTCAGTGAGCTTCTCGTGGGACCACCCGGGGGTCTGTGCGGGCCAACGCATGGGGGCCGCCAGGTGTGAGTTTACCTGGCGCGCATCCATCAGGATCCAACGCTGCCGATAGCCTTCTACCTTCTTCCCAGCCTTCAAGCGGATGCTCATGCGCGTGACATCTACAAAGGAGACACACGCAGAAAGTTGGTCCGAGGCCGTGAACCGCAAGCTAAAGAAGTGGCGAAAGAGCGCTACCGAGGGCCTCACGCCCACGAAGGCCTCGCAATAGAAGGCAAAGATCGACAGAAGGAGGATGGAGTTGGGCTGGAGATGCAGGGCGTGGATCTGGTAGTGAGAGAGGATGTCATTGAAGAACTTGGAGAAGGGCGGGACCAGCCCGATGTAGACACTATGGTAGAAGAAGGGGTAAGCGGATAGCGACAGGCTGTTCGGCACCATTGAGCCTGGCCAGATCTTTGTCGCTTGCCTCTCGTTCTGCTCGCTGACAACCAATGGCCAGAGAGCGGGCATGGCGATGATAGGGCTTGCGGCGGAGGCCGCGTCCTTCCCCTTCTTGCCAGCGGGCACCATATGGGTGCAGGAGCCGCGTGGGAAGCAAACAAGCTACCTAGCAGGACTCTGGATCTGGGGCGGTTCTGTGCGAAGGAGGAAGACGCAAGAGGGAGCAATGACGGTACTACTCCGCACGTCCGCTTTATGACAACCGGGGCGATTGCCAAGGCATCGGAGGAAGCCTGGGCGCCCCTGCCTCGTCACGCACCACGCACTGGGGTTCGCCCGCACGCGGTTGGAGCCCACGCCGGCTCACCCTCCCATGGCTCGGAATGAGCGCGCCGTGGGCTCCGGGGCTACTATCGGGCCCGTGGGACTGGGGGTACCCAGGCCCGTCTGCCTGCGGCCCAAGGCGTGACACGTGTCGTGGGCCCGTTGAGGCCCCGCACTTAGCCCCAGGATTCAGACCCTCGCGGGGACCCCCTCCTCGCGAGGGGCGTGCAGACACGCACCCTCAGGAGGCCGGGAGGGTTCCCTCTTCAGGGCGCCTCCCGGGGCCTTGTCGTGGGACCCCCTCTTGAGGCCATCTGCACGGATTGGTGAGGGACGTCACAGACAGCGTGGCAGGGCCCCGCGGCCCCGCCCCTGCATGTGGCTGACGCGCCCCGTGCAGGTCGGCCCACAGAGCCGCGCCAGCGGGCGCGTACCGAGAAGCTTTCCCCTTTGGTGATAAGGGAGCAGCGCCAGCTTGCGGGTTCCTAAAGCAAATCCCCAAAGGTTACCCTTCTGGTGAAAGAAGACCAAAACCGAGGGCTTGGCAGGACGGAGGTCATCCCTGAGCCCACCGACGTGTCACGATGAGGAGCTTTAGCAGACAAACACCACCTTTTGTCAGGATAGGCTGCAACCCTCTCCCCCTTCAAACTGGCCATTGTGGCAATCCTTCTCGCCAGATGCTTTCGGGGGAAGAGGACCAATGCCAATATAAGGAGGGAGGCGGCCACCGTAGAGCGAGAGACATGTTTTGGGCTGGCAAGAACACACCTTGTACTCATCTTCCACCTCAAGCAATCCACCAAGAAGGAGTAGGGTTTTACACCGCAAGGTGGCCCGAACCTGGGTAAACGGTGTGTCCTTGTTCGTTTTTCCTTAGCTTGAACCACCGGAGTGTCGTCGTGAAGCTGTGAGGTCGAGTAGGGTTGGAGAGCGAGCGCACCCCAGTGTTCGAACCTTTCTTGGGTCTGCGGAGCCCCGATTCCGACAGTCGCCTGGCCATAAAGGTGCATCCCTGGCCTCTCAAACAGCTTCCGCGACCTTCTACACCTCCAGAGAACTCCCCTGGACCACCCATTCAAGCTCTCGTGCCCTCCACCGATGTCCATGGCCGAGGCCTTGCTGGCGGCCTCTGGTAAAATTGGAGCCCCCCGATGCCCCTCTTTCCCTCCTACCCACGGGAAACGACTGAGAGACCTCCACTAGCCTCCCCATCAGCCTCATTTCCTCTCTCGTCGACCGTGCCACCCGGCCTGAGCCCACCGTCGTCGCCATCTGCCTATCATCGCTGTCGATGCTCCAGTGTCCCTCGGCGTCCATGCGAAGCATGGATGGACGTGTCATGTCCTCACGTGCCTAAGCATCGCCGGAGTAGCACCGGAGTCGGCCGTTGCCGCCGGGGAAAGCACCGGCGCACGCTCGGCCGTGACCTCCCCTGTCCCCCCTGCTCAGGCAAAGGGGGGGAAACACCTGCCGCTGGGGCCCACCTGTAAGCGACACAGCGGACGGGCCCAACGTTTTAAGTGGAGACGCCTCGGCAGGGAGCCGCCTCCGCCCGCGGAAGGCGTACTCCTGGAGTGCGCATTCGACATGGCCTCCCTCCCGCCCAGCCGAGCCACTGGGCCGGCCCAAACGCTATCAGGTGCCCACGGGCGTAGTTTAGCCAACTTCTATTCGGTAAATTCTCTTGCCTTTTTCTTTTTCCAGAGAGAAAGATATAGTCCTAGGAAATTCTTTTTGGCCTCCAAATTTGATGATTCCAATTCCTAGAGGTTCCAAAAATCTTGACCTATCCAAATATGTGCATTGCACAATTTTTCCATATAGCATATTTTGCTCCACGAGTATTTTGGTTATATCTTTTATTATGGAGCCACCTTGCAAAATTCCTAGAGAGTCCAAATCAACTCCAAATGGAGTGATTCAAGTTCCTAGGTGTCTATAAAATCATGACCTATTTATCTAGCCTTGGGTAATATTTTTTCCTAAGCCTAGATTCTGTGACCCCAATAAATAGCGTCCTTTTTCATTTATTCCATCTTAGTAAATTCATAGGAAAACCATCCCAACTCCAAAACCAGTGAGACCACTTTCTAATTGTTTCAAAAATGATGCCCTATTTATTGGGTTCCTCAACTCTTTTTTATAAAATCTTGCCTGTGAACTTCTTATATGATCATCATATCCTCCATTTCCACCATACAAAAAGACTCATTGATCCAACTCCAGTAGAGCCACTTTAGGTATATTTCTTATGACTAGGGATGTCCAATAAAAATAAAACTCCTATTTATACAGCACTTTTATTTTCTGCTTGTGGTGTTGCTTATTGTGGTTGTTTCCGGCAGTAGTTGACGAAGTAGACGAAGTGCTCGGAGTTGGACGAGAAGCGTGTGAAGACCTCGAAGACTTTGCTGAGCCAGGCAAGCATCCCTTTGACCATGTTCAGAAACTCTTTTTGCATGACATAGCACTTTATTCCATTGCATTGAATCACGATGAATCGGTGACCACCTTGGTGGGTTATCTTCATTACTTTCCTCATTGATATTTGCACTGAGCATGACCCTACCTTCTTATGAGGGTTGTGCGGGTGGGAAGTAGTTAGGATGGTAAGTAGTTGCTACGCAAATGGGACGGGGATATGCATGGCGTTGGAAACAAAATGCTTTATCAAAGACTTTACGAAAACCCCATCGGGTGCCACTAATGCCCGAGGGAGATGATGAGCTATGTAACCACTTGGTAAAGAAGTGGTGTACCGAGGCAAGTTGAGTGTGTGTTTTCCAAAACGGATTAGATTTATGGTCTGCTGACCGTCCCAACCTTACATGTACAACCACTCTACCCCTATATGGGAAGGGGCTTTGTTGATTACTTTGGTCGATGCTAGCAGAGAGCCTGCATTACTAGTGGCTAGAGTGACGTGGTCACTCTCGATACGGGGTCGTGCCAGGTAGGGCGACCATGGGCTGTTTTTACACACACCGGGCACACCGTTGTGTCCCTTCATGGATGGTACTATGTTGAGCAAGGCTCGTGTCTGTACATCATGAAGACGTGGGCCAATGAGTGGACTCTTTGTTTAGTGTCGTCAAGGGAAAGGCGTTGTTCGGCTGATTACCTCGGGTATGTAATATTCCCCGAGTCGTGGATGACACGGAAGTTCCCCGAGTCTTGTGGGTAAAGTTTGCAACCTGTGTAGAGTGTAAAACTATTCGAATGGTCGTGTCCACGGTCATGGACAGTTGGAGGTCCTTCTTAAAATACGTCCAGATGTTTTCACAAACTTGGCGTCTGTGTGGAAAAGAGAGATACCTGAGTTAAGTCGGATGACTTGACATGATGATTGAACATGAGATGTTCAAACTTTGTTTATATTGATATATGTACCTTTTCTTACAGATTCTTGATTCCATTTGATGCATGCTTACAAGTTGATTGAACATGTCATTGCACTCAATATTAGCTTTCTGCAAACTTACCTACTTAGTGCTATATCATGCATTGTTAAACCTTGTTCCAAACATGGGTTGCTTGCGAGTACATTCAAAGTACTCATTGGCTTGCCACTGGTTATTTTATTGGCCAGGCATGAAAGAACAGGATATTGTGAAGATTACCTTGGTGATGATCATGCGAGCTAGGATGCTTCCGAGTCAGAATGCGTGTAGGTTTAAGGCAGATGGCATGGGTTCACGCTATCGTTGAGGATTTTCGCTGCGAGTTTATGAAGACTTGGTCGTAAAGGCCATATTTGAGTAAAACACTATGTAATGGATGTAAGACTCTTGTTATTCAGTTTCTATGTGTTCAGTGAGCATTGATCTCTGGGATCACTGTGCACGTACATTCGGTGAACACGACTTATGATCGGGGTCCCCGCAGAAGCCCACCACCGAGTCTGAGCCTCTGCTCAAGTTCAAGCTGGTCGAGGATACTAAGCAAATCGATTTTACTCCAGGTGACTCATCCCAACAGTTCACTATTGGGACTGGCCTGGATCCCAAGTAGGAAAGCGCGCTCATCGAATTCATCCGTGAGAATCGGGACATCTTTGCATGGAAACCTTCTGACATGCCTGGAGTACCGAGGGAACTTGCTGAGCACCACCTTAATGTGGATCCAAAGATGAAACCTCTGCGGCAATACCTTAGTCGTTTCAACGAGGATAGACGAAAGGCTATTGGAGAAGAGGTGGCCCGGCTTCTTTCTGCTGGGTTCATCATTGAAGTTTTTCACCCTAAGTGGTTGGCAAATCCGGTGCTCGTTTTGAAAAAGAATGGCACTTGGCATATGTGTGTTGATTACACAGATCTCAACAAAGCTTATCCCAAGGACCCGTTTGCTCTTCCCCGTATTGATCAGATTATTGATTCCACCGCTGGTTCTGAACGTTTGTGTTTCCTAGATGCCTACTCTGGCTATCATCAGATTAAGATGGCTGTTGAAGACCAAGAGAAGACAACATTCATCACCCCTTTTGGAGCTTTTTGCCCTTTGGGCTGAAGAGCACGGGGGCTACTTATCAACGTTGCATTCAGAATTGTTTACACCCACAAATTGGGCGTAACGTTCATGCCTACATTGATGATATTGTGGTCAAATCCCACAAGAAGGAAACTCTCCTGGATGATCTCCCGGAGATGTTTGGTAACCTTCGACTATATAAGATGAAGGTTAACCCTGCCAAATGTGTTTTTGCTATTCCTGCAGGCAAGTTACTGCGATTTCTAGTGTCCGAGCATGGAATTGAGGCCAACCCAGATAAAATCAAGGCGGTGACCTCACTTGCCAAGCCGTCCAACATCAATGATGTTTAGTGCATGGCAGGTCGTATATCAGCCTTAAGCCGGTTTATAAGCCGTCTGGGTGAGAAAGCCATTCCTCTGTACCAAATGTTGAGAAAGACAAATAACTTCGTCTGGACTGACGCGGAAAACGAAGCTTTTGAAGCCCTTAAGAAACAATTGGTCGAGCCGCTCATTCTAGCCACCCTGACTAACAAAGAGCCTATGATCCTCTACATTGCTGCAAATAACAAAGCCGTAAGTGTAGTAGTTGTTGTCGAGCAAAAGGAGGCAGGAAAGGAGTACCCAGTACATCGGCATGTTTATTACGTCAGCGAAGTTCTGACCCTATCAAAACAACGTTACCCCCATTGGCAGAAGTTAGTCTTCGGCGTCTTCATGGCCAGCCATAAGCTAAAGCACTATTTCTAGGAGCATCCAATTACTGTGGTTAGTTCAACTCCTCTTGGAGATATCATACAAAATTGGGAGGCTACTGGTCGGATCGCTAAATGGGAGATTGAACTTGGTCGTCATAAGGTCAAGTATGTACCCCGAATAACCATTAAATCCCAGGCGTTGGTGGATTTCATAATGACTGGACAGAATTGCAAGTCCCCGAGGACAGGCCAGATAAAACATACTAGACAATACACTTTGATGGCTCCAGACAGTTAGAGGGCTTGGTGGCTGGAGTTATTTTATCTTCTCCGCGAGGTGACGAATTTTGTTACGTCTTACGGCTCATGTTCCCTTGTACTAACAATCCAGCTGAATATGAGGCTCTCCTACATGGGCTCCGAATCGATAAGGAAATGAACCTGAGCCAGGTCAGATGCTTAGGCGACTCAATTTGGTGGCTCAGCAAGTTTCACGAACTTGGGACACAAAAAATCCCCTGATGGCGACTTATAGACGGGCAGTCACTGATATTGCAGGCCATTTTCAAGGCTATCAGGTTGATCATATTGATCGTCGGCTTAATGAGGCGGCGGATGCTTTATCCCGTCTTGGTTCTCAGTGTAAGCCGGTTCCTCCCAATGTGTTCCTTGATGTACTTCATCACCCTTCCGTCAAGTTACCATCCGAAGAGGACCTGACTATTCCTGGCCCGGAGACACAGTTGGTGGCGGATCTTCATGCTATTCCTGATTGGAGAGAGCCATATTTGGCTTATCTCACACGTGGTGAACTCATAGATGAGGAAATCATAGCCCGACAGATCATCAGGCGTTCCAAGTCTATGACCATTGTTAATGGCGAGTTACACCGACGAAGCATCACTGGAGTTTTTCAACGGTGTGTTTCCCCTAAGGAAGGTCAAGAGATTCTCAATGAGATCCACACAGTAGACTGTGGTCATCATGCCGGCTCACGGTCCCTGGTGGCAAAGGATTTTCGGCACGGTTTTTATTGGATTATAGCTCATGCGGATGCTGAAGAAATTGTGGGCAAGTGTGACGGTTGCCAAAAATTTGCTCGACACGCTCACGTGCCAGCTCAAGAGTTACGGATGATTCCGATAACTTGGCCGTTTGCAGTTTGGGGGCTTGACATGGTTGGCCTGTTCAAGCCATCTTCTGACAAAAAGACTCACCTCCTGGTAGCAGTTGATAAACTTACCAAGTGGGTTGAAGCAGAACCTATCAGCAATTGTGATGCTGAGACAACAGTCAAGTTCCTGAAAAAGCTGATCTTTCGTTTTGGCTATCAACATAGCATTATCACTGACAATGGCATTGTCGGAATCGGGGCTCTGCAGACCCAGAAAGGTTCGAACTCTGGGGTGCGCTCGCTCTCCTACCCTACTCGGCCTCACAACCTCACGGCGACTCTTCAACGGCCCGAGCTAAGGAAGACGACCAAAGGATACCACAACTTACCCAAGTTTGGGCCACCTCGCGATGTAAAACCCTACTCCTGCTTGTCTGGATTGCTTGGGGGAGAGGATGAGTACAAGGTGTGTTCTTGCCAACCAAAGGTCGATCCCGCCTACGGTCGCCGGTTCCCTCCTCTTATACTTGCCCCGGTCCTCTTCCCCCGAAAACACAAGGCGGGAAGGGTTGCCACAACAGCTAGTTTGAAGGCGGACAAGACTGCGGCCTATCCTGACAAAAGTAGTCTTCGTCTGCCAAAGCTTCCCGCCATGACGCGCCTGTGGCCTCAGGGGTGACCTCTGTCCTGCCGAGCCCCCGGTCTTGGTCCTCTTGCACCAGATGGGAAACCTTTGGGGATCGCTTTGGGGCCCGTCGAGCTGGCCCTGCTCCTCTATCGCGAAAGGGGAAAGCCTCCCCATCCGTGCCCGCTGGCACCGCTCCTGGCGCCGCCTGGCGCGGTGCGTGTCACCCATGTGCGGGTATCGGGATCCAAGGCCCTGCCAGGCCTATTCTAGACGGGCCCACCTCCTGAGGGCGTCAGGGGAAGCCTTGTGGAGAGGAGATGGGCCTGTGTACCCCCAGTCCCAGAGGCCTGACAGTAGCCCCTGGGCCCGCGTTGCGCACGACTCCGCTAGATGGGGGATGGCGAAACGACGCGAGCCCCAACTGCCTATGGGCCAGGCCCGACGCGTGGCACATGGCGGGTCGTGGGATGCCCCTTCCCCCCGACGACGCCTCGGCAACCGCCCCAAATTGACATAAAGCCTACGCATGGCGCCGGTCCATCATTGCTCTTCATTGACTTGCGTCGCCCTCCTGCACCTTCCTTCTCGCGTAAGATTGCCCCCATTCCATCAAGCGACATCCGCACTCCACCCCGCAGCACCGCCATGGCACCCCCTGCAAGAGTGGCAGGGTGACAGCGACGGCGGAAGAGCGCCCAACACCGGAACCCTCCCTGGGCAGGTCCACAGTGCTCAATCACGAGGGGCACAACAAGGTCCTCCCGATGATCGTGGCCACCTCGAGCGAGTGGGGGCCGACCAATATCTCGCCGGCCTTGCTACCCCTCGCTGAGATGGCTGCCAATTCCATCGTCCTCCACCTTCCCGTGCTCTTTTCTAGTTTACTTCCCCCGTTCTCGGATTTCTTCAATGCCATGCTTTCGCACTATCAAGTCCACACACCGCACCTCGAGCCGAAATCCATCCTCCTTCTTTCGTCATTCGCCTTCCTGTGTGAGGCCTTCCTAGGCGTTCCCCCTCGGTGGCACTGCTCCGGCACTTCTTCCTCCTCCAGCTGACCGCGCCCAACCAGTGCTCCGGGTGCGTGTCGCTCCAGGCCATGGACGCGACGACATGCGAATGCATCGACATGAGGATCACCCACGGCACGGAAGGCTTCAGGCGGCAGTGGGTGTATGTGGACGCGGGCCAGTACAACCCCCTGCTGCTGACCCCATCGTCCCCGGCAGTGTTGAGCTCCGGATGGGGGCATGAGAAGCTAGACGACCCGAGGCTGTCGCCGATGATGAAGAGGCTGGCCACCCTGAAGGCAGCGGGGGTGACGGCGACGTTGGTCATGAGGGAATTCCTCAGGCGGCGGATCGCCCCCTGCAACGCCATTCTTGCCCGATGTGGGACTTCTCTGGGCCAGCAGACCCCATGCGGCTCCACCCGGATCGCCTGCCGCCCGAAGTGCTAAGCGGGGTGCTTTGGGTCCTGGCCGGCGAGACAATCGGCGGCCTGCCCCATGAGGGGCGTCCCTTGTACAAATATAAGAACAAGGAGGATTTTTCTCGGGCAATGCCCCGCTTCGACCAGTGGGGGCTACTCCCAGAGGGCCAGGAAAGGCCTCGCGACAACCCTGTCCTGGTGGCTCCTGAACCAGGGGCACTAGTGAGCCTAAAACCCCCAGCCGAAGCGGCGGGGGGCGGAGGACCACCGCCTCAGGGGGGCTGCCACAAACTCTTCCCCATGCCCGCGAGTGCCAGCAACGCCGGCCCGCCCGAAGGCGTGACCGCCTCCCTTGGCATGACGAGCGGCGCCGATCGCCCCGCGACGATGGCCTTCAGGTCACATTCCCTCGGAGAGGGCACTGCAAGGATGCCCCTCGCCTCCTGCACGAGGGAGGCGGGGGCCTGCGTCAAGGCCGTGCAGCCACCTCACGGCGCCAGCCACGAGGGGCTGGCCCGGCCTGAGGGCAGCGTCGGCGCGCAGCCGAGGGCACTGAAGAGGAGGAGGTGGGCCGCCAGAGACGAGTGAGCATCGCTCCTTCGCCTCATCTGCTTCCGTGCGCTAGGTGTAGTTGACCTCTTCTTCCGTGCAGGCTTCCAATGAGGAGAAAGGCCAGTGAGCCGCCTGGCCCAGCACATGCCGTCCCGCCACCTGTTGAGGCCAGAGGGTCAAGACGTGACGCACCCTGCCACAACGCGAACATCATGCCTGGACTACGATCCGGCATGACCTCCTGTGGGATGCAGCAGGATTACTGGGGCAGCTCGGGGCAGAACTTCGGGACGCCGACGCGTGCTTCGCCGAGGAGCGGCTGCGCTTGGCTCACGGGTGGCATCAACTTGATGTCGCCGTCAAGATGAGCCGCTGGCAACATGAGGCGGCGCGCTCGAAGGTCGAGAGGTCACTGCTGAGGCGAAGGAGGCGCGCGATTGCGCCTTCTGGGAGGCCAACGAAGCGGATGAGCGTCGCGAGGCCGCTGAGGCCCGCGAGCGGGAACTTCAGGCCTCGAACACCGTCCTGGAGCGGCAACTTCAGGATCGGAGGGACGCCCTTCTATCTTGAGGTGAAAGGCAAGCGGTCGAGGCTAAGGGGGCACGCGAGCTCGCCCTCCGCGAGGCAGCCCTCCGGGCCCTCGAACAACAACTTGCCCTGATGTCGTCAGAGCAGGGCTTGGAGCGCGAGCGGCTAGAGGTGCTGGATCGTGACATCACCGTTGCCACGGACACCTACAAGCAATGGGTGGAGGAGATCCAGGGGGACGCCAACGCGAGGGTCGAGCGAGCCCGCAAGGATTATAACAAGAAATTGAAGTTGCAGGAGAGCCGCTTCAAGACTCGGTGCGCGGAGCTACAGCGCGAGATAGACGGCCTCATGAAGGCACTTACCCAGGCGGAAGTGCAGTGGGGAGCCGCCCTTAAGGCCCAGACACTGCTGCGGCCGAGCTGGCGCCGCTCCAGGGATAGGTGGATGGTGATGCGTCCCTCGTGGAGCGGGCGACGGATGAAGCGAACCAGGCTCGGGAGCTACAACATCAGCGCTCGAAAGATGTTCCAAGGCCTCGAGCAGCTGGCTCGCCGTGCCCTGAGTTCCATCTGCAGGGGGAGCGTCTCCAGCCCTCTTGCATCTGACAACGCCGGCTATCTTGATTTTTTCACCAGGGTCGTGGAGTGGCTTGAGGCAGGCGACAGGAAGGTAGGTGAGCTAATCGAAGAAGAGAGCCGCGACCTTCTGTCCTAGTCACTAACACACGTCTTCAGCCATCTCCGTCGCGCCGACCCCTGCTTTGACTTTCAGGCCGTGATGGCCCCCGTTCCTGAAGTGATCCGCGGTGCCCTAGGGGAGGTAGTCAAAGATCATGTGATCGCCCTGAGCGCGCAGTTCGCCTTCAACAGCCACGAGGATCGGGAGGGGGCCGAGGGGTGCGCAGTTGATGACGACGGCAAAGGAGCTGAGGAGCGCGAAGGTGAAGACAACAGTGAAAGAGACGTGTCCCCCTAGGCTTCCTTTTAATCCTTCTGTTAATACGAACTTGTAGTCCCGCTGAGGCGTGAAGTCAGCATTTTGTCTCAAACACTATGCTCCTGTACTGGGTACTCATGCTTTTGTGTGGCTTCCTCTGATGTTGCTTCCACACCTCGGGTTACCGCGATGTAAGTTTTGCATGAGGCTCAGCCGTCACTAGTAAGCCAGGCTGCGCTGCCTGGCAAGACCAAGGGGCGAGGATGCCTGGAGCAGGTAAAGGCTCCTGAGGTGATACACTCAGTAGGTTATCCTTCAGCCAAACGTCCCGTGGACGGGGTGTTCTGCCTTGGAGGCATGACACACGCTCATCAGCTTGCTCATGCGCGTTGCGCGAGGAGATTAGGCACCAAGGGCCTTGGCGAGGTGGTGCGCATAGGGACAAGCCCGTGACACGGAGTCCGCACCTTGGGGTTCCGGTGCCACGGGGTCCGACCCAGGCGCAGACACCGTACCCCAGCCCCCGCTCGCGTGATGCCCAAGAGGGAGACGTTGAGCGCGCGTTGCTTGAAAAGAGAAATCTAACAAAACTCCGCTAAATCTGAAAAACCAAAATATTTATTAAAATGGGGGACAAACTTGTTTACAAGCAAAAAGAGATGCGACTGCCATGTCTGGCACGGGTCAGCCTGAGGTCAGTGAGGGCCCGTGGGGCGTCTTCGTCGGTGGTTCCACCAGCACGATGCATGGGGCTTCCACTTGGGTGTGGGCATGGTTGTTCCACCAGCGCGGAGCATGGGGCTTCCACTTGGGCGTGGGCATAGCCGCGGTTCGACAGTCATTCCGCCAACGCGGAGCATGGGGCTTCCACTTGGGCGTGGGCGGGGGTCCTCCCAAGGCCACAACATGGCGTGTCGGGAGGCTCCGGGGCATGTACAGCCCCACTCATTCTTACGTGAGAGTGTCACGGGTAGAACTTGCGGAGGTGTTGGATGTTCCAAGTGTTTTGCACTGGAACTCCACCCTCCATCTCCAGGCGGGCGGAGCCTGGCTTGGAGACATGGGCGACCCTGAAGGGGCCCTCCCACATGGGCGAGAGCTTGTGGAGGCCTTCCCTAGAGAGGACCCGCCGTAGGATGAGGTCCCTGACCTCGAGGGTGCGGCCTGCTGGTACCTTGCGGCGCGGAGGGCGGCCTGGCAGCGGGCCTCCTCAAGGAGCAAAAGGTCAGCTCCCGGTGAGTCGTCCTGACGCGCCTCGTCGAACGCCAAAACCCGCGGGGAACCATGCTTAAGCTCCAAGGGAAGGACCACCTCAGCCCCGTAGACGAGTAAGAAGGGGGTTTCGCCCGTGGGCTTAGTCGCGGTGGTGCGGATAGACCACAACACGGACTGCAGCTCATCCAGCTAACCCTTCCCGTAGGCCTCAAGCTTCCTCCTGAAGCTCCTGGTTTTGAGGCCCTTGAGGACCTCAGCGTTGGCGCGCTCGGTCTGGCCATTGGTGCGCAGGTGTGCCACGGAGGTGTAGCATATCTGTGTACCAAGGTTAGCGCAATATGATCTGAAAAGGCCACTCATGAGCTGGGAATCATTGTCGGTGATGATGCGGTTGGGGACGCTGAATCGGCACACGAGACCCTTGATGAACCTGACGGCCAAGCCAGCCGGGATGGTGCGGACGAGCTCGACCTCCGCCCACTTGGTGAACTTGTCGACGACGACGTAGAGGTAGCCATACCCACCGGTCGCACGGGGGAAAGGACCTAGAATGTCTAGCCCCCATTCCGCGAAAGGCCAGGAGAGTGGAATTATCTGCAGCCCCTGCGCGGGCTGTTGGATCTGCTTGGCGTGGAACTAGCAAGCTTCGCAGGACCGAACCAGCTCGGCGGCGTCGCGAAGCGTGGTAGGCCAATAGAAACCACTGTGGAACACCTTACCAGCGAGGGTACGCGACGAAGAATGGTGCCCGCTGATACGTCTCCGTTGTATCTATAATTTTTGATTGCTTCATGCCAATATTCTTCAACTTTCAAATACTTTTGGCAAACTTTTATAATATTTTGGGACTAACTTACTTACCCAGTGCCCAGTGCCAGTTCCTGTTTTTTTTTGTTTAACAGAAATTCCATATCAAACGAAGTCCAAACGCGATAAAAATTTATGGAGATTTTTTGGAATATATGTGAATTTTGGGCGTCGGAATCAACGCAAGACGGTGCCCGAGGGAGGCACAAGCCAACCGGCCGCGGCCCCAGGGGGGCAGCCAGATGGCTGGTGGTCCCTCCTTAAGTCGGTTGACGCTCTCCTGCAGGCGCAAGAAAGATATTTTCGTGATTAAAATCGCCTCAAAATTTCAGCCCGATCGGAGTTACGGATCTCCGTATATTTAAGAAATGGTGAAGGGGTCCAAAAACAGTCGCAAAAACAGGAGAGAAACAGAGAGAGAGAGATCCAATCTCGGAGGGGCTCTTGCCCTCCGGGAGCCATGGCGGACATGGACCAGAGGGTAAATTCTCCTCCCACCTAGGGAGGAGGCCAGGGAAGAAGAAGAAGGAGGGGGGCTCTCTCCCCCTCTCTCCCGGTGGCGTCGGAGCACCGCCGAGGCATCCATCGTGATGGCGATCTACACAAACAACTTCGCCGCCGTCATCACCACAACCATCACCTTCCCTCATCTATCTACAGGGGTCCACTCTCCCGCATCCCGCTGTACCCCCTACTTGAACATGGTGCTTAATGCTATATATTATTATCCAATGATGTGTGGCTATCCTATGATGTTTGAGTAGTTCCTTTTGTCCTATGGGTTGATTGATGATCTTGATTGGTTTGAGTTGCGTGGTTTATTTTAGTTCTGTCCTTAGGTGCTTTCCATGAGGTGCACACGTGAAAGATTCACGCTGGAGGGTGTTGCAATATGTTCATGATTTGCTTATAGTGGGTGGCTAGAGTGACAGAAGCTTACACCTGAGTAAGGGGGTTGTTTACGTATGGGAGTGAAGGGGACTTGATGTTTAATGTTATGGTTGGGTTTTACCTTAATGATCTTTAATAGTTGCGGATGCTTGCTAGAGTTCCAATCATAAGTGCATATGATCCAAGTACGGAAAGTTTGTTAGCTCATGCCTCTCCTTCATATAAAACTGCAATAATGATTACCGATCTAGTTATCGATTGCCTAGGACAATCTCGCAAATCCCATCACCACTTTTCCACACTTGCTATATTTACTAGTCATCAACTCGTGCTTCTGCACGGGCTAGATATTGTTCCATCTTAACGTTGTTTTGTAAATCCATGCTATTTTAATAATGCAATTTTTAAATTAGTGAACAATATGTGTGGATAAACACTATATATTTTTTATTCTGATAGATTTAATGCACATGTTAATTTCTGTAGTATAATAGTGATCACGTAGATTAAAAATGTTGGAATTAATACAAACTATTAAAGGCCCTGTATATTTTAAATGATGTCTAATTTGTATATATTAGAAGATTCCTTTGCAATAAGATTTGCAACTGCAATGTATCAAATATAAATGTTTTCAAATAGATGAAGAGAAATGCAGAGAATCATAATATGTTTCTATTGATTGAGCATTTCTTGCCATAACAATACATGGCTATTTTCTTGAATTTCCCCCAAAATATACTTTGCGACAGTCATTTATTTCTCATTGCTTAGCATATTTGTATAATAATAAAGATGGTTTGAACATGTTGAGTGACAACTACTTCTGTGGGTATTGCATCTCCCTCTCACCCTCAGGTATGTCTTCCTCTATCTTAATCCCTTGCAGCTCTATTATATTATAATGATACTTGATGTCGCATGGTCAGAATTGGTTGAGTAGGCAGACCAAAATCGACCATGTATATATAATTCCAAATTTGGTGACATTATGCACACATCGACATTAGTACTCTTATGCTAAACCAATTTCGTTCTTCATATAATTACTTCAAGAACAAAAAAAAATTGTGTGATATGATCTTTTCCTCCTAGGAGATCCCATCAATACATTTCTCCAATCAGATGGGCACGATGGTAGTTTCAGTATTTGTATTGTGAGGACAAAATTGACGAACATATGCGTGAGTGAATACATTTATATTGCAGTTACAAATCATCTGCTTAATGCAACATAGGGTGTATAAGTGCTACATTTAACATAAGTCACTTCATTAATAGAATTGGGTACATATTTTTTGTACGATTTCTACCTAAAATAATTTTACACGTTTTCTCGGTATGATGAGCTACAGAGGGAGTCTTCCGAGAACTTGTATATATACCAGGTAAAAGCTTATCACAAATTATAAGTTAGCTAATATTTACTTTGACCATGATATATTAGTCGAGGAATATGCATTTACAAAAGGTGCTCATGATGATTTAGCCCCTAATTAAATAGCTCCCTGATTCAGTTGCGGCTTACATGGGCTTATTGTTTTGTCTCCAAAAATGATGTAGATATGAAATATAGTATATTACTTAAACTAAAATTATCAGAAGAAGTATTGAGTATTTGTGACATGTTATTCTAGTGACGACTACTTAGGTGGATATGTGTTCCATTTGGTGTGTAAGATAAAATTATCTACGGTATTATCGGTTATACACGGTCGGTGTAAAAATTAAAATACCACATGAGCCATGTGGTAAGCAACCCAAACTATTTCAAAAATTTGTATATATAACACTACAACGATGCCACTTCTGTCATTTCAATAATCCACAATACGCCTTCGTCCTTTGGGAATTATTCCTTCTTTAACTTAGAAATACTTAATTCGGATTGTGTCAGTCATGTATCAAATTAAAATATAGACTATATCATAAGACTTGGAAAAATTATCCATTAAAATGAACGTCGTCTGTCCTGTATCAAATTAAAATATAAACTATATCGCAATACTTGAAAAAAATTTATCCATTAAAATGAAAATTAAAATGAACATCATTGTCAAATACCCCAATTTGAGATACCAATTAAAATTATAGATTTATGTTCATATAATTTTTCTGTGTGAGAAAATTTATGTATTTTCTTAATTATTATATCTTGCAATTGGGTGATTTAACGCTTTAAATTAATACATAATTAGGCATTGACTCCATCCCGTAGCGTGATGCTTGAGCATAATTTATTTGTACCTGCACCTTCTCATTTTGGAAGATAACACACATGTGTTTTTTCCCATAGCAATTGGGACGTGGACTCTTCTTTATCGTGGGGCTTGAACTCTTAAGAATCATTCATTGTAAGTGGTCTTGTTTTCTAGGGGACGTGCTCTTTTCCTTTAGGCAAGAAGAAGGCACGTGAAATTTGTACTGATCGAAACTCCTTTTTTAATAGGAGTTGGGCTTCCATTGCCCTCGGACCTCGCAGGCTTGGAGCGGAGATCCATCTCTTCCCCTCCGTGACGAACCTACCTCGGATCAGAACGCTCCCCTAAAAAAACTCCTTATTTAATACGTACAGGTTGCAACTTGAACGTGATGGATAAGAATTCCTTGATGTGCGCTTTTTTTTTGCATAGAACACTTTGATGTACGTGGTTCTTTAACCATTCTATATGTGTGTGCTTATTAAACGCTTCAGGACTTTTCATTACATGTTCTTTTCCACGCAGGAAGAAGGCACGTATATTTGGCACTGATTGAATGTTTTTTTAACACATACTCGTTGGAACTTGAACGTGGTGGATGCAAACTAATTGATGTACGCGTTGCTTTAATCATAATATGTGTGTTGTTTTTTCCGTTAAAAAATATGAGAGGGTCTTCTAATCTATCTTGACCATTAAATTTTAAATCTAATGGCTATATTAATTTTGTTGATGTGGATTAACGGGGAGCCTCGTGTGGTGCATCAAATTAGTAAATATAAGATTTTATTGTTTTTTTATTAAAACAGCACCTAACTTTTATTTCCATGTTCTTTATTATCTTGCAAAACTATCTTTACACCTACAAAGTACTTTTAGTTTTATTCCCGCAAAGTAGTTTCATACTTGTTCTAGCTAAAGTAAGCGTTAGCATGCGTAGAGTTGTATCAGTGGTTGATAGAACTTGAGAGAGTATTAATTCTACCCTTAACTCCTCGTTGGGTTCGACACGCTTACTTATCGAAAATGGCTATAAACGACCCCCTACATTTGTGGGTTATCAAGACCTTTTTCTAACGCCGTTGCTGGGGAGCAATAGCGTAGTGGTTGATATTCCCGTATGTGCTTGTTTGCTTTATCACTAAGTAAATTTTATTTTCTTTTATTAGTTGTTTTATTTTCTGTTCTAAGTTGTTTTCTATCTTTAGATATGAGTAGGAAACACAAAATACCAAAAAAATTAGATGTACTTGCTGCCCCAAAAGTTGAGGAACCACTAGTGTTCCGTACTACCGAAGAATATTACTTGGATCATCTTCGATCCATTTATGCTCGTGCGGAAACCCCAACTAGCTTAGTTGAGCGGAAATCATTAGATGAGCATGCTTATTTTGTGCGTCATCGGTTGTCTCAAAAGGGGAGACTTTTAGACCATCAAATAAAATGTTTGATGTGCTATGCTTGGAATTTATGTTGGTTACACGATTTTACTTGTTGTTCTGAAGAAACTAAAAAACACCTTCCCTACCAATGTGTGTTTAATGATAATGAAATACTATCTTCTTATGCCAAGGAGGCCTATTGTTATTATGATGTTGAACAAATTGAAGAATTTGTTGCTTTTAAGGGTGCTTATGAAGGTGCTAGTTTGTTTGAAAAGTATGATGATACGCTTTACAAATCTGAAAATTTTGCCATACTTAAATATTGCTATGAAAACTATGCTTCTAATACTTATGTTAAAGAATTTATTGAAAGAATGACCGCTGCCCGAGAAGATACTAAAATTTTGCAGGAATCTATGGAAGAAGAAATTGCTGAAACTGCGAGCGCATTAGATGAAAAGGATGAGGATGAGAGCGAAGAACAAAAGGAGAAAGAGCGGATTGATCAGCCGTGCCCACCTTCTAATGAGAGTAACTATTCAACACATACATTGTTTAATTACCCTTCGCCCATACCGAAGGATGAATGCTATGTTGATTGCTATGATCCCTTGGATTCATTTGAAATATCCCTTTTTGATGAACTTGATGCTTGCTATGCTTGTGTCCATGGTGCCAATATGAATTATGCTTATGAAGATGAACTTGCTATAGTTCCTTATGTTAAGCATGAAATTGTTGCTATTGCACCCACACACGATAGTCCTATTATCTCTTTGAATTCTCCCAACTACACTATATCGGAGAAGTTTGCACTTATTAAGGATTACATTGATGGGTTGAGTTTTACCACTACACATGATCATTTTGATGGATATAATATGCATGTGCTTGCTGCTCCTACTTGCAATTATTATGAGAGAGGAACTAAATCTTCACCTCTCTATGTTTCCAATATGATAAAATTGCAAGAAACTACTTATGCTATGTATTGGCCTTTATTTTGTGTGAATGAATTGTTCTTGTATGACATGCCAATGCATAGGGAGAGAGTTAGACTTCGTTGTCACATGATATATATCACCTTGTGCTCACTACTAAATTAAAAATCATTGTTAATTAAAATTGGCTTTGATATACCTTGGGATCCGGGTGGATAGATTACTTGAGCACTATATGCCTAGCTTAATGGCTTTAAAGAAAGCGCTGCCAGGGAGACAGCCCGGAAGATTTAGAGAGTCATTTATTACTGTTGTGTGCTTTTAAAATAATTAAAAACAAAAAAAATAAAGTGGGGAACTTAAAACCTTTTCAAAAAGAGAAGTGAAAGTGAGAAAGATGAGCACCGTTGAAGTGGGGGTTGTCGGCGTTCTGGGACCGGGGGTACCCAAACCTGCCTGCCTGCGGCCCAGCGCGTGGCCCACCTCGATGGCCCGGTACGGCCCAACGGCAAGCCCCCCCCCCCAAGCCAAGGCCCTCGCGAGAGCCCCTTCCCCACGAGACGAACAACGCCAAGACCTCAGGAGGAGTGGCATCTCTCAAGCGGTCTCCCGAGAAGCGGAGATTTCTATGCAGGTACTCGGCCTCATGAGGCCGGGATGACGTGGGCTCTTACGAGTGAGCCAGGCGGGCGCCAACGGGCGCAGAGGAGGACAGTTTCCTCTTTCGTGCTAAGGAGGCAAGGACGTACGCGGGTTCCCATGGAATCCCCCAAAGGTTTCCCTTCCAGTGCAACAAGACCAAGACCACGAGCTCGGCAGGACAGATGTCATCGTCGAGCCCACCACCGCGTCACGCCCGGAAGCTTTGCAGGCGAAGACCACCTTTAGTCAGGATATGATGTACCTCCTGTCCCCATTCAAATTTGGCTGTTGTGGGATCCCTTCCCGCCTGTGCCATAAGGGAAGAGGACCGAGGCCAATATAAATAGGTACTAGCCTCCACCATAGAGAGGGATCGAATTGACTCTCACCCTTGAGACCTCGTGAGGCTACTCATCCATTGTACTAGTTCATCCTCAACCTCCTCGTGAGGCCAATCCACCAAAAGCAGGAGTAGGGTTTTACACCGCAAGGTGGCCCGAACCTTGGTAAATCTCTGTGTCCATCTTCTTCCCCGCTCGCGCGTACTCGACGAAGCTTGCCCGTAGGGTGATGGGATTGAGACTTTGAGCTGGTTGAGATCTTCGCACACGCCCCAGAGTTCGAACCTTGTTGGGTCCGCAGAGCCCCGATTCCGACATTTGGCGCGCTAGGTAGGGGCGTGTCGTAATCTTCCTCCGGTTCCACTTCGTCTCCGCCTCGTGGCTCCCATGGTCGACGCCCGCCGAGTTCGCGCCGAGCGCCGGGCTGCTCGCATTGCCTAGACGGCGCCCGTTGGCCGCGGCGTCTCGCGCCACTCCATCTCTCCTACGGCCAACGCCGCCACTGACCCAGCTGCTCATGAGCAGCAAGACTCATCGCTGCCACCCTCCATGCGGCGTGATGGCTACACCGATACTCCGTCCCCCACTCCCGCCATGGCATCGTCCTCCCACGCACGCCGCGGACCGGCGAATGCACCAGCTGCGCTGCTCACGGCGCGCGGGCTGCTGTGTTACCGCCCCGCCAACGACCGCTATGAAGACTGGCTTAGCCGCATCGCCGAGCTCGCCGACGCTGCTGGCGGGGCCCCGGCGCCCTCCCACTCGCTCCGCCCCCCGCCCTTCCAGGCGGGCGACGTGGCTCACGACACGCCTCCTCCTCCTTCTCTGCAAAGCGCCGACCTCAAGCCCAGACGTGAGGTGCGCCCCCACGAACCGCCAAGTAGGACGCCGGGGCGCGCACGAGGTGAGACGAGCTGCCAGATGGTGTCACGACCGCAAGGTGACACGTGTGCGCTCCGACCGAGGTTCAACCTGGCGAACAAGTGTGCAAAGGCCAAGGCGGGCCGCCTCTCCCTCCACGAGCTCCCGGAGGCAGACCCTGAAGACAAGAAGGCCGAGGCTAAGGAGGCGAAACGCAAGGGCCCCGCTCTGCTGGCAGCCGGGCCCAAGACGACGCGCGGTTGTGGCCAGGAAGAGCCCCCCCGGGGCAACCGCCCATTCTGCATCTTCCACTACACCAACACCCACAACACCAGCGACTGCCAGGAGCTAAGGGAGCTCCGCGACGAGTGCCTCGGCCACCGCCCCGAGCGCGGCAACCGTGGCTACGGCCGTGGAGGGGGTCACAACGGGAACCGCCGGGACAACCGCAACCCACGTCAGGACTGGCGCGACCAGCCTCACGAGGACCGCTGGCGTGGCTAACTTCGCCACGGACCCTGGCACGACCAGCCTCGGGAGGCCCGTCCTCAAGGCAAGGCCCACCTTCCTCCGTTGCTGACGTGGCTTTAGACTGCGTTGGTATTTCCCCAAAGAGGAAGGGATGATGCAGCACATCGACGGTAAGTATTTCCCTCAGTTATGAAATCAAGGTATCAATCCGTAGAGGAAGATCACACACCCCCATAAACAGCACCTGCACACAAACAACAAATACTTGCAACCCGACGCAAAAGAGAGGTTGTCACGCTCTCTACGGTAATAAGATAGATTAGGTAATGATAGTTTTGGTAAATAGATCTCGCAAGAACACAAAGTAAAATAAATAAACAAAAGGTGCAGCAAGGTATTTTTGGCTTTTTTGGATTAATAGATCTGAAAGCAAAAGATGCAAATAGTAGATCGAAAAGCAATATGTTGGAAAAGTAGACCCGGGGGCCGTAGGTTTCACTAGTGGCTTCTCTCATGAGTATAGCACAGGGTGGGTGAACAAATTACTGTTGGGAAATTGATAGAAGATCAAATAATCATGACGATATCCAGGCAATGATAATTATATAGGCATGACGTCCAAGACAAGTAGAGCGAAACGATTCTGCATCTACTTCTATTACTCCACACATCGACCGCTATCCAGCATGCATCTAGTGTATTTAGTTCATGGGAAAACGGAATAATGCAATAAGAACGGTGACATGATGTAGACAAGATCTATTCATGTAGGAATAGACCCCATCTTATTATCCTTAATGGCAATGATACATGCGTGTCTTGCTGCCCCATCTGTCACTGGGAAAGAACACCACAAGATCGAACCCATCACAAAGCACCTCTTCCCATGGCAAGAAAAATCGATCTAGTTGGCCTAACTAAACCAAAGATTCGAAGAAGAAATACGAGGCTATAAGTAATCATGCAAATAAGAGATCAAAGAAGACTCAAATCATATTCATGGATAGAAACTGATCATGAACTCAAAATTCATCGGATCCCAACAAACACACCGCAAAAGTCATTACATCAAATAGATCTACAAGAGACAATTGTATTGAGAAACATAGAGAGAGAGGAAGCCATCTAGCTACTGCCTACGGACCCGTAGATCTATGGTGGACTACTCACGCATCATCATAGAGGCATCTATGAAGAAGATGAACCCCTCCGTGATGGTGTTAGATTGGATCTCGAGGTTCTAGAACTTGCGATGGCTGGAATTGTGTTTCGTTGACTCCCCTAGGATTTTTGGATTTTCTGGGAATTTATAGGCTCGATAGTCGGTTGAGGGTGTGCCCGAGGTGCCCACCCTCTACCAAGCCGCGCCAGGGGCCTCTGGCGCGCCCTGGTGGAGGGTGGCCACCCTGGGCCCCCTCTTCTGGTGTTGTTTGGCCCATCTGCTTCCTTCTGGTCCATAAAAAATCCACAAAAATCCCCGCAGCGTTTGGGCTCCGTTTGGTACAGATTTTCTGCGAAGTAAAAAAACAAGCAAAAACAGCAACTGGCACTTTGGCTCTATGTCAATAGGTTAGTCCCAAAAAATGATATAAAGTTACTATAAAATGATTGTAAAACATCCAAGATTGATAATATAACAGCATGGAACAAGCAAAAAATATAGATACGTTGGAGATGTATCAGCATCCCCAAGCTTAATTCCTACTCGACCTCAAGTAGGTAAATGATAAAAACAGAATTTTTGATGTGGAAGGCTGCCTATCATGTTCATCACTTATTCTGTTCTTTATAGCAGGGACATTTGGACTTTTCAAATGGTTCAAAGCAATAGTCTAGTATTGACATGAAAACTTTAATACTCAAGCATATCAACAAGCAACCATGTCTTTCAAAATATCAAGTATAAAGCAATTTATCCCTAGCCCATCATGCTCAATCATTGATCCATTCACAATACACACTCAAATATTAGCTACACCTAATGCTCAAGTACGATCATAGTGCCCCCTAGTTGGTGCTTTATAAGAGAAGATGGAGACTTCTCGGCGTTCTGGGAACGGGGGTACCCAGACTTGCCTGCTTGCGGCCCAGGGCGTGGCCCACTTCGACAGCCAAGCACGGCCCAGCGCGGCCCCACTCAAGACAAGGCCCTCGCGAGGTCCCCAAGCTCGCGGGGGAAACAACGCCAAGACCCGCGAGGAATAGGCCTCCCCAGGCCCCCTCCTGAGAGGCAGATATCTCTATGCAATGCTTGGCCTCGGGAGGCCAAGGATGATGCAAGGCGGGCCAGGCGGGCACCGGCGCGCCAGACATGACAGTTTCCACTTTGGTGCAAAGGGGGCAAGGACGTACGCAGGTTCCCAAAGTGCCCCCCAAAGGTTTCCATTCCGGTGCAACAAGACCAAGACCACGAGCCCTATAGGACGGATGTCATCGCCGAGCCCACCACTGCATCACCAACAGCTACTTTGCAGGCGAAGACCACCTTTCGTCAGGATAAGGATGTACCCCTTGTCCCCCTTCGCATTTGGCCGTTGTGGGATCCCTTCCTGCCATAGCGATAAGGGAAGAGGTCCCGGGCCACTATAAATAGAGGCTAGGCTGCTCCATAGAGTGGGACGCGACGAGATCGGAAGAGAAGCAAGACCACCAGAACGCCCTCGCGAGGCAACTCACCACTTTACTAGTTCATCCACAAACCTCCTCGTGAGGCAATCCACCAAAGCAGGAGTAGGGTTTTACGCTTCGCAGCGGCCCGAACCTGGGTAAATCCTCGTGTGCCATCTTCTCCCTCGTCATCGTGCGAGTTCATCGAACTAGGCTACCGGGTTGTGGGCTAGGAGGGGCGAAGCTGTTGGGGATCTTCGCACACGCCCCTGTGTTCGAACTCTCTTGGGTTTTGTGGAGCCCGAAATCCGACATTTGGCGCGCCAGGTAGGGGGCGTGTCGGAGTCTCCAGCAAGCTCCACTTCCTCTTTGCCCTATCGTGTCAATGGCCGACGCCCGACAAGCTCTCTTCGGCCCCGGCGGATCCGCCTTCACCAACTTCGCCGCTGCCGCCCAAGACCCACGCCCCGGCAGCGCGGTGTTGGGCGGTCAGTACCAGGCCACCAGCGTCGTTTCCACCACCGTAGCTGCTCGTTCCGGTCAAGCTTGCGGCGGACGGGCAGCGCCCACGGGACCAACGTCGCTTTGTACCCACGTGGGAGATCTCAATGCGCTCGACACACTGGTGATGGCGAGCGAGATGCTTCGCCACCGCCCGACACACGGGGGCTTCAACGCCTGGGCCGACCACATCGCCGCGTTGATCACCGTCGCAAGGAGGGCCTGGGTTCCTCACCCCTCTCCGCGGCCGCCGGCATTGGGTGCCGGGGGCTCGTTCGCCGTGCCTGTCGCCTCGTCTGCGGACGACGCACCCCCTTCGACCCCGGGCGAGCTCGGGCAGGGCCTGCCGCACGCCGTGCTCCTTCTCCTCCGGATTCCGGTGACCGGCTTCGGGGCGCCGCCTGGCCACGTCAGTGGATCCTTTGATGGAAATGATGGGACGCCCCGCACGCGCCTTGACGCGCACTCTCATACCCCAATGGATCATCGACAGCCTGGGTCGTCCCGGCGGGAGCGTGCCAACTGGCGCAGGGAGCAGGCGGCTCAGGCGTCCGGGCAGGCAGGTAATCGTAACGAAGGCACATTGGATAACCAGGGAGACAATCCACGTCAAGAAACGCGCGGTCAACCCCACGGCGGCGGCAGAGGTAAGCAACTTCGGGCAGAGGCCCGCCGCAGGAGGGTATGCGGGCTGCGCGCCCAGGGCGGTGTCACATTGCCACCCGGAGAGGCCGTCCTTGGTGTGCGCGGAGACGGTTCAGGAGGGGGACAAGGCCTTTATACAGAGGCCTACGTACCAAGCTACGTCATTGATACGTCTCCAACGTATCTATAATTTTTGATTGTTCCATGCTATTATATTATCTATTTTGGATGTTTTATATGCATTAATATGCTACCTATTAACCTAGAGCCCAGTGCTAGTTTCTGTTTTTCCCCTGTTTTTGAGTTTTACAGAAAAGGAATATCCAACGGAGTCCAAACGGAATAAAACTTTCGCGATGATTTTTCTTGGACCAGAAGACATCTAGAAGGCTTGGAGAGGAGGTCAGAAGACCTGGCGGCAGACGACAAGCCGCCAGGGCACGCCCTAGGGGGGGGCGCCCCCTGGCTCGTGGGCCCCCTGGAGGCCTTCTAACCCTAACTCTTTGCCTATATATTCCCATATATTCCCAGACCATCGGAGGGAGCCACAAAAATACTTTTCCGCCGCCGCAACCTTCTGTTCCCGTGAGATCCCATCTTGGGGCCTTTTCCGGTAATCTGTCGGAGGGGGATTCGATCACGGAGGGCTTCTACATCAACTCCATTGCTCCTCCGATGAAGCGTGAGTAGTCTACCTCAGACCTACGGGTCCACAGCTAGTAGCTAGATGGCTTTTTCTCTCTCTCCGATCGTCAATACCATGTTCTCCTCGATGTTCTTGGAGATCTATCCGATGTAATCTTCTTTTGCGGTGTGTTTGTCGAGATCCGATGAATTGTGGATTTATGATCAGATTATCTATGAATATTATTTGAATCTTCTCTGAATTCTTATATGCATGATTTCATATCTTTGTATTTCTCTTCGAGTTATTGGTTTGGTTTAGCCAACTAGATCGGTAGTTCTTGCAATGGGAGAGGTGCTTAGTTTTGGGTTCAATCTTGCGGTGTCCTCACCCAGTCACAAAGTAGGGGTAGCGAGGCACGTACTTGTATTGTTGCCATCAAGGATAAAAAGGTGGGGTTTTCATCATATTGCTTGAGTTTATCCCTCTACATCATGTCATCTTACTTAAGGCGTTACTCTGTTCTTTATGAACTTAATACTCTAGATGCAGGCAGGAGTCGGTCGATGTGTGGAGTAATAGTAGTAGATACAGAATCGTTTCAGTCTACTTGACACGGATTTATTTGTTCGACAGTAATTTGTTCACCCACCATATTATTTTCCTTCGAGAGAGAAGCCTCTAGTGAAACCTATGGCCCCCGGGTCTATTTTCCATTATATATTTTCAGATCTATAAACCAAAAATACCAAAAATACCTTGCTGCAATTTTATTTACTTTTATTTTGTTTTACTTTTAGTAATCTTTTATATCTATCTCTATCAGATCTCATCCTTGCAAGTGACCGTGAAGGGATTGACAACCCCTTTATAGCGTTGGGTGCAAGTGTTTGATTGTTTGTGCAGGTGCATAGATTGGGGCCTTGCTTGTACCTCCTACTGGATTGATACCTTGGTTCTCAAAACTGAGGGAAATACTTATCTCTACTTTGCTGCATCACCCTTTCCTCTTCAAGGGAAAAACCAACGCAAGCTCAAGAAGTAGCAGGAAGAATTTCTGGCGCCGTTGCCGGGGAGGATACAAAGCAAGTCAAGACAAGAACTCTCCCTTCAACTTGCCAATTTCTGGCGCCGTTGCTGGGGAGGATACATAGCAAGTCAAGACAAGAACTCTCCCGTCAACTTGCCAATTTCTGGCATGGTTGTCGGAGAGGTCTACATCAAGCCTACCAAGTACCCATCATAAACTCATCTCTTGCATTTACATTATTTGCCATTTGCCTCTCATTTTCCTCTCCGCCACTTCTAAAACGATTTTCAAAAAAAACCAAAAAGATTTGCCTTTTTATTCGCCATTCTTCCGTTCGTCTTTTCGTTTGCTTTTTGTTAGCTTGTGTGCTAGATTGCTTGCTTTGTCATGGTGACTCAAGAGAATACCAAGTTGTGTGACTTCTCCAATACTAATAATAATGACTTTATTAGTACTCCGATTGCTCCCGCCACTAGTGCAGAATCTTATGAAATTAAAGCCGCTTTGCTGAATCTTGTTATGAAAGAACAATTTTCCGGCCTTCCTAGTGAAGATGCCGCATACCATCTAAATACTTTGGTTGAATTGCGTGATATGCAAAAGAAGAAAGATGTGGATAATGATATTTTTAAATTGAAGCTATTTCCGTTCTCACTACGAGATCGTGCTAAAACTTGGTTTACATCTTTGCCTAAAAATAGTATTGATTCATGGAATAAGTAAAAGATGCTTTTATTTCCAAGTACTTTCCGCCCGCTAAGATCATCTCCCTTAGGAACGATATAATGAATTTTAAGCAAATTGATCATGAGCATGTTGCACAATCTTGGGAGAGGATGAAATTAATGATTAGAAATTGTCCCGCCCATGGTTTGAGTTTATGGATGATTATGCAATTTTTTTATGCGGGATTGAATTTTGCATCTAGAAATCTTTTAAATTCCGCCGCGGTGGTACTTTTATGGAAATCACATTAGGAGAAGCTACTAAACTCCTAGATAATATTATGGCAAATTACTCTCAATGGCATACCGAAAGATCTCCTACTAGTAAAAAGGTGCATGCAATTGAAGAAATAAATACTTTGAGTGGAAAGATGAATGAATTAATGAAATTGTTTGCTAGTAAGAGTGCTCCTATTGATCCTAATGATATGCCTTTGTCTTCTTTGATTGTAAATAATAATTAATCTAAGGATGTGAATTTTGTTGGTAGGAACAATTTTGGTAATAACGCGTATAGAGGTAATTTCAACCCTAGGCCGTTTCCTAGTAATTCCTCTAATAATTATGGTAATTCCTACAACAATTCTTATGGAAATTATAATAAGATGCCCTCTGATCTTGAGAATAATATTAGATAATTTATTAGTTCGCAAAAGGTTTTCAATGCTATGATTGAAGAAAAATTGCTCAAGATTGATGATTTGGCTAGGAACGTTGATAGAATTTCTCTTGAGATCGATTCTTTGAAAATTAGATCTATTCCACCCAAGCATGATATTAATGAGTCTCTAAAATCTATGAGAATTTCTATGGATGAATGTAAAGAAAGAACCGCTAGGATGCGTGCTAAGCGAGAATTGTTAGTAAAAGCGTGTTCTTCGATTTCTCGTGAAAATAATGATGAAGATCTTAAAGTGATTGATGTGACTCCTATTGAATCTTTGTTTTCTAATATAAATCTTGATAAATATGGGACTGGAGATAAGTCAATTTTAATTAGAAGGCGTCCCAATGATTCGGAGTTTATTGATCTTGATGCAAAAATTGATAAAAGTAGGATTGAAGAGGTCAAAACTTTAAGTAGCAATAAACCCACTCCTTTGGATTTCAAGGATTTTAATTATGATAATTGTTCTTTGACAGATTGTATTTCCTTGTTGCAATCCATGTTGAATTCTCCTCATGCTTATAATCAAAATAAAGCTTTTAGTAAACATATCGTTGATGATATGATGAAATCCTTTGAAGAAAACTTGAGTTGGAAGTTTCTATACCTAGAAAGCTTTATGATGATTGGGAACCTACTATTATTAAAATTAAAGATTATGAGTGCCATGCTTTGTGTGATTTGGGTGCTAGCGTTTGCACTATTCCGAAAACTTTATGTGATGTGCTAGGTTTCCGTGAATTTGATGATTGCTCCTTAAATTTGCATCTTACGGATTCCACTATAAAGAAACCTATGGGAAGGATTAATGATGTTCTTATTTTTTCAAATAGGAATTATGTGCCCATAGATTTCATTGTTCTTGATATAGATTGCAATCCTACATGTCCCATTATTCTTGGTAGACCTTTCCTTAGAACGATTGGTGCAATTATTGATATGAAAGAAGGAAACATTAGATTTCAATTTCCGTTAAGGAAGGGCATGGAACACTTCCCAAGAAAGAAAATTAAATTACCATATGAATCTATTATGAGAGCTACTTATGGATAGCATACCAAAGATGATAATACTTAGATCTATTGCGTTATGCCTAGCTAGGGGCGTTAAACAATAGCGCTTGTTGGGAGGCAACCCAATTTTATTTTTATGTTTTTTGTTTTGTTTCTGTTCTTGAATAAATTACACATTATTACCTCTGTGGTAATTGTGTTTAATTGTTTTAATTAGTGTTTGTGCCAAGTAAGACCTTTGGGATGGTCTACGGTGATAGTTGTTTTGATCTTGCTGAAAAACAGAAACTTTGATGCCCAGTCCAGGAATTTTATAAATTCACAGAAGCGTTAATTGGATCTGAATGTTTTACAAAAGATTTATATACAAATTGCCCAGATTTTCCTAATTTTTCAGAATTTTTAGAGTTACAGAATTATTCGAAGTTTACAGATTGCTACAGACTGTTCTGTTTTAGACAGATTCTGTTTTCTATGTGTTGTTTGCTTATTTTGATGAAACTATGGGTAGTATCGGGGGGTATGAACCATGGAGAAGTTGGAATACAGTAGATATTACACCAATATAAATAAAGAATGAGTTCACAACAGTACCTAAAGTGGTGATTTTATTTTCTTATACTAACGGATCTCATGAGTTTTCTGTTGAGTTTTGTGTTGTGAAGTTTTCAAGTTTTGGGTAAAGATTTGATGGACTATGGAATAAGGAGTGGCAAGAGCCTAATCTTGGGGATGCCCAAGGCACCCCAAGGTAATATTCAAGGGCAACCAATAGCCTAAGCTTGGGGATGCCCCGGAAGGCATCCCCTCTTTCGTCTTCAATCCATCGGTAAATTTACTTGAGGCTATATTTTTATTCACCACATGATATGTGTTTTGCTTGGAGCGTCTTGTATGATATGAGTCTTTGCTTTTTAGTTTGCCACAATCATCCTTGCTGTACACACTTTTTGAGAGGGACACGCATGAATCGTGAATTTATTAGAATACTCTATGTGCTTCACTTATATCTTTTGAGCTAGGCAATATGCTCTAGTGCTTCACTTATATCTTTTTAGAGCACGGGGGTGGCTTTATTTTATAGAAATTGTTGAACTCTCTTGCTTCACTTATATTATTTTGAGAGTCTCTAAACAGCATGGTAATTTGTTTAGGTTATGAATTTAGTCCTAATACGATGGGCATCCAAGAGAGATATAATAAAAACTTTCATATAAAAGTGCATTGAATACTATGAGAAGTTTGATTCCTTATGATTGTTTTGAGATATAAAGATGGTAATATTAGAGACATTCTAGTGAGTAATTGTGGATTGGTAGAAATACTTGTGTTAAAGTTTGTGATTCCCGTAGCATGCACGTATGGTGAACCGTTATGTGACGAAGTCGGAGCATGATTTATTTATTGATTGCCTTCCTTTGTGTGGAGGTCGGGATCGCGCGATGGTTAACTCCTACCAACCCTTCCCCTAGGAGCATGCGTGTAGTACTTTGTTTTGATGACTAGTAGACTTTTGCAATAAGTATGTGAGTTCTTTATGACTAATGTTGAGTCCATGGATTATACGCACTCTCACCCTTCCACCTTTGCTAGCCTCTCTAGTACCGCGCAACTTTCGCCGGTGCATTAAACCCACCTTCCTCAAAACAGCCACCATATACCTTCCTCAAAACAGCCACCATACCTACCTATTATGGCATTTCCATAGCCATTCCGAGATATATTCCCATGCAACTTCCACCATTCCGTTTATTATGATACGCACCATCATTGTCATATTGCTTAGCATGATCATAAGATAGCTAGCATGATGATGTCATTGCTACGCTAGATCATTGCATATCCCGGTACGCCGCCGGAGGCATTCATATAGAGTCATATTTTGTTCTAGTATCGAGTTGTTAATTTTGAGTTGTAAGTAAATAAAAGTGTGATGATCATCATTATAGAGCATTGTCCCATGTGAGGAAAGGATGATGGAAACTATGATTCCCCCACAAGTCGGGATGAGTCTCCAGACTTTATGAAAAATAAAAGAGGCCAGAGAAGCCCAAATAAAAAAAAGAGGCCAAAGAAGCCCACCAAAAGAAAAATAAAAGATAAAAAAATGAGAGAAAAGAGAGAAGGGGCAATGCTACTATCCTTTTTCCACACTTGTGCTTCAAAGTAGCACCATGATCTTCATGATCGAGAGTCTCCTATATTGACACTTTCATATACTAGTGGGAATTTTTCATTATAGAACTTGGCTTGTATATTCCAATGATGGGCTTCCTCAAATTGCCCTAGGTCTTCGTGAGCAAGCGAGTTGGATGCACACCCACTTAGTTTCTTTTTTGAGCTTTCATACACTTATAGCTCTAGTGCATCCGTTGCATGGCAATCCCTACTCACTCACATTGATATCTATTGATGGGCATCTCCATAGCCCGTTGATACGCCTAGTTGGCGTGAGATTATCTCCTTCTTTTGTCTTCTCCACAACCACCATATTCTATTCCACCTATAGTGCTATGTCCATGGCTCACGCTCATGTATTGCGTAAGAGTTGAAAAAGTTTGAAAATACTAAAGTATGAAACAATTGCTTGGCTAAAACTGGGGTTGTGCATGATTTAATACTTTGTGTGATGAAGATGGAGCATAGCCAGACTGTATGATTTTGTAGGGATAACTTTCTTTGGCCATGTTATTTTGAGAAGACACGATTGCTTTATTAGTATGGTTGAAGTATTATTGTTTTTATGTCAACATTAAAAAAAAATTGAATCTAATGGATCTGAATATTTATGCCACAATAAAGAAAATTACATGGATAAATATGTTATGTAGCATTCCACATCAAAAATTCTGTTTTTATCATTTACCTACTCGAGGACGAGCAGGAATTAAGCTTGGGGATGCTTGATACGTCTCCAATGTATCTATAATTTTTTATTGTTCCATGCTATTATATTATCTGTTTTGGATGTTTTATATGCATTAATATGCTATTTTATATTATTTTTGGGACTAACCTATTAACCTAGAGCCCAGTGCCAGTTTCTGTTTTTTCCCTGTTTTTGAGTTTTACAGATAACGGAGTCCAAACGGAATAAAACTTTCACGATGATTTTTCTTGGACCAGAAGACATCTAGAAGACGTGGAGAGGAGGTCAGAAGACCTGGCGGCAGACGACAAGCCGCCAGGGCGCGCCCTAGGGGGGGGCGCCCCCTGGCTTGTGGGCCCCCTGGAGGCCTTTTAACCCTAACTCTTCGCCTATATATTCCCATATATTCCCAAACAATCGGAGGGAGCCACAAAAATACTTTTCCGCCGCCGCAACCTTCTGTTCCCGTGAGATCCCATCTTGGGGCCTTTTCCGGTAATCTGCCGGAGGGGGATTCGATCACGGAGGGCTTCTACATCAACTCCATTGCTCCTCCGATGAAGCGTGAGTAGTCTACCTCAGACCTACGAGTCCATAGCTAGTAGCTAGATGGCTTTTTCTCTCTCTCCGATCCTCAATACCATGTTCTCCTCGATGTTCTTGGAGATCTATCCGATGTAATCTTCTTTTGCGGTGTGTTTGTCGAGATTCGATGAATTGTGGATTTATGATCAGATTATCTATGAATATTATTTGATTGTTCTCTGAATTCTTATATGCATGATTTCATATCTTTGTATTTCTCTTTGAGTTATTGGTTTGGTTTGGCATGGCCAACTAGATCGGTAGTTCTTGCAATGGGAGAGGTGCTTAGTTTTGGGTTCAATCTTGCGGTGTCCTCACCCAGTGACAAAGTAGGGGTAGTGAGGCACGTATTTGTATTGTTGCCATCAAGGATAAAAAGGTGGGGTTTTCATCATATTGCTTGAGTTTATCCCTCTACATCATGTCATCTTACTTAAGGCGTTACTCTATCATTTATGAACTTAATACTCTAGATGTAGGCAGGAGTCGGTCGATGTGTGGAGTAATAGTAGTAGATGCATAATCGTTTCGGTCTACTTGACACGGACGTGATACCTATATGCATAATCATTGCCTTGGATATCGTCATAACTTTGCGATTTTCTACCAATTGCTCGAAAGTAATTTGTTCACCCACCGTATTATTTTCCTTCAAGAGAGAAGCCTCTAGTGAAACCTATGGCCCCCGGGTCTATTTTCCATTATATATTTTCAGATCTATAAACCAAAAATGCCAAAAATACCTTGCTGCAATTTTATTTACTTTTATTTAGTTTTACTTTTAGTAATCTTTTATATCTATCTCTATCAGATCTCATCCTTGCAAGTGACCGTGAAGGGATTGACAACCCCTTTATAGCGTTGGGTGCAGGTGTTTGATTGTTTGTGCAGGTGCATAGAATGGGGCCTTGCTTGTACCTCCTACTGGATTGATACCTTGGTTCTCAAAACTGAGGGAAATACTTATTTCTACTTTGTTGCATCACCCTTTCCTCTTCAAGCGAAAAACCAACGCAAGCTCAAGAAGTAGCAGTCATACCTGCGGATGGTGCGATGGATCAGGCGCCCTCCGCAGGTGCCAACACCCTCCCGGAGTAGGGAGGTGTCCCGGACATCCTCCCCAAGCCGGGCCTGGGGGCTCCCACTAAGGGAGTACTGGGCCAGGTTGATGTAAGCGGGAGAAGGTGGAGGGCGTCCCCGGATGCGCGTGGGCGCGGCGCAGCCGCCGCCCTCGCGAACAAGCAACACGCAGCCAAGCCCCGAGGCCACAGGAGCAACAGTCTAGGGGAGCGACAGGATGCAAGCAGCGCGGGCCACCCGCGGCAACAGGAGCGCCGGCGCAGGCCTCGAGGGGGAGGGCCTCGCGAGGCTCTCGAGACGCGGTCTGGCCGGCGCCCCGACATCTCATGAGGTGGCTTCATCGACACAACACCTCTATGGCTACGCTGGGTGCATTGTGCTCATGTTTGGGCCACGGGGGCGCAATCCTGCGGCTACGCGGGGAACAATGCACTCGGGTTTGGGATGTAGGGGCGCGCAACCGAGCAGAAATGCGCGGGATGGTTCTTAACAGGATTGGGGGCACCCGGGCCGTGGGCCTGGGGGCTTGCCCAGCTATCTTCGGCCGTGACACTCTCACGTAATAATGAGTGGGCTGTATACGCCCGGAGCCCCCCGAGGACGTGGAGGGGTTCCCTCCCACGCCCAAGTGGAAGCCCCATGCTCCGCACTGGCGGACAACACTGTCCTCCAATGACTATGCCCACGCAACGTGGATGCCCTAGGCTCCGCGCTGGGGGAAGACGAAGACGAAGACTAGCTTAGGTGCCGGACGCGGCAGTTGCTTGCTTCTTCTTTTTTGTGTTCAGATTGCCACTCTTTGAAATGAAATTTGAAGATTTTGGAACTCTATTTGAAAAAGGGGCGGGAATTTTTATCTCATCGCAATTCATTTTTTCTAGCTTTGGAGTCTCTTTCTTTGAATTGGCACCTTGCAAAGGCCCACGCACTTTGGCCCTCCCCGGGGCACCTCAGAGCAGGCCGGCAAGAACCAGTTGCCTCAAAAATATGCATCTTTTGGCGGTCGTCTCCCGCTCGGGGGCTCCGACCGTGGCCCAGTACGACAACACGGAGCCTCGGGAGGCTCAGGCGCCTCCCGAGGTAGCGGCCGGCAGAACGGTATGGGGGCCGCTCGAGCGTCAAGGGGGGCTCCTGAGCAACGCGCCTTAGGAGCCTTACCGGTCATATAGCCCCTCGCCCCTTGGTCTCGTCCTAGTGATCCGGATGCCCCAACGGTGGTCAAGGCCTCACCCCTTGGTCTCGTCCTGGTGATCCGGACGCCCCAACGGTGGTTGAGGAATGCGTGGGATTGGGTCCTGCCGACGTAGAGCGCTGCTTGAGATTCAAGGGGGGTTCTTGAGCAACACGCCCCGGGAACCTCACCGATCACGTGGCTCCGCGCCCCTTGGTCTCGTCCTGGTGATCCGGACGTACGCCCCAGCGGTGGCCGAGGCCTCGCCCCTTTGGTCTCGTCCTGGTGATCCGGACGCCCCAACGGTGGTCGAGGCCTGCTCGAGATTGGGTCCCGCAGACGCAGAGTGCCGAAAGGGCGCCCAAACCATTCCACAAACAAGGAAGAAGCCCCCCAGGTGGGATCCCTGAGCTCCCTGGACGTTTCAGCTACACCTTGCGATGCACGGGATCGCCATGACCCGATAAGCTAAGTACACCACCGAACAGAGCAGAAACTTTCTGATCAAATGATAGCCCCGAATGCAGAGTAGGAGGTGTGAGCACTAACCTGAGAATGCAGGTGCTACGGTTCACTATGTGCTACCACCAGGGTTCTTATGGTCCCAGGTGCCAGGAAGGACGGCGGAAGGGGAGGAGTCCGGCCTTGTCAGGCGACGACGCTAAGGACCCCAGACTTGGAGGCGGCACGCTCCCCCTCGGGAGGGTACGCCTCGCGAGGTCCCAGCAGGCCGCTACCACCGGACCGCGTCAACAACGACACCAAGCCCCGCGCAAGAGACGAAGTCGCGCCACATAGAGCAAGCAACCGGCGGCTTAAGGGGAGAAGGAGGAGGACGAAGGTAATACACAAAAGTTTGACGCCCTCGGGGCCCGGGTTTTCCTTGACATGACAGGAACCAGAAAAAGGAAACAGGGGAAGCCTAGGCGGAGGAGCCACTGTCGCCGTCTAAACCACCACCCGCCTCGGCGCCGGAGCTGTCGTCCTCATCGGAGGAGGGCACTTGGATGAACCGTTCCACCAGGGACTCCACGTGCGGGCGCACCTCATCCCTGAGGGGTTTTCGGAACTCCTCAGGCACCGGTTCCGCGACGCACAGAAGATCAAGCTCCGGGACGTGGCGGCGCTAGTTGGAGAAGACGCACGTCAGAGCAAGGTCCAGGAGGTCGCGTGCGCTGGCCTCGTTGTCCTCGTCCACCCGAGAGACGCCGGTCTCCAGCGCCTCCACCACCCTGCCGAAGAAGTCGAGGTAGCCTCCGTCGCCGTGCGCGCACCGCAGCGCGGGGTCTTCCCCGACAAACCGGCCCACCGCACCAGCCGCGCGGCGGGCAATGCCCAAGTATTGCTTGGCACGCTGCGCCTCCAGCATCTTTGCGTGCGCCACCTCGTCCTGGGCGGCCTGCACAGCGTCAGCTGCCCCCTTGATTTGGGCCTGGAGGGACGTCAGCTCCGCCCTGGCCTCCTCTTCACCCCTGAGGGCGGCCTGGAGGGTAGCCTCGGCGCTCGTCAGCTGGGCCTGCAGCGCGTCCGCCTCCTCCTGGAGCTCGCCGAGCCTGCACTTTTTGGTCACAGGCGCCCTGGGAGGAGGAGATAGTCAGGTCCGGCATGCCGGGCATGTCTGCAAGAAAACAGATGGGTGGCGGAGCAATCATTCGTCAACGATGGCCCAGCGCCGGCGAGCTTGGGCCGGCCCCGAGGGCCCCCCGCCGCCGCCTCCGGAGGAATGCAAAGAAGCCGAAGGCCCCGCACGCTTCCCCGCACCTGCAGCACTCCCTCCAAACGCCATGGGGGTAAAGGAATCAAGGGAGGAGAGAGAGACTTCTTCGGGATAATGGGGACTGAGAAGGCACGCCAAGATTGCAAGACCCCCCGGGGCGGGGCGGATTTATAGGCGTAACTGCAGCCCACGGGGCGTCGTGGGGAGTGTAGGCGTCGTGCGCCCCTCGGGCGCCGCGGGGCAGGCTCGGTCGGCATGCAGCCTTGTTCCACGTCACTTCATCTGCTCCCGTCGGGTCACATCCGTGTACGTGGCCCGAGGGGTGAAGGCCCAAGGGAACAGCCGCATTCAAGGAAGGGTAATGATGGCCGACACAGCGCATAGGCGTCGCATCAGTTTGACCAGGGGCGGTTCCTGACGTCCTTCGGGGAGCGGAAACGCCCCTGCCACATCGAGTGCCACGCATAGGACGGGCCCGCAGGCGATTTGGGCCCGCGTCGCTCTGGTTGGTTCCTTCAGCTTCGCCCCGAAGCCGACCCAAGCGCGCCTCAGGCACGGGGGCTACTATCGGCGTTCTGGGAACGGGGGTACCCAGACTTGTCTGCCTGCGGCCCAGGGCATGGCCCACTTCGACAGCCAAGCACGGCCCAGCATGGCCCCACTAAGGACAAGGCCCTCGCGAGGGCCCCGAGCTCGCGGGGGAAACAGCGCCAAGACCCGCGAGGAATAGGCCTCCCCAGGCCCCCTCCTGAGCGGCGGAGATCTCTAAGCAACGCTTGGCCTCGGGAGGCCAAGGATGACGCAAGGCGGGCCAGGCGGGCACCAGCGCGCCAGACAGGACAGTTTCCACTTTGGTGCAAAGGGGGCAAGGACGTACGCAGGTTCCCAAAGCGCCCCCAAAGGTTTCCATTCCGGTGCAACAAGGCCAAGACCACGAGCCCTGCAGGACGGATGTCATCGCCGAGCCCACCACTACATCACCAACAACTACTTTGCAGGCAAAGACCACCTTTCGTCAGGATAAGGATGTACCCCTTGTCCCCCTTCGAATTTGGCCGTTGTGGGATCCCTTCCCGCCATAGCGATAAGGGAAGAGGACCCGGGCCACTATAAATAGAGGCTAGGCTGCTCCATAGAGCGGGACGCGACGAGATCGGAAGAGAAGCAAGACCACCAGAACGCCCTCGCGAGGCAACTCACCACTGTACTAGTTCATCCACAAACCTTCTCGTGAGGCAATCCACCAAAGCAGGAGTAGGGTTTTATGCTTCGCAGCGGCCTGAACCTAGGTAAATCCTCGTGTGCCATCTTCTCCCTCGTCATCGTGCGAGTTCATCGAACTAGGCTACCGGGTTGTGGGCTAGGAGGGGCGAAGCTGTTGGGGATCTTTGCACACGCCCCTGTGTTCGAATTCTCTTGGGTTTTGTGGAGCCCGAAATCCGACAAGACTCAAAATTGAAAAATAAAAATTACATAAAGTACATAGGTAGGCCCTTCGCAGAGGGAAGTAGGGATTTGTAGAGGTGCCAGAGCTCAAGTGTTTAAATTGCTAGAGAAAAATATTTAAATTGCTAGAGAAAAACGACTGAGAGTTTCAATATCTTTCCACACTAGATGCATCATAGCCGGTTCCCAAACAAAAAATAAAGTTTATTCCTTTTTCCACCATACTTTCACTTTCCATGGCTAGCCAAATCCACGGTTGCCTTCCATACCAACACTTTCCAATGAATTTATTATTTGACAACATAAAGTAAATTTCTTTTCTTTTTCATTTTGGGATCGGGCAACCCTATTACCGCCATACTCTCGTGGAATGACAAGTGAATAAACACTCATCTTGAGAATAACACATCTAGCATGAAAAAATATCGGTCACCCCCTACCGTTTCATGAGCGGTACGAGCACACAAAAAGGAAAATTTATTTTGAAAGTTTAGAGATGGCACATACAAATTTGCTTGGAACGGCATGGAAATACCGTATATAGGTAGGTATGGTGGACTCATATGGCAAAACTTGGTTTAAGGATTTCGGATGCACAAGTAGTATTTCTACTTAGTACAAACGAAGGCTAGCAAGAGATTGAGAAGCATCCAACCAAGAAACGAAAAATCACATAAGCGAGCATTAAGCATAACTAACACTGAATAATGCACCATAAGTAGGATGTAATTTCGTAGCACAACTATTGACTTTCGTGCTTGCATCGGGAATCACAGACCTTAACACCAATATTCTTACTAAGCATAATTACTCACTAACATAACTCACATATCACCATTGTCATGTCTCAAAACTATTACAAAGAATCAAGTTTAATTTGTCCAATGATCTTCATGAAAGTTTTTATTATATCCCTCTTGAATATCTATCACTTTAGGACTAGTTTCATATATTGCAATTGCTTTTGATAAGCTCACATGGATATAAGTGAAGAACATGAGCATACAAGTTTCATCTCTCAAAATAATATAAGTGAAGCATGAGAGAATTTCTTCAAAATTAATAACTCTCAAATTAATATAAGTGAAGCATGAGAGCATTTCTTCAAACATGTAAAAGAATACCGTGCTCAAAAAGATATAAGTGAAGCATAAGAGCAATTCCTTCGCTCAAAAGTTTTAAGTGAAGCATAAAGAGAAATTCTAACAAATCATAGCATATTTTGGCTCTCTCAAATAGGTGCGTGCAGCAAGGATAAAATCAAACAAAGCAAAGATACAAGACAGTCCAAGCAAAACTCATGATATGTGACGAATAAAAATATAGTTCCAAGTAGTATACCGATGGTTGTTAGAAGGAAGAGGGGATGCCACTCGGGGCATCCCCAAGCTTAGTTGCTTGTTACTCTTTGGATATTACCTTGGGGTGCTCTAGCATCCCCAAGCTTTGACTCTTCTAACTCCTTATTCCTTCATCCATCGTGATCTCACCCAAAACTTGAAAACTTCAATCACACAAAACTTGACAAAATTCTCGTGAGACCCGTTAGTATAATAAAGCAAATTACCACTTTAGGTACTGTTGTAAACCCATTCATATTTTATCATTGAATTATACCTACTGTATTCTAACTTTACCATGACTTATACCCCCCCCCCCCCCCAATACAAGCCATAGATTAATCAAAACAAGCACACAATGCAATGAAAACAGAATCTGTTTCAGACAGGACAGTCTGTAGTAATCTGTACTCTACCCATAATTATGGAAGTCTAAAATTCTGAAAAATTAGTAAAACGTAAAGAATCTTTATAGAAATACTGTGTTAAAATTTCAGCTCAATATCACGTTCCAGTAAAAAATGAAAATTCGTGCACTGGGAACAAAGTTTCTGTTTCAGATTCAGCATTGTTTCTACTCATCTTATGGATTGTCCTAAAGGCATTACTTGGCACAAACACTAAATAAAACATAAAAAACACAATCATAACAGAATCATAATTTGGAAGAACACTCAAAAACAGAAAGCAAAAGATAAAAATAATTTATTCATTGGGTTGCCTCCCAACAAGCGCTATCGTTTTACGCCCCTAGCTAGGCATAACGTATAGATTCAAGTATTGTCATCCTTAGTTTCCAACTCCTTAAGCACACAACGAGAATTTTTAATGACAATATTTCTAGGGATAAGATTGAAAAATTCATTCTTGCCATGAAGGTTGTTTACCACTTCAACAAAATTGGGATGAATACTAATCATTTTAAGATCCTCATTGTTTTTACTAGAAGTGGTACCCTTGTTCTTAGGAATTTGCATAGATTTGCAATCTTTACTAATGGGAGTTTTTTCAATAATCTTATTGGTAGAGAAATCCGAACCTAAATTACGAAAGATTTCTTCAAACTTATCAATTCTAGTGGGGCTTTCTTCAATTCTTTTATTGACTACGAGTTCTTTTTCCTTTAATATTTTAAGAGCGTCCCCCGCCTTTGACCCAATTATATTAGCAAGATTATGCATTATTTTATCCAAGTTCTCAATATTTTCCTCGGTGAGCATTTTCTTTTCAATAGCATCTAACCTTTTCATAACAGGCTCAAGAGTTAAAACCGTTTCATTGATAATGATAGATGGGGAACCCACTAAATTTCCCATAGCATTATAAGCATCCAAAGCGGGTCACATCAAGAAATTTCCACCAGTAATTGTATCAAGGACGATTCTATACCAAGTGGTGATGCCCACATAAAAACAGCGAAGAAGAACAACGGTAGATTCTTTACTAATAGATCTATTATGAGCATTGTAAATCCTATACCAAGCATCTTTAAGATTCTCCCCTAACCTTTGTTTAAAATTAAGAATCTCATTCTCTGGGGTAAACACAATAATGGAGGAACTAGCCATAGTGAAGAAATATGCGAACAAGAGATCTGACGAGAAAAAGGCAAACGAAAAAGAGAGGGCGAATAAAACAGCAAAATTGTGAAGTGAGGGAGAGGAAAACGAGAGGCAAATGGCAAATAATGTAAATTGCAAGGAGATGAGATTTGTGATTATGAACCTGGTAGATGAGATTGCTTCCTCCCCGGCAACGGCGACAGAAATTCCTTTGACGTGGCTTGAGACCGCGTCGGTATTTCCCCAAAGAGGAAGGGATGATGCAGCACAGCGACGGTAAGTATTTCCCTCAGTTATGAAACCAAGGTATCAATCCGTAGAGGAAGATCACACACCCACGTAAACAGCACCTGCACACAAACAACAAATACTTGCAACCCGACATGAAAGAGAGGTTGTCACACTCTCTACGGTAATAAGATAGATTAGGTAATGATAGTTTGGGCAAATAGATCTCGCAAGAACACAAAGTAAAATAAATAAACAAAAAGCACAGCAAGGTATTTTTGGGTTTTTTGGATTAATAGATCTGAAAACAAAAGATGCAAATAGTAGATCGGAAAGCAATATGTTGGAAAAGTAGACCCGGGGGGCGTAGGTTTCACTTGTGGCTTCTCTCATGAGTATAGCACACGGTGGGTGAACAAATTACTGTTGGGCAATTGATAGAAGATCAAATAATCATGACGATATCCAGGCAATGATCATTATATAGGCATCACGTCCAAGACAAGTAGACCGAAACGATTCTGCATCTACTTCTATTACTCCACACATCGACCGCTATCCACCATGCATCTTGTGTATTAAGTTCATGGGAAAACGGAGTAATGCAATAAGAACGGTGACATGATGTAGACAAGATCTAATCATGTAGGAATAGACCCCATCTTGTTATCCTTAATGGCAACGATACATGCGTGTCTTGCTGCCCCTTCTATCACTGGGAAAGAACAGCGCAAGATCGAACCCATCACAAAGCACCTCTTCCCATGGCAAGAAAAATCGATCTCGTTGGCCTAACTAAACCAAAGATTCGAAGAAGAAATCCGAGGCTATAAGTAATCATGCAAATAAGAGATCAAAGAAGACTCAAATCATATTCATGGATAGAAACTGATCATGAACTCAAAATTCATCGGATCCCAAAAAACACACCGCAAAAGTCATTACATCAAATAGATCTCCAAGAGACCATTGTATTGAGAAACATAGAGAGAGAGGAAGCCATCTAGCTACTGCCTACGGACCCATAGGTCTATGGTGGACTACTCACGCATCATCGGAGAGGCACCTATGAAGAAGATGAACCCCTCCGTGACGGTGTTAGATTTGATCTCGAGGTTCTGGAACTTGCGGCGGCTGGAATTGTGTTTCGTCGACTCCCCCAGGGCTACTGTCGGCGTTCTGGGACCGGGGATACCCAGACCTGCCTCCCGACGGCCCAATGCGTGGCCCACCTCGACGGCCTGGTACGGCCCAGCGGCAAGCCCCCCAAGCCAAGGCCCTCGCGAGAGCCCCTGCCCCGAGAGACGAACAACGCCAAGACCTCCGGAGGAGTGGCATCTCTCAAGCGGTCTCCCGAGGAGCAGAGATTTCTATTCGGGTACTCGGCCTCGTGAGGCCGGGATGACGTGGGCTCTGATGACTGAGCCGGGCGGGCGCCAGCGGGCGCAGAGGAGGACAATTTCCTATTTCGTGCTAAGGAGGCAAGGACGTACGCGGGTTCCCAAGGAATCCCCCCAAAGGTTTCCCTTCCAGTGCAACAAGACCGATGTCGGCATTCTGGGAACGGGGGTACCCAGACCTGACAGCCTACGGCCCAGGGCGTGACCCGCTTCGACGGCCTGGTACGGCCCAACGCAACCTCACTCAAGAGCAAGGCCCTCGCGGGATCCCCTCCCTCGCGAGGAGAACGACGCCAAGACCCCCGGAGGGAAGAGGCCTCCCTAGGTCGCCTCCTGAGGGACGGAGATCTCAATGCAGCACTCAGCCTCGGGAGGTCAAGGATGACGCAAGGCGGGCCAAGCAGGCACCAGCGCGCGCAGAGGAGACATCTTCCTCTTCGGTGCAAATAAGGCAAAGACATACGCAGGTTCCCAAAGCACCACCCAAAGGTTTCCATTCCGGTGCAACAAGACCAGGACCACGAGCCCGGCAGGATGGATGTCATCACCGAGCCCACCACTGCGTCACCACCGGCTACTTTGCAGGCGAAGACCACCTTTCATCAGGATAAGGGCGTACTCCTTGTCCCCCTACGAATTTGGCCGTTGTGGGATCCCTTCCCGCCTTTAAGATAAGGGAAGAGGACCCGGGCCACTATAAATAGAGGGTTGGCCGCTCAGTAGAGGGGAGAGACCAAGAACACCACTCGAGCGCCCTCGCGAGGCTAAATCACCACTGTACTAGTTCATCCACAAACCTCCTTGTGAGGCAATCCACCAAGGGAAGGAGTAGGGTTTTACGCTTCGCAGCGGCCCGAACCTAGGTAAATCTTCGTGTGCCAGTCTTCTTCCCGTGATTGAGTGAGTTCGTTGAGCTAGGCTGTCGAGCGGTGAGCTTGAGGCCGGAGCTGGTGGAGATCTTCGCACACGCCCCTGAGTTCGAACCTCGTTGGGTTTTATGGAGCCCAAAATCCGACATTTGGCGCGCCAGGCAGGGGGCATGTCGGAGTCTTCCACAAGCTTGCTTTTCTCCGCTCCGTCGTTTCGATGGCCGACGCCCGGCAAGCTTCCTTCGGCCCCAGCGGATCCGCCTTCGCCAGCCTCGCCGCTGCTACCCATGACCACCAGCGTTGGTGCTGGGTGGCCGTTACCAGGCCGCCAGCGTCGCCTCCACCGCCGTCGCCGCTCGTACCGGCCAGGCGCGCGGCGGATGTGCGGCACCCACGGGACCAACATCAACATGTACCCACGAGGGAGACCTCAACGTGCATGACGCGCTGCTGATGGCGAGTGAGCTGCTTCGCCATCGCCCGACGCACGGGGGCTTCGATGCCTGGGTTTTGGCCTCGGGGGGTAGCCAGCCGCTGCGGCGTAGCCCGGACCTCGGGGGGTAGCCAGCCGCCGCGGCGTCGCTCTTCCGCTCCAGGAGCGTCCGTGCCGGCGCGCCTCTATGGGGCCGTGAAGGAAGAGGAGGACACCGACTGAGCGCTGGTGCGCCGACGCCGGGGTTCCTGGGGCGGCAGCCCCCGCGGGGGCTTTCTCACTTTCTTTCTCCTCCTCTTTTCATGTTCCTGCAATCAAAGAACCAAGGGAGGCCCTGCGGGCGTGTAATGAATTTGGGCGCTTGCCTCTTTTCTATCAGCACTTTTGTCATGTGTCCTGGCCTTTGCATTTTGTTGGTTGAGATCGCCTTCTGGTCGTGATTAGGGTACTTAGCTTGACATGCTCGCGGTAGGCTCCAGGGTCGGGGAGGCGTGGCTATGGCGCTTGGGGAGTCCGGACGTCCTGTGGACTTCTTCTTCTTACGAGTGAGGTAGGTTGGGAGCCCTTTCGGCACTCTGTGTCTGTAGGCCCCAGTCCCGCACATTTCCCGACCACCGTAATGTACGACCGGATCACCAGGACGCATTTACGAGGTCAGGCCTCAACACCCTTGATGCTGACTGGATCGCCTGGACGAAATCAAGGGGCGAGTGGCTTTATGACAGGTAAGGCTCCTGAGGCGTGCTGCTCACGAGCCCCCTTTGACGCTCAAGCGGCTCCCCAAAGAAAATTTTGTTTCCTGCCCCGGGAGGGGCGGGCCTCCCGAGGCTCCGAGTTGACGCTCAAGCAGCTCTACATCGGCAGGTCCCAGTCCCGCACATTTCCCTACCACCGTAAGGTACGACCGGATCACTTGGACACACTTATGAGGCGAGGCCTCGACACCCTTGATGCCGACCGGATCACCAAGGACGACATCAAGGGGCGAGTGGCTTTATGACCGATAAGGCTCCTGAAGCGTGCTGCTCAGGAGCCCCCTTTGACGCTCAAGCGGCTCTCCGAAGAAAATTTTTGTTTCCTGCCCCAGGAGGGGCAGGCCTCCCGAGGCTCCGAGATGGCGCGTCGGGCCATGAGTGGAGCCCCCGAGCGAGTATGAAGCGGCACGTGCCTGCTGACTCATCCGGGAGTACCACGCAAGGATACGGGCGCCAAGGCCTTGGCGAGGTGTGAGCACCGTGCCCCCCAGCCCCCGCTCGCGGGGTGCGAGGGGGAGGGGAGGAGGCGAGTGCTCGATTCGAAGAGAGAAAACCCAAGATAGGAAATGGCGATGAAAACAAATCTATGACCCTTTGCTTTAAACCACGATTTTGGAAAGAACCCCGAGTTTTGTTCCAGAAAAGTCGGCAAATCCAAACATCAGAAGAGCAAATAACAGCCACGTCCGGCACCTAGACTAGTCTTCATCTTCGTCTTCCCCCAGCGCTGAGCGTAGGGCATCCACGTTGCATGGGCATAGCCATTGGAGGGCAGTGTTGTCCGCTAGCGCGGAGCTGTGGCTTCCACATTGCGTGGGAAGGAACCACTCCGCGTCCTCGGGGGGCTCCGGGCGTATACAGCCCACTCATTATTACGTGAGAGTTTCACGGGTAGAACTTCTAGAGGTGCTGGATGTTCCAGGCATTCTGGATGGGGGCCCCGTCCTGAGTCTCCAGGCGCACGGCGCCAGGCCTGGAGACGTGAGCGACCTTGAACGGGCCCTCCCACATGGGCGAGAGCTTGTGCAAGCCCTCCCTGGAGAGAACCCGCCTCAGGACGAGGTCTTCGACTTCAAGGGTCCTGGAACGGATGTTACGACAGTGGTAGCGCCGTAGTGCCTGCTGGTACCTCGCAGCTCGGAGCGAGGCTCGGCGACGTGCCTCCTCCCCGAGCACGAGGTCCGTTCCTCGCGCGGCATCCTGACGCTCCTCGTCAAATGCCAAGACCCGTGGGGACCGGTGCTTAACCTCATGGGGGAGGACGGCTTCGGCTCCGTAGACGAGGAAGAACAGGGTCTCGCCGGTGGGCTTAGTCACGGTGGTGCGGACAGACCATAGTACGGACTGGAGCTCATCGACCCAACCCTTGCCGCAAGCTTCCAGCTTCTTCTTGAAGCTCCTTGCCTTGAGGCCTCGCAGGACTTCCGCATTGGCACGCTCCGCCTGTCCGTTGCTTCGTGGGTGGGCCACCGAGGCGTAGCATATCTGCGTTCCAAGGTTAGCGCAATAAGTCCTGAAGAGGTTACTTGTGAACTGCGAACCGTTGTCGGTGATGATGCGGTTGGGGACGCTAAATCGGCTTACGAGGCCCTTCATGAACTTGACGGCTGATCCGGCTGGGATGGTACGCACGGGCTCCACCTCCGCCCATTTGGTGAACTTGTCGATGGCGACGTAGAGGTAGTGGTACCCGCCCGCTGCCCGCGGGAAGGGCCCCAGTATGTCCAGCCCCCAGACCGCAAAGGGCCAGGAGAGCGGGATGGTTTGGAGGCCCTACGCCGGCTGGTGAATCTGCTTGGCGTGGAACTGGCAGGCCTCGCAAGACCGGACCAGCTCGATGGCGTCATTAAGCACCGAGGGCCAGTAGAAGCCTAATCGGAACGCCTTTCCTGCAAGGGTGCGCAACGAGGAGTGATGCCCGCAGTCTCCTCCGTGGATGTCGGCCAGCAGCTCGCACCCTTGCTCCTTGGAGATGCACCGCAGCGCGACGTCGTTCGGGCGCCTGCGGTACAAGTCATCGTCCTGCAAGCAGTAGGCCGTGGCTTGCCGTGCTACGCGCTCCGCGTCTTCCTCCTTGTCCGGTAGCGTGCCGTGAAGTAGGTACGCCCTAAACTCCTGCATCCAGCTGTCGGCCTGAGGCTCCAGGGCCAGGAGCAGTCGGGCTCCTGAGGCCTGGCCACAGTACGGAGCCCCCGAGGGCGGCGCTGGGGGGAGCTCCTCACTTCGTGGCGCCAGGTCCTCAGTGGGTGGCGCCGCGGAGGGTTTGAAGAGCCGCTCCTCGAAGACGCTTGGCTCCTGGGGCTCGCGGCGCGACGCCCTCTTGGCGATGTCATCGGCTTCCTTGTTCACACTACGCAGGATATGCTGCAACTCCAAGCCCTAAAAACGTTTTTTGATCTTACATACCTCTTGCAAATACGCCTCCATGTGCTTGTCCTTGGGTGTATACTCTTTGTTGGAGAAGTTGACGAGGAGCTGGGAGTCGCCCATGACGGTGAGGCACCGAACCCCCAAGGCCGCCGCCACGTTGAGGCCGGCGATGAGGCCCTCGTACTCCGCGATGTTGTTGGAGACCTTCTGTCCATGCTGCAAACAGAACTGCACAGCGTAATTGAGCTTGTCTCCTGTCGGGGAAGTGAGCACGACCCCAGCCCCTGCTCCCTTGCGCGTGAAGGCTCCGTCGAAATGCATGATCCAACCCTCGGGTGCCTCAACGCCAGGGGTGAGGGACTGGCTCCCGTCCAGCCCCCGGTCAGGGGCGTCTGTCCACTCCGCCACGAAGTCCGCTAGGGCTGCCCCTTTGATGACCCTGGTCGTGCTGAACTCTATGTTGAAGGCCTGCAGCTCGATGTTCCATTCGTCGACTCTTCCTGCCACGTAGGGGTTGCGCAGGACCTTCTCCAAGGGGTACGCAGAGACGACCTTGATGGGATGTCCCTGGAAGTAGTGGCGCAGTTTCCTCGAAGCGACAAGAAGCGCTAGGAGGAGCTTCTGTTGCATGGGGTAGCGTGAGCGCGCGTTCCGCAGCATTGTACTGACGTAGTACACCGGGTGTTTCGACGAGGGTGAGGTCCCTTGCGGCGTCCTGCCCCGTGGCGGGCCCAAGAGGCTTGGGCGCCTCGGGGGCCGTCGGAGCGGCTGGGGCCTCCTGAGGATTGAGCGCTTCAGGGGCCGTCGGAGCGGCTGGGGCCTCATGAGGGTTGAGCGCTTCAGGGGCCGTCGGAGCGGCTGGGGCCTCATGAGGGTTGAGCGCTTCAGGGGCCGTCGGAGCCGCTGGGGCCTCATGAGGGTTGAGCGCTTCAGGGGCCGTCGAAGCAGCTGGGGCCTCATGAGCACCAACTTGGGGGGAAGCGGGCTCCTTGGGGTCCTGCGAGCCCCCTTGTTCCATGCTTGGGGGCCCGCCGGCGCCCGTTGATTTGGCGCGTGTGTCGGCTCGCTCCTCCCCGACTGCCACCAATGCAGCACTGGCGGAGTGGGGGGTGGCAGCCAGGTATAGCAGCACGGGCTCCCGAGGGCGAGGTGCCACCATCACCGGCGGGCTCGTGAGGTATTGCTTGAGTTCCTTGAAGGTTGCGTCCACCTCCGGGGTCCATTCAAAAGGGCCCTTCCTTTTCATGATCTTGAAGAACGGCAGGGCCTGTTCGCCGAGTTTGGAGATGAAACGCCCCAAGGAGGTCACGCACCCCGCCAATTTCTACATTTCCTTGAGGGTCTGGGGCGCGCTCATCTTGCTTATGGCCTTGACCTTCTTCGGGTTCGCCTCGATTCCCCGGTGCGATACCAGGAAACCGAGCAGCTTGCCCGAGGGGACCCCGAAGACGCACTTCTCAGGGTTGAGCTTCAGGTTCACTTCCCTCAGGCTGGCGAATGTCTCCTCCAAGTCCTCGATCAGGGTCTTGGCCGCCCTGGACTTGACCATGATGTCGTCGACGTAAGCTTCTGCATTCCTCCCGAGCTGCGGCCCCAGGGCGATGTGCATCAGCCGCTGGAAGGTTGCCCCAGCGTTCTGCAGCCCGAAGGGCATGCACGTGTAGCAGAATACCCCGCACGAGGTGAGGAAGGCCGTTTTCTTGACGTCCTCCACCGCCATTTTGATCTGATGGTAGCCCGAGAAGGCGTCCAGGAAACATAGGAGGTTGCACTCCGTGGTGGAGTCCACGATCTGATCGATGCGCGGCAGCGGGAATGGGTCTTGGGGGCAGGCTTTGTTGAGGCTCATGAAGTCGACGCACATACGCTCCTTCCCTCACTTCTTCGGGACGACCACTGGGTTGGCCAGCCACTCCGGGTAACGCACCTCCCGGATGACCCAAGCCTCCTTCAGCTTGCCGACCTCCTGGGCGATAAACGCCTGCTTCTCCTGATCTTGCCTCCTTGCATTTTGCTTCACTGGACGTGCGTTCGGGCACACCATGAGGTGGTGCTCGATCATGTCCCTTGGGACCCCCACCAGGTCGGAGGCGCTCCACGCGAACGCGTCCTTGTTCGCACGGAGGAAGGCCACCAACGCCCCCTCTTGATCCTGAGGCAAGTCGGCGCCGATGGTGAAGGTAGGGCCAGGGTTTCCTTCGTCCACAGGCACCTGCTTCGTCTCTGCCCGACTCTGGGAGAACAGCTGCCTCTTCTTCACCGGCGCGACGTCGAGGACACCCCCGGAGTCCTCCGTGGCCTGCGCGGCATCCCCAGCACTGGGGCGGGCCGCGGTCGCCGCTTTGTAAGTGAGCTTGCGGGCGTGGGACGCGTCCTTGACATCCCCCATGACGGTGAGGATGCGGCCGCTCCCGAGCATCTTGACGACGTTGTAGCCCGGGTGCGTTGCCGCCATGAATTGGGCGAGGGCGGGGTAGCCAAGTATCGCGTTGTACGGGAGGTGGATGTGGGCGACATCGAAGTCGACCTGCTCGGTGCGGAAGTTGGAGCGTGGGTCGAAGGTGACGGGGAGGCGCACCCGCCCCACGGGGACGACGGACCCCCCGACCACCCCAGAGAAGGGCCTTGAAGGCGCGAGTTGGTCACGGGGTAACTGTAGCGCGCGAAGGCCTCCATGGAGATGACGTTGAGGCCGGCGCCACCGTCTATGAGGGTCCTGGAGACGGTCATGCCATGTATGGATGGCGTGCACAACATGTGGAGCGTTCCGGTGGCTGTCGTCGTCTTGGGGTGGTCGTTGGGGCCGAAGGTGATGTCAGTCTCCGGCCGCGGCCGAACCGCTCCTACGCGGCGGAGGAACTGCTTGACATGGCGGTCGGAGGACGGCGCTTGCGACCCGTCGAGGATGTAGGCGACCACGGGGCCGGCCCTGCACGTCCCGCAGCCACCACGCGCCAAGGGCCGGCCAGCGTCGGGGATCTCGTCCGCCATGGGGTTGCCGAACCGGGACTCGACTGTCGCCGCGAGTGGGGAAGCTCCGACATGCCCCCTACCTGGCGTGCCAAATGTCGGATTTTGGGGTCCGCAAAACCCTCAAGGTTCGAACACTGGGGCATGTGCGAAGATCCCCTGCAGCCTCGCCCTACCTAGCTCGCTACCCGATGGTTAGGACGATGAACTCGCGCGATGACGAGGAAGAAGATGAACACGGTGGTTTACCCAGGTTCGGGCCACTGCGAAGTGTAATACCCTACTCCTGCTTTGGTGGATTGCCTCTCGAGGAGGTGTGGTGGATGAACTAGTACAACGTTGAGGAGCCTCGTGAGGGCGCTCCGGAGGTGTTCTTGGCCATCTGCTAGTTTGTGTGATGGATCCCTCTCTACCGTGCAGCCTAGCCTCTATATATAGCGATGGCCCGGGTCCTCTTCCCTTATCGCAATGGCGTGAAGGGATCCCACAACGGCCAAATTTAAAGGGGGACAGGAGTACATCTCCGCCCTGTCCAAAGGTGGTATTCGCCTGCAAAGTAGCTGTCGATGATGCAGAGGTGGGCTCGGCGATGACATCCATCCTGCGGGGCTCGTGGTTGTGGTCTTGTTGCACCGGAATGGAAACCTTTCGGGGGCGCTTTGGGAACCCGCGTACGTCCTTGCTCCCTTTGCACCAAAGGGGAAACTGCACTGCCTGGTGGGCTGGCGCCCGCCTGTCCTTCCTTGCGTCATCTTTGACTCCTGAGGCCGGGTTCTGCATAGAGATCTCCGCCGCTCCGGAGGGGGCCTGGGGAGGCCCACCCCTTGCTGATCTTGGTGCTGCTCTTCCTCGCGAGCCTAGGGTCCTCGCGAGGGCCTTGTCTTGAGTGGGGCTGCGTCTGGTTATGCTTGGCTGACGAGGTGGGCCATGCCCTGGGCCGCAGGCAGGCAGGTCTGGGTACCCCCGTTCCCAGAACACCGACAGCGACCTACAGGGAGCCTCAATTAGCAATAACACAGGAACCAGAATACATGACGAAAGTACTAATGTAAGGGCGCAAGCGCCAAAGTTCATTACACGCCTGGAGGGGCCCCATGATTTTTTGATTGCAAGGAAAGGAAAGGAAGAAGGAGATGAAGGAGCCCCCCCCTCGGGGGCTGCCACTCCTGAGGCCCTGGCTCCGGCGCGCCAGCGCTCAGTCGGAGTCCTCCTCTTCCTTCATGAGCCCATGATGGTGCGCCGGCGTAGCCGCTTCCCGGGCGGGGGAGCGGCGCCGTCGTGGCTGGCTACCCCCCGAAGTTCGAGCGCGCCGGCGCGGCGGTGCGTCGTAGCTGCTGTTGCTCGGACTCCCCTCAGAGGAGGTGTCGCTGCTGCTGGAGGCGTGACGGCCGTCGCCAAGGGCAAGCTCACCTCCAAGGTCGCCGCCGCTGTCGCCCTCCGGGCAGCATCCCAAGCGCCTGCCATCTTGCTCGAAGGTCTTGACGAAAAGCGCCGCGGCACCGTCGTGCTTGAAGAGGAGCGTGAGCTTCCCCTCCAGGCCGTGGGAGCGGGCGAAGGTCTGCCTCCCGCTACTCAAGAAGGGGTGACCTGCCGGGGTAATCTCGACCTCCACCCACAACGCGCCGCTACAACAACCATCGGCCTGCAGCCACAGACCCGCGGGCTCGTCAACCCGCAGTGCCTCCACGAAGAAGCGCTAAAGCTCCAACCGGGTGACCGCTGGCCTCTCCACCATCACCAAGAACTCCTGGCCCACATCGGCCGTGCGGGCCCACGGGGCGCGGTGGCTAAGCACCTGCTGTGGGTCTCCCTCCACGGCCACGGCCGCCGCGCCCGCCGCTTCCAGTTGCGCCAGCAGAGGCACCAGCCCACGCGGAAACACGACTGCGCTCACGGGGCGCCGCCATCGACGTCTCGGCGTATTTCCGAGCGCGGCCCCGTTTCCTCTTGGGAGGCTGTTGGTCCGGCCCCTCCTGGCAGGCCTTCCCCTTCCCGGCAGCAGAAAACCTCCTCACCGGCGTCATGAGCAAGGAAGCGGAGGACGAAGGCGGGGAAGCGAGGAGTAAGAATGAGCTTGGGGCTCCGCCCCCCCCCCCCCGCCCATTTATAACCAGGTGGAGGCCAACCGGCACCCCTCCCCATCCCGGGCAATGATGGCCCCGCGCCGCACGCTATTTGTTGGTCAGACGGAGCGGTTGCCGAGGCGCCGTGGGGAGTGGAAGCGCCGTGCGCTCCTCGGGCGCCGCATGGCAGGCTCGGTCGGCGTGTAACCCTGCTTCACGTCGCTTCATTTGCCCTCATCGGGTCACATCCGCGTGGCCCGAGGGGTGAAAACACAAGGAGACAGCAGCATTCAAGGAAGGGCAATGATGGTCGGCACGGCGTGCAAGCTTCGCGTCGGCCTGGCTCGGGGCGGTTCCCAACGACTTCGGGGAGTGGAGGCGTCAGCGCCTCGGAGAGCGCCGCGTGTCAAGCCTGGCCCGCAGGCGGTTGGGGCCCGCGGCACTTCGGGCTGTCTTCTATGGCTTCGCCCAGAAGCCAACTCAAGTGCGCCTAGGGCCCGGGGGCTGCTGTCGGCATTCTGGGAACGGGGGTACCCAGACCTGACAGCCTGCGGCCCAGGGCGTGACCCGCTTCGACGGCTTGGTACGGCCCAGCACAGCCTCACTCAAGAGTAAGGCCCTCACGGGAGCCCCTCACGAGGAGAACGACGCCAAGACCCCCGGAGGGAAGAGGCCTGCCCAGGTCGCCTCCCGAGGGGCGGAGATCTCAATGCAGCACTCAGCCTCAGGAGGTCAAGGATGATGCAAGGCGGACCAGGCAGGCACCAGCGCGCGCAGAGGAGACAGGTTCCTCTTCGGTGCAAAGGAGGCAAAGACGTACGCAGGTTCCCAAAGCACCCCCAAAGGTTTCCATTCCGGTGCAACAAGACCAAGACTACGAGCCCGGCAGGACGGATGTCATCACCGAGCCCACCACTGCGTCACCACCGGCTACTTTGCAGGCGAAGACCACCTTTCATCTGGATAAGGGCGTACTCCTTGTCCCCCTACGAATTTGGCCGTTGTGGGATCCCTTCCCGCCTTTGCGATAAGGGAAGAGGACCCGGGCCACTATAAATAGAGGGTAGGCTGCTCAGTAGAGGGGAGAGACCAAGAACACCACTCGAGCGCCCTCGCAAGGCTAAATCACCACTGTACTAGTTCATCCACAAACCTCCTCGTGAGGCAATCCACCAAGGGCAGGAGTAGGGTTTTACGCCTCGCAGCGGCCCGAAACTGGGTAAATCTTCATGTGCCAGTCTTCTTCCCATGATTGAGTGAGTTCGTTGAGCTAGGCTGTCGAGCGGTGAGCTTGGGGCCAGAGCTGGTGGAGATCTTCGCACACGCCCCTGAGTTCCAACCTCGTTGGGTTTTGCGGAGCCTGAAATATGACAACCGAGACCATGAGCTCGGCAGGGCGGATGTCATCGCCGAGACCACCACCGCATCACGCCCGGAAGCTTTGCAGGCGAAGACCACCTTTAGTCGGGATAGGATGTACCTCCTGTCCCCTTTCAAATTTGTCCGTTGTGGGATCCCTTCCTGCCTGTGCGATAAGGGAAGAGGACCCAGGCCACTATAAATAGGGACTAGCCTCCACCATAGAGAGGGATCGAATTGACCCTCACCCTTGAGCCCTCGTGAGGCCGCTCATCCACTATACTAGTTCATCCTCAACCTCCTCATGAGGCCAATCCACCAAAAGTAGGAGTAGGGTTTTACACCGGATGGTGGCCCGAACCTGGGTAAATCTCTGTGTCCATCTTCTTCCCCGCTCGTGCGTACTTGACGAAGCTTGGCCGTAGGGTGACGGGTTTGAGACTTTGAGCTGGTTGAGATCTTCGCACACGCCCCAGAGTTCGAACCTTGTTGGGTCCGCGGAGCCCCAATTCCGACAGGGGCTAGCCATGAACTTTGTTCATGCCCATGGAAACTTTATGAATCTTGATTACAAAAAAAAATTAAACCAAAATAATTATCCCCTTGTATAACTCCATCGTATTATAAAAATAATGTGCCAAGAATTACCTTTAGGATGTTTAAATTGCTTGTTTGATACGTGCTGTGTAAAAACAGAAACTTTGGCTGTAGTGTTTAATTTTTCATATTTTACTGGAAAGTCAAAAGCTTCTCAAATTTTTACACAGTACTGTTATGCAAATTATTTATTATGTCCTAATGTTTCAGAATTTTTTGAGTTACAGAAGTATAGTAACCAAGCAGATCTTTACAGACTGTCCTGTTTTTCACAGATTGCTGTTATAGTTGTTTTGCGTGCTTATGTTTGAATTCTTGTTGAAGCTCATTGACTTGCGAGCCATAGAATTGTGATAGTGTACAGTGGGTAATGTTAGATTATAATTATGCAATAATGTTATGGCAGGACATGATGAGATTTGATGATTATGTACTAACGTTTCTAATAAAAGTTTTGTCAAGTTTTGTGTGGATGAAGTGTTCGAAGATCGATGAGGTATTGATGTGCGAAGAATAAGGCACCCCAAGTAAATATTCAAGGAGACTCAAGCATCTAAGCTTGGGGATGCCCCGGAAGGCATCCCATCTTTCTTCTTCAACAACTATCGGTATGTTTCGATTTTTGTTTTGTTCACATGATATGCGTAAATTCTTGGAGCGTCGTGTGCTTTTATTTTTCTTTAAGCAATGCACCATGCTGGTTTGGAGAAGTCCATGGTTGATTTATAGAATGCTCTTTGCACTTCACTTATATCTTTTGAGTATGGCTTTATAGAATGCTTCATGTGCTTCACTTATATCATCTGAAGTTGGATGCCTCTTTCTCTACTTATAGAAAACTGTTATTTGTAGAATGCTCTTTTGCTTCACTTATATTTATAGAGTATGTCCAGGTATTTTGTAGAAAGAATTAAATTCTCATGCCTCACTTATACCTATTTAGAGAGTCAACAGGAATTGGTCATTTACATGGTTAGTCATAAAATCCTACATAAAACTTGTAGATCACTGAATATGATATGTTTGATTCCCTCCAATAGTCTTGTGACATTAAGATAGTAATATTGTAGAAAGAATATTGATGTTAAGGTTTGTGATTCCCGAAGCATGCACGTATAGTCTCTAGTTAGGCAATGAAGATTGGAGCATAATTTATCCTTGATTGAAATCCTTTGTGCTTTAGAATCGAGGGCGTGCGATGGTTAACTCCTCCCAACCTCCTCCCTAGGAGCATGGACACCATGGACATACGCATCTTCACCTTCTCATATTTGCTAGCCTCTTCGGTACCGTGCATAGCCCATTCTCACCTCGAGGATCGGTGAAAATATTCGCCGGTGCATCCAAACCCCGTGACATGATACGCTCTGTTGCACATAAGCCTCATTATATCCTCGTCAAAACAGCCACCATACCCTATTATGGCATTTTCATAGCCATTCCGAGATATATGGCCATGCAAATTCCATCGTCACTTCATATGACTAGTTTGTTCATCATCATAATGCTTTGTATGATCGTATAGAGCTGACATAGTATTTGTGGCAAAGCCACCGTTCTTCATATTTTTGATACATGTCACGCTAGATCATTGCACATCCTGGTACACTACCAGAGGCATTCATACAGAGTCATATCTTCCTACCAGTTATTCATGTTGAGTTGTAAGTAAATAAAATGTCAGGACCGGTTTTCCAGGATATTAATTTCCTAGCAAATGGTCCTTGTGCTCACCAGCCCCAGGATTACAGTTAGCTGGTGGACACTCCTTGATACAAAAATTCCAAGCAAAATTACAAAATCTGGAGTACAAGACCATCGTGGTCTATGAGTACAACAAAATGTTTATAGTGGTTGGTGGTGGAAGCGGTTCGGGGTCATCAGCGTCTATCGGACTCCATTTCCCACAGGAACAGCTGACCTGGTTAACTCCTATCTTCGCGTGGCTGCGATCTTCGATGCCTAGGTTCCGGGGTTGTCGTCATAAGGCTCCTCTCCAAAGACGCAATCTGGCCAAGACAATAGCCAGGGACAAGCCAGTGAGTACTTTGAATGTACTCGCAAACATCATGAAAACATGTATAATATAGCAGGTGGTATTCATGCACTGAAATAATCCACGATCACTTAACCAGTCACAAAATAAAATTCATGATGGATGCAAGCAGGTCATTCATATTAAGCATGAATAAGTAATCAGAGGATAAACATAAACCGATCGGGTGTCTGAAGCGACGCCTCAAAAGGATAATAATATAGAGCATGCCTCAGTCGGGTGTCTGAGCGACGCCACATAAAGGGCTTATAAGGAGAGTAACTAACATGTGTGCCACAGTCAGGCGTCTCAGCGACACCACATAAAGGGCTTATAAAGAAAGTAAGTAACAAGCATGCCACAGTCGGGCGTCTGGGCGACGCCACATAAAGGGCTTATAAGGAAAATAAATAACATGCGTGCCACAGTCGGGCGTCTCAGCGACGCCACATAAAGGGCTTATAAGGAAATTAAATAACAAGCATGCCACCGTCGGGCGTCTCAGCGACACCACATAAAGGGCTTATAAAATAATAATCTCAATAAGTATCCAGGAGGTAGAACCATCCCAGGGATACTCAACATTCCAAGTGATATAAATGGTTAGTCCACAATAATAGTAATCAAAATCATCATTCATCACACTTCATGATCAATATTCAGTTTTAGAAGTTTTCCTCCAAAGACCGACACTTGACCCATCCCAGACTGTAGTCCTTAACCGTGGACACAGCTATTCGAATAGATATAAACTCTGCAGAGGGTGTACTCTTTACCCAAGAGTAACGGATTCCTTTAGTCCACCGGGACTAATTCCGTTTACGGTCTTTGAATTGAAAACACACCTGACCCGCACACACCAGCTTAACTTACCGATGTCTGGAATCACCCACGACACTCGTTAAGCAAAACTCTAAGTGGGGAGGCTACAACCTCGATTAGCATGGGATCACAAAATTTATATCGCGCGCAAAACAGGGGAGCTACCCCCTCGGACTCACCGGAACACCCATGCCCCTGGACAAAGTGACATGCCTACCAGGGGCCACTGGTATCTTTCACTGTGGCCTCTCTGTACGGTGTGTGCTGAGAAAGGGGTTGACAACTTACTGAACCTTACCCTACCTGCGGCAGGGACAAGTGGTAGTACGAAACAAGTATGGGGGTTACTGGCACAAGACTCAATCTACGATCGACTCAGGAGGTCAAAGTGTTTCCTGCATGATTAGCATAACAAATATATTCCACACCATTAGACAGAATCACCACTCGTCATACCTCACCATGCCATACTGATCATTCTCATCCCAACGAAATGTCAGTATCAAGCTCGTGTCTACCTGAGATAGAGACTTCTCCGGATTCCTTCCGGTAGGCATGGGAGGCATAAGAGGATGAATACTGTCACAAGCATTTCAATTCCAACAGCAAGGCATTCTCATCATGCACTTGTAAATATGATCACATCATCACATGAAATAATGCACACTCCAAGTCAACTAGGTGTTGTAGTTTTATTGGTCACATCAAACAACACATAGCATATAGTATACCATGGTTCAGAATGCTTGCCTTCATTGTGTATGTAGGTGAGGTGCAGTCCAGAAACTTTTGAAAGTTTTTTCCCTTCAAATTCCTATTTGAAAATACTCCAATCAACATACACTTCAAACAGTACAGAAAAGTTGTTTGGAAAATTTTCAAATAAATATGAAAATAAACTAGAGGAATTTTAAGAGAGGTGGGAAAAAGAATCAGGTCAATTGGATTTTTAGTTTAAAAGATAGAGCCAGTCAAACTCTGGTCAAAATCTGATTTTAATAAATAACAGAAAAAGAAAACGGTTCGATTTGAAAATACGCTTTGGACAGAGAGAAAAATGCACTCTGGGGGTTACGCTTCCACTTAAGCGCCTCGGCGGGGCCAGGGGGTCACTGACAGTGGGTCCATTGGGCCCACTGGTCAGGTTTGACCAGTCACCCGCGCCACCTTTCTTCTCTGGCCGAGCGGAGGCGGAGCTCCGGCGATCCTCACTGGCGGACGGTGGCTCCTAGGGTTCTCCAGAGGGTTGGGATGGATCTACCACTCTGAGGTTGTCCTCCAGGTGGTCACCACGACCGGAGGGGTGGACGGAATCGCCGGCGGCGAGCTTCGAGGCGGGCGGTGGGTTCGGGTTGGTTTGGGATTCGGTCCTAAGGTGGTTCTCGGTCGACTCTGAGAGGTGGGACGGCTTTGCGGAGTCGAGGGGGGAGTGGATGATAGTGTGGGGAAGGCTAGGAAGCTCTGGCTATGGCGAATTTAGCCGAGGGCCGGCGGCGGCCGAAGTTGCCGGAGACGGGGAAGACAGCGGCTTCGGGCGAATTAACGCGATGGGGAACTTCCTACGGCTGTATAGAGGCGGATGAGATGGCTAGAAGCGCTCGGGGGTTCCTTTTATAGCCGGCGAGGTCGGTTCCCGCGGTGGCTGTGGATAACTCCAGCGACAGTTGCAGGGGCGACATGGCGCTGGTCGGTGCTAACAGACGAGCTCGTGGATGAGCTCGAGCTGTTCCATAGGACAGCTGGCGCGCGGCTGAGGTTTGGGCATCGCTGCCATGGCCGGGGCCGGCTGCAGCCGTCAGCTAGCCACCAAGGGGGCTCTGCGGTAGCGCTGCGTGGAGACAGGGGGCGGCATGCGTGTCTCTGCGATGCTGGAGGGGTCAGGGCGTGTCCCTACTGGCGAGCAAGGGCCAGGGACGGGGGTAGGTGGGTGCGGCGGCTCGGGCGCTGCCTGTCTGCAACAGGCGCGCTCTGGGCGCGCTCTGGGCACGCACCCGAGGTGCTCGACGAAAAGCCATTACCAGCTAGGAGGCTTAGGTTTAGGTGAAACTTAACAGGGTAGTTAGGGTTGTCACTTAGGATCTCTTAGACATGCTGGATGGGCAAGGAAACCAAATACATAATGTAAACTAAAAACTATGCCAAAACTGGCCATGCACATAAGGTGTTTGGCAGAATGCCAGGGCTACCTAAGGGCTTTTGATGGGGGCCAAAATTAACAGGATGAAGTCTCCCTAGTCCCTGATAATGATGGTATAGTTAGTTTGGTAAAAACAAAAACTAGTTAGTGCAAGATTTTGAGAAAACCATTTCTGCACAGAAACTAGAGGGCATGATTGCATGGGCTAAAACTCTGGCAATGAGTCTAAACTCTTGGACTTAAGAGTTTGGTAGGGCTTACTAAGTGTAGAAAAAAATCCCAAGAGCATTAGGGCAAACTAAAAAGGGGTTGCAGTAAAAAACCTTAAATTGGTCCAGAATAGAAAATAGGATGATATGCTCAAAAATTCCAAAACACAAAGCTGGGTTTTTGCATAAAAGTGATGTAGGGACATCACATGTCATCTGCAAATTTTTGTGGAATTATTAAATGAATTTACCAAATGGTTGCAGTGCAAATGAGGCTCTTAAAAGTATGAAAAGGCCATTTTAAAGGAAATAAATTTTTGCAACATAATATAAAAATGTTTTCACTGATCATATCAAATAAAATGAAATGTTCTTGAGTAGGCACTCAAGTCCAACAATATTTTTGAAAAGTTTCTACTTGGAGGGAAAATTCCATATTTCAAAAGAAAGGAGTGGTTTTGATATCAATAGAAGATCCAGGAAAAATAGAAGTTTAAATTACCTGGCAAAATTTTAATTAATAAAACATGATCAAATTTTTGGGGTGTTACATAAAAGTGTGATGATCATCATTATTAGAGCATTGTCCCAGTGAGGAAAGGATGATGGAGACTTGATGACCCACAAGTATAGGGGATCAGTCGTTGTCCTTTCGATAAGTAAGAGTGTCAAACCCAACGAGGAGCAGAAGGAAATGATAAGCAGTTTTCAGCAAGGTAATTTCTGCAGGTATTGAAATTGTAAGTAGCAAGTAGTTTGATAGCAAGGTAATTTGTGACGAGTAAGTAACGGTAACAATAGGTAAGGTGCAGCAAGGTAGCCCAATCCTTTTGTGGCAAAGGACAGGCCGAAACTATCTCTTATGATAAGCAAAGTGTTCTTGAGGGCACACGGGAATTTCATCTAGTCACTTTCATCATGTTGGTTTGATTCGTGTTCGCTACTTTGATAATTTGATATGTGGGTGGACCGGTGCTAAGGTGCTGTTCTTACTTGGACTAACAACCTACTTATGATTAACCCCCTCGCAAGCATCCGCAACTACGAGAAAAGTATTAAGACAAAGTCTAACCATAGCATTAAACATGTGGACCCAAATCAGCCCCTTACGAAGTAGCGCATAAACTAGGGTTTAAGCTTCTGTCACTCTAGCAACCCATCATCTAATAACTACTCCACAATGCATTCCCTTAGGCCCAAGGATGGTGAAGTGTCATGTAGTCGACGTTCACATGACACCACTAAGGGAATCACAACATACATATCTTCAAAATATTGAACACATATCAAATTCACATGATTACTTGCAACATGACTTCTCCCGTGACCTCAAGAACAAATGTAACTACTCACAAATAATATGCATGCTCAAGATCAAAGGTGTATTGAATAGCATAATGGATCTGAACACATTACAAGAAATATGCTAACTTGCGACCATCAATATTGGTCACTGAATGGTCACTGTTTTTCATTTGCGACCTTTTTGTGACCAAAAACAGTTGGTCAAAAGCTGACCGTCTTTAATGAAACTTAACAACCAAAACAAAAGGTCGATGGCTCTACGACCAATTGTTTTGGTCACTGGCAATCTGCCCACACCACGTCGGATCCGACGTGGCAAGCTGACGTGGCAAAATTACGACCAAATGAAAAGGTCATTGACTAGAATCAGCCCGGTCCAGTTCGACACTTTACTTGGGCCAAGCCCAACAATTCAGCCTTTTTATTTTATTTTTTGTGTCAATTTTTGGTCGGCTTCATGGGCCAAGCCCAACATTGCAGCCTTTTTATTGTTGGGCCATGGCCTTTTTGTCTAAACAGTTTCATTTTCTTTTTTTTTATTAAATGGGTCCACTAGTCAGATGGGACCGAGTTGTCAGGTTCTGGTAACTGGGTCCCATTTGTCATGTTCTAGTAAGTGGGTCCCAACTATCAGATTCATATTCTTCATATTTCAACCAATATTTAAATTAGCAGAGACAAAAAATACACATGATACTTCAAAATAAGAGCAACCAGATCACGTAATACAATGGCAATCACAGTAACAGTAACAAGCTCTATCCATGCCAATACATATGACCATGTGTAAGATGGTACTTTACAAGGTCTACAAGTGTAACGAGTTCTACAAGTGTAATACAGTACTACTTTACAAGCTTTACAAGCTCCTTCCATAGCGATCACAAACTAGAAACCTGCTCCTGTCATGAACAACATGCCGGACTCGCTGGACGACCATAGTCAGATGAACAACATGCCAGACTCGCTGGACAACCATAGTAGGGCTGGGAACAAACAAAACGACAACATGGCTTCCTCTGTCACCCTATTACATGAATCAGAGAAGAATCAGAAAAAATGGGGCAAATATATTATGAACAGACCATTCAAGACCATTCAAGAAAAGGACATTTATTTAGAATGATAAAACAAATTGAGCTAGTACCATGCTTTTTGTTCTCCAACTAGTTAAAATGAGATACTCATTCATACAAGAAAACAGATACACAATATGAATACACATGGCTCAAGTGCAGGTCATGCAAAAAACATCACTGCAACACATTGCGCCTAAAACAAAATACCATTCTACTAACACAACCATCCATCCAACTGGCAAGATCTAACAAAACTAGTCAGCACACGCATACTAATATCACAAAGGGAGGAGGTAATAAAGGGAACCGAGAGAGATACCTGTGGATGATAGCGTCGACGATGATCTGGATTAAGTTAGCATCAGTGAGGAGGTGGATGATCTCCATGGCGTGCTTGATGATGCGCACGGCCATGATCTTCTTGCTGCTGCTGCATCCGTTTGCTCGGTGATAGGGTACCAATGCATCCAAGTAGAACAAAATCACCATCATTAACCCACAGCTTCAAGTACAAGCTAAGTATATATCAAGTGAAAGTGAAAACAAGTTGAGAAAAACACTGAAAATAATTATTTAATGTCATGCATAGTTCAAACCGAATAAAAATATGCATGCCAAGGTGAAATATTACAAAGGAAGCACTCATCAGGTAGCAATGCATACAAAATCTCTGTGTTAACAATAGTAAATACTCTCTCTGTTGGCAGTAGTAAAAACTCATGTAGTACCAAATTCAAAGATTTTATGTTGTAGCTAACAAAAGTATGAAACAATAGTTAACAAGTCTGAGTCAGAAAAGCTAGAAGTAATTTAGCTCATCTTATTATGTCAAGAATAGAAATCACTTGTAGATGGCATCTGCATATACCTAGAGGTAATTTAGCTCATCTTTTTATGTCAACAATAGAAATCATATAGATTTTATTGAATAACATAGGAGAAAAAATGTTCAGCAAATATGTATCGCAACTTTGCTGATGAAGCAAGACTAGATGAAGACATTTCCTAATTGACAAGCACCCAAATATATACATGCACCAGTTCAGGAAATTCATGAGTTGGACAGTGCATTAATAGCAAATATGACGAACTAATGTAATTTTACTGTAGAACCAGCGTCACATGGTTAATAGACAAATTGATTCAAAAATGCTGCACCCATCAGGTATTCACTGTGTTCATATTTAGTTCTTGGTGAGACGACCCTAAAAAGTTACTGATGAAAAAATGACAATGAACCAAGATGGAAGATGGATATTAGTAGCAACAATGCCTATAGTTTGCATCATGGGAAAGCATGTGTGAGAATTAACTGTTATAAGGACCATGCCCATCAAATTTAGGATATGTGTAAGAACAAATAAATGATCAATGCCAATATGCATGGTCAAATTTTCCTACACATATTTCCAGATCTTTATTTGGGAATCTAACAAATAATCTAACATCTCAAACTTGACATAACCAATACATAAACATAAACAACACAAAACAAATCTAGCTAGCCGCGCAAATACGTGGGTCACACTGCTAGTTCATGATGTTATAAAAGTTCACAGGTGATTAAGCCCACATACATACGAGAAATGCTGGACAATACTAGCAGACAAAGGCCATTCTTGCTATTAAAGTTTGGAGGTGATTAGCCACGAACTGACGAGTATGTCTTCCTTTACACCTATCTAACTACAGACAAGCACCGAGCATGCATATCATCAGAAAATAAATGATGCTGTAGCGATAACAACAAATAGACCACAGTTGTACTACAGCTATGAAATGTATGTGTAGATGTAAGCAATCGAAGGATTGACCAAAACGAAGATTTTTTTTACTAGTGGGTGCGCCTAATTATCAGGGGAGTAGCTCACAGCAGGAGAGGCGCTCGGGGAGTGGAGGGAAAGGCGGGATTGGGTGCTCATGGTGACGGGGCGTGGAGGGGAAGGGGATTGGGTGCTCACGGTGACGGGGCGCTTAGGGAGCTTCATGGAGAAGACGCGGATTTCACTTAAAGTTGCAAAGCCGGCGGTGCATCTCGACGGCAACGGCGTCGGCGACCTGGCACAGCAGGGCGCGCGGCGCGGTGCAGCGCTCCTCGAGGCCCCGAAGCACGGCGTTGGCGCAGCCCCACCTCTTGGCCTCCTGCATCTGGCGCCGCGCCAGCAGCGCCACCCCCACCGCCGCCGCCACCGCCTTCCTCATCGCCGCCGCCTGCCTCTGTCGTGTGTGTCCTGAGCTGGGGGCGGCGGATCCCGTCGAAGAAGAGCGGAGAGGCCGTTGGCGACACCCCGTCCGAAACCCTAGCCCTGGCTGGATCGCGATGGATCTCCCTCCCTCGAGTTCTTCTCTCCCTTATGGTGAGGGAAGGGAAGGGGCGAGAGGAGGAGGGCGTGGGGGAGGCCATGGACGGCAGCGAGCTCCGCCGGAGGGAGGTGGCGGCGCCGATCTGGAATGGAGGAGGCGAGCTCTCGCTCTCGCTCTCTCTCTCTCCATCGGGCAAGACAGGGAGGGGTTCGTGGGGAGGGAGAGAGCGAGGGGTTGGGTGGGATCTTTTTTCCATTTCTTTTTTTTCTCCTTTTCTTTACGGATGGATGTGGGATGGAGAGATGGATAGATGGATGGATGGACGCCATGTCATCGATCCGTGTCACAACCAATTCCACCAATCAGAATAAAGCATATGCAATTGTGTTTTTCCTATTGTTTTTCTTCTACTTTTTCACATGAGAAAAACAAAAAAAATATCTCTTGTAGTACACAAGGTTGCATATTGGAATGGCAAACAATGTTTTCAAAGGGTTTTCATTTTCTTTGAACAAAAAATCCATTTTCCATTTTTTGAGCCCCCAAAATGAGTTTTTTTGTGAAGGACCTATCATATATTCGTTGCAAAATTGGACCAAATAATTTTTCTTAAATATTAGGCCATTTTTAATGTACAATTGACCGAATGGTTCGGTGTCAAAAGTTTTTTTATCCACCTCTCGTGAAAAAGACAAATTTTCGTCAATTCAGCGGGAAGTGGGTCAAGTTTGAACTACAACTCCCTCATAGTTTGCTCATGTTTTTTGCAAAAATCATTTCTAGGTACAAAAGTATCTACTTAATCAGAGAAACACCAAAAAAATCCAAGATTCAACCACTAGCTAGGAACGGGCATGCCCGCCGTTTTGACCGCATTTTGAAATGGGCATGCAAAATTAAAAAAAACAAGAAATTGGAAAACCTTCACAATGTGTCATTATATGTGACCAACTTACCAGGAAAAATTATAAACTTGTAATACGACAATTATTTTTAAAAAGTATTCTCAGAAATGAGCTATCATGTGTGAAGATTCATGGCTTTCAAGCTAAATGATCAATCTTATGGCCACATTCATAGCATAGTTTGTTAAAATGATCTGATATTGTGCACAAGGATGCATATTGGAATGACAAACAATGTTTTCAAAGGGAGTTTTCATTTTCTTTGGACAAAAAATTGATTTTCCATTTTTTGAGTGCCCAAAATGAGTTTTTTGTGAAGGACGTACCATATATTTGTTGCAAAATTGGACCAAATCAATTTTCTCAGATATTAGGCTATATTTAATGTACAATTGAACAAATGGTTGGGTGTTAAAACTTTGATCCACCTCTCGTGAAAAAGACAAATTTCCGCTGGTTCAGCTGGAAGCGGGTCAAATTTGAACTGCAGCTGCATTATAGTTTGCTCATGATTTTTTGCAAAAATCATTTCTAGGTACAAAATTATATATTTAATCATAGAAACACCAAAAAAAAATCAAGATTCAACCCCTAGATAGGAACAGTCATGCCCGCTGTTTTGACCGCATTTTGAAATGGGCATGAAAAATTCAAAAAAATCAAAAAATTGGAAAACCTTCGCATTGTGTCATTATATGTGACAAAGTTACCAGGAAAAATAATAAAGTTGTAATACGGCAATTATTTTAAAAAGGTGTTCTCAGAAATGAGCTATCATGTGTGAAGATTCATGGCTTTCAAGTCAAATGATCACTCTTAAGGCCACATTCATGGCATAGTTTGTTCAAATGATATCATAGTGTGCACAAGGGTGCATCTTGGAATGACAAACAATATTGCCTAAGGAAGTTTTCATTTTCTTTGCACAAAAAAACCATTTTCATTTTTCGAGTGCCCAAAATGAGTTTTTTTGTGAAGGACCTAGCATATATTTGTTGCAAAATTGGACCGAATCAATTTTCTAAAATATTAGGACATATTTATTGTACAATTGACCAAATGGTCGGGTGCCAAAATCTTTGAGTCACCTCTCGTGAAAAAGACAAATTTATGTCGATTCAATAGGAAGTGGGTCAAGTTTGAACTGCAACTGCCTTATAGTTTGCTCATGATTTTTTTCAAAAATCATTTTTAGGTACATAAGTATCTATTTAATCAGAGATACATGGTTTGGTGGCGAGACATCGAGGTTTGGACGGTGGACGATGGCCCCAACTCCAAAGGGCACAAACTGGCATGGCAGCCGCGTGGTCACCGCGTCACCTTGGCGTTGCCACGCGTTTTAGGCGGCCTATGTATGTCTGGTAGGTTGGGAACTCCCCCGGTAGGTGTTAGGAAGAAAAATACAACAGAAGAATCTCACGAGGAGACTGAACTAAGCTCAAACATGAATTAGCAGCCAAGTGTTTGATTAGAGGTGGGGGAAATGCACATGACCAATGGGCGTGAGTTTTGTCTGAGGATGTTGCTTTGTAAAGTACTTGGTGGCACTTGCTTTGCAAAGTACCACACTGGACAGAAATATGGATGTTGAAGCTAGGCTCAAATGAATGAATGGATTGATCTGCAATTTGGTGGAGGATGGTCATCTGGGCATAGGAAATCACTGTTAAAATTTGATACCGTTTGAACATGCCAATGTGGTACTTCCTTCACAATGCTCTTCTCTGGGCAGAAACTTGGGAAAATTATTGAGAGAAACTAGCTAAATGAAATGCGCTAAAATTTGGTAGAGATAAGTTATATAGGTATCAACATTCCCTGGTAAAGTTTCATAAATTATTAGGCAACATAAAATATAGTTGTTTCACAAACTAACAATATGACCAGAATAAATGATTGGATGATGAGCTCACATGGATTGCTGGATAAATCTAAAATTTTGTGGAGAGTGATTATTTGAGAATGTGAAACATTTGGAAAAATCTCAGATCATTTGGATAAGCCTAGCCAATACTTCCTTCACAAAGCTTCTCTCTGGATAGAAACTTTGGAAATTTGCTGACGAAGATTTACTAGGCAAATGGAGCTGAATATTGGCATGTAGCAAAGATTTCAATATGTAAAAGAGCCCAAAAAGTTTGAGGGAAATATGAGGGGTATAGATAGCACTTGCTTTGCAATATGCCAATCTGGACAAAAAATAGAAATTGATGCTGGGCTCACATAGATGATTGGATTGAGTTGCAATTTGGATAAGGATGATAATTTGGGCATATGAAGGCACTGCAAAAATTTCATGCCATTTGAATAAATAAAAATGTTACTTCCTTCACAATGCTCTCCACTGAACAGAAAATTAGGAAAAATATTGAGGGAAATTCGATAAATTAAATGAGCTAAAATTTGGTGGAGGGAGGTTCTATGGGCAGGGTCATGTCCTCGTAAATTTTCAGCAATTATAAAGCAATATAAAATATAGTTGCTTCACAGACTGAAAATATTATCAGAAACAAAGATTGGGTGGTAAGCTCACATGGATTGTTTATATATGTTTAACATTTTTCAAATACATGATTAACATCTTTTCATATATTCCCAACAAAAAACACCTTTTCATACATACGTTTTGATGTCTATATTTGGTTTTACACATTGTACATTTTTGTATACATATAAAAAGGAGGTGGCCTTAAGTACCAATGCATCCACGTTCACAACCTCATGACCATTTATATTGGTCGAAATCAGGTACAAATAAGGTCGTCGACCACTGTTGTCTGCTTTATGACCATTTGGTGTAAGGCAATTTCAGGGTTTGAGCCCTTCCTAGCGAAATGGTCGTGGATTTACGACCAATTCAGCTAGGGTCACTAAGAGAAGGTCACAAGTTGACATATTTCTTGTAGTGACATATAATCTTCCACCAAATAAACCATATAGCAATCAACTACACAAGGTAATCAACACTACTAGTCACCCACAGGTACCAATCTGAGTTCTGGTACAAAGATTGAACACAAGAGATGAACTAGGGTTTGAGAGGAGATGGTGATGTTGAAGATGTTGATGAAGAATGGCCTCCCCAAGATGAGAGGGTTGTTGGTGATGACGATGGCTTTGATTTCCCACTCCGGGAGGGAAGTTCCCCCAGCGGAATCGCTCCACCGTAGAGCAAAAGTGCTCCTGCCCAAGTTTCGCCTCGAGGCGGCGGCGCTTCATCTCGAAAGTCCTCCTCCTAATTTTTGTTAGGTTTTTTTGGGAATTTATACCATAAGATGGGCTCCGAAGGTGGGCCAGGATGGGCATGCACCACCAGGGCACGGTTAGGGGGCCTGGCGGGCCCTGGTGGAGGGTGGCCACCTGTTGAGCCCCCTCCGGTAGTTTTCAGTTCCAGTATTTCTCATTTATTATATAAAAAATCTTCGTAAATTTTCAGCTTCATTAGGGATGTGCAAAATAGGTATGTCTGACATGTATTTTTCAGGTACTGAATTCCAGTTGCCGGCATTCTCCCTCTTGGTGTAAACCTTGCAAATTGTGAGAGAAAAGGCATTAGAATTACTCCCCAAAGCATTATTATGCATAAAAACATTATAAATAACAGTAGCAAAACATGATGCAAAATGGGCGTATCAACTCCCCCAAGCTTAGACCTCACTTGTCCTGTAACACCCCAAAAATTGGGTTATCGATTTTTGTGCTGTTATTCCTTCCTAGCTTTTCTCACCCAAATTTTTCCTCTGGAATCTGGCAAGTGACCAGGTGAATCCAGCTAATCCTGAACCTCTCAGTGCCTTTCCCATGCTCATGTGCCAGGCAACCTCCGTCAGTAAACCCCGAATCTCATTCAAACCCGAGTTCCAAAATATTGGAACTGGAAATTCTTCCTTTGTGTTTACAAAGGAGCTATCATTTCCTTTGCCCTGTTAATTCTCCCAAAATTCCCAGAGATCCTCCTTCCCTCATAAACCCTAGATATGCAAAAATATTGCTAAGTCATAAGCAATATTTCTCATCTAGAATTAATTCCTTTTTCTGTCTTTCTGAGGAATTAAATCTAGGAAAATATCTATCCATCTCCCAAAGTCATGAAAACTTGTGGAGATATTCCTTGTGAGCATATTGAGCTCTCATAAAAATATTGGCCATAACTAATTAGGGTAAATTGCATTTTTCCTATTTAAAGCCAATATCTCAATTTGGGGCCTTTCCCAAGGAACTACCATTTTGGTAGCTAGGAAAAATCCCAAATAATTTGTGGAGCTTCTCATATCCATATCTTCCCCATTTCCATCAAAATATCAAGTTCCACAATTCAAATTTTGAGCACAACACCCCTTTGCAAATTCTGTCCAGATTTCCTGTTTGCAAAGGAAGTGCTTGATTCCTTGATATCCTTGGGCTGAAATTTTGCAGGGTGATTCATTATGATATATTACCCTTGGACACCACAAATCAGCCCATTCCATCCAGCTAATCTTCCTCGGTAAATTATCCAAGTTTCTGTCCAGATTAGAGCACTGTGAAGGAAGTACCATTTCTACTTATGCAAATGGTATGAAATTTTTACAGTGCCTCCATATGCCTAAATCATTGGTCTCCTCCAAATTTGGGCCATGTTCATCTAGCCATTTGATCCCAGCATCATCATCTTCATTCCTGGTCAGATTGCCACTTTCCAAAGGAAGTACCATCTAGAGTTGTTTGTTTAAGCTGAAACTTTGCCAAATTAGTCACCCTAGTAGATGATCAATCCCTGCCCAAGATGAAGCCAAGAAGTGCACTGTGGTGGCCACACCACAGCACAAACAGGTTGCTGCCAGCTGTTGTTTGACCTTAGTGTAGTCACACCAGAGCTCACTTTTCTTGCCTAAGGGATCAAGTCAGCTCAGTGTAGAGTGTAGAACAGCCCAGACATGTTTTGGCATCAAGTGAGGCGTGGCAAGGCCGTGGCCACGCGGTGACCACGGGCAGAGCGTGCCAAAACCGCGCCCTGTGCATTGGATTCGTCGGGAGCGCGCCTCCAGCAGGTTCCAGCTCGTCCTCTAGTGCCGGCGAGTTGCCCACCGCACTCGTGCACCCTCTGGAGCTCTCTCCCCCTTGTCCTCTAGCCGTGGCCGCCTCTCCTGCCGTCCCGAAGCTCCGGTCACCATCCCGGAGCCTCTCCCGCTGTCCCGCTCCTTCCCGAGCCTTCCCCCGAGCCTATTTAAGGTGCCTGAGCTCCCCTCCTCTCCACCAGCAAGCCCAAGCCCCTCTCCAAGCCTTCTCGAGCCCCTAGACCTGCCATTGCCGTAGCAGCCGCCCTCGGCCCCGCGGTCGAGCTCCACCCCTGAGCCCTCCCTCTCCTTCCTTTCTTCGTGGGCAGCGTCCCCTCAAGCTTCTAGAGCCACCGCTGCCCTCCGTCCGGCCGGGGAGGCTCTGCTGGCGCCCCTCCCCCTCGTTGCCCTCCGGCCATGGCACCCGGCCACGACGACGATGAGGCAGGCTATCCCGAGCGCCCCCATGGCTTCCAGCAGGCGCGGTGCGGTGCGGCCGAGCCCTGGCGCTCGCCGGCCGGCCCCCGAGGGCAGCAAGGCGACGGCCTGGACCGGCGCCCGATCCCCTCTGCCTCCGGCGCGAGGAAGACGACGGCCAGGAGGAGAGAAGAAGGAGATGCCGTGGGCCCCGCCCGTCATCCTCTACGCGTTGACCAGCCTGGGCCCGCTGGTCATATTAAGTGGAGGCGCAATTTTAAGAAGGCGTTTTCCCATGGCGAAGGCATACTCTACTTTGGCTTCGGGCAGAAATACGCTTTTTCAGTTTTGAAACCTTATTTCAGCAAAGGCGCCTTCAGTCTCAGCCGCCAGCCGAATCTATTATTTAGTGGACGTTCACTGGTTTAGGCCAAAAATGAATATGCTTTTATTTATTTTCTGCCTAAACAACGAACGTCCATAACTTTGCGACCGTAACTCCGATCGAGGTAAAACCAATGCCCACATTTTCGTCTCGTCGAGCCCGTTCCGATGACATTATTTTCATAATGTGTTCACATTGTGAAAATAACCATTTTGCCCTTGCCCTATATCTGTCCCCTCTGTGAGAGAACCCTTTCCGGCAAATTCTTCCGCGAAGTGACCAAACTTCCTCCCGACGTATTCATCGACCCCCAGGCAAGCCAACCTCTTACCATGAGCTCCGGACTTGCGTGATGACTTTGCTTGCACCCTGTGTGTTTATCTATTACCTGTAGTCTACATTTGCATACACCTGTTGTGCCACCCATATTAGATGTTAGCACTACTTTTCATCTAAGGTTATGACTTGTTCTCATGCCATACTTTGCCATGCTAGTAATAATATTGCTAAAGACATAGTCATGTTAGCACTGTAGTTAATCTCGTGCCATGACTATCAGTACTATGATCTTGCTATGCTTGCACTTACAGTTGTCGGTGAAATGGTACGTTGATGAATATGTTGAGTTGGATTAAGAGATTACTATCTATGATTATTTTGGGTTTCATCCGGCAGTTTGTGGATATGAGGAGTTGAATTAATGCAACTTAGTTGGTTGATCTTGAGTCACCTATCCGGGCGTATCCGTGCAGCCACATTTGCCGGTATGGGACGGCCTTGACTTGGTCTGATAGCGTGCTCTTTCACCGGTACCTCCAAAGAGGGAGGGTTATGCACGGGTGCTACCCTGATCAGGTACGCGGTGATAACCCTGTGAGCCCAGTTGATTGTTTAGCCCGGGAGTCCCTGTTTGGGACAGTCTAGTAGTCCCCATTTGGGATAGTTTAGTTTGGCCACGACGGTGGCAGGTGTCATGAGGACACAGGGGCCACCCAGGGCAGGCCTCCGGGGGAGGATGAATGCCGGTGGTACGGTGAGAGAGTCACGGGTCAGGCAGGTTTTGTTGAAGCAACGCTGGTCCACCCGATTGGGATCACGAGGCCAGGTGCTTCATGGTGTGGGTAAAGTGCGCAACCTCTGCAGAGTGTAAAAATCTATTCGAATAGCCGCGTCCACGGTATTGGACAGCTCGTCCAGACTTCACTAGGTGGTCAACCGTAATAATGATGATAATGATGAAAGAACTCATCGTGAGTAGACATCAGATGATGTCAGGAATATGATCTGTTAGCCAAGGGATTGCTATATGATGAGTGGCCGGATGACCACATGATTTGGATCGGATTTGGATCAGTTTCAGGTGGAATTATAAGTATGTTGAGGGTTGTGAAACAACCCAGAAGAGAGTAAGTTGATCCTCGGTATCAGTAAGCTCTTGAAGTACCTAACGTGATCATTGCCGTGCTATGTAGATTATATGCCTGATCCATGCTATACCATGTTTGATCCATGCTTTCCTTGTTAAATTTCATGCCATGCTTAGGAGTAATTCATGCATAGCATAGGGCTTGCTTTGTCATCTGCTTGTTTGGATGCTATGTATTTGGTTGTCTTGCGAGTACATTCAAAGTACTCACCTGGCCTTGCACATGGCCAGTTGCAGGAGAAGATCCGTCGTGCTAGATCGTAACCCAGCCAGTCCTGCGAGTTATGGAGCCCAGCCAGAGACGTCATTGCCGCTGAACCAAGACCTCTGCTGCCCTTTAGTTAGCCCTGGAGTTATGTAATATTGTTGTAAGCAACAGTATTGTAATACTCAATTTTATTTAATAAAGCCATTTTTGTGCCTGGAATTGTTGTATCATGTCTTTGGCGTGCGCCAGGTCTTATCCTGGGGCTGGCGTGCGTCGGCGCTCTATCGGGGTGCCACAAGACGTGGTATCAGAGCCAGGCTGGCTATAGGTTACCCTAGCCCCAAACCACCCCTAGGTTCAACCGGTAGTTAGCCCAATAGAGTTAACCCGTCTCTGGCATCTGACATGGCCACTGTGGATCAACAGGCGGCGCAGTCGGAATGGACGTGACCCTACCCAGCTGTCCGCCCACCCAACCACCCTAGATTGGACCGTGACCCCACTCAGCTGTTGGCCGTGCCGGCGTATCTTCTACCCGGCACGAGAAGGATCCACGCCATGCTGGAGTGTTCCAGCCGACTGCCTATTTAACCCCTTCCACCTGCGAGTCGCAGCTCTCCCCATTCAGTAAGCCAGATCCTTGCAAGAGACCCAGGCTAGTATCCTCAACCTAGCAGCCATGGCCAGTTCTTCCAAAACCCCCAAAACACCCACTTTCCATAGCCGAACCTTGGTTGATGGTATTCCCGGCTTTCCGCCCATCCTTTCGAGGATGCTTACTCAAGCCCTTGGCTGTAGTACTCCTCCAGTGTATCTGGTGTTCCAATCGGAACCCGTTCCCCACCTTTGCCGATTTTATGCAAGGGTGTATATCAACCCAGGTCCAACAGCGGATGGGAAGCCCATGAGTTTTCAGGGCAAACCCATGCCCACCCCCGCGTTGGCTGTCCAGATGGCTGCCGCAGGAGCCATCACCCGTCTTCGTATCCAGTTTCCGCAAGTAGCGGAGATGCAAGAGTTCCGCTATTTTCCCTCTCCGTCCGACACAGGTGGCAAGTTCGCCAGCATAGATGGAGATGCTGACCCAGCAATAGCTCGCCTAGTCCAGTATATTGATGCCCAGGGAGTACTGCTCTCCGGCATTCTTAGAGAGTTCCAAGCCATTGACCAAGACACCACACGGGTTGTTACGGGAGCATACCGTGCGGCCCGTCAAATTGCATCCCAGACAACCCGTTCCCTGTTGCCAAACCTAGTGCCACCTTCGCAGCTAGTACCACCCTCGCAATCTGTAGACCTATATCGCCCAGGCATCATCCACCCAAATTCCATTCAAGGAGCTATCCGGCGACTTCGTCGTCGGGATGTGTTCCATCAAGATCACATTGCAGCTCCAGTAGTTGAGCCCCAACCCATAGAGGTGTCCGACGATGAAGACGGAAGTTGGCTCAGCCTTCGTCCCCCAGGAGAGCCCCAGCAAGAGTAGGCCCATTTGTGGCTCCGACAGTGATCGAAGCCAGGAGATGCTGTGAGCATGTGTGTTGCGAAGACTGTTTCTCCGCCTGCGTCTAGGACTAGGATTCTGTAGTTCGGAGGGAGTTGTTGCTGTTAGCTGCCTAGTAAGGCTGCGTGTTGTTGTATGATTGTACTTCTTGTACTGCTTGTGCTTGTGTGCTGTTGTAATGCTATCCCTGCCTATTTGCTCTGTGTGCTTGGTTCATCTGTCATCCTCTTAAGCAGAAATGTTTAACAGAGCTGGCAATGGACTCTTAACAAGATTTTAGTCAGTAGAGCACTTACACTTAATAACATTGGACTCGCCCAGAGTCCCTAATTAAAATGCGAGCTGGTGTAGGTGTATGTATACCAGGTATACATACACCCACTAGCATTAAAACACTTAGTGTAATCTGCTCGATATGTTTTCTTTCCTCTGTCTGCATTTTGCTATCATGTGCATTCTACATCTGCCTGCATATTAGTCTAGATTGCATGTGTATCGTGTGAGCAATGTCTGCACGCCAAGTTCTTTCCCCTGAGTACTGTCGCAACAGTACTCGGGCAGAATGCAAGTCCCCTATCCATGCCTATCCGTGCTTGCCCCATTTGCCAGTTTTCCCGAACCGAGCGTTCTGGAAAACCAGCCTTGTCAAATTATTCCCCGGTCCCAAAAACCCTTTTCCCAGAACCTGGTTGCAATCTCGGAGAAATTCTAGGAAATTTTATTGCAGCATAGACCGGTACAACCCCTCTAGCCCAAGACCCAAACCCTGATCCCACCCATTGTGGATGACGTTCAGCAAGGAACAACCAGCAGCGTGGCCTCCACACTGGTAGAGCTCCGCTACTGCACCACACTAACCCCCAGACCCAGTGACGCCTCTGTCACCGTCTGGTGTGATGCTGACAGACCGCCCCCTCGCCGCCGCAGCCTGCGCTTATTCTGCCGGCCTGACACAACGAAGTTGACCCCCAGTCACCCCTCTAGCAGCGGCATCACGGCGATCATCGAGGATCATCGTGCACAGCAGCAGCGAGGAGCCAACCAATGCCGCCAGCAGACCAGCCAGGAGGATCGTGATCAGCTCCGCCCATGCCCGCCATTAGCGCCTTGCCTCGCGCTCCTGCAACCAGAAGGAGAAGGAAGAAGAAGAAGTGAGGTTGGGTGCGAGGTGGTAGAAAGAGAGAAGAAAACCGCGGTCGTTTTTATAGCCCCAGCTCGGTGTACGGTGAGCAAGGTCCAGGAGACCACGCATCGGCGTCCAGGAGGCGAATCCGTGAGCAGTGCCGACCGGCATTGGCCCGCGATGGGAGTGCTCTCTGCGTTGGCCTCGTGCACGCCGCGCACAATCGTCATAGGGTGCTTTGTGCCCCAGGAGCTAGGCGTGTGGAGTGCCTTGCCGCACTCAGGACAGCGCGAGAGCGAGAGAGAGAGCCGTTGGCCGGAGAAAGAAGAAGAAGGCTGCCAGTGGGCCCTGGGCCCACCCGACAGCGAGAGGGGCCACTGTTCATTAGGGTACCCCGAGCATTTTTGGAAAAGGGAAATCTTGCTTTTTCTAAAAATGTCAGAGTTACCCAGCGGCCCCTACCTGTGGAGTAGATCCCGCGATATCTGTACCTCGATCTGGGTGTACCAGTTTTTGGTACTCTTAACTCGGTGGTTTTTAACCACAGGGTTAAGACCCAACCCAGAGGTTCTTTTCAGGAGGCGTAGTATTTGTTCTAAGCTAACCCTAGGAATCTCGAGGACGAGATTCTTCTAAGGGGGGAAGGTTTGTAACCCCCCAAAAATCGGGTTATCGATTTTTGTGCTGTTATTCCTTCCTAGCTTTTCTCTCCCAAACTTTTCCGCTGGAATCTGGCAAGTGACCAGGTGAATCCAGCTAATCCTGAACCTCTCAGTGCCTTTCCCATGCTCATGTGCCAGGCAACCTCCGTCAGTAAACCACGAATCTCATTCAAACCCTAGTTCCAAAATATTGGAACTGGAAATTATGCCTTTGTGTTTACAAAGGAGCTATCATTTCCCTTGCCCTGTTAATTCTCCCAAAATTCCCAGAGATCCTCCTTCCCTCATAAACCCTAGATATGCAAAAATATTGCTAAGTCATATGCAATATTTCTCATCTAGAATTAATTCCTTTTTCTGCCTTTCTGAGGAATTAAATCCAGGAAAATATCTATCCATCTCCCAAAGTCATGAAAACTTGTGGAGATATTCCTTGTGAGCATATTGAGCTCTCATAAAAATATTGGCCATAACTAAATAGGGTAAATTGCATTTTTCCTATTTAAAGCCAATATCTCAATTTGGGGCCTTTCCAAAGGAACTACCACTTTGGTAGCTAGGAAAAATCCCAAATAATTTGTGGAGCTTCTCATATCCATATCTTCCCCATTTCCATCAAAATATCAAGTTCCACAATTCAAATTTTGAGCACAACACCCCTTTGCAAATTCTGTCCAGATTTCTTGTTTGCAAAGGAAGTGCTTGATTCTTTGATATCCTTGGGCTGAAATTTTGCAGGGTGATTCATTATGATATATTACCCTTGTACACCAAAAATCAGCCCATTCCATCCAGCTAATCTTCCTCAGTAAATTATCCAAGTTTCTGTCCAGATTGGAGCACTGTGAAGGAAGTACCATTTCTACTTATGCAAATGGTATGAAATTTTTACAGTGCCTCCATATGCCTAAATCATTGGTCTCCTCCAAATTTGGGCCATGTTCATCTAGCCATTTGATCCCAGCATCATCATCTTCATTCCTGGTCAGATTGCCACTTTCCAAAGGAAGTACCATCTAGAGTTGTTTGTTTAAGCTGAAACTTAGCCAAATTAGTCACCCTAGTAGATGATCAATCCCTGCCCAAGATGAAGCCAAGAAGTGCACTGTGGTGGCCACAGCATAGCACAAACAGGTTGCTGCCAGCTGTTGTTTGACCTTGGTGTAGTCACACCAGAGCTCACTTTTCTTGCCTAAGGGATCAAGTCAGCTCAGTGTAGAGTGTAGAACAGCCCAGACATGTTTTGGCATCAAGTGAGGCATGGCAAGGCCATGGCCACGCGGTGACCACGGGCAAAGCGTGCCAAAACCGCGCCCTGTGCATTGGATTCGTCGGGAGCGCGCCTCCAGCGGGTTCCAGCTCGTCCTCGAGTGCCGGCGAGTTGCCCACCGCACTCGCGCACCCTCTGGAGCTCTCTCCCCCTTGTCCTCTAGCCGGGGCCGCCTCTGCCGCCGTCCCGAAGCTCCGGTCGCCGTCCCAGAGCCTCTCCCGCTGTCCCGCTCCTTCCCGAGCCTTCCCCCGAGCCTATTTAAGGTGCCTGAGCCCCCCTCCTCTCCACCAGCAAGCCCAAGCCCCTCTCCAAGCCTTCTCGAGCCCCTAGACCCGCCATTGCCATAGCAGCCGCCCTCGGCCCCGCGGTCGAGCTCCGCCCCTGAGCCCTCCCGCTCCTTCCTTTCTTCGTGGGCAGCGTGCCCTCAAGCTTCTAGAGCCACCGCCGCCCTCCATCCGGCCGGGGAGGCTCTGCTGGTGCCCCTCCCCCTCGTAGCCCTCCGGCCATGGCACCCGGCCGCGGCGACGATGAGGCAGGCTGTCCCGAGCGCCCCCAAGGCTTCCAGCAGGAGCGGCGTGGTGCGGCCGAGCCCTGGCGCTCGCCGATCGCCCCCCGAGGGCAGCAAGGCGACGGCCTGGACCGGCGCCCGATCCCCTCTGCCTCCGGCGCGAGGAAGACGACGGCCAGGAGGAGAGAAGAAGGAGATGCCGTGCGCCCCGCCTGTCATCCTCTACGCGTTGACCAGCCTGGGCCCGCTAGTCATATTAAGTGGAGGCGCAATTTTAAGAAGGCGTTTTCCCATGGCGAAGGCGGACTCTACTTTGGCTTCGGGCAGAAATATGCTTTTTCAGTTCTAAAAGCGTATTTCAGCAAAGGTGCCTTCAGTCTCAGCCGCCGGCCAAATCTATTATTTAGTGGACGTTCACTGGTTTAGGCCGAAAATGAATATGCTTTTATTTATTTTCTGCCTAAACAACGAACGTCCATAACTTTGCGAGCGTAACTCCGATCGAGGTAAAACCAACGCCCACGTTTTCGTCTCGTCGAGCCCGTTCTGATGACATTATTTTCATAATGTGTTCACATTGTGAAAATAACCATTTTGTCCTTGCCCTATATCTGTCCCCTCTGTGAGAGAACCCTTTCTGGCGAATTCTTCCGCGAAGTGATCACACTTCCTCCCGACGTATTCATCGACCCCCAGGCAAGCCAACCTCTTACCATGAGCTCCGGACTTGCATGATGACTTTGCTTGCACCCTGTGTGTTTATCTATTACCTGTTAGTCTGCATTTGCATACACCTGTTGTGCCACCCGTATTAGATGTTAGCACTACTTTTCATCTAAGGTTATGACTTGTTCTCATGCCATACTTTGCCATGCTAGTAATAATATTGCTAAAGACATAGTCATGTTAGCACTGTAGTTGATCTCGTGCCATGACTATCAGTACTATGATCTTGCTATGCTAGCACTTACAGTTGTCGGTGAAATGGTACGTTGATGAATATGTTGAGTTGGATTAAGAGATTACTATCTATGATTATTTTGGGTTTCATCCGGCAGTTTGTGGATATGAGGAGTTGAATTAATGCAACTTAGTTGGTTGATCTTGAGTCACCTGTCCGGGCGTATCCGTGCAGCCACATTTGCCGGTATGGGACGGCCTTGACTTGGTCTGATAGCGTGCTCTTTCACCGGTACCTCCAAAGAGGGAGGGTTATGCACGCGTGCTACCCTGATCAGGTAGGCGGTGATAACCCTGTGAGCCCAGTTGATTGTTTAGCCTGGGAGTCCCCGTTTGGGACAGTCTAGTAGTCCCCGTTTGGGACAGTTTAGTTTGGCCACGACGGTGGCAGGTGTCATGAGGACACAGGGGCCACCCAGGGTAGGCCTTCGGGGGAGGATGAATGCCGGTGGTACGGTGAGAGAGTCACGGTTCAGGCAGGTTTTGTTGAAGCAATGCTGGTCCACCCGATTGGGATCACGAGGCCAGGTGCTTCATGGTGTGGGTAAAGTGCGCAACCTCTGCAGAGTGTAAAAATCTATTCGAATAGCCGCGTCCACGGTATTGGACAGCCCGTCCAGACCTCACTAGGTGGTCAACCGTAATAATGATGATAATGATGAAAGAACTCATCGTGAGTAGACATCAGATGATGTCAGGAATATGATCTGTTAGCCAAGGGATGGCTATATGATGAGTGGCCGGATGACCACATGATTTGGATCAGATTTGGATCAGTTTCAGGTGGAATTATAAGTATGTCGAGGGTTGTGAAACAACCCAGAAGAGAGTAAGTTGATCCTCGGTATCAGTAAGCTCTTGAAGTACCTAACGTGATCATTGCCGTGCTATGTAGATTATATGCCTGATCCATGCTATACCATGTTTGATCCATGCTTTCCTTGTTAAATTTCATGCCATGCTTAGGAGTAATTCATGCATAGCATAGGGCTTGCTTTTTCATCTGCTTGTTTGGATGCTATGTATTTGGTTGTCTTGCGAGTACATTCAAAGTACTCACCTGGCCTTGCACGTGGCCAGTTGCAGGAGAAGATCCGTCGTGCTAGATCGTAACCCAGCCAGTCCTGCGAGTTATGGAGCCCAGCCAGAGACGTCGTTGCCGCTGAACCAAGACCTCTGCTGCCCTTTAGTTAGCCCTGGAGTTATGTAATATTGTTGTAAGCAACAGTATTGTAATACTCCATTTTATTTAATAAAGCCATTTTTGTGCCTGGAATTGCTGTATCATGTCTTTGGCGTGCGCCAGGTCTTATCCTGGGGCTGGCGTGTGTCGGCCCTCTATCGGGGTGCCACATGTCCTCAAGCAAAAGCCGATATCGAAGAACATGTCTACATGGTTTGAGAGAGAGGTGTCGATAAAAACAAAATACAGACATAGGAGCATACAAAAATTACCATAAACTTCTCATAAAACTTTATTTAATAATAACATCATATAACTTCTTATGAGCAAGTAAAAATTCATCAGAACGTGGAAGTATAAAGCATAAACCTTATTGGAAACCAACAAACTCTGTTCTCTGTCAACTTTGCATCTACAATTCATCATATTTCCAGGAAGGGTCTCATGTAGGAGCCTTTTGGCAAGTCCACATACTCAACCATCATTTAGTCTTCTATGATTGCTAACACTAACAGCATACACATGAGCAAAAAGTTTCAACCGGACACATAGAAAGATAGGGGCTTATAGTTTGCCTCCCAACGTATTCACCTCAAGGGTGATGTCAACAATAATAACTCATGTTCACTCATATCCAACTGGATATATGTGCCTAGATCTTTCCTCACCACATGATGCTTGCCAAAGGAGAAAAATAAAAAGGAATAGGGAAGAATACTTTGACTCTTGCATAAAAGTAAATGCTTAAAAGTAAAAGATAGGCCCTTCGCAGAGGGAAGCAGAGGTTGTCATGCGCTTTTTAGTTTGTATGCCAAATCCCTTAGCGCAAAAGAACGTCACGTTGCATTGCCCCTTGTGATAGCAACCTTTATTATGCAGTCCGTCGCTTTTATTACTTTGCCATCACAGGTTCGTGCAATGCTCAATTTTCTCTTACACTAATTGATCCAACATTTATAGGAGCAATTTTTATTGCCTTGATGCACCGATGACAACTTACTTGAAGGATCTTATTCAATCCATAGGTAGGTATGGTGGACTCTCAAACATGAGTTTGGGTTTTGGTTTTTTGGATGCACAAGTAGTATCTCTACTTAGTGCGGAATTTTTGGCTAGCAAAGATATTGGGCAAGCACCACATGTTGAAGGATCTATGACAATATAACTTCTATGTGAATATGAACAAGCATAAATCATTACGTTGTCTTCCTTGTCCAACGTCAACAATTTTGGCATATAATATTTAATGGGGGCTCACAATCATAAAAGATGTCCATGATAGTATATTTGAATGTGAATCTTCTCTTCCCTAATTTATTCTTTCATGAATTGCATCATTGACTAATGCTATGTTTGCCAATCTCCAATAAATTTTACCACTTATACTTTTCTTTATTGTGATGTCATTACTCACCATAAGATTAGCATATGATCTTTTCTCATTTATCTTCTTTTATTATGATTAATTGCAACAAGAAAGTAAAGGGGCAAAAGCTCAAACTAAACTTTATTATATAACTCTCACTCGATTACATAGATAGATGGATCACGAAACTAGCACTCGAAAATAGATCATACTAAACTTTTATTCAACTAAATCATGAAAAGGCTAAGTATCAAAATAAAAAGCAAAGGTAAAAAGTGATGGTGATACGATACCGGGGCACCTCCCCCAAGATTGGCTCAAGCCAAGGGGAGTGCCCATACCCGTGTACTCAAGTCTCCTTTGGTGGTGAAGATGATGAAGGTGGTGGTGATGAGTTCTTATTCTTCTTCTCCAAAGTCCACAAATAGAGGTAAATTTCCCCAAAGATCTTTGGATCAGCAACATAATTGGACACATAGCTCTCTCCCTCCGTGTTAGAGATATGCCCTAGAGGCAATCATGTATGATGATATTTCTGATGTGTTTATGAATAAAGATAGTCCTTGGACATTATCATTGATGTGTATTAACAAGTACGTGACTTGTTTGTGAGACTATGCATTGTATAATGACTGTCCTAAATGGTCCCTAGTCGAAAGGGCTCTGTGGACACGCAGCCTATTAGACTAGCATATGACACGGTGGATGGTCCGGTCTCACTGACCATGTCGCATTGGATGCTAGCCGGATAATATGGACACAAAAAGATCTGGTCGGATTCAACGTAGTCGGGTCCGAGTCGAGATAAGGTCTGAGTTGGACAGACCCAACTATGAGACGTAGTGATAGGTCATCTGTGAGTCTCTAGTACAACATACGTTCTATGTCCTAAGACCTGAGCTGGCGCATGTACTCGAGATTGTGACAGACTTGCTTTGGGCCAGCGAAACGCTACTCCGTGACTGGGTAGTTACAAAGATAGGTTTCGGGCTTGTCCAGACCCATGCTGCGAGACATGGTCGAGCAAGATGGGATTTGCCCCTCCGATCAGGAGAGATATACTCTGGGCCCCTCGGGTGATCCGACCTGGATAAGCATGGCCATGCAATGAGGATTATGAGATAATCCGAGTTGTTGGTCAGATTCACCGGAACGAGAAAGAGGTCGTGCTACAACAAGGATGACCATGACGCCTTGAGCACGACAACATATATCGTGTGCAAAAGGGAATAGAAGTGTGAAGTACAGGTTCGCCTAACCAGCTTCATTGGACACTTGGAGTCGTCATGCTTTGCTAGAGGCCGCTACCGACTGGTCGAGCCGGATGTGATCTAACTCGCGACCAAGTGAATGAGAACCTAAGGGGTCGCGCGCTTAAGGGAAGGAACACGTGGGCTTTAGGATCCGTGCGAGGCCCAAGAGTTGAGCCCGCGCCGGATGCCTATATATAGTGGAGGTACGACACACCCATCCGGTTGATCGCTTCGGCGTCGTCATTAGGGCTTTGCATGTGTTGCAACTAGCCACCTCCACTCGCCACCGCCCAACTATGTGATCGAACCTAGCAGTCCGCCGCACGATGTTCCTCCTGCACACGCGGATACCGTTAGAGGCGGTGCACTTGCGCCGCTCCGGCGAACCTGTACGTGGGATCCGACGACCAGCTGTTCGAGGGAGAGGATCCGGCGACCGGCTGTTCGAGGGAGATCGGACGAGGAGGAGACGGACCACCTGAACGCGCTGCCCCAACTCTACTTCTGCTGCATGGCACTGCGCGTCTAGTGGTAACGATCTGTGATCCATCTCCGTAGCATGTTCATGGTTGTTCTGCGCGTAGGAAATTTTTGATGTGCATGCGATGCACGTACGGTAGAACCCAACACTCCGAATCTTGGTACGACATATTTTCAGATCTGTCAGGAAAACATCACGAAACAAGAACAGAGGAAAATCTCGTGATGCGGTGGTCAAAACAGTCGAGGGTATATATAGAGAATTTTTATTCTTGGAAATCAAGCAAACAAAAGGAAAACGGAGTCGGGAAGGTTCCGGAGGTGGGCACGCTCCACCAGGGCGTGCCAGGGATGGCAACCGCGCCCTGATAGACCGTGCTCTCCTCGGTTGCCTTCCGGTTTATTTTTTATTTCCTAAAATTCTTAAATATTCCAAAACTGATAAAAAACATTTTTGCGGATTTTTCGGAGACCATTTACTTACCGTATCACGTACCTCTTGTTTTTCACGATTCGGGAGTGTTCCGGAAGGTTTCTTTTTGTTCCTCCAGTGTCATGGTTTGGATAACATTGCTTTCAACATTAATAGGCATACCTGAGATATAGTGTTTAATTCTTTGTCCATTGACCACCTTCGGGTTGGTACCTTCGGCATTATTGATCTTAATAGCTCCATAGCGATAAACCTCTTCGATAACATTGGGTCCTTCCCATTTGGAGAGAAGTTTTCCTACAAAAAATCTGAAACGAGAATTGTACAAAAGAACATATTCTCCAACTTTGAATTCTCGCTTTCGGATTCTTTTGTCATGCCATCTTTTAACTTTTTCTTTGAATAACTTGGGATTTTCATAAGCTTGGGTTCTCCATTCATCCAATGAGCTAATATCAAATAACCTCTTTTCACCGGCAAGTTTGAAGTCATAATTTAGTTATTTAATTGCCCAAAATGCTTTATGTTCTAATTCTAGAGGCAAATGACAAGCTTTCCCATATACCATCTTGTATGGAGACATACCCATAGGATTTTTATAAGTTGTTCTATAAGCCCGAAGTGCGTAATCTAATTTCTTAGACCAATTCTTTCGAGACCTATTGACAGTCTTTTGTAATATCAATTTTATTTCTCTATTGCTAAGCTCAACTTGACCACTAGATTGAGGATGATAGGGTGATGCAATTCTATGGTTAACATCATATTTAGCAAGCATTTTACGGAAAGCACCGTGAATAAAGTGTGAACCACCATCAGTCATTAGATATCTAGGGACTCAAAACCTTGGGAAAATAACTTCTTTAAGCATTTTAATGGAAGTGTGATGATCAGCACTACTAGTTGGAATATCTTCTACCCACTTAGTGACATAATCAACAACAACCAAAATATGAGTGTACCCATTAGAGGAAGGAAAATGTCCCATATAATCAAAACCCCAAACATCAAATGGTTCAACAACAAGTGAATAATTCATAGGTATTTCCCGACGCTTACCGATATTACCAATCCTCTAACATTCATCACAAGACAAGACAAACTTACAGGCATCCTTGAAGAGAGTAGGCCAATAAAAACCAGATTGTAATACCTTTTGAGCAGTTCTATCTCCAGCATGATGTCCTCCATAAGCTTCGGTATGACATTTCCGTAGGATTTGTTCCTATTCATGCTCAGGTACACAACGTCTAACAATACCATCTACTCCTTCTTTATAAAGATGTGGGTCATCCCAAAAGTAATGTATTAAATCATAGAAGAATTTTTTCTTTTGTTGGTATGTGAAACTAGGTGGAATATACTTAGCAACAATGTAATTAGCATAATCAGCATACCATGGAGTGTTTTGAGAAACATTTATTGCAGCTAGTTGTTCATCGGGGAAACTATCATCAATAGGTAGTGGGTCATCAAGAATGTTTTCTAACCTAGACAAGTTATCAGCTACGAGGTTCTAAGCTCCATTCCTATCAACGATGTGTAAATCAAATTCCTGAAGCAAGAGAACCCACCTAATGAGTCTAGGTTTAGCATCTTTCTTTTCCATAAGGTATTTTATAGCAGCGTGATCAATGTGAACAATAACTTTGGAATCAACAATGTAAGATCTGAATTTATCACAAGCAAACACGACTGCTAAAAATTCATTTTCAGTAGTAGCATAATTTTTTTGGGCACTGGCTAGAGTTTTGCTAGCAAAATGGATAACATTTAATTTCTTATCAACTCTTTGTCCTAGAACAGCACCAACAACATAGTCACTAGCATCACACATAATTTCAAAAGGCAAGTTCCAATCAGGTGGTTGAACAATAGGTGGAGTGGTTAAGGCTTTCTTTAGTGTTTCAAAGGCTTCTATGCAATCATCATCAAAAACAAAGGGAATATCCTTTTGTAAAAGATTAGTAAGAGGCCTAGAAATTTTTGAGAAGTCTTTAATAAACCTCCTATAGAAACCAGCGTGGCCAAAGAAACTTCGAATACCTTTGATATCTTTAGGACATGGCATTTTCTCAATTGCATCAACTTTAGCTTGATCCACCTCAATGCCTCGTTCAGAGATTTTATGCCCCAAGACAATACCTTCATTAACCATAAAGTGGCACTTCTCCCAATTCAGGACGAGATTAGTTTGTTCACATCTCTGTAAAACTCGAGCAAGGTTGCTTAAGCAATCATCAAAAGAAGTTCCGTAAACGGAGAAATCATCCATGAAACCTCCACAATATTTTCACAAAAATCAGAGAATATAGCAGTCATACATCTTTGAAAGGTAGCAGGTGCATTGCATAAACCAAAAGGCATACGTCTATAAGCATAGGTTCCAAAAGGACAGGTAAAGGTGGTTTTCTTTTGATCAGATTGTGACACAGGTATTTGAGAGAAACCAGAATATCCATCCAGGAAACAAAAGTGTGTGTGCTTAGATAATCTTTCAAGCATTTGATCAATAAAAGGCAAGGGGTAATGATCTTTTCTAGTAGCTTTATTTAATTTTCTAAAATCAATTACCATCCTATAGCCAGTAACAATTTTCTTTGGAATAAGCTCATTTTTATCATTAGGAACAACAGTAATACCTCCTTTCTTAGGGACACAATGAACGGGACTCACCCATCTACTATCATCTATAGGATAGATTATACCTGCTTCCAGAAGCTTTAATATTTCAGTTCTTACCACTTCTTTCATCTTGGGATTCAATCGTCGTTGGTGATCAACAACGGGTTTAGCATCAGGTTCCATATTGATCTTGTGCTGACATAGAGTGGGACTAATGCCCTTAAGATCATCAAGAGTATATCCAATAGCAGCCTGGTGCTTCCTTAGAATTTTCAATAATCTTTCTTCTTCATGTTCTGAAAGGTTAGCAATAATAATAACATGATATATCTTTTTCTCATCGAGATAAGCATACTTCAAAGTGTCAGGCAATTGTTTTAGGTCAAACACAGGATCACCTTTAGGTGGAGGAGGACCTCCAAGAGTTTCAATAGGCAAATTGTGTTTCAGTAGAGGTTGTTGTTCAAAGAAAATTTTATCTATTTCATTTCTTTCACGCAAGTGCATATCATTTTCATGGTCTAGCAAATATTGTTCTAGTGGATCGGTAGGAGGAACGGCAATAGAAGCAAGACCAATTATTTCATCCTTACTAGGTAATTCTCTATCTTGAGGTTGTCTACTAAACTTGGAAAAATTAAACTAATGAGACACATCACCAAACTCAACACTGACGGTTTCTTTTTGACAATCTATCTTAGCATTAACAGTGTTCAAGAAAGGTCTACCAAAGATAATGTGACAAAAGTCATCTTGTGGGGAACCAAGAACTAGAAAATCAATAGGATTTTATTTTCCCACACAAGACTTCAACATCTCTAACAATCCCAAGTGGTGTGATGGTGTCTCTATTAGCAAGTTTAATAGTAACATCAATATCTTCTATTTCAGCAGGTGCTATGTCATTCATAATTTCTTGATATAAGGTAAAAGGAATAGCACTCACACTAGCACCCAAATCACATAAGCCATGATAACAATGCTATCCTATTTTGACTGAGACAACAGGCAAGCCAACTACGGGTCTATGTTTGTCTTTTTCATCGGGTTTAGCAATTCTAGCAGCTTCATCACAGAAGTAAATGACATGCCCATCAATATTTTCTACCAAGAGATATTTAACCATAACAATACTAGGTTCTACCTTAATTTGTTCAGAGGGCTTAGGTGCTCTATTATTACTTTTGCGAACCACAGCTGATACCTTAGTATGTTCCTTAATCCTAACCGAGAAAGGTGGTTTCTCAATATAAGTAGTAGGCACAACTGGATAAACATTGTAAATAATAGTTTCTTCTTTAGCAATGACCGGTTCTTTAATTTACTTTTTAATAGGGGGATGATATTTAAACCACTTCTCTTTAGGGAAATCAACATGAGCAACAAATTATTCACAGAAAGAGGCTACTATCTCAGAGTCAAGTCCATATTTAGTGCTAAACTTGTGAAAAGCATCGATATTCATAAAAGATTTAACACAATCAAATTCAAGCTTAATACCTGACTCATTACCTTCGTCGAGTTCCCAGTGTTCAGAGTTGCATTTAATTCTTTCCAAGAGATCCCACTTGAATTCAATAGTCTTCTTCATAAAAGAACCAGTACAAGAAGTATCGAGCATGGTTTGATCATTATGAGAAAGCCGGGCATAATTTTTTTGAATAATAACTTCTCTCGGGATATCATGATTGGGGCATGAATATAACATTGACTTAAGCCTCCCCCAAGCTAGAGCGATACTTTCTCCTTCACGAGGCCAAAAATTATATATATAATTCCGATCACGATGAACTAGATGCATAGGATAAAACTTTTGGTGGAATTCCAATTTCAAACGATTCCAGTTCCATGATCCAATATCATCACATAGCCTATACCATGTCAATGATTTTCCCTTCAAATATAAAGGGAAAACCTTCTTCTTAACTTCATCTCCGGATAAACCTGCAAGCTTAAATAGTCCACAAATTTCTTCCACATGTATTAGGTGCATATCAGGATGTTTAGTTCCTTCTCCTGCATAAGGACTAGCTATCAGTTGTTCTAACATACCCGAAGGAATTTCATAACCAACATTTTCGGTAGGTTCTGTAGGTTGAGGGGAAACTAATTGTGGTTCTGGTCGAGGTGAAGATACCCCGAACAAACCCCTCAAAGGATTACTTTCCATAGTAACAAGTGACAGTAAATTTCAGCACGTAGTATAAGTTTTTCCTTACCGATTTCCACTTACCAAGACCACTTCACTCCCCGGCAAAGGCGCCGGAAAAGAGTCTTGATGACCCACAAGTATAGGGGATCAATCGTTGTCCTTTTGATAAGTAAGAGTGTCGAACCCAACGAGGAGCAGAAGGAAATGATAAGCGGTTTTCAGAAAGGTAATTTCCGCAGGCACTGAAATTGTAAGTAGCAAGTAGTTTAATAGCAAGGTAATTTGTGACGAGTAAGTAACGGTAACAATAGGTAAGGTGCAGCAAGGTAGACCAATCCTTTTGTGGCAAAGGACAGGCCAAAACTATCTCTTATGATAAGCAAAGTGTTCTTGAGGGTACACGGGAATTTCATCTAGTCACTTTCATCATGTTGGTTTGATTCGTGTTCGCTACTTTGATAATTTGGTATGTGCGTGGACCGGTGCTAAGGTGTTGTTCTTACTTGAACTAACAACCTACTTATGATTAACCCCCTCGCAAGCATCCGCAACTACGAGAAAAGTATTAAGCCAAAGTCTAACCATAGCATTAAACATGTGGACCCAAATCAGCCCCTTACGAAGTAGCGCATAAACTAGGGTTTAAGCTTCTGTCACTCTAGCAACCCATCATCTAATAACTACTCCACAATGCATTCCCTTAGGCCCAAGGATGGTGAAGTGTCATGTAGTCGACGTTCACATGACACCACTAAGGGAATCACAACATACATATCATCAAAATATCGAACAGATATCAAATTCACATGATTACATGCAACATGACTTCTCCCGTGACCTCAATAACAAATGTAACTACTCACAAATAATATGCATGCTCAAGATCAGAGGTGTATTGAATAGCATAATGGATCTGAACATATAATCTTCCACCAAATAAACCATATAGCAATCAACTACACAAGGTAATCAACACAACTAGTCACCCACAGGTACCAATCTGAGGTTCTGGTACAAAGATTGAACACAAGAGATGAACTAGGGTTTGAGAGGAGATGGTGTTGTTGAAGATGTTGATGAAGAATGGCCTCCCCAAGATGAGAGGGTTGTTGGTGATGACGATGGCTTTGATTTCCCCCTCCGGGAGTGAAGTTCCCCCGAAGGAATTGATCCGCTTCATCCCGAAAGTCCTGCTCCTAATTTTTTTAGGTTTTTTTTGGGAATTTATACTAGAAGATGGGCTCCGGAGGTGGGCCAGGATGGGCACGCTTCACCAGGGCGCGGTTAGGGGTCCTGGCACGCCCTGGTGGAGGGTGGCCACCTGGTGAGCCCCCTTCGGTAGTTTTCAGCTCTAGTATTTCTCATTTATCATATAAAAAATCTCCGTAAATTTTCAGCTTCATTGGGGATGTGCAAAATAGGTATCTCTGAAATGCTTTTTTCAGGTACTGAATTCCAGTTGTCGGCATTCTCCCTCTTGGTGTAAACCTTGCAAATTGTGAGAGAAAAGGCATTAGAATTACTCCCCAAAGCATTATTATGCGTAAAAAATTATAAATAAAAGTAGCAAAACATGATGCAAAATGGACGTATCAAGACTATGATTCCCCCACAAGTCGGGATGAGACTCCGGACGAAAAATGAAATAAAAATGGGGGAGGTCAAATGAGTCCACCATATATATATATATATATATATATATATATATATATATATATATATATAAAGATAAAATGGGGGAGGCAAAAAGAAAAAAAAGGAGAAAAGCCTGACGTGGCTCTAGACTGCGTCGGTAGTTCCCCAAAGAGGAAGGGATGATGCAGCACAGCGACGGTAAGTATTTCCCTCAGTTATGAAACCAAGGTATCAATCCATAGAGGAAGATCACGCACCCACGTAAATAGCACCTACACACAAATAACAAATACTTGCAACCCGATGCGAAAGAGAGGTTGTCAAGCTCTCTATGGTAATAAGATAGATTAGGTAATGATAGTTTTGGCAAATAGATCTCGCAAGAACACAAAATAAAATAGATAAATAAAAAGTGCATCAAGGTTTTTTTGGGTTTTTGGTTTTATAGATCTGAAAGCAAAAAGTGCAAATAGTAGATTGCAAAGCAATATGTTGGAAAAGTAGACCCGGGGACCGTAGGTTTCACTAGTGGCTTCTCTCATGAGTATAGCGCACGGTGGGTGAACCAATTACTGTTGGGCAATTGATAGAAGATCAAATAATCATGATGATATCCAGGCAATGATCATTATATAGGCATCACGTCCAAGACAAGTAGACCGAAACGATTCTGCATCTACTTCTATTACTCCACACATCGACCGCTATCCAGCATGCATCTAGTGTATTAAGTTCAAGGAGAAACAGAGTAATGCAATAAGAATGGTGACATGATGTAGACAAGATCTATTCATGTAGGAATAGACCCCATCTTGTTATCCTTAATGGCAACGATACATGCGTGTCTTGCTGCCCCTTCTATCACTAGAAAGAACACTGCAAGATCGAACCCTTCACAAAGCACCTCTTCCCATGGCAAGAAAAATCGATCTACTTGGCCTAACTAAACCAAAGATTCGAAGAAGAAATACGAGGCTATAAGTAATCCCGCAAATAAGAGATCAAAGAAGACTCAAATCATATTCATGGATAGCAAATGATCATGAACTCAAAATTCATCGGATCCCAACAAACACACCGCAAAAGTCATTACATCAAATAGATCTCCAATAGACCATTGTATTGAGAAACATAGAGAGAGAGGAAGCCATCTAGCTACTGCCTACGGACCCGTAGGTCTATGGTGGACTACTCACGCATCATCGGAGAGGCACCTATGAAGAAGATGAACCCCTCCGTGATGGTGTTAGATTGGATCTCGAGGTTCTGGAACTTGCGGCGGTTGGAATTGTGTTTCGTCGACTCCCCTAGGGTTTTCTGAATATTTGGGAATTTATAGGATCGATAGTCGGTTGGGGGAGTCCCGAGGTGCCCACCCTCTACCAGGCCGCGCCAGGGGCCTCTGGCGCACCCTTGTGGAGGGTGGCCACCCTGGGCCCCCTCTTTTGGTGATCTTTGGCCCATCTTGTTCCTTCTGGTCCATAAAAATTCTCCAAAAATCCCCGCAGTGTTTGGGCTCCGTTTGGTACTGATTTTCTGCGAAGTAAAAAACAAGCAAAAAACAGCAACTGGCACTTTGGCACTATGTCAATAGGTTAGTCCCAAAAAATGATATAAAGTTGCTATAAAATGATTGTAAAACATACAAGATTGATAATATAACAGCATGGAACAAGCAAAAATTATAGATACGTTGGAGACGTATCAGCATCCCCAAACTTAATTCCTACTCGTCCTCGAGTAGGTAAATGATAAAAACAGAATTTTTGATGTGGAATGCTGCCTAAGATGTTCATCATATATTATTTTCTTTATAGCATGGACATTTGGACTTTTCATATGGTTCAAAGCAATAGTCTAGTTTTGACATGAAAACTTTAATACTCAAGCATATCAACAAGCAACCATGTCTTTCAAAATATCAACGCTAAAGCAAGTTATCCCTAGCCCATCATGCTCAATCATTGATCCATTCACAATACACACTCAAATATTAGCTATACCTAATGCTCAAGTACGATCATAGTGCCCCCTAGTTGGTTTTTTATAAGAGAAGATGGAGACTCAAATTGAAAAAATAAAAATTGCATAAAGTAAATAGATAGGCCCTTCGCAGAGGGAAGTAGGGATTTGTAGAGGTGCCAGAGCTCAAGTGTTTAAATTGATAGAAAAATATATTTTGAGTGGCATAACTTTCCTGTCAACGAAAATGACCGAGAGATTTCAATATCTTTCCACACTAGATGCATCATATGCGGTTCCCAAACAGAAAATAAAGTTTATTCCTTTTTCCACCATACTTTCACATTCCATGGCTAGCCGAATCCACGGTTGCCTTCCATACCAACACTTTCCAAGGAATTTATTATTTGACAACATAAAGTAAATTTCTTTTCTTTTTCATTTCATTTCGGGAATGGGCATCCCTATTACCGCCATACTCTCGTGCAATGACAAGTGAATAAACACTCATCTTGAGAATAACACATCTAGCATGGAAAAATATCGGTCACCCCCTACCGTTTCATGAGCGGTATGAGCACACAAAAAGGAAAATTTATTTTGAAAATTAGAGATGGCTCATACAAATTTGCTTGGAACGGCATGGAAATACCATATATAGGTAGGTATAGTGGACTCATATGGCAAAACTGGTTTTATGGATTTTGGATGCACAAGTAGTATTTCTACTTAGTACAAGTGAAGGCTAGCAAATAGATTGAGAAGCATCCAACCAAGAAATGAAAAATCACATAAGCGAGCATTAAGAATAACAAACACTGAATAATGCACCATAAGTAGGATGTAATTTCATAGCACAACCATTGCCTTTCGTGCTTGCATAGGGAATCACAAACCTTAACATCAATATTCTTACTAAGCATAATTACTCATCAACATAACTCACATATCACTGTTGTCATGTCTCAAAACTATTACAAGGAATCAAGTTTAATTTATCCAATGATCTTCATGAAAGTTTTTATTATATCCCTCTTGAATATCTATCATTTTGGGACTAGTTTCATAAATTGCAATTGCTTTTGACAAGCTCTCATGGATATAAGTGAAGAACATGAGCATACAAGTTTCATCTCTCAAAATAATATAAGTGAGGCATGAGAGGATTTCTTCACTATTAATAACTCTAAAATTAATATATGTGAAGCATGAGAGCATTTCTTCAAACATGTAAAAGCACGCCGTGATCAAAAAGATATAAGTGAAGCCCTAGAGCAATTCCTTTGCTCAATAGTTTTAAGTGAAGCAAAAAGAGCAATTCTAACAAATCATAGCATATTTTGGCTCTCTCAAATAGGTGTGTCCTGCAAGGATACTAATGAAAATGCAAAAAGCAAAACAAGCAAAGATACAAGACGCTCCAAGCAAAACTCATGATATGTGACGAACAAAAATATAGTTCCAAGTAGTATACTGATGGTTGTTAGAAGAAAGAGGGGATGCCACTCGGGGCATCCCCAAGCTTAGTCGCTTGTTACTCTTTGGATATTACCATGGGGTGCTGTAGCATCCCCAAGATTTAGCTTTTCTTACTCCTTATTCCTTCATCCATCGTGATCTCACCCAAAACTTGAAAACTTCAATCACACAAAACTTACCAAAATTCTCGTTAGATCTATTAGTATAATAAAGAAAATTACCACTTTTGGTACTGTTGTAAACCCATTCATATTTTATTATTGCATTATACCTACTGTATTCTAACTTTACCATGACTTATACCCCCCAATACAAGCCATAGATTCATCAAAACAAGCACACAATGCAATGAAAACATAATTTGTTTCAGACGGAACAGTCTGTAGTAATCTGTAATCTACCCATACTTATGGAACTCTAAAAATTCTGAAAAATTAGAACAACGTAAAGAATCTGTATAGCAATACTGTGTTAAAATTTCAGCTCAATATCACATTCAGTAAAAAATGAACTTCGTGCACTGGGAACAAAGTTTCTGTTTCAGATTCAGCATTTTTTCTACTCATCTTATGGATCATCCTAAAGGCATTACTTGGCACAAACACTAAATAAAACATAAAAACACAATCATAATAGAAGCATAATTGTGCAAAACTCTCAAAAACAGAAAGCAAAAGATAAAAATAATTTATTCATTGGGTTGCCTCCCAACAAGCGCTATCGTTTTACGCCCCTAGCTAGGCATAACGCATAGATTCAAGGGATAATTAATTTGGTGCCCTTAGTTGGGTCACACACGGCAGGTTTACCCCTAGTTTCCAAAAACACTTATTCCCGCCCAAACCACTTCGCTTCTGTTATGCTTTTGCCCTTTGACCGTTTGACCATCACTTTGAAAACTTCATAAAAAATTCATACTATCTCAGAAAAATTCGAATACGATATCAAAATGTTCGGAGAAACATAGCCTATATGTACATGTCATTCGCATTCACAATAAAAATGTTGGAAAGTCCCCATCTGATTTTGAGTTTAAATCAAGAATGGGGACTTTCCAATATTTTTGTCAAGAATGCAAATGGCATGCACATATAGGTGATGTTTTCGTAAACATTTTGATATCTTATTTGATTTTTTCTGAGTTAGTATGAATATTGTATGAAGTTTTCAAAATAATGGTCAAACGGTCAAAGGGCAAAAGCATAAGCGAAGCGAAGTGATTTGGGCGGGAACGAGTGTTTTAGGAAACTAGGGGTAAACCTGCCGAGTGTGACCCAACTAGGGGCATAAATTCAATTATCCCTAGATTCAAGTATTGTCATCCTTAGTTTTCACTCCATAGAAGGCCCTCATGATTGATTCATATGGTGGCTTAATTCTTGTTCTAGGGAAGTGTTCCTTACCCTTTCTAAGGGGAAATTGAAACTTAATATTGCCTTCTTTCATATCAATCACGGCACCTATAGTGCGTAAAAACGGTCTACCAAGTATGATAGGACAAGATGGATTGCAATCAATATCAAGAACAATAAAATCAATGGGAACATAATTCCTATTTGCAAGAATAAGAACATCATTAATTCTTTCCAAAGGCTTTTTAATACTAGAATCCGCCAAGTGCAAATTGAGAGAGCATTCTTCAATATTGGTAAGACCAAGCACATCACATAAAGATTTCGGAATTGTGGAAACACTAGCACCCAAATCACACAAAGCAAAGCATTCATAATTTTCAATATCGACTTTAATGGTAGGTTCATACTCATCATGTAATTTTCTAGGAATTGACATCTCTAATTCCAACTTTTCTTCTAAGGTTTTCATCATGGCATCAACAATGTGTTTAGTAAAAGCTTTATTTTGTTCATAACCATGGGGTGAATTTATCATAGATTGCAGCAAAGAAATACAATCAACCAAGGAGCAACTCTCATAATTAAAGTCTTTGTAATAAAAAATAGTGGGCACATCACTAGTTAAAGTTTTGACCTCTCCAAACCCACTTTTATCAAAATTTTCGTCAAGATTCTCACCCTCCAAATCATTGGGACGCCCTCTAGCTAAAGTTGACTCTTCTTCAGTCCCTTTATCATCAATTTTAACATTACTAAACAAGGAATAAATAGAGCAAATACCAATCATTTTAAGATCTTCATCATTGTTATCCTCTAAAGAAATTGGTTTGGCGGCCATTTGATTCACTAAAGTGGCTTGTGCATCGGATATTTTTCCTAGCAGATTTTCAGCATGAGCATACTTAGTTTGGAGATTAGCAACTTCTCTACCAATATCATCAAGTTGTTTTGTTATGGCTTTTAGTGCGGTAGAGTGTTCTTTAAGCTCCTTGGTGAAATACTCACTATGCTCAAATTGCGTAGTCATATATTCCTTGGTACTTTTTCAATCTCAAGCAAAATATTGGGTTAAGGAACATCATAATATCTTCGTTGAGGCATCATGACCAAGCAAACCAGATTGCAACCAAACAAGAGATTTGACGAGAAAAAGGCAAACAGAAAAGAGAGGGCGAATAAAACGGCAAATTTCTGAAGTGGGGGAGAGGAAAACGAGAGGCAAATGGCAAATAATGTAATTGCAAGGAGATGAGATTTCTGATTAGGAACCTGGTAGATGAGATTGCTTCCTCCCTGACAACGGCGCCAGAAATTCCTTTGACGTGGCTTGAGATTGCGTCGATAGTTCCCCAAAGAGGAAGGGATGATGCAGCACAGCGATGGTAAATATTTCCCTCAGTTATGAAACCAAGGTATCAATCCGTAGAGGAAGATCACGCACCCACATAAAAAGCACCTGCACACAAATAACAAATACTTGCAACCCGATGCGAAAGAGAGGTTGTCAAGCTCTCTACGGTAATAAGATAGATTAGGTAATGATAGTTTTGGCAAATAGATCTCGGAAGAACACAAAATAAAATAGATAAATAAAAAGTGCAGCAAGGTATTTTTGGGTTTTTGGTTTTATAAATCTGAAAACAAAAAGTGAAAATAGTAGATTGCAAAGCAATATGTTGGAAAAGTAGACCCGGGGGCCGTAGGTTTCACTAGTGGCTTCTCTCATGAGTATAGCGCACGGTGGGTGAACAAATTACTGTTGGGCAATTGATAGAAGATCAAATGATCATGACGATATCCAGGCAATGATCATTATATAGGCATCATGTCCAAGACAAGTAGATCGAAACGATTCTGCATCTACTTCTATTACTCCACACATCGACCGCTATGCAGCATGCATCTAGTGTATTAAGTTCATGGAGAAACAGAGTAATGCAATAAGAATGGTGACATGATGTAGACAAGATCTATTCATGTAGGAATAGACCCCATCTTGTTATCCTTAATGTCAACGATACATGCATGTCTTGCTGCCCCTTCTATCACTGGGAAAGAACAACGCAAGATCGAACCCATCACAAAGCACCTCTTCCCATGGCAAGAAAAATCGATCTAGTTGGCCTAACTAAACCAAAGATTCAAAGAAGAAAGACGAGGCTATAAGTAATCGTGCAAATAAGAGATCAAAGAAGACTCAAATCATATTCATGGACAGAAACTGATCATGAACTCAAAATTCACCGGATCCCAACAAACACACCGCAAAAGTCATTACATCAAATAGATCTCCAAGAGACCATTGTATTGAGAAACATAGAGAGAGAGGAAGCCATCTAGCTACTGCCTACGGACCCGTAGGTCTATGGTGGACTACTCACGCATCATCGTAGAGGCACCTATGAAGAAGATGAACCCCTCCATGATGGTGTTAGATTGGATCTCGAGGTTCTGGAACTTGCGGCGGCTGGAATTGTGTTTCGTCGACTCCCCTAGGGTTTTCTGAATATTTGGGAATTTATAGGCTCTATAGTCGGTTGGGGGGAGTCCCGAGGTGCCCACCCTCTACCAGGACGCGCCAGGGGCCTCTGGCGCGCCCTGGTGGAGGGTGGCCACCCTGGGCCCCCTCTTCTGGTGATCTTTGGCCCATCTTGTTCCTTCTGGTCCATAAAAATTCTCCAAAAATCCCCACAGTGTTTGGGCTCCGTTTGGTACTGATTTTCTATGAAGTAAAAAACAAGCAAATGCAACAACTGGCACTTTGGCACTATGTCAATAGGTTAGTCCCAAAAAATGATATAAAGTTGCTATAAAATGATTGTAAAACATCGAAGATTGATAATATAACAGCATGGAACAAGCAAAAATTATAGATACATTGGAGACGTATCAAAGCCCACCATAAAAAAATAAAAAAATATAAACATAAATGAGAGAAAAGAGAGAAGGGACTTTGCTACTATCCTTTACCTCACTTGTGCCTCAAAGTGGCACCATGTTCTCCATATAGAGAGTCTCCTATGTTGACACTTCCATATGCTAGTGGGAATTACCTTTTCATATAATGAACTTGGCTTGTATATTCCTATGACGGGCTTCCTCAAATGCCCGAAGTCTTCATGAGCAAGCAAGTTTGATGCACACCCCACTTAGCTTCAGTTGAGCTTTCATACATTTATAGCTCTAGTGCATCATTTGCATGGCAATCCCTACTCCTCGCATTGATATCTATCGATGAGCATCTCCATAGCTCGTTGGTACGCCGAGTTGATGCGAGACTTTCTTCTCCACTTTCAACCCTTTTGATATCTACCACCATACTCTATTCCACCTTTATGCTATGTCCATGGTTCATGCTCATGTAATGCGTGAAGAATAAAAAGTTGATGCGCATTGAAAAAGTACAATCCAATTGCTTGGTTTGACACCGTGGTGTTCATGATTTATACTTTATGCTAGGAAGACCAAGCATGGCAGGCTATATGATTTTGTAGGGATAACATTCTTTGGCATTGCTATTTTGAAAGGACATGATTGTTGCTAGTAAACCTGACAATGGAAGTCTTTTTGTCAGACTGTTGCCTTGAATCACTTGTATCTTAATATTCATGCCATCATTAGACATTTGTTCAAGATTATGTTAGGTAGCATTGCACATCAAAAATTATCTTTTTATCATTTACCTACTCGAGGACGAGCAGGGATTAAGCTTGGGGATGCTGATATGTCTCCGTCATGTCTATAATTTTTTATTGCTTCATGCCAATATTCTACAAACTTTCATATACTTTTGGCATAATTTTATAATATTTTTGGGACTAAATTACTTACCCAGTGCCCAATGCCAGTTCCTATTTTTTGTGTGTTTTTTGTTTCATAGAAATTCCATGTCGAATGAAGTCCAAACGCGATAAAATTTACGGAGATTTTTTTTGGAATACATGTGAATTTTGGGCATCGGAATCAATGCAAGACGGTGCCCGAGGGAGGCACAAGCCAACCGGCCACGGCCCCAGGTGGAGGCTAGATGGCTGGTGGTCCCCCCCCTTAAGTCGGTTGATGCTCTCCTTCTGGCGCTAGAAATATATTTTCGCGATAAAAATCCCCTCAAAATTTCATCCCGATCGGAGTTACGGATCTCCGGATATTTTAGAAACGATGAAGGGGTTTGAAAACAGTCGTGAAAACAGGAGAGAAACAGAGAGAGAGATCCAATATCGGAGGGGCTCTTGCCCTCCGAGAGCCATGGCGGCCATGGACCAGAGGGGAAACCCTCCTACCACCTAGGGAGGAGGCCAAGGAAGAAGAAGAAGGAGGGGGGCTCTCTCCCCCTCTCTCCCGGTGCCGCCGGAGCGCCACCGGGGCATTCATTGTGACGGAGATCTACACCAATAACTTCGCTGCCGTCATCACCACCCCCATCACCTTCCCTCGTCTATCTACAGCGGTCCACTCTCCCACATCCCACGGTACCCCCTACTTGAACATGGTGCTTAATGCTATATATTATTATCCAAGCATGTGTGGCTATCCTATGATGTTTGAGTAGTTCCTTTTTGTCCTATGGGTTGATTGATGATCTTGATTGGTTTGAGTTGCGTGGTTTATTTTGGTGCTGTCCTAAGGTGCTTTCCGTGAGGCGCACACGTGAAAGATTCATGCTAGAGGGTGTTGCAATATGTTCATGATTTGCTTATAGTGGGTGGATAGAGTGACAGAAGCTTACACCCCAGTAAGGGGGTTGTTTACGTATGGGAGTAAAGGGGACTTGGTGTTTAATGCTATGGTTGGGTTTTACCTTAATGATCTTTAGTAGCTGTGGATGCTTGCTAGAGTTCCAATCGTAAGTGTGTTAGCTCATGCATTTCCCTCATATAAAACTGCAATAATGATTACCGATCTAGTTATCGATTGCCTAGGACAATCTTGCAAATCCTATCACCACTTTTCCACACTCGCTATATTTATTTCATTGTTCTTTTATTAAAACATCACCTAACTTTTATTTGCACGTTCTTTATTATCTTGCAAAACTATCTTTACACCTACAACATACTTCTAGTTTTATTCCCGCAAAGTAGTTTCATACTTGTTCTAGGTAAAGTAAGCGTTAGCATGCGTAGAGTTGTATCGGTGGTCGATAGAACTTGAGAGAGTATTAATTCTGCCTTTAGCTCCTCGTTGGGTTTGACACTCTTACTTATCGAAAAAGGCTACAAATGATCCCCTACACTTGTGGGTTATCACCCGCAGTCCCCTCCATGGATGTCCGCAAGCAGGTTCCGCCCTTGCTGCTCTGAGATCCACCATAGTGAGACATCATTGGGCCGCCTTCGATACAACTCACCATCTCACAGACAGTAGGCTGTGGCCTGCCGGACGACATGTTCCGCTTCCACATCCTCCGCGGGGAGGTCGCCGCGGAACAGGTAAGCCTTAAGCTTGGCGGTCCAATCATCTTCTTGAGGTTCCAATGGCAAAAACAAGCGATCTCCTGAGGGTGGACCGCAGTCCGGCGCGCCCGTTAGCGGCATGAGCGGCAGCTCAGTGGCACGGCCGATGGCTTGAGGAGCCTTTCTTCAAAAACTCCGGGGCACTGAGGCTCACGGCGAGACGCCCGTTTGGCGATGTCGTCGGCCTCCTGATTGGCGCCACGCGGGATGTGCTGCAACTCCAAACCATGGAAGCGTTTGTCAAGTTTGCGTACCTCCTCCAGATAGGCCGCCATATGCTCATCCTCGGGTTTGTACTTCTTGTTGGAGAAGTTGACGAGGAGTTGAGAGTCGCCCTTTATGACAAGGCGCTTGATGCCGAGAGCTGAGGCGGCCTTGAGGCCGGCGATCAGGCCCTCGTACTCCGCGATGTTGTTGGAGACCTTCTCGTCGTGCCTGAAGCACAGTTGGACCGCGTAATGAAGCTTGTCTCCCTTTGTCGAAGTGAGCACGACGCCAGCCCCCGCGCCCTGCATGGAGAAGGCGCCGTCGAAGCACATGACCCAGCCGTAGGGTGCCTCGTCCCCAGGTAAGAAGGATTCGCCCTCGCGAGGCTCCTCCTCACCAGGGTCTGTCCACTCAGGTATGAAATCTGCCAGGGCCGCACCTTTGATGACTCTGGTGGTGCAGAATTCCAGCTCGAAGGCTTGTAGTTCGATGTTCCATTCAGTAACCCTGCCGTCGGCGTTGGGGCTGCGCAGGATCTGCTCTAGGGGGTAGGCAGAGACAACCCTGATGGGGTGCCCTTGGAAGTAGTGGCGCAGTTTCCTGGAGGCGACGAGGAGCGCGAGGAGGAGCTTTTGCTACATGGGGTAGCGCTCACGTGCGTCTCTCAGCATCGTGCTGACGAAGTACATGGGATGCTCCACGTGCCTGGTGACCATGGTATCCATGTCGCGCTCGTTAGGGGGCCCGAGGGGCGGAGCCGCGGGGGCCTCCGAGGGCATGGCGCCACGGGCCACGGGCCCCCCTTGAGGGAAGTAGCCCCATGAGGGAGGGTGTTCTCTTGAGGGGAGACGTCCTCCTGAGGGGCTCCTGCGCTCGGTCCCGACGGGGCTTGAGCGAGCTCACGTGGCGCCTCCTAAGCGGCCGCCGGCTGCTTCTTGGCGCGGACATGTCCTTCTATCTCCACCACGAGGGCCACCAGGTACAACAGCAAGCGTTTGCGGGGCCATGGCGCGACCATGACGGGAGGGCTCGTGAGGTACCGCTTGAGGTCCACAAAGGCCGCGTCTGCTTCAGGGGTCCATGCGAACGGACCTGACCTTTTCATCAGCTTGAAGAACGGCAGCGCCCGCTCGCCAAACTTGGAGATGAAACACCCAAGGGAGGCCAGGCATCCTGCCAACTTCTGCATTTCTTTGAGGGTCCGGGGAGGGCGTATCAGCTCTATGGCCTTAACCTTTTCGGGGTTTGCTTCAATCCCTCGATGGGACACGAGGAAGCCAAGGAGCTTGCCGGAGGGGACCCCGAAAACACACTTGTTGGGGTTGAGCTTCAGGTTGACCTTGCGTAGGTTAGCAAAGGTCTCCTCCAGGTCTTCAATGAGCGTCTTGGCCTCACGCGTCTTGACCACGATGTCATCGACGTAAGCCTCCGCATTCCTCCCTAGCTGGGGCCCCAACGTGATGTGCATCAGCCGCTGGAAGGTGGCGCCAGCACTCCTCGGACCGAAGGGCATGCATACGTAGCAGAACACCCCCCAAGGGGAAATGAAGGTCGTTTTGTCCACGTCCTCCACTGCCATCTTGATCTGGTGGTAACCGGAGAGGGCATACAGGAAGCACAACAGATCACAGCAGGCAGTGGAGTCCACGATCTGGTCGATGCGCGGGAGCGGGAAGGGATCCTGAGGGCAGGCCTTGTTGAGACTGGTAAAGTCGACGCACATTCGCTCCTTGCCGCCCTTCTTGGGGACGATGACGGGGTCGGCAAGCCACTCTGGGTGGCGCACCTCGTGGATGACCCTTGCCTCTTCTAGCTTCTGCACCTCCTGAACAATGAAGTGCTACTGGTCCAGCGCCTGGCGCCGCGCTTTCTGCTTGACGGGGCGCGCGTTGGGGCACGCCGCTAGGTGATGCTCGATCACTTCTCTCGGGACCCCGGTCAGGTCGGTCGCGTTACAGGCGAACACATCCGCGTTCGCCCTGAGGAAGGCGACGAGCGCACTTTCTTGCTCCAGGGAGAGACCGGCTCCGATGGTGAAGGTGGGGCCTGAGTTGGAGCCGTCGAACGGAACCTTCTTTCTCTCGGCCTGGCTCTGGGAGAACAACTGCTTCTTTCTTGCCGGTGCTACCTCGGGGGGCGCCGCCTCGCCCCCGTCAGCCGGGCATGCAGCTGCGGCGGCTTTGTACGCACGCCTGAGGCAGCTAACCGCGTCCCTTTCGTCGCATTTGAGGGTCACGATGACGCGGCGGCCGGGCATCTTGACGACGTTGAAACCCGGGTGGGTTACCACCATGAACATGTCAAGCGCGGGGTAACCCAAGATGGCATTGTACGGGAGGCCAACGTGCGCCACGTCGAAGTCGATGAGATCGGTGCAGTAATTGTCGCACGTGCCGAAGGTGACGGGGAGGTGTATCTGCCCGAGGGGGTCGTGGTCCCACCGGCTACCCCGGAGAAGGGTCTGGTGGGCTTCAGCTGGTCGTAGGGTACCTGGAGTACCTCGAAGGTTGCGACAGAGATGATGTTGAGTCCGGCGCCCCCGTCGATGAGGGTCTTGGTGACCGTGACGTTGCTGATGGTGGGGGTGCACACCATGGGGAGAGTGCCCGCGGCGGCTGCGGATCCCAAGTGATCCCCCGCACCAAAAGTGATGTCGCCCTGCGCCTAGTCAGGTGCCGACGCGGGCCCGTATTCCCTGACGACAGCGCTCGCCCTGCGGAAGGACGGCTTGAAATGGCCGCTGGAGACCGGGTCCTGGGCCCCGCCGAGGATGCATGCTATCACATGGTGCTCCCAGCACGTCCCGGCGTTCCCGATGGGCGAATGCGGGCCGCACCTGCGCGTGATGGTGGAGGGCGAGGCGAGTGAAAGGGCGCCTAGGTCCTTCCTGTGGTGGCGGCGGGCCCAATGAGGCAGCCTTGCCAGGTGCCATGGTGTCACACCCCGTGTTTTGACTCTCCCGATTAAGCTAACATGGATAAAAAATTAGGACCAGTTAAAACTTTTTGTGTGCTTGTGATGCTTGACTTGGTTGTTGATTGCTTGTTTGCTTGCTTGTGCTCTAATTCATAAAATTCCTTCTTCTCTCAAAACCCATCTCATGGATCCAAATATTTGTCCAATGACCATACCATGTGTATAGGGTCGAAAACTAATTTTATAAAATATTCTCTTGGGCAAAAAGCATTTATTCAAATTAGGTTTAACAAAACCCCTGAATTGAGGTTTGTACTACAAGTCCTCAAATTAAGGTGGATGCTTTGCCCCAAAGACTTTATTTCGAACCTATTATATATAAAACTTCCCAAAACCACTAAATAGTATTTTTAAAGATTATGTTCCTATTTTATTTAAAAGCCTTTTCTTGAGGCCAGAAATGGTCTTTTATAGGGAAACATTATTTTATGCTTTAAAAATATTTGAGAAAATTTAGGGAAACTAAGTGGACATATATTTTCCATATATAAGAGTTTCAACACATGGTCATGTTCAAAATATTGGACAAAACCCTTTCTGCCTATTTCAAGGTTTTCAAATATTTCTTTAAAAAATATTCTCAAATAAATCCAGGAAAATTCCAACAAGTCACACATGCTATATGTGATGATCTTGCAAAGTTTCATCTGAATCCCAATTGTTTTGATTCACAAAAATGCCCCAAAACCCTCTCTGTCCAGATCCCAGTTTGAACAACTATACATTGCCAAGTTTCTCCAATTGATATCAAACATCGTGGTCATGCTCTAATCCCCAAATAATTCCACCACAACAAGTGGTGCATCAAGGACAATAGTTTTGCATGCCTAGATCTACAGAAACCTGAGTCTGCTGATTTCTAGGGATTACAAAGTTTACATTATCAACTTTCTTAAAATCATCTCAAACCTTGTGATCAACCTTGTTTTTACATAGTATTTAGTCCTGTTAAATCTCATGGCAAGTAGAGTCCATTTACTAGCCCAAACACAACACAAACAACTTCTGGTAGATAGGTAAAACTGATGTTTTGACCCCTTTCTCCATTCTCCTTGCTCTCAAACTTTTACCACAGTCACTCACATACCTCTTCTACCTCCAGTAAGTCTCTCTTGCCCTGGCTCAATTATTGAGGGGGGTAAAACCCCAAGATTCCCTCCTTTGGACAGCATTGGCATGCACTTCTCCCTCTCTCCCATTATTCTATTCATGCAACTGCCCCCCAAGTTTTACCACAACACCTTTGGCATGCCAATGCGTCATTACACGTCCAAAGATGGCATGCTCATGTGGAAAATATGAGCAAATCATCTGAAACCAGCTTATGGCAGTAAATGTAGCTTTGTACTACAAGTACCTTGCCCCCTTATCTCCCTGATCTGAAACTTGGTGGAATAATAGTCCTTCCATGCCTATGACCACTGGACAAGGTCTTGTCCCATACACTCTTCAGTAAAAACCCTTGAGATAGCTCCTCATTTTGCTGCTGCAAACTTACCTGCAGTAGAAACCTAACCCAGCCAGCTCCTGACCTTTCCAACTTTCACTAGTGCACTCTAGCACGCATGCCTTGCATGCCAGACATCATTGGCCGACCAAAATGATGCCCTGGACACAAAGTGGCATGGTGACCACACCATTGACCGGCAAAAGTGGTGCTCTGCCACTTGAGCTCGTCCTGCAGCTTGCGTCCAGCTTCGGCAGAGCACCCTAGCACGCCTAGGATCCCTCTGAGTCTCCCACTCTTCTCCCTGATGCCACCAAGTGGCCAAAAGCACCTCGGGCACACGTGCTCACCGTGCCCAGAGCATCCGAGGTGGATCCGAGCTTCCCCCTCGTTCCCCTCTTGCATATACCCCTCCCCGAGCTCCCTCTCACATCCTTTGATGCTCTCCTCTCTCCCAGGGACCCCCAGACCAAGCCCTTGAGCCCCAGGGCTCGGCATTCTCCTCCATGACCGACAAGGCTCCGCCTCAGCCTCGCTTCAAATCAAGCTTCCCCGCCTCTCTTCTCACCCCTAAACTCCATCATAGCACCGAAGATTGCCGCCAGACCCCCTCTACACTCCGTCCCCTCCTCTCCACGACGGTGGCATCGTGCCCACCATGGCCGACGGCCTCCTCTGCCACGGTGGAAGCTGCACGCGATCCTGACCTCCCCAGGGCCCAGGAACAGCCCAGGAAGGTGCGGCTCACCGCCCCGAGATCCCTGGTGGCCGGAGCGCCGCCGGGGGCGGCCTGTGCCGCCAGGACGGGGCGTCGGCGCGGGCTCGGCCGGTCTCCCCTGTCGCTCCTTTGTTTCGAGCGGGAGGTAGGGGAGGGCCGGCCGGTGGGGTCTGCCTGTAAGTGGACGCGCCCCCGCCCTAGTGCGCCTCCTTTCTACCGAAGGCGTATTCCGTGGAATACGCCATCGGCGTGGCCCTTGCGCGAAACGGTTGGGTTGGCCCAGTGCGCCCAGTACGTGGTTGACCCAATAGGTGAAACCCCCTTTTTTCCATTTTCTATTTTTCTAGAGACTTGTAAAATCCATATTATATTCATTTGAACTCCAAATCAGTTGATTCAAAATCCTAAGTGATCCTAAAATCATGGCCTAACCAAATATGTGCTTTGCACATTTTTCCATACAATATTTTCTGCACCACTAATACTTTTGTCATTTCTTTTATTGTAAACACCACTTTGCAAAATCCCTAGAGGATCCAAATCAAATCCAAATGGAGTGATTCAATTTTCCAGAGGCTTTAACTATCATGACCTACTTGTCTAGCCATGTTGAACATTTTACCATGCACCTTTTCTGTTGGACCAAATAAATAGCCCCTTTTTCCATTATTTCATCCTAAGAAATTCATAGGAAAAACATCCCTACTCCAAATCTAGTGAAACCACTTCCAAAAATCTTCTAAAATCATGCCCTATTTTATTGGTGCATTTACTCATTTTTGTTAAGATATTTTCTGTAGGCTTTTCACAAGACCATCATTACCTCTATTTCCACCATTCAAAAGGACTCATTGATCCAACTCCAGTAGAACCATTTTTGGTCTTTTCCTTGTGACCAGGGGTGTCCAAGAAAAATAAAACTCCCATTTATTGAGCACTTTTATTTTCTGCTTGTTGTGTTGCTTATTATGGTTATTTCCGGCGGTAGTTGACGAAGTAGACGAGGTGCTCAGAGTTGGACGAGAAGTGTGTGAAGACCTCGAAGACTTTGCTAAACCAGGCAAGCAGCCCTTTGACCAAGTCTAAGAAGCCATTTTTATTGCATGGCATATAGCAATTTATTTTTGATATGTTGATCATGATGCTAGGGTGACCACCTTCATGGGTTGTCTCCGACACTTTTACCCGTTGATACTTGCACTGAGCATGACCCTACCTTCCTATGAGGGTTATGCGGGTGGGAAGTAGATATGATGCTTAGTAGATGCTACGCAAATGGGATGGGGAAAATGCATGGTGTCGGAAAGGAAATTATTTCAAAGATTTTTCGAAAACCCCGTTGGGTGCCACTAATGCCCGAGGGAGAGGATGTTGAGATGGGTAACAACTTGAGAAAGAAACTGGTCTACCGAGGCAAGTGTGTGTGTTGTTTTCGAAAACGGATTAGATTTAAGATTTGTCGATCGTCCCAACCTTACATGCACAACCACGATACCCCTTATGGGACGGGGCTTTGTTGATTACCTTGGTTGATGCTAGCAGAGAGCCTGCATTACTAGTGGCGGGAGTGGCATGGTCACTCTCGATGCGGGGTCGTGCCGGAAAGGACGATCATGGGCTGTTTTCACAGACACCGAGCACACCGTTGGTCCCTTAATGGATGATATTTGCGATGTATATCATGCGGGCTGTGTGCCAATGAGTGGACTATTTGTTAGTATCGTCAGGGGAAAGGCATTGTTCGGGTACTTACCTCGGGTATGAACAATACCGCGAGTCGTGGCTTGACACAGAAGTTTCCCGAGTCTCGTGGGTAAAGTGTGCAACCTCTGCAGAGTGTAAAACTATTCGAATAGCCATGTCCATGGTCAAGGACAGTTGGGTGGTGCTGCTTAAACTACGTCCAGATCTTCTCACAAAACTTGGTGTCCGTATGTGTGGGTGACAAGGATATACTTGAGCTAAGTCAGAAGACTTGATGAAATGACTGAACATGAGGTGTTCAGATGATACTTGAGCTAAGCCGGAGGACTTGGCATGATGACTGAACATGAGATGTGCAACCCCCTATTGATGATGATATCCGTAGCTTGTTCATATGGATGTCTGCAACCTGTTGATGCATACTTTTACAAGTTGTTGATCATGTCATTGCACTCAAAATTAGCTTTCTGCAAACTTACCTACTTACTGCTATATCATGCCTTGTTATACCTTGTTCCAAAACATGGGTTGCTTGTGAGTACATTCAAAGTACTCATTGGCTTGCCACTGGTTATTTTATTGGCCAAGCATGAAAGCACATGATAGAAAGAAGAGTACCTTGGTGACGTACGTGCGAGCTAGGACGCTTCCCAGTCAGAATGCCTGTAGGGTTAAGGCAGATGGCATGTGTCCACGCTATCGTTGAAGATTTCCGCTGCAAACACATGAAGACTTGGCCATAAAGGCCATATTCGAGTAAAACGGTACGTAATGGATGTAAGACTCTTCTTATTCTGTTTCTGTGTGTTCAGCGAGCATTGATCTCTGGGATCATTGTGCACGTACAATCGGTGATCACGACTTATGAGTCCGCGTCCCCACAAAGCTGGTATCAGAGCCATCCTGACTATAGGAAGCCCTTAGTTAGCATGGACGTTAGTTAGGACAAAACTGTTTCCCCAGACCCTTCAAATCACTTGCGAGGGATACCATATTTCTTACCTCTTCTAAGCTTCCAAATAAACTAAAGGATTGTGCCTCCGCACTTCCACCATTTTCCTCTTGGCTCTCCTCACCCGCTTTTCAAAATCATGCAAACGGTCATTAGTACCCTTGTGCCCCTAACCATTGGATTCCTTGTAATCCTCGTGGGTAACGTGGGAGGAAGCCACCTTGCCAAACATTCACACAAGTTTGACGACACCATGACAAGACAATACCAACAAAAGATACCTTCTCGAGGAATGAGGGTATCAAGACTCAGAAGATGGTGACAACCTCGACACATCCCCAGGATGATGCCACCTTGGCCTAAGATGACCCGGGCACAAGACATGCAATGTCATGGTACTCATCGCTCATAGAGTAACCTTGTCCTTACCATTGTTGTATCGACAACCATCGGTGGATGAGAACCTCGCCATTTGGTCCGCCTCACCATAGTGAGCAGGAAAAATAGTTCTCTTCATTCCCCGCTCCTGGTGTCGATATTATCATCGACATGATCGACAAGTTGGAACTCTATCATGCCTTGTGGATGTCATTGCATAAAGGATTGCCCACTTGGAACTATCGACGCCTTGGAGGACAAGAAGGCATTGGCACGATTACGAAGGCACGAGAAGACCCTGTCAACGACAGCCACGAGGAATCACCTTCGTCGTCAACTCACCAGACGTGAAGTTGTCAAGGACCCTCCACGCACAACCCGGATCATTTCGACAAACAACAACCAGAGACATAGCGACACCTGAAGAAGACCCAGAAGGCTGGGCGGACTGCTCTCCAATACACGAAGCAAACACGACTACGGAGTTCGAGAACCCCTAGGGTAGGATAAGTCGTGAATCTCCCATGCGAAGTCGAGTCCGTGTGATGGTTCGAATGGAACCATGTTGTGTGTTGCTTGTTTTTGCTTGTTTGTGCTTTGGTGTGAGTCGCACTTTTGCTCTAGGCAACAAGTACACGACTATATCACCTACCTCACCTTAATGTTGTGTTTGGCCTTTTCGGCACTTGTTTGATTGCACTTGCACTGTACCACCCTCTTAAGCACTCCTATCTATGCTACTTTCCCTCTCCCCCATCTCGTCAACTGAAGACCAGCAAGACAAGATGCACCAAGGGTCTACCTCGACAGACAGCTAGTACTGAAGTCTTTGAGTGCGAACTACTAAACCAGGTGCAGCCCCGAAGAGCTATGCTTTTCCCTCAAGATTGGAAACCCCTCCCTAGACCAACCTAGACCTCACAAGCTACCACAGCTCAAACCTCTGATCACGTGTTTAATGCACGGGTTTGCTAGAACACCTGTTGAGCTTTCATAGCCCCTGCTTAGCACTGGGTTCATTATGGAACTAGTGATCATAGTGAATAGACACATTTCATCCCTAAGCCAGCAATTGAACTGAAGATGCCATATGGAATGTTGTGTTGAGGATGCATGATTAGTAGGCTAATGGTCTAACAAAGTTGTAGTAGATATCTTGAGGAATAGTTGAGACCCTCGGGTGGATCGTAGGACCCTTATGTTGGTAGACGAACATGGTGAATCAAAGTTGACAGAGTAGCATAACTTGCTTCTCCCTTGAGAAAATTGGATTTTGTAGGACAATAGTGATCACAAGTCGAAATCCTTGGGGTATGATAATTGACTTTGACCAGTAATGGTCGTGGATTGATGATGTTGCCATAATAACTTGGAGTAACGAGTACGAATTCTCATTGGACATAAGATTTGGGATTTAAATAGTTAATCCTAATAGAGTGTTTGTGTTAAGTAAGTCTACATGGTTCGGAGTAATTTGGATTTAGTCCAATGATCTTGATCATGATACCATGTTTCTCGATGGATGATATGTAGAAGAAATTGGATGATGTTAGGGATGATTTAGGAGTCTATATAAGCTTGGCCTTGGAGTTCAGTTGGCCGTAAGATTGGAAGTTCGTGGATAGTGTTGGAAATATGCCCTAGAGGCAATAATAAATTGGTTATTATTATATTTCCTTGTTCATGATAATCGTTTATTATCCATGCTATAATTGTATTGATTGGAAACTCAAATACATGTGTGGGTACATAGACAACACTGTGTCCCTAGTAAGCCTCTAGTTGACTAGCTCGTTGATCAAAGATGGTTAAGGTTTCCTAGCCATTGACATGAGATGCCATTTCATAACGGGATCACATCATTAGGAGAATGATGTGATGGACAAGACCCAAACTACAAACGTAGCATATGATCGTGTCAGTTTATTGCTACTGTTTTCTGCATGTCAAGTATCTGTTCCTTTGACCATGAGATCATGCAACTCACTGACACCGGAGGAATACCTTGTGTGTATCAAACATCGCAACGTAACTGGGCGACTATAAAGGTGCTCTACAGGTATCTCCGAGGGTGTCTGTTGGGTTGGCATGGATCAAGACTGGGATTTGTTACTCCGTATGACGGAGAGGTATCTCAGGGCCCACTCGGTAATACAACATCACAATGAGCCTTGCAAGCAGTGTGACTAAAAGTGTTAGCCACGAGATCTTGTATTACGGAACGAGTAAAGAGACTTGCCGGTAACGAGATTGAACTAGGTATAGTGATACCGACGATCGAATCTCGGGCAAGTAACATACCGAAGAACAAAGGGAACAGCATACGGGATTAACTGAATCCTTGACATAGAGGTTCGACCGATAAAAGATCTTCGTAGAATATGTAGGAGCCAATATGGGCATCCAGGTCCCGCTATTGGTTATTGGCCGTAGAGGTGTCTCGGTCATGTCTACATAGTTCTCGAACCCGCAGGGTCTACACACTTAACGTTTGGTGACGATTAGTATAATTGAGTTATTATGTTGGTGACCGAAAGTTGTTCGGAGTCTCGGATAAGATCCCGGACATGACGAGGATCTCCGGAATAGTCCGGAGGTAAAGATTGATATATGTGATAATAGTGTTTTGATCTCCGGAAGAGTTCCGGAGTTCATCGGAAGGGGTTCCGGATGTTTACCGAAGTGTTCGGGTGCAGCAACACTTTATATGGGCCAAAGGATAAAACCCACGAGGTATTGGAAAGTGCAAAAAGTAGTTTTGCTGCCGCGTAAGCGGTACTACCGCTTGTGTGAAGCGGTACTACCGCCCGAGCGGTACTACCGCTTGTATGAAGCGGTACTACCGCCCAAGCGGTACTACCGCTTGTGAGCGGTACTACCGCTTGTGCGCGGCTGTGCACGGTTCGGCAGGGATCCGAGTTGGACTCTTTTCCTGCGGGCCAAACCGACCTTGTGCGGGCAAAACCGACCTGGAGGAGGCTTTTACTCCAAGTTTAGACCCCAAGGCTCAACATATAAATAGAGGGGCAGGGCTAGCACACGGGAGACATCAAGATTTCCCCAAGCCGTGTGCGGCAACCCTAACCCTCTAGTTCCTCCGTCATAATCTCCGTAGCGCTTGGCGAAGCCCTGCAGAGATTGTTCCTCACCACCATCACCACGCCGTCGTGCTGCTGGAACTCAACCACTACTTCACCATCGCTCGCTGGATCGAGGAGGTGAAGGCGTCATCAAGCCGTACGTGTGTTGAACGCAGAGGTGCCGTCCGTTCGGCGCTAGTTCATGATCGGATCGAGGGACGACTTGCGATTTGGATCGCGAAGAAGTTCGACTACATCAACCGCGTTTCTTAACGCTTCCGCTTAGCGATCTACAAGGGTATGTAGATTCACTCTCCCTCTCGTAGATGCTCATCACCATGGATAGATCTTGTGTGTGCATAGGAAAATTTTTGTTTCCCATGCAACGTTCCCCAACAGTGGTATCAGAGCTAGGTCTATGCGTAGATGAGATCTCGAGTAGAACACAAACGAGTTGTGGGCGTGGGTGTATACATATTGCTTGCCGTTACTAGTTGATATTTGATTCGGCGGTACTGTGAGATGAAGCGGCCCGGACCGACTTTACGCGTACACTTACGCGAGACAGGTTCCTTCAACTAACATGTAACTTCGTTGCATAAAGATGGCTAGCGGATGTCTGTCTCTCTCACTTTAGTTGAATCGATTTCAATGAAGAGGGTTCTTTTAGAAGATCAAAAAGCAATCACTACACCACGTTGTGGTTTTGCGTAGGTAAGAACGGTTCTTGCAAACCCGTAGCAGCCACGTAAAATTTGCAACAACAATTAGAGGACGTCTAACTTGTTTTTGCAGGGTATGATGTGATATGATATGGCCAATTACATGATGAGATATATGTGATGTATGAGATGATCATGTGTTGTATAGAATATCACGACTTGCATGTCGATGAATACGGCAACTGGCAGGAGCCATAGAGTTGTCTTTAATTATTGTATGACCTGCGTGTCAATCATTAAGCGCTATGTAATGCTTTACTTTATCGCTAAACGTTAGCAATAGTCGTGGAAGCAACAGTCGGCGCGACAACCTTATGGCGACCAAGATGATGGAGATCATGGTGTCATGCCGGTGACGATGGAGATCATGCCGGTGCTTTGGAGATGGAGATCAAAAGCACAAGTTCATGGCCATATCATGTCACTTATGATTTGCATGTGATGTTAATCCTTTTATGCATCTTATTTTGCTTAGGACGACGGTAGCATTATAAGGTGATCCCTCACTTAAATTTCAAGATAAATTGTGTTCTCCCCGAGTGTGCACCGTTGCGAAAGTTCGTCGTTTCGAGACACGCCGTGATGATCGGGTGTGATAGACTCCACGTTCACATACAACGGGTGCAAGCCATGTTGCACACGCGGAACACTCGGGTTAAACTTGACGAGCCTAGCATGTACAGACATGGCCTCGGAACACAAGAGACCGAAAGGTCGAACATGAGTCATATAGTAGATATGATCAACATGAAGATGTTCACCATTGAAACCACCTCAACTCACGTGATGATCGGACTTGAGTTGGTGGATTTGGATCATGTTACACTCGAATGATCGGAGGGATGTCAATTTGAGTGGGAGTTTTTTAAGTAATATGATTAACTAAACTCATTATCTAGAACAATAGTCTAAGTTGTCTTTGCAATATTTATGTTGTAGATCATGGCTCGCGCAGTAGCACCCCTGAATTTTAATGCGTTCCTAGAGAAAGCTAAGTTGAAAGATGATGGAAGTAACTTTGTGGACTGGGCCCGTAATCTAAGGATTATCCTTACGGCTTCCCAAAAGGCTTATGTCCTTGATGCACCGCTTGGTGATCCACCCGCTCCAGTTGAGTCTCTAGACGTTGTGAACGCCTGGCAGGCTCGTTCTGATGATTACTCAATAGTTCAATGTGCAATGTTGTATGGCTTAGAACCGGGACTTCAAAGACGTTTTGAACGTCATGGAGCATATGAGATGTTCCAGGAGTTGAAGTTTATCTTTCAGAAGAATGCCCGGATCGAGAGATATGAGATCTCCGATAAGTTCTATGCTTGCAAGATGGAGGAGAACGGGTCTATCAGTGATCACGTGCTCAGAATGTCTGGGTACTCCACCCGTCTGGCTGAGTTAGGGATGCCCCTTCCGCCAGAGGCTATCACTGACAGAGTTCTTCAATCATTGCCGCCTAGCTACAAGAGCTTCGTGTTGAACTATAACATGCACGGGATGAACAAGTCAGTCGCCGAGCTGTTTGCGATGCTGAAAGTCGCTGAGTCTGAAATTCAGAAGGAGCATCAAGTGTTGATGGTCAATAAAACCACTAGTTTCAAGAAAAATGGCAAGGGTAAGAAGGGTAACTCTAAGAAGAGTGGCAAAGCAGTTGCTCCTCTCGTGAAGAAACCCAAGGCTGGACCCAAACCAGAAACTGAGTGTTTTCATTGCAAGGGAACTGGACACTGGAAGCGGAACTGCCCCAAGTATTTGGCTGACAAGAAGGCGGCCAACAACAAACAAGGTATATATGATATACATGTTATTGATGTGTACCTTACCAACTCTCGTTGTAGTGCCTGGGTATTTGATACCGGTGCGGTTGCTCATATTTGCAACTCAAAACAGGAACTGCGGAATAGACGGAGGCTGGCAAAGGACGAAGTGACGATGCGCGTGGGAAATGGTTCCAAGGTTGATGTGATCGCCGTCGGCACGCTCGCTCTTCGATTACCGTCGGGATTAGTGATGAACCTAAATAAGTGTTATTTGGTGCCTGCGTTAAGCATGAACATTATATCTGGATCTTGTTTATTGCGAGACGGTTACTCATTTAAATCAGAGAATAATGGTTGTTCTATTTATATGAGTAATATCTTTTATGGTCATGCACCCAATGTGAGGGGTTTATTCTTATTGAATCTCGATAGTAATAATACACATGTTCATAACATTGATGCCAAAAGATGTAGAATTGATAATGATAATACCACTTTCTTGTGGCACTGCCGTTTAGGTCATATTGGCGTAAAACGCATGAGGAAGCTCCATGCTGATGGACTTTTGGAGTCACTTGATTTTGAATCACTTGACACATGTGAGCCATGCCTCATGGGCAAGATGACTAAAACGCCGTTCTCTGGAATAATGGAACGGGCAAGTGACTTATTGGAAATCATACATACTGATGTGTGCGGTCCAATGAGTATTGAGGCGCGCGGTGGTTATCGTTACTTTCTCACCTTCACTGATGACTTAAGTAGATATGGGTATATTTACTTAATGAAACACAAGTCTGAAACATTTGAAAAGTTCAAACAATTTCAGAGTGAAGTTGAGAATCATCGTAACAAGAAGATTAAATTCCTACGATCTGATCGAGGAGGAGAATATCTGAGTTATGAGTTTGGCAGTCACTTAAGACAGTGTGGAATTGTTTCACAATTGACACCGCCTGGAACACCACAGCGTAATGGTGTGTCCGAACGTCGTAATCGAACCTTATTAGATATGGTGCGATCTATGATGTCTCTTGCCGATTTGCCACTATCGTTTTGGGGTTATGCATTAGAGACAGCTGCATTCACTTTAAATAGGGCACCATCGAAATCCGTTGAGACGACGCCATATGAACTTTGGTTTGGCAAGAAGCCAAAGCTGTCATTTCTTAAAGTTTGGGGATGTGATGCTTATGTCAAAAAGCTTCAGCCTGAAAAGCTGGAACCCAAAGCGGAGAAATGCGTCTTCATAGGATACCCAAAAGAGACAGTTGGGTATACCTTCTATCTCAGATCCGAAGGCAAAGTGTTTGTCGCTAAAAACGGAACATTTCTTGAGAAAGAGTTTCTCTCGAAAGAATTGAGTGGGAGGAAGATAGAACTTGATGAGGTTATTGAACCTTTACTTCAACCTGAGAGTAGCGCAGCGCAGAAAGTTGTTTCTGTGGAGCCTACATTAGCTGAAGAGGAAGTTAATGATGATGATCATGAAGCTTTGGATCAAGTTGCTATTGAACCTCGTAGGTCGACAAGGACGCGTACTGCTCCCGAGTGGTACGGCAACCCTGTCTTAGAGGTCATGTTGTTAGACAACGATGAACCTACGAGCTATGGAGAAGCGATGATGGGCCCGGATTCCGAGAAATGGTTAGAGGCCATGAAATCCGAGATGGGATCCATGTATGAAAACAAAGTATGGACTTTGGAAGTATTACCTGAAGGGCGTAAGGCCATTCAGAACAAATGGATCTTTAAGAGGAAGACGGACGCGGACGGTAATGTCACCGTCTATAAAGCTCGACTTGTGGCAAAGGGTTTTTCACAAGTTCAAGGAGTTGACTACGATGAGACCTTCTCACCCGTAGCGATGCTTAAGTCCGTCAGAATCATGTTAGCAATAGCTGCCTTTTTCGATTATGAAATTTGGCAGATGGATGTCAAAACAGCGTTCCTTAACGGTACCTTAAGGAAGAGTTGTATATGATGCAACCAGAAGGTTTTGTCGATCCAGAGAATGCTGACAAAGTTTGCAAACTCCAGCGATCCATTTATGGACTGGTGCAAGCATCTCGGAGTTGGAATGTTCGTTTTGATGAGGTGATCAAAGCGTTCGAGTTTATACAAGTTTACGGAGAAGCTTGTATTTACAAGAAAGTGAGTGGGAGCTCTATAGCGTTTCTAATATTATATGTGGATGACATATTACTGATTGGAAACAATATAGAAATGCTGGAAAGCGTAAAGGAATATTTGAACAAGAGTTTTTCAATGAAGGACCTAGGAGAAGCTGCTTTCATATTAGGCATAAAGATCTATAGAGATAGATCAAGACGCTTAATAGGACTTTCACAAAGCACATACCTTGATAAGATTTTGAAGAAGTTCAAAATGGATCAGTCCAAGAAGGGGTTCTTGCCTGTTTTACAAGGTGTGAAGTTGAGTAAGACTCAATGCCCAGTGACTGCAGAAGATAGAGAAAACATGAGTGTCATCCCCTATGCTTCGGCCATAGGCTCTATCATGTATGCAATGCTGTGCACAAGACCCGATGTCAGCCTTGCCATAAGTATGGTCGGAAGGTTTCAAAGTGATCCAGGAATGGAACACTGGACGGCGGTCAAGAATATCCTGAAGTACCTGAAAAGGACTAAGGACATGTTTCTCGTTTATGGAGGTGATCAAGAGCTCGTCGTAAAGGGTTACGTCGATGCAAGCTTTGACACTGATCCGGATGACTCTAAGTCGCAAACCGGATACGTATTTATTCTTAATGGGGGTGCGGTTAGCTGGTGCAGTTCCAAGCAAAGCGTGGTAGCAGATTCTACATGCGAAGCGGAGTACATCGCTGCCTCGGAGGCGGCGAAGGAAGGTGTCTGGATGAAGGAGTTCATGACAGATCTTGGAGTAGTGCCTAGTGCACTTAACCCAATGACTCTGTTTTGTGATAATACTGGTGCCATTGCTCTAGCCAAGGAACCAAGATTTCACAAGAGGACCAGACACATAAAGCGACGTTTCAATTCCATCCGCGATTACATCAAGGAGGACGACATAAATATTTGCAAAGTACACACGGATCTAAATGTTGCAGATCCGATGACTAAACCTCTTCCAAAGGCTAAACATGAACAACACCAGAACTGCATGGGTGTTCGATTCATTACAATGTAAATCACATAGTGATGTGAACTAGATTATTGACTCTAGTGCAAGTGGGAGACTGTTGGAAATATGCCCTAGAGGCAATAATAAATTGGTTATTATTATATTTCCTTGTTCATGATAATCGTTTATTATCCATGCTATAATTGTATTGATTGGAAACTCAAATACATGTGTGGGTACATAGACAACACTGTGTCCCTAGTAAGCCTCTAGTTGACTAGCTCGTTGATCAAAGATGGTTAAGGTTTCCTAGCCATTGACATGAGATGCCATTTGATAACGGGATCACATCATTAGGAGAATGATGTGATGGACAAGACCCAAACTACAAACGTAGCATATGATCGTGTCAGTTTATTGCTACTGTTTTCTGCATGTCAAGTATCTGTTCCTTTGACCATGAGATCATGCAACTCACTGACACCGGAGGAATACCTTGTGTGTATCAAACATCGCAACGTAACTGGGCGACTATAAAGGTGCTCTACAGGTATCTCCGAGGGTGTCTGTTGGGTTGGCATGGATCAAGACTGGGATTTGTTACTCCGTATGACGGAGAGGTATCTCAGGGCCCACTCGGTAATACAACATCACAATGAGCCTTGCAAGCAGTGTGACTAAAAGTGTTAGCCACGAGATCTTGTATTACGGAACGAGTAAAGAGACTTGCCGGTAACGAGATTGAACTAGGTATAGTGATACCGACGATCGAATCTCGGGCAAGTAACATACCGAAGAACAAAGGGAACAGCATACGGGATTAACTGAATCCTTGACATAGAGGTTCGACCGATAAAAGATCTTCGTAGAATATGTAGGAGCCAATATGGGCATCCAGGTCCCGCTATTGGTTATTGGCCGTAGAGGTGTCTCGGTCATGTCTACATAGTTCTCGAACCCGCAGGGTCTACACACTTAACGTTTGGTGACGATTAGTATAATTGAGTTATTATGTTGGTGACCGAAAGTTGTTCGGAGTCTCGGATAAGATCCCGGACATGACGAGGATCTCCGGAATAGTCCGGAGGTAAAGATTGATATATGTGATAATAGTGTTTTGATCTCCGGAAGAGTTCCGGAGTTCATCGGAAGGGGTTCCGGATGTTTACCGAAGTGTTCGGGTGCAGCAACACTTTATATGGGCCAAAGGATAAAACCCACGAGGTATTGGAAAGTGCAAAAAGTAGTTTTGCTGCCGCGTAAGCGGTACTACCGCTTGTGAGCGGTACTACCGCTTGTGCGCGGCTGTGCACGGTTCGGCAGGGATCCGAGTTGGACTCTTTTCCTGCGGGCCAAACCGACCTTGTGCGGGCAAAACCGACCTGGAGGAGGCTTTTACTCCAAGTTTAGACCCCAAGTCTCAACATATAAATAGAGGGGCCGGGCTAGCACACGGGAGACATCAAGATTTCCCCAAGCCGTGTGCGGCAACCCTAACCCTCTAGTTCCTCCGTCATAATCTCCGTAGCGCTTGGCGAAGCCCTGCAGAGATTGTTCCTCACCACCATCACCACGCCGTCGTGCTGCTGGAACTCAACCACTACTTCACCATCGCTCGCTGGATCGAGGAGGTGAAGGCGTCATCAAGCCGTACGTGTGTTGAACGCGGAGGTGCCGTCCGTTCGGCGCTAGTTCATGATCGGATCGAGGGACGACTTGCGATTTGGATCGCGAAGAAGTTCGACTACATCAACCGCGTTTCTTAACGCTTCCGCTTAGCGATCTACAAGGGTATGTAGATTCACTCTCCCTCTCGTAGATGCTCATCACCATGGATAGATCTTGTGTGTGCGTAGGAAAATTTTTGTTTCCCATGCAACGTTCCCCAACAGATAGACCGTGATAATAGTCCTTGAATGATGTGTGGATTATGGGAACTCTAGGAGACTATGTAGAACTCCATCAATTCTGGATTTATAGGAGTCATAGGTCACGTAATGATTTATGGCATTTAAGGACCATCTGCTCGGATTTGTAGGAAGGGAGCAAGAACTCGGATTGATATAATACCTGTTTTCTTGGCATAGAAATGCAGTACCTTAGACCTTGGATAGGTTATTAGGGCACTTGGATTTGTAGTGTCATGATCAAGCCTAGCGTCTTGTATGCTTTCCCGGGGATTTTTACATAGGGATATATATGAGTAGCTATAGTGTATGTATGATGATCATGCACATAAGAATCATATTAGATTTTAGACAAGACTCAAATATTTATCATGAATAATCTGAACATAAACCCACAATTCATCAGATACCAACAAACGCACCGCACAAAAGTATTATCGGATAGATCAAAGCGAAGATGCGATGATCACTGTATTGAAGATCAAGAGAGAGTGAGATTGCCATCTAGGTACCAACTACGGACCCGTACGTCTGTGGTGAACTACTCACACATCATCATGAGGATAGCAAGGTTGATTTAGAGGCCCTCCGTGATCGATCCCCCCTCCGGCAGGGTGCCAGAACGGAGCTCCAGATGGCCTCCCGTCGGAACAGAGACTTGCGGCAGCCTAAAAAGTGTTTCGGGACTGCCTCTAGGGTTTTTAAGATATATGAGAATTTATAAGCCAGAGAACGGAGTCGGGAGAGCCACGAGGGGCCCACAAGCCATCATGGCGCGCCCGCCCCCAGGCCGCGCCGTGTTGTCTTGTGGGGCCCTCGGGTGGCTCCCGGCCTTCTTCCGAATCTTCTAGGTCATCTTTTGGTCCAAAAAATCATCAAAAAGGTTCAAGACGATTGGACTTTGTTTGGTATGGTAAACCTGAAAAGCGAAAAACATGCAGAAAACATCAACTGGCACTGGGCACTGGGTCAATAGGTTAGTGTTAAAAAATAATATAAATTGGTAAATAAATTCCCCAAAAGTATCCTAGAATGATAACATATCAGCATGGAACAATAAAAAATTATAGATACGTTGGAGACATATCAATGTTAACCATAGAATTGCATCACCTTATCATCCTCAATCTAGTGGTCAAGTTGAGTTGAGCAATCAAGAAATAAAATTGATCTTGCAAAACACTGTTAATAGATCTAGAAAGAATTGGTCTAAGAAACTTGATGATACTTTATGCCCTTATAGAACTGCTTATAAAAACCTATGGGAATGTCCCCATATAAAATGGTCTATGGAAAAGCATGGCATTTACCTCTTGAGTTAGAACATAAAGCTTATTGGGCAATTAAAGAACTTAACTATGACTTTAAACTTGCTAGTGAAAAGAGGTTATTTGATATTTGTTCATCAGACAAATCGAGGCCACAAGCTTATTAAAATGCCAAGTTGTTTAAAGAAAAAGTTAAAAGATGGCATGACAAGAGAATTCAAAAACGGGAATTTGATGTAGGAGACCTAGTTGTTTTGTACAATTCTTGTTTTTGTCTTTTTGCAGGTAAGCTTCTCTCCAAATGGGAAGGCCCTTATGTCGCCGAGGAGGTCTATCGCTCTGGTGCTATCAACATTAAATGGGAAAGAATTAAACACTATATCTCAGGTACGCCCGTTAATGTTGAAACTAACATTATTCAAGTTATGATTCCGGAAGAACACATAAGAGAGACCTTCCGAAACACTCCGGAAAGCTGAAAAGGGGTAGGTATGTCATACGGTAAGTAAACCAACTCCAAAAATTCCAAAAAAAATATGTTCTATTGGTTTTGGTATTTTAGAAAAATTCTAAAATAAAAAATAAGTCTAGGAGACCCACGAGGGAGGCACAAGAAAACAGGGCGCGCCCACCCCCTAGGCTCGCCCGGATAGCTTGTGGGGCCCTCGTGTGCCTCCCGAACTCCGTTTTCCTCCTGCACACGTATTTTTACCTAGAAATATTCATTATATATACTCCCATCTATTTTGATCACCGCATCGCGAGTTTCTCCTTTGTTCTTGTTTTGAGCTCTTTTGTCGGCAGGGTTTGTGTCACAACCCTAGTTTACCCCTTGTGCTTGTGCTAGCTAGAGTGTGCATCATGTTTAAATTTTCATTAAACTTGAAATGGGGATTGTCAAAACACTAGCACTCCATTATTCAAACAAATTAAATTACCTAAGATTTTCAATGAACGCAAAATGACTTTAAAAATGTTCACCGTTTCTAATAAATATTGTAAACAACATACCAGAGGTGATGCACTTTTAAACTACCCTTTTGGCATTTTAAATAAATCATAAATGCATCTAAAAATGATAACTAAATGACTATAAATATTTTAGTTGCTCCAAAAATGCTGAAACTTATTGTGGGGCTTAGCATTAATATACTTATACCCCAGAATAAATTCCAGGGTTTTTGCTATTAAATTTTCCCCTAACCAAATTATGAACACAGAGAAAAATATAAAAGAAAACAAATAAAGAAAAGGCAGAGAGGTAACTCTCGCCCATGTGGGAGGGCATGTTCAGGGTCGCCCGCGTCTCCAGGCCTGGCGTTGTGCGCCTGGAGACTCAGGACGGGGTCCCCATCCAGAATGCCAGGAACATCCAGCATCTCTGCAAGTTCTACCCGTGACACTCTCACGTAATAATGAGTGGGTTGTATACGCCCGGAGCCCCCCGAGGACGCGGAGGGGTTCCCACCCACGCCCAAGTGGAAGCCACATGCTCCGCGCTGGCGGACGACACTATCATTCAACGACTATGCCCACGCCCAATGGATGCCCCATGCTTCGCGCTGGGGGAAGACTAGTTTAGGCACCAGCCGCGGCTATTATTTGCTCTCTTTTGTAACCAAATTTTCCACCTTTTGGAATGAAGTTTGAAGTTTTCGCGTCTTATTCGAAAAATGGGATGGGAATCTTCTCCTTGCAGCATTTTCTTGTTTTGAGTTCTTTCTAAAGGGGTTCGACACCCGACAGCTCTCTCTCGCGCGCCCCGTGAGCGGGTGCAAGGAACGGTACGTTATGTAGGCTCCGGGCCACTCACATACCTCGCCAAAACTTTGGCGTCCTAATCCTCGCGCGACGCTCTTGAGGCGAGCTAGCGCACAATATCTCCTCCGGCCCCCGGCCTCAGGAGCGCCCATCTCCTGGCCTCGTCGGGCATCATGACCCGGCACACCGGCGGCGATCGACCCTCGCAAGGGGGATCGGGGGCTCTACGGCTAAGGAAAGAAGTTCCGAAAGGACGCGCCCCCACGACGTAGGAGCCTACCACGGGTGTGCCAAGCTAAGTTATCCTAATCACAAGTTACCCTAATCGCGACGAGCAGGAACATTTCAATTCGCAGTGACATAAAAACTGAGGTGCGAAAAGAGAAATGCTAACATAAAGGCGCAAGCACCACAGTTCATTACACGCCCCCACGGGGCCCTCCATGGTTTTTGGTGCAGGCAACAAAAGCAAAAGACGGCCTCCCGAGGACCGTCACTCCCGAGGCCTGGCTCCGGCGCCGCCTGCGCTCAGTCGGAGTCCTCCTCCTCCTTGATGTAGGCGCGGCGGCGGGGCGGCTCGGCGTCCTCCTAGGCAGGGAGACGGCGCCGCGGCGGCTCGTCGCCCTCCCTGGTCCGGGCGCGGCGGCGTGGTGGCTCGTCGTAGTTGTCGTCGCTCGAGATTCCCCCGGAGGAGGTGTCGTTGCCGCTGGAGGAGCTGCGGCCGTCGCCAAGGGCAAGTTCACCGCCGAGGGTGCCGTCGTCGCGACGGCCGTTGCCGGCGGGAAGGCGGTCGATGTCGCCGTCGTCGCCCTCTGGGTAGCACCCCAAGCGCCTGCCATCTTCCCCGAAGATCTTGACGAAGAGCGTCGCCGCCCCGTCATGCTTGAAGTGGAGAGTGCACCTCCCCTCTAGGCCACGGGCACAGGCAAACGCCTGCCACCCACGGGTTAGGAACACGTAGCCCGCGGGGGTGACCTCGACTTCCACCCACGAAGCCGCGCTGCAACAACCGTCGGCCTGCAGCCATAGGCTAGCAGGTCCCCCGGCTAGAAGCGCCTCCACGAAGAAGCGCGGGAGCGAGAACCAGGTGATCGCCGGCCTCTCCGCCCACACCACGAACTCCTGGACTGTGTCGGCCGAATGGAGTCGCGGGAGAGGCGGCCTGACGGCCGCATCAAGCCTCCCCCCTGGGCACAGCCACCGCGGCCACTACGGTCACCTGCGCGGGAGGGAGCCTGCCCATGACTGCCGGAGGTGGCGCCGGCCCGTGTGGGAGTGCGCTCTCGCCCTCGGGGGGCCACCGCCGGCGTCGCGGTGTACTTCCGGGGGCGGCCGCGGTCCCTCTTGGGCGGCGGCGAGCCCGGTCCCTCCAGGGGGGCCTTCCCTTTCTCGGCAGCGGAGACCCTCCTCATCGGCGCCATAGCTGTGGAGGTGGCGGCTTGAAGGAAGGATGCAAGAAGATGAAGATGGGTTGGGGGCTTCGCCTCCTCCACCCATTTATAGCCGATCAGAGGCCACCGGCGTCCCTCCACATCACGGGCGATGATGGCCCCGCGGCACATGCCAGCCCGAGTCGGTCAGGACAGTTACAGAGGCAACGTGGGGAAGTGGAGGCGTCCGCGCCTCATCGTGCGCCACGCGTCGATCCTGACCCGCAGGCGGTTAGGGCCCGTGGCGCCTCGGTCTCACCCTTGGCTTCGCCTCGAAGCCAGCTCGAACACGCCTTGGGCCCGGGGGCTACTGTCAGCGTTCTGGGACCGGGGGTACCCAGACCTTCCTGCCTGCGGCCCAGTGCGTGGCCCACCTTGAAGGTCCGGTACGGCCCAGCAAGAAGCCCCCCTAGTGAAGGCCCTCGCGAGAATTGTCGGCGTTCTGGGAAAGGGGGTACCCAGACCTGCCTGCCTGCGGCCCAGGGCATGGCCCACTTCATCAGCCAGACACAGCCAGACGCGGCCCCACTCAAGACAAGGCCCTCGCGAGGGCTCCCGGCTCGCGAGGAGGAGCCACGTCAAGACCGGCAAGGGAGGGGCCTCCCCAGGCCCCCTCCGGAGCGGCGGAGATCTCTCTGCAGGGTCCGGCCTCAGGAGTCAAAGCTGACGCAAGGAAGGACAAGCGGGCGCCAGCGCGCCAGGCGGCGCAGTTTCCCCTTTAGTGCAAAGGGAGCAAGGGCGTACGCGGGTTCCCAAAGCACCCCCCAAAGGTTTCCATTCCGGTGCCACAAGACCACAACCACCAGCCCCGCAGGGCGGATGTCATCACCGAGCCCACCTCTGCATCATCGACAGCTGCTTTGCAGGCGAAGACCGCCTTTGGGCAGGGAGGGCACGTACTCTTGTCCCCCTTCAAAATTGGCCGTTGTGGGATCCATTCCCGCCATTGCGACAAGGGAAGAGGACCCGAGCCACCGCTATATATAGAGGGTAGGCTGCACCGTAGAGAGGGATCCGGAAACCATTTAACTCACTCGCCCATCACAAAGCCAACAGAGGGCTGAGAACACCTTAGGAGCGCCCTCACGAGGCTCCGAAACACTGTACTAGTTCATCCACCACACCTCCTCGAGAGGCAATCCACCAAAGCAGGAGTAGGGTATTACGCTTCGCAGCGGCCCGAACCTGGGTAAATCATCGCGTTCATCTCCTTCCTCGTCATCGCGCGAGTTCATCGTTATGTCCATCGATTAGTGAGGTAGGTAGGGCGAAGCTGCAGGGGATCTTCGCACACGCCCCTGTGTTAGTATCTTAAGGGTCTTGCGGAGCCCGAAATCCAACATTTGGCGCACCAGGTAGGGGGCGTGTCGGAGTCTTCCTCAAGCCTAGATCTTCTTCCACCTCGCCGTTCCGATGTCTGACGCTCGCCGAGCCCGCGCTGAGCGCCGAGCCACCCGCGTCGCCCAGACGGCACCTGTGGGTCGCGCCGGCGCACGCATGTCGCCCTCGCCTGTGGCAAACGCCGCCACGGGCCCCGACGCCCACGAGCAACAAGACTCCTCCCAGCCGGTCACCACGCGGCGCGATGGCCATACTGCCACTCCGTCGATCGTCCCAGCTTCCAGGTCGTCCTCCCACGTTCGGCCCGGGCCGGTGCGTGGCCAGGGAGCACTCGCCATGGCTAACGAGCTGCTCCGCTACCGCCCCGCCCCCGACCGCTACGACGACTGGCTTCGGCGCATCGCGGAGCTCGTCAGCGCTACCGACGACGCTTCAGCACTCTCCTACTCGCTTCGACCCCAACCATCCCTGGCAGACGTTGTGGCCCAGGATGCGTGGCCGCCTCCTCCGCAACGCAACGTCGACCCCGAGCCCAGGCGAGAAGCGCGCCCCCGCGACCGGCCTCGCGAACCGCGGGCGAAGGCGGGAGATGAAGTAAGCTGTCAGGTGGTTCCCCGGCCGCGTGTCGACGCGCGTGCGCTCCCTGCGCTACCCACCCAATGCCGCGACCGGGCACCACTCGAGGTGGCCCCGCAGGAGCGCCAAGACCGGGTCCCTCCCGCGCACGCAGCACCCGTCGAACCGGTGGGGTGCCTCGCCATCGGCCCGGAGCTCTACCCAACCACGTGGCCCTGCAAGTTCAAGCTTGACCTGCCCCCGCGCTACGACGGCACCCCAGATCCAGCCGAGTTCCTACAGCTCTACTCCCTGAGCATCCGTACGGCTGGAGGAGACGACAAGGTCATGGCGTGCTGGTTCCCCATGGCGCTCAAGGGCGGCGCGCTCTCCTGGCTCTTCAACCTCCCGGAGGCGTGAATCACCTCCTGGGATGGCCTACGCAAACGCTTCATCGCCAACTTCCAAGGCACCCGCGACCGCGCGCCCGCCGTGAATGACCTGCGGCGTATCAAGCAGCAGGATGGGGATACCCTGCACAAGTTCATCCAACGCTTCACGACTATGTGCCTCAAGATCCCGAGGACGTCAGACGAGGCTATCATCTCAGCATTCGGCGACGGTGTCACGGACCTCAAGATGAAGGAGGAGCTCGCCATGAACGACGAACTGTGCTCTGCCTTGGAGATGTTCAATCTGGCGAACAGGTTCGCCAACGCTGAGGAGGGCCGCCTGTCGCTCCGCGGGCCTCCAACGGCAGAGCCAGAAGAAAAGAAGAACAAGGCAAAGGAGGCGAAGCGCAAGGCCCCAGCGGTGCTTGCGGCCGAACCTGAGGCAAAGCGCAGTCGGGTGAGGAACACCCCCCAGGGGGAAAACCGACCTGCATCTTCCATGGCACCAACAACCACGACACCGCCGACTGCCAGGAACTCAGGCTGATCCGCGCCGAGCACTTCGGCAGGCGCCCCGGACGTGCTGACCGAGGCTTCGGACGCGGCGGAGGCCGCGGTGGAGGCCGCTGGGACAACCGGGAACCACGTCAAGGGTGGCGCGATCAGCCCAGGAGGACCGCTGGCGCGATCAGGCTCGGGACGACCGCTGGCGCGATCAGCCTCGTGAGGATCGCTGGCGCGACGACCCTCCGGAGGGGTCACGCCGCGGCCAGCCTCGTGAGGCCGGTCTACCCCCACTACCTCCGCCACCCAGAAGGAAGGAAGAGGACAGGCAGGACGATGGGGCTGGGGGCTTCCAGGAAGTCAGGGCGGTAGCCTGTATCCTGGGCGGCGCCCAGGCCCCTGCATCAAACCGTGCCTTCAAGCAGTTCATGCGAGAGGTGAACGCGGCTCTCCCAAAGACCGAAGCGATGCGTCCCCTCAAGTGGTCCCAGACTGCCATCACCTTCAACTCGAGGGACCAGCTCAGGTGCTCGGCCATGGCCGGCAAGCTCCCCATGCTGTGCACTCCAACCATCAGTAACGTCTTCGTCACCAAGACCCTCATCGACAGTGGAGCGGGGCTCAATGTCCTCTCCATTGAGACCTTCGAGACGCTCCAGGTACCGTACGAACAGCTCATGCCGACCAAGCTCTTCTCGAGAGTCACCGACGGATCCACCGTCCCCATCGGGCAAGTGCGTCTGCCTGTCACCTTTGGCGGGCGCGTGAACTACCACACCGAGATCATCGTCTTTGACGTCGCACACATCCACCTCCCGTACAACGCAATCCTCGGGTACCCGGCCCTCGCCAAGTTCATGGCGGTGACTCACCAGGGCTACAACGTCCTCAAGATGCCAGGGAGTGGCGGAGTCATCACCGTTGCTTGCGATGAGAAGGATGTTGTCTGCACCCTCGAGCGTGCTTACCGCGCCGCCGCGGCCGAGCGCTCGGACGACGAGGAGGACGCACTGCCTCGTGAGGACCCGCACAAGAAGAAGAAGCAGCTCCTTCCTGCAGGGCGTCCTGGAACCTCGGGCTCTGCGCTCAGGGACGGGGCCCCACCTCCTATCGCATAGGAAGGCGTGCTCGGCGCCCCTCTTGGGTCGGGCCCGGGGGCTCCCACCCGGGGAGTTTCCGGCTTGGCCAGTGAGATAAGAGAGGCGCTCAAGCACAACCTGAAGGCGCGTTCTGACGCGCGTCAGCTCGAGCTGGGAGCATGGCGCGTGGCGCCCAGTTCGCAAGAGTCCGTCATCAGAGCGATCGAGGAGTTCCGAAAAGTGCCGGCCATGCAAGGCGAGGACTGCCCAGCACCACCAATCACAGCCGCCGTCATCGGCACAGACGACCACCACGCATCTGCGTCAACGCGCTTGCGATCAATAGGGCCGTGTCCCAGGGCCCCTTCTGGCCAGCGCGCGCCGACCATGGATGGGTCTACCCGAACGCCTACGTCCGCATGCCCTTCGGACTGGCGAACGCAGGCGTCACCTTCCAACGCCTTTACCGAGCCATGCTCATGCCTTGCCTGGAGAGGCGCGGCGAGGAGTTGGAGGAGATGCTCGGACCAAGCGAAGGTCCCGAGCCTCAGGAGATGACGGACCCATGAGGGTCGCGCTCATGGAGGTGTAAGATCAGGCTATGACGGCAGCTTCGGCTCTTCAGCGGCATGGCCGCTAGGTGACTTTTTGTTGGTTGTTGCCAGGTAATTTTTTGGTTCACTCCGTTTGAGGGCGCCCAATGGGCCACATTGTCCTCAGGCGATCAAGGCACGCCCCTGCAGACGCGTCGTTTATGCATATTTCAATAGTTTCTCATGCATCTGATCTGTTCCCTAACGTTTTATTTTGCCTGCATGGCTCCTTGCCGGTGTGAATGCCGCCGCATCACACTTTCTGAGTTGGTGTTTCGCAAGGGGTCGCGCGCTACGCCCCCCCCCCCCCGAGGGGGGGGGCACCTCGGAACTGGGATGCAAGGCCCTGTCGCCTCAGGGGCTTGCATCTTTGGGTGGTCGCCCCCGCTCGGGGGCTCCGGCTGCAGCACGGCACCTCAGCATGGAGTCTCCGAAGGCCCCACGGCCTCCTGAGGCAGCAGCCTACAGGGTGGAATGGGGGTCGCTCGAGCGTCAAGCGGGGTCCCTGAGCATCGCGCCTCAGGGGCCTTATTGGTCATATAGCCACCCGCCCCTTGGTGTCGTCCTTGGTGATCCGGTCGGCATCGAGGGTGTCGGGGCCTCGCCTCGTAGTTGCGTCCCTGGTGATCCGGTCGTACACTACGGCGGTAGGGAAATGTGCGCGACCGGGGCCTGCCGACGTAGAGCCGCTTGAGCGTCAAAGGGGGCTCCTGAGCAATGTGCCTCCGGAGCCTTACCGGTCATAAAGCCACTTGCCCCTTGACGTCGTCCTTGGTGATCCGGTCGGCTTCAAGGGTGCCGGGGCCTGACCTCGTAGTTGCGTCCTTGGTCATCCGGTCGTACACTACGGTGGTCGGGAAATGTGCGGGACCGGGACCTGCAGACGTAGAGTGCCAAAAGGACTCCCAACCTGCCTCACTCATGAAGAAGAAGAAGCCTGCTCGGCCACAGAGGGCCCCATCTATGAGAAGACTCAGGCACAAACCGCCTTTGAGGTAGGGACCTCGCGAGGCCAAAGCGCCCTCGCGAGCTCCCAGATACACCTCCTAGTTCTGCCGTGCCATCCACGCGTACGAACTCTATGGGTTGTACACGCCCGGAGCCCCCCTAGGACGCGGAGGGGTTCCTTCCCACGCAATGTGGCAGCCACAGCCCAGCGCTGGCGGAGAAGTCAACACGGTCCACCAATGACTATGCCCACGCAATGTGGAAGCCACAGCTCTGTGTTGGGGGTCAACACGGTCCACCAATGACTATGCCCACGCAATGTGGAAGCCACAGCCCCGTGCTGGCGGTCAACAAGGTCCTCCAATGACTATGCCCACGCAATGTGGAAGCCCCACGCCCCGTGAGGGGGGATAAACAACTGAGGGCGCCCCAGCGGCTGCATCCAACCTCAGGAAGGTCCCTAGTGGCCCCCTTCTCGCTGCGTTCCCCGGGATGTACGCGTGAGGGGGCTGCACGGGGGCTACTACCCGGCCAACCCTGGTACACGCCACCTTCCCAGGTCTGCCAAACCTGGTCTTCACGCGCCCATCTCCGGAAAAACTGGCGAGGAAAGGTATGGGAGCCGCTCGTACGTCAAGGGGGACTCCTGAGCATCGCGACTCAGGAGCATCACTGGACCCGTAGCCCCTCACCCCTTGGACCGTCCTTGGTGATCCGGTCGGCCCAACGGCGGTTGAGGTATGCGCGGGCCGGGCCCTGCCGACGCAGAGCTCTAGGCGCTCAAAAAACCGCTCAAAAACCCTTAAGGAGGACGCTGGAGCTCATACGTCAAGGAGGACTCCTGAGCATCGCGACTCAGGAGCCTCACTGGACCCGTAGCCCCTCACCCCTTGGACCATCCTTGATGATCCGGTCGGCCCAACGGCGGTTGAGGTATGCGTGGGCCGGGCCCTACCGACGCAGAGCGCTAAAGGTGTCCGAAATTTTCAAGTTGGCTCAATCTTCACTGCGTTCCCTTCATGAGGGCTGCTTGTACGTCAAGGGGGACTCCTGAGCATCGCGACTCAGGAGCCTCACTGGACCCGTAGCCCCTCAACCCTTGGACCGTCCTTGGTGATCCGGTCGGCCCAACGGCGGTTGAGGTATGCGTTGGCCGGGCCCTGCCGATGCAGAGCATCACAAGCAAGCAAGAAGGAAACAAGGCGAAGAGAACAATCACATAGTTCAACAGTTATTACAAGCATTAAAAGTTTTCGCGAACACAAACAAGTTTAACGCATCCATGAGGCACGATGGACATTGCAGGATGGGAGCAGGGGAGAAGAATCAGGAGGAACCGCCGCCACCACTTGCCCCGCCCTCAGGGAACTCGTCGTCGACATCACTGGCGTCGTCTTCTTTGCCGCCAGCCCCAGCAGCATCAGGAGGCGGAGAAACCGTGACGCGGGTGAACCTCTTCACCAGCGTCTCCACGGCGCCCTTCACCACCGCCGCAGCGCTGGCGCGGACCTCGGGGGCAACCTTGCGGATCACGGAGTCAAAGTCGAACCCCGGCTCGCGAAGATGAAGATGGCTGAAGACGCGCGTCGCGGCCTCGGGAAAGAGGTCGCGGCACTCGCTCTCCAAGACCCCCTCCACCTTGACAACGGCGCCCTCCAGCGCCTCGACGAGCTTCGAAGCAAGCACCGCGAAGCCGCTCTCTAGAGATGCCAGGGGCTCCATGAACCCATCCCGGCAAAGGGCATGGAGCGCTCGGCGAAGTTTGAGCTCGACGGCGGGAAAGGCGCTCAGCTCCGCGGCCTTTTTATCCTCGACCGCGGCAAGAGTTTCCTCCCTGGTGTCGAGCAGGGCCTTCTTCGAAGCAACTTCCTTCTCCTGCGCGTCCAGGCGCACCCGCTCCGCGTCTTGGCAGGTCGCCACCTGGGACAGCTCGGAGTCCCGAGCAGCACGCTTGGCCTCGCGGGCCTCGAGGTCTTCCTCCCGCTGACGCAGCTGCTTCGCAAGCTCGGCCTTCTCCTCATGGAGGGCCTTCAGACGGGCTTCCACATCTTCGCAACGCCTGGCAGCAGACGCCGCTTCAAGCAGCGCCTCCTCGCGCACTGCCCAGGCAGACGCGGCTCCCTTCTCGCTCTTCGCTGCGGCAGCCTTGGCCTGACCCCAAATCGCCACGGCGGAGGCGTCGGCCTGGAGCCACCCTGAGAGGAGCTCTAGGCGCCCACTCGTGAGGCGATCATTGATACTCCCGAGGGCGCCACAAACCTGACCCAGAACAGCGAAGGCCCCGTCCAGGACGTCGAGCCCGCGCGGCGAAGGCATCAAGGCCCCCTCCGGAAGAGTCCCCTGCGCAGTCGCAGGAGACGTCACTGGGGAGGCAGCAGCACGAGGAGCAGGAGGCTCCAGAGGCCGCGCGGCGACCACGGACACGGACGGATCGACGGGTGGCCGGCCCTTAGGGGCTGGCCCTCCAGACATCGGCACCCCTGCGCCCTCGAGGGCATGAGCGACCTCGCCGACAGGCATTGGGGGCTCAGGGGGCTCCGCGGCGGGGGCCAATGAAGTCGCCTCGTGATCCCCCTCGGCAACAGGCGACGGCGCGACGACGGGAGCGGGCGGCGCGTCGGAAGGCACCTTCGGCTTGACGCCCGCCTTCTTCTTCCTCATCTTCAGCACGGCGGCGCCCCTGGTCACCAATCAAAGGAAGGACATCAATACACAAGCCATAGGCGAGCAAGCAAAGCCAAGCCGGGACACTTACTCCTCAACGTCGACCCACTTCCTCTTCCTCTCCGCCCCGGCAATGACGGGGGCGTCCAAGCCTCCCTCGGCGGGGGGACCACCACGCGGGGGAGTAGAGGCGCTGTCCGCAGGGGCGGCTGCCGAAGGGACCGCCATGGCCCCGGCCTCGCCCACCTTGCCTGCAAGTTGCGATTCGGGCGGGGGCGAGGCCGGCGCTTCAACCGCCTTGCCGGCAGAGGCAGGGCGCACCAAAGGAGACTCCGCCCCGTGCTTCCTGGGAGTCCAAATGCAGGCGGACCGCGAGGAGCAAGGGGCCGGCCCTAGCCCCCTAGGGGCCTTGGCGGTGCGTGAGGAGCCCGCAGCAGAAACTTCACCAACATCATCGTCGTCCTCGAGCTCGCGTAGAAGAGTGCCCTGCGACGGGGGAGACGCCCCTGCCGGGCGATCGTCAGCGGTCTTCTCCGAGTCCTCCCCGCATGTGGTGTCACCGGAGGACACCATCACCGGGGAACCAAGGCCCTTGGCTGGGAAAAGCCCCAGTTCGTTGAAGACAGGCATCGCGTCAACCAGATCGGCCCCGTCGTCACGGCAGTACAGCGGGGCGTGGGCCTCAGGAAGATCACCAGGGTCACCGTTGAGCAGGGTCGTCACAGCCCTGCTCAGTTCCTCGGGGGTTATGCACGCGGACCGAAGCCTAAGGTTGTCGCCGCAGCCCTGATAGTCCCACAAGGGCCTAGAATGGGCCTGGAGGGGCGCCAGGCGCTGCGCCAAGAACTCCTTCACTATCATCCCCCCAGTCAGCTTCCTGGCACTGATGTCGCGGGAGAAGCGCTCCAGGACGGGCCCGGCCCGGGGGTCGGAAAGCTTCGCGGAGCTCCACGCGGAGGTCTTCTCCGGCAGCCCCTTCGGCAGATCCAACCGAGGGTTGGTGTCCTTGAGATCCATGAGGACCCAGCGGTGCCTGAAGTTCTCCACCTTCTTCCCGGCCTTCAAGAGCATGTTGCCTCTCTGAACCGCGATGAAGGAGACAGATGCCAACCGTTTAGCGCCGTCGTGCAGGCGCAAGCTGAAGAAATGGCGGAAGAGGGCCACCGAAGGCCTCACGCCCATGAAGGCCTCATAGTAGAAGGCAAAGACGGACAAAAGCAGGATGGAGTTGGGCTGGAGATGAAGGGCCTTGATCCCGTAGTGGTCAAGGATGGTGGTGAAGAACGCGGAGAAGGGCGGGACGAGCCCGGCAAAGACGCTATGGAGAAAGAAAGGGTAGACCGCCTTGGACGAGGGCCGCTTCTTCGAGGAGCCGCCCCATATTAGGGTCCGCCCACACTCATTGGTCTCGTCCGCCGTCGATGGGAGCACCGGGACGAGGTCCTCGTCCTTGGCGATGGTGGACCCAGAGAGCGCCGGCGAGATAGGAGCGAAGGCAGAGCTCTGGGCCTCTGGCTTCTGCTTGCCGGCGGGGGCCATCGGGAAGCTCGCGGGGCCGAAGCAGCAAGGAGGAGGACGGAGCGGCGCTGGATCTGGAGAGGCGTCTGCTAGAGCCGGAGACCTGGAGAGCAAGAGCAAGTGCGCGAAAGGGGAAAGCAATAATGACCTAACGCTAGAAGTCAGGCTCTTGTCGATTCGGGCGGTGGTCGAAGGGACGAAGGACACCCGACATCAGCTGCACGACACGCGCCAGTCCTGACCCGCAGGCGTTTGGGGCCCGTGGCGCTTCGGGCCGCCCCCAAGGCTTCGCCCGGAAGCCGGCTCGAGCGCGCCTTGGGCCTGGGGGCTACTATCGGCGTTCTGGGAACAGGGGTACCCAGACCTGCCTGCATGCGGCCCAGGGCATGGCCCACTTCATCAGCCAGACACAGCCAGGCGCGGCCCCACTCAAGACAAGGCCCTCGCGAGGAGGAGCGGCATCAAGACCTGCAAGGGAGGGGCCTCCCCAGGCCCCCTCCGGAGCGGCGGAGATCTCTATGCAGGGTCCAGCCTCAGGAGTCCAAGATGACGCAAGGAAGGACAGGCGGGTGCCAGCGTGCCAGGCGGCGCAGTTTCCCCTTTAGTGCAAAGGGAGCAAGGGCGTACGCGGGTTCCCAAAGCACCCCCCAAAGGTTTCCATTCCGGTGCAACAAGACCACAACCACCAGCCCCGCAGGGGGGATGTCATCGCCGAGCCCACCTCTGCATCATCGACAGCTGCTTTGCAGGCGAAGACCGCCTTTGGGCAGGGCGGGCATGTACTCTTGTCCCCCTTCAAAATTGGCCGTTGCGGGATCCCTTCCTGCCATTGTGACAAGGGAAGAGGACCCGAGCCACCGCTATATATAGAGGGTAGGCTGCACCATAGAGAGGGATCCGGAAACCATTTAACTCACTCGCCCATCACAAAGCCAACATAGGGCCGAGAACACCTCAGGAGCGCCCTCACGAGGCTCCGAAACACTGTACTAGTTCATCCACCACACCTCCTCGAGAGGCAATCCACCAAAGCAGGAGTAGGGTATTACGCTTCGCAGTGGCCCGAACCTGGGTAAATCATCGCGTTCATCTCCTTCCTCGTCATCGCGCGAGTTCATTGTTATCTCCATCGATTAGCGAGCTAGGTAGGGCGAAGCTGCACGGGATCTTCGCACATGCCCCTGTGTTCGAATCTTAAGGGTCTTGCGGAGCCCGAAATCTGACAAGAACCCCTGCCTCGCGAGGAGAACGACACCTAGACCTCCAGAGAAGTGGCATCCTCCCAGGCTGCCTCCTGAGGAGCGGAGATTCCTATGCAGGCACCCGGCCTCCCGAGGCCGGGGTGACGTGGACTCTGACAGTTGAGCCAGGCGGGCGCCAGCAGGCGTAGAGGGAGGATAGTTTCCTCTTCCGTGCTAAGTAGGCAAGGACGTACATGGGTTCCCAAGGAATCCCCCAAAGGTTTCCTTCCTAGTGCAACAGGACCGAGACCACGAGCTTGGCAGGACGGATGTCATCGCAGAGCCCACCGCTACGTCACACCCGGAAGCTTTGCACGCGAAGACTACCTTTAGTCAGGATATGATGTACCTCTTGTCCCCTTTCAAATTTGGTCGTTGTGGGATCCCTTCCCGCCTGTGCGATAAGGGAAGAGGACCGTGGCCCCTATAAATAGGGACGAGCTCCCACCGTAGAGGGGGGGATGAGATCTAGTTCATCACTGCCAAGAGCCCTCGTGAGGCCACCCAGCCACTGTACTAGTTCATCCTTAGCCTCCTCGTGAGGCCAATCCACTACAAAGCAGGAGTAGGGTATTACACCGCGAGGTGGCCCGAACCTGGGTAAATCTCTGAGTCCATCTCCTTCCCCGCTCACACTTACTCGACGAAGCTAAGCCGCAGGGTGACAAGCTTGGGACTTCGAACCGGTTGAGATCTTCGCACACGCCCCAGTGTTCGAACCTTGTTGGGTTTTGCGGAGCCCCAATTCCGGCAGTCAATGATGGCCTCGGCCAGGTCAACATGGGAGTCCATGTTCTTATTGCTGCCCCAGATCCTATAGTGGCCGCAGATGTCGACAAGCTTCTGGCAGGCCAAGCCCGAAGTCTTGAGCACCTTTGGATCGTTGGCGCTGTCCACCATAGCGAACCTGTAGTCGGGGCTGTTGACAAACCTGGTGAAATGTTCGCAAGGCACTATGGCCAGGCAGTAGTGGTAGAGGAGGACGTGATGGCCCACTCACAACTAGGCGACGGCAACCTTCTGATCATGCCCGGCACGACCGCCGGTGTAAGCGAGGTCGAAGCCGACCGCTTTGTACTTGTCATACACATCAAGCAGCCGCTCCATGGTGTCGATGGAGTCCTCCACCATGCCCGGGTCGTTGGTGTACACCACCATGAGGTCCGTATTCCTCATGTGGGTCTCCACATGATGCACGCCGAACTCCATTGGAGCGCCGTTGTACATCCTCTCTATATGCGTCGTCCAAGGTGTGCTTATTGTGTTGTGGGCGTGATCGAAAGCGTGAAGAGACTATGGTTAATGGTCGTGGGTATAAATGGGGGCCGAACGTCCTGGAAAACCGGCACGTCCGGATGGCAGTTTTTGCAGCGCCTGATTCAGTCATGGAGCATGTAACTGCATGGGGTGACGCGCGTGGCACAACCGCATGCATATGGAGCCCCGAACGTGATCGTGGGCCGGCCCCAACTGCTGGCAGAGCACGCGCGGAGGGGCACGAGAGCAGAGCACGCGTAGGGACACGAGAGCAGAGCACGCGATGGGACGCGAGGTCGAACCAGATCACTCTGTACTTGTCCTCGTCAAGTAACAAGTCCGTGACGTTGGAGTTCTCCATCCAGATCGGATGTTTGGTGTACACCACAAACGATAGGGCGTGTCCACTACGGCATACATGGTGAATTGGTGAGAGTATGGGTCGTCCTTCTCTTAAAGCCATGGAGATATGTGTAACATGAGTGTTGTTGGAGATGACTTATACGAGATGATACCCTCAATTCTATAAGATGAGTTTGGAGAAATATGAAGGACTATTGGCATCTACGAATTGTGCTCAATGAATAGATGGTGGACGCTCACTCACATCCTAAGCTCCTTGAAACCCCGAAGGTTTACTGAGCCATAACATGGTCGGATTATGACCATAGGCTTTGACTCTAAGTCAAAGGACTGTGACCAATACTCCACCTCGACCACCACCAATCCTGTTCATAAGGAAGGTGGGCACGAAGAACTAGATTTCGATGGTCCACAAACCCCTTACTAGTGACCACCCGGGACAAATACGGCTCCTAGAAGTTTAAGACTAACTGGCCAAAGATTGGTTCCCGAGCATTCTCTCGAGGGCAGGTTGAATCAAAATGTTGCCAATCTAAAGGCCATTCCCGAGTCTTACCCCAAGACCACACCGTCCACACCGTACGGTTATGGATATACCGTCAAGCCCTTTTTAGGTTGGCTTATGCCCGCTTCTATCACCTATCCCATGGGCACTGTTTTTATGTGATACTTGGAGGAATATTTTGTTATTCTCTAGGATGACATACTTATTTACCCAATAAGAGAAGGAACACCTTAGACCTATTTGGATAAGCCCCAAAAGCACCAATTGCGATGCCTCCCCAAGTGTAAGGTTTTAACTTAAAGGAGTTGGACTCCTTGAAGCACCCTCCCTGCAGCAGAAGACATTCTTTCCCAAGCAAGATGAAGAGCCACTACGGTTGGGAAGCCATGACCAAGGAGAAGAAGAAGCAAGAGAAGTCAACCACCACTCCTCTGCCGGCTACATCAGCTAGATTATGTCAAGAAGCACCAGCGTTCAAGCACGATGAAGCCCTTGGACATCAAGAGGATTATATAGCCCCTTGTTTTAAATGGTCACCTTTCAGTTCCTGACTAGGAAGGAACCGAGAAGTTGATATCACCCCTCGCTCCACCACATTGATGGTGTACGATGAGCATGACGTCCCTAGTCTCTTCAGATGCCTGGAGCAGAGTGGAATGACTGTAATTACTTTGTTCCTAGCCTCTTTTGTTCCAATCAAGGACGTGACCCTGACTAGATCATGGTGAGCCACCTGCCGAAGGTAGACCTCCCCGCTTGACCAAACCTCAGACCTTGGGGACTAGATGGCTGTTCTATACTTCTGGATAGTCAGCTTATTTAGAACCCCTCAAAAAAACTTCCCTAGGAAGAAGGAACCATTTTCGCGTCGAATCTCTAAGCTAGTCTTAGGGACGAGACTCAGCCGAACCTTCCCACAAATGGCTACGGAGATACCAGTAGACCAAACACTCGAAGACCCGCAAGGAACGTGCGTCCGACTAATGGCCGAAGATGTATGAAGGACGTACCTGGGAAACTCGCTCAAGAAGAAGATCTCGACGAGAAGCCTACGCCGACAAACTCCGACGTCCTTATTTTTGAAGACCACGAGCACCGGAAGATCAATTGCTCCAACGAAGTCGACGATTTCCCATCATCGGGAAATGACACCAGGACCTTGGCCCTTTTTGGCTAGCACGAGACATCTAGATGTCACAAAACAACATGAGTAGTCCCAGAACCAGCATGCAGACACACTATTTTGCCCCGTATCCCGACTTTGGAATACACACGCAAGCCAGACCCCTGCTCGAACCCCGTTCATTGGGCCCTTAACTCCTAGTCAGACCTAGCATACCGCAGGAAACCCAATACACCTTCCAGACGAGGTCAAACGATGCACTCGAAGCCGTATCGTCAAGCACATCAAGGACCAATATGAGCAACCACACCAAAACAGGAGCAACATGAGACGTGAAGACTGCCTCACTCTGAATTCCCGCACCTTTTCTATGCCTAGCCTAGGAATCTCGGGGATGAGATTCTTGTAAGGGGGTTAGGTCTGTCACACCCTATATTTTGACTCTCCTGATTAAGCTAACATGGATAAAAAATGAGGACCAGTTTAAACTTTTTGTGTGCTTGTGATGCTTGACTTGGTTGTGATTGCTTGTTTGCTTGCTTGTGCTCTAATTCATAAAATTCTTCTTCTGTCAAAATCCATCTCCTTGATCCAAATAGTTGTCCAATGACCATACCATGTGTATAGGGTCTAAAACTAATTTTATAAAATATTCTCTTGGCCAAAAAGCATTTATTCAAATTAGGTTTTCCAAAACCCTGAATTGAGGTTTGTACTACAAGTCCTCAAATTAAGGTGGATGTTTTGCCCGAAAGACTTTATTTGGAACCTATTATATATAACACTTCCCAAAGCCACTAAATAGTATTTTTAAAGATTATGTTGCTATTTTATTTAAAAGCCTTTTCTTGAGGCCAGAAATGGTCTTTTATAGGAAAACATTATTTTTATGCTTTCAAAATATTTGAGAAAATTTAGGGAAACGGAGTGGACATATATTTTCCATATATAAGAGTTTCAACACATGGTCATGTTCAAAATATTGGACAAAACCCTTCAAAACCCTTTCTGCCTATTTTAAGGTTTTGAAATATTTCCATAAGAAATATTCTCAAATAAATCCAAGAAAATTCCAGCAAGTCACACATGCTATATGTGATGATCTTGCAAAGTTTCATCTGAATCCCAATTGTTTTGATTCACAAAAATACACCAAAACCCTCTGTGTCCAGATCCCAGTTTGAACAACTCTACATTGCCAAGTTTCTCCAATTGATCTCAAACTTTGTGGTCATGCTCTAATCCCCAAATAATGCCACCACAACAAGTGGTGCATTAAGGAGAATAGTTTACATTATCAACTTTCTTCAAATCATCTCAAACCTTGTGATCAACCTTTTTTTACATACTATTTAGTACTATTAAATCTCATGGCAAGTAGAGTCCATTTACTAGCCCAAACACAGCACAAACACCTTCTAGTAGATTGGTAAAACTGTTGTTTTGACCCCTTTCCCCATTATCCTTGCTCTCAAACTTTTACCACAGTCACTCACCTACCTCTTCTACCTCTAGTAAGTCTCTCTTGCCCTGGCTCAATTATTGAGGGGGTAAAACCCCAAGATTCCCTCCTTTGGATAGCATTGGCATGCACTTCTCGCTCTCTCCCATTCTTCTATGCATGCAACTGCCCCATGTTTTACCACAACACCTCTGGCATGCCAATGCATGATTACACGTCCAAAGATGGCATGCTTATGTGGAAAATATGAGCAAATCATCTGAAACCAGCTTATGGCAGTAAATGTAGCTTTGTACTACAAGTACCTTGCCCTCTTATCTCCCCGATCTGAAACCTGGTGGAATAATAGTCCTTCCATGCCTATGACCACTGGACAAGGTGTTGTACCATATACTCTTTAGTAAAAACCCTTAAGGTAGCTCCTCATTTTGCTGCTGCAAACTTACCTGCAGTAGAAACCTAACCCAGCCAACTCCTGACCTTTCCAACTTTCACCAGTGCACTCCAGCATGCATGCCTTGCATGACAGACATCATTGGACGACCAAAATGATGCCCTGGACACAAAGTGGCATGGTAACCACGCCATTGACCTACAAAAGTGGTGCTCTGCCACTTGAGCTCGTCCTGCAGCTTGCATCCAGCTTCGGCAGAGCACCCCACCGCACCTAGGATCCCTTTGAGCCTCCCACTCTCCTCCCCGATGCCAGCAAGTGGCCAAAAGCACCTCGGGCACGCGTGCTCACCGCGCCCAGAGCATCCGAGGTGGATCCGAGCTTCCCCCAAGTTCCCCTCTTACATATACCCCTCCCCGAGCTCCCTCTCGCATCCTTTGATGCTCTCCTCTCTCCCAGGGACCGCCGGACCAAGGCCTTGAGCCCCAGGGCTCGACATTCTCCTCCATGGCCGACAAGGCTCCGCCTCGCCTCGCTTGAAATCAAGCTTCCCCGCCTCTCTTCTCGCCCCTATACTCCACCGTAGCGCCGAAGATTGCCGCCGGACCCCCCCTCCGCACTCCGTCCCCTCCTCTCCGCGACGGTGGCATTGTGCCCACCATGGCCGACGGCCTCCTCCACCACAGTGGAAGCTGCATGTTGTCCCGACCTCCCCAGGGCCCGGGAACAGCCCAGGAAGCTGCGGCTCACTGCCCCGAGCTCGCCGGTGGCTGGAGCGCCGCCGGGACGGGGCGCCGGCGTGGGCTCTGTCGGTGTCCACTGCCGCTCCTCTGTTTCAAGCGGGAGGTAGGGGAGGGCCTGCCGGTGGGGTCCGCGTGTAAGTGGCTGCGGTCCCGCCTCATTGATCCAACTCCAGTAGAATCATTTTTGGTCTTTTCCTTGTGACCAGGGGTGTCCAAGAAAAATAAAACTCCCATTTATTGAGCACTTTTATTTTCTGCTTGTTGTGTAGCTTATTATGGTTGTTTCCGGCGGTAGTGGACGAAGTAGACGAAGTGCTCGGAGTTGGACGAGAAGTGTGTGAGAACCTCAACTTTGCTGAACCAGGCAAGCAGCCCTTTGACCATGTCTAAGAAGCCATTTTTATTGCATGTCATATAACAATTTATTTTTGATATGTTGATCATGATGCTAGGGTGAACACCTTCATGGGTTGTCTCCCATACTATTACCCGTTGATACTTGCACTGAGCATGACCCTACCTTCCTATGAGGGTTATGCGGGTGGGAAGTCGATAGGATGCTTAGTAGATGCTACGCAAATGGGATGGGAAAAATGCATGGTGTCGGAAAGGAAATGATTTCAAAGATTTTTCAAAAACCCCGTCGGGTGCCACTAATGCCCGAGGGAGAGGATGTTGAGATGGGTAACCACTTGAGAAAGAACTGGTGTACCGAGGCAAGTGCGTGTGTGTTGTTTTCGATAACGGATTAGATTTAAGATTTGTCGATCGTCCCAACCTTGCATGCACAACCTCGATACCCCTTATGGGATGAGGCTTTGTTGATTACCTTGGTTGATGCTAGCAGATAGCCCTCATTACTAGTGGCGGGAGTGGCTTGGTCACGCTCGATACGGGGTCATGCCGGAAAGGACGATCATGGGCTGTTTTCACAGACACCGGGCACACCATTGGTCCCTTCATGGATGATACTTGCGATGTATATCATGCGGGCTGTGTGCCAACGAGTGGACTATTTGTTAGTATCGTCAGGGGAAAGGCATTGTTCGGATACTTACCTCGGGTATGAACAATACTGCGAGTCGTGGCTTGACACGGAAGTTTCCCGAGTCTCGTGGGTAAAGTGTGCAACCTCTGCAGAGTGTAAAACTATTCGAATAGCCGTGTCCACGGTCAAGGACAGTTGGGTGGTGCTGCTTAAACTACGTTCAGATGTTCTCACAAAACTTGGTGTGCGTGTGTGTGGGTGACAAGGATATACTCGAGCTAAGTCGGAAGACTTGATGAAATAGCTGAACATGAGGTGTTCAGATGATACTTGAGCTAAGTCAGAGGACTTGGCATGATGACTGAACATGAGATGTTCTACCCCCTGTTTATGATGAAATCCGTAGCTTGTTCATATGGATGTCTGCAACCTATTGATGCATAATTTTACAAGTTGTTGATCATGTCATTGCACTAAAAAATAGCTTTCTGCAAACTTACCTACTTAGTGCTATATCATGCCTTGTTCTACCTTGTTCCAAAACATGGGTTGCTTGCGAGTACATTCAAAGTACTCATTGGCTTGCCACTGGTTATTTTATTGGCCAGGCATGAAAGCACATGATAGAAAGAAGAGTATCTTGGTGACGTACGTGCGACCTAGGACGCTTCCCAGTCTGACTGCCTGTAGGGTTAAGGCAGATGGTATGGGTCCACGCTATCGTTGAAGATTTCCGCTGCAAACATATGAAGACTTGGCCATAAAGGCCGTATTCAAGTAAAACGATACGTAATGGATGTAAGACTCTTGTTATTCATTTTTTGTGTGTTCAGTGAGCATTGATCTCTGGGATCACTGTGCACATAGAATCGGTGCTCACGACTTATGAGTCGGGGTCCCCACACGCGGCCAGCGCCAGTAGGGTGGTGACGAAGCGCCCCGCGCGCTACGAGCAGTGCGGCCTGCGCGCTGGCCTGCCCGAGGCCGGAGCGGCAGGAGGAAGCCGGGGTGGCGTGGCCACCCTGCCGCACGGAAGGGCACACGGGGGAGCCCTGCCACCTGCGGGCTGCAGGGTTGGTGACGACAGCGACTTCCTTACCGGCGAGGTGGCGGTGACCGCCGAGGCCCGTAGGAGCGGTCTAGGTGGCTCGGGACGCCCTGTACTAGGCGCACACGCGGGGAACGTCAGTCATGGGGTTGGCGGAGCTGGAACCGAAACGGAACTGGGGAACGATGGCGCACCCCTACCTGGCGCGCCAAATGTCGGAATCGGGGCTCCACAGACCAACAAAGGTTCGAACACTAGGGTGCACTCGCTCTCCTGCCCTACTCTGCCTCACAACCTCACAACGACTCTCCGGTGCCCCGAGCTAAGGAAGATGAACAAAGGACGCCACTGTTTACCCAGGTTTGGGCCACCTCGCGGTGTAAAACCCTACTCCTGCTTGTATGGATTGCTTGGGGGAGAGGATGAGTACAAGGTGTGTTCTTGCCAACCAAAGGTCGATCCCTCCTATGGTGGCCGGTTCCCTCCTCTTATACTGTCCCCGGTCCTCTTCCCCCGAAAACACAAGGCAGGAAGGGTTGCCACAACAGCCAGTTTTAAGAGGGATAAGACTGTGGCCTATCGTGACAAAAGTAGTCTTCGCCTGCCAAAGCTTCCTGCCGTGACACGCATGTGGGCTCAGGGGTGACCTACGTCCTGCCGAGCCCTCGGTCTTGGTCCTCTTGCACTAGATGGGAAACCTTTGGGGATCGCTTTGGGGCCCGTCGAGCTGGCCCTGCTCCTCTATCACGAAAGGGGAAGGCCTCCCTATTCGTGCCCGCTGGCACCGCTCCTGGCGCCGCCTGGCGCGGTGTGCGTCACCCATGTGCGGGTACCGGGATGCAAGGCCCTGTCAGGCCTATCCTAGATGGGCCCGCCTCCTGAGGACATCGGGGGCAGCCTTGCGGAGAGGCCTCGTGAAGTCCCTGGTGGCGTTGTTGTCGCGCGCCTCGCGAGGCATAGACCCTCGTGAGGACCTTGCCCGTGAAGCTCTTAGATGGGCCACTCAGTGCTTAAGGTGACCCCCACGTCCTAGGATGCAGCAGACGGGCCTGGTTACTCCCAGTCCTAGAGGCCCAACATGCACCAATTTATCCAAGGGGGCAATGGAGCAGTTTTGTCAGCGCGAGCACATCCGACTCTATTTAGCCGCGATCGCACATCCACAGTCTAATGGACAGGCTGAGCGAGCTAACCAGGAGATCTTACGAGGTATTAAGCCCCGGCTTATGGTTCCATTACAGCGAACCCCGGGATGTTGGGTCGAGGAACTCCCCGTAGTCCTTTGGAGCATACGCACTACTCAAACAGATCCATAAGGTACACACCGTTCTTTCTAGTTTATGGAGCAGAAGTTGTGTTGCCAAGCGATATTCGCCATGACCCCCCCCCCCGAGTTACCACATATGTTGAAGAGAACAATGAACAAGCGCATCAAGATTCCTTGGATGCTTTGGAAGAAGAGCGTGACCTAGCACCAGCTTGATTAGCTATATATCAACAAGACCTATGTCGCCATCACAGCTATAGAGTTCGCAGTCGAACTTTGCTAGAGGGCGATTTAGTGCTCCATTTGATTCAAGACCAAACATGGATGCATAAGATTTCACCACCTTGGGAAGGGCATTTTGTCATCAGAAAAAATCTCAAGAATGGGTCATATTACCTGATTGACATCCATGAAGGATCACACACCTCTGAAGAGGAAACCACTCGGCCATGGAACATTGCTCATCTTTGACCTTACTATACCCAGATCCAGAGGCTCCAAATCAATGTACATACCTATGTATCTCCTTTTTTGTTCAATATAATAAAGCCGGCACCCCCAAAACTTGAGGCCTCCGTCGTTTCATCTCCAAAAGTTGCGTTTGAGTCTTTATTCATTGAACATAGGTCACTTGGGGGCTCCCGACTCAACGAGTTAGCCGTTAATATCCCTCTTGACCCGGCTTAAAGCCATTACAAACTTGGTTAAACCTGCCTATTTGCAAGATGCTACTATGAACATGTGACCCCGTGTACTCTTGATAAGTCAATCCATATGGACCGTGAAATTATCCAGGTTAAAACACCGGCTTGTGTAACGTGAGAGCCGGCTTACAGAAAGCGAGGATAAACCATGGGCTATCACGCCAGCTTCATTGAAGCAAGACTTGAGCCCCAAAAGCCAGTTCAATGCTGAGCCTTACATGTCGGGTTATTAATATTTGCATTTTGCAATTACAAATTTCCTTCTTTTTGTATACATATATATGTCCTAATTCGAAGGTACACATTATACTTTATTTTCACCGGGTCAACATCAGACATCCGGGTTATGGCACTAGATCATACAATGACCAGTTGTTTTACTTTGATAATCTATCAAGCCTAGTTTGCAGGAGCCATGGATGACCTCATCCTGCCGGCTCATGATATAGAGATGAAAGGCGGCTCACTGGATAAAATGAAAGGTTGCTACGCAAAGCAACTCCGTTGAAAAGCTGCCACAAATATCACAAGGTTGATAAAGTAATCTGCGCAATGGCACGGCAGACGGGTCAAAGTTTGCTACCCCTATTACAGGCTTGCATCAGGAGCCACAAAATATAACAGGTTTTTTACAAAGCCACATAATTACTCGTGCAGACCGGCTTACGCGTTCTGCTCCGAAGCTTCTGTGTGTTGACCTTCACCCATGGCTTCTGGCTCCACCTGAGCCGACTCATCTTGATAGGTTTGGAGGTCCTTTCGCACCCACTGAATTGTGGCCAAAGCTTGGAAATTTGAGTTGGCATGAACAATAACGGATGAGTCAACATCAGGAGCAAGAGATTGTTTCTGACGAGGAGGCACAAGCTCAAAAGGTTTGTCCTTTGGTGGATCTATGAGCTTATTCTCCATCGAGTAGGCAGAGTGGTACTTCGCTACATCCAGCTCATCAGCAAGAAGAGTTGCGAGCGGGCGGGTCTCCTTTACGCACTTGGCCTCCAAAAACTCAGAGCCGTCAATTTTCAATTCTAGAAACCCACCAACCATTGCCTCGAGGTCCAACTCGGGTAAATATGCTTTTGCGTGAGCAAGCGCCATATTCCCTCCCATGCGAGCCGTTGATCTCCTGAATTCTTCAACCCACTGAGGCACTGTAGACAGTTGATTAAGCATATCTTTAAGTCTTCTGGGAGGCTGGTCAAGATTTTTAACCGCCATGATGGCAAAAACCGATCCTGTGAACAGCTGATCCACATATGTAAAGATTGCCTTCAGCTTTACGATTGGCACCTACACAAGATTGTGTTTTTTTTCCTGCACACAGAAGATAATCGGGGAGATAAGCTGGCGAATCATATGACCTGGAATCTAATAGCAGAAAGATCAATAATCATACCAAAGTGGAGAAGTCATGTCAGTAATTTGCTTCTTTAATGTCCGCAATTCTTCAGTCACATGCCCAAGCTTGTTTTCCGCGTCTTCGGCGCGTTTCAGGAGGGCGTCTCTTTCCTTGTCAAAGTTGGCCCTGGCTTGATAAAGGAGATCATTTGCTTGGTGGGTAGAATCTCGAAGGCGAGCCACCAAAAGTTTTGCATCAACTTTGAGTTTCTTCTCCTGTCTAAGCCGCTTTTGCAGACTGGCTGCAGCAGATTCAGCATACTCCAATGATTCCTGTGAACGTACAAAATATCAGAGCAATTTAGAATTCCCGAGTCACCTAAGGCAAACGACTCGACCCTTGGGGGCTACAGTATTCCAAACTTTATTAAATCCTACAAAGTCCCATGCAATTGCAAGCAATCCACATGGTACTTGGGGGCTAATGTAAAATACTTCTTTGTTATACAACAGGAAGACCCGACTATCTCAAAGAGATAAGCCGGCCCTTGGGGGCTACAGGCTCTAATTACAAATAAAAGATAACAAGTATTTCCTTACAAGCAAGACCCGTCTATCTTAGAGAGACAAGCCGGCCCTTGGGGGCTACAGGTGGCATTTTCTATCTTCCAACAATACAAGCACCGACTCATTATTATCATAAGGACCCGGCCCTTGTGGGCTATGGTTGATTCTTACAAATTACACTAAAGGACCAGCTCACTACTTATCACACTAAGCTGGCCCTTGGGGGCTATAATAGTATGCATGATAAAAAAGATAAAGGTAAATTTTTACCTCATATTTTTGCTTCAATGTGCTAACCAAGTTCATCTCAACTTCCCAGCTATCAGATAACCTGGTCAGATATTGCTTAAAACACCATCAGTGTCAAAGGTAGAGAATTCTGGAAGCTCCAGTTTTTCTTTCCCTTTCTCCAGCATCTCCGACTCATTTTTGGACACAAGCTTAGCCAAAACATTTGAAGTCCTAGGATACTAGAAAGCTTCTCCTGTAATAGCTACTTATGTATCATCAATAGTGGTTGACGGGGCGGTACCATCTATATTTAGCACATGCTCGAAGGATGAGGACTTGGTGCTTGAAAGGCCGGGTCAGTTGACATGCCTTGATCTTCTGTAGCCGTCTTGATGATGACCGAGTCTTCAACGTGACCCATCTCCACGTCACGGGATGTTTCAATACCCAAACCCGGGTCATTTTGGCCAGCAAGTTCAATTTGAGTTGCCACTTCATCTGGCGGCGGATTTGGAGTACCATGAGCTGCAGGAGTAGAAGATGACTTGCCCACCTTCTTTCTTGCAAAGGATCTGGCTTTGTAGTTGTAAAGACAAAGTATTGGGCTAATGATAATGACAAGTAATGGTGAAGCAAGATGAACTCAATTTAAATGAAAGCTTACCCGCAGTTGATGGTAAAAGCCGGAAGTTGTGTGGCCGTTGAGTCTCCAGAAGAAGGCAACGATTCCTGATAAAGTGAATTAGAAGGGCTGAGAGGTTGCTTAAAAAGTCCGGCTTGAGGGGGAGAAGCAGTTTGGCTATGTGGTACCTCAACGGGTTGCCTACGGGCGGCCGGCTCAAGGGATAAGCCGGGAGCTAACTCGCCCGAGCTACTTCGGGTCTTGCGCTTCGATTGGCCGCGTGTTGAGTTTTCTTCAAAAGAAAGTTTGGGTCTAAGGAAGCATCTGGGTGTGACAACGGAACTTTCCTAACGGTTTGTCTCGGCTTACTTGGGATATACGTTTCTGATGGGTTGGAGGAAATTTAAATTACCTCAACATTGCCAGCTTGACTAGTTTCAGTGTTATCCTAAGAAGAGGATGCATCAACAAGTTTAATGAGTTAACGGCCAAGCAAGTCGAGTTCTGCCTCAGATTCTTCTCCGGTCGCGTCATGAGCCGGGTCATCCATTTGACCTAATGAAGGAGCGGGGGTCCTGGTTATGGCTTTCCGAAAATCAGAATTTGCCTGTAGTAAATAGTACAAGCCGGAATATAAGTATGATGAACAAGAAGAATTTGATAGGAAATGAAACAAAGTTCATAAAATGCATACAGGAGGAACTAGATTTTTCAAACAGAATGGAGCCAGTCCTGTCACGCTACACTTCTCTTTTGAATCACCAAATATTTTTTGGTAGCCTTGTTGATGTCGCTATTAGATAGCTCCTTTCTGCTAAAGCATTGAGCATCTCTCAACTCGCCAGTGTAATTGCACATTAAGTCCCCTCTTACACTAGCAAGTTGGATCCGTCAGCTTATCCAACACCGGATCAGATCGATTCCGGTGAGGCCATGAGGAATTAGGGCCCTTAGCATTAAAATCACAGGCGCTAGCAATTTTCTTCTTCTTCATTTGGCCAACCCGGGAAATCAACATTGGCGCCAAGCCGCTCCAATCTATAACCCGACAAAGCGTTCTGGCCTCCAGGGGCAGTGTTTTTGCAATAGAACCAGGATCTTTTACACCCTTTGGGATGACTCGCCAGCTTTGATTCAGGGAAGGGACTGTTCTTCCTCTTTTGAATAGAAATGCCGCCAAGTTCCACACGGAGGCCATGCTTCACCTCAGTTTGATGATTGATATAGAAGAATTCCCTAAAGAGGGTCACATACAGCTCGATATGGAGGTATACATCGCACAATACTTGGAATTGACAGATGTTGGTCATAGAGTTGGGACCAATGTCTTGGGGCCTGAGGTTGAAAAAATGTAAAAGGTCTCTGAAGAATTTTGAGCCGGGTGGTCGAAAACCCCTATGCAGGTGCTCAGAAAAGACAACAATCTCTCCTTGCCCAGGCTGAGGAGTGGATTCTTCTTCAGTTTCCTGCCAGCGTATAACGTTTTGAGTCGGCAATAGACCTTGAGCTACAAGGTTCTCCAATGTAAGCACCGATTCTTGGGATCTAACCGAGCCGCAAGCTTTTCTGGTCTTGGGAGCCATGACGTTTTATACATACCAGCTACAAGGGAAATGAAAAATAATGAGCCGGTGTTTCACTAATAAGCTGACCAATAGGTGGTATAAAGACAAGTCGGCCAAAAGAATGAGCTGATACCACTGGACGAGCCGGCCTAATAACAAGATGACAAGCGATAAAATTGGCTGGTACCTACATTAGCCGGTCAGAGGATGACATGGGTACTAAAAGGACTTGGTTATATTTTTCATATTGGCAAAACAACTTTCTGCACTGATGGAGGAATTGATAGATCTAAATAATACGGAAAAAGAAGAAAAAATATGCCCTGGCTAGCGGAGCAACCGAAAGCAGAGCGTCTAAAAGACATGAGGTGAAACTACTATGGATCTACAATACTCACATGAGATAGCGGTGGTAAAATCATACAAGTTTGAAAATTCTATGGACACTACAAAGATGTGTGACCGCGTCCCCAAGTAATCTTCGAAGAGCTCCAATGAACTACTAAAGAACACCGAAAACCTAATGAGAAGGAATGGGACTCACATGATCCTAGATGAAGAAGACACAGGAGTGTTGGGCCCATGAGGAAGATCCGCTGGTGATGGAAGGAAAACTCCGGTAATGGCAGGGCGAGGACGGGATCGTCTGCAGATGGAGAGCGCCGGCGAGCTCGCGGTTGGCACTGGAGACGGAAGGAAGAATACGAAGTAACAAAGTAAATCTGGGGGCTTTGGGCCTATTTATAATAAGGCGAGACCCGAAGCGACGCAGTCAAAAATGGAACGGTCGCAGTAATTTGTGGCTAAAAAGACGCCTAGATTTTCATGCCAGACCGGATTTGACGATTGTTTCAAAAAGATTTGCCATGATGACACGAAGGCGACAACGGTCAGAAAGATGATGTCATAAAGACATTGGTTGAAAAAATTCTGCGTCTTGAACGAGGGAAAATAACCCGACAGAAAGCTAACCCAGACGGAAGCTTGATATCAGAAGGAAGAGAAGACTTGGTTTAGTTTTTTCCAGTTGAAGTGTTTCTCTTTATGGAGTTTAACATGGATAAATCCAAATTAAACTAGGGGCTAATGTTGGGGATATACCCCACAGGTATGACCCGCCGAAAATACGACCCGGCTATTGCCAGGCGGCCCATGGGGCTGTTCCTAACAGAGATGCAAAGCCCAGGAGGCAGCTCGTGTGAAGGCATCTCATGAGACATCATATGGCGGGCCAGCTCACAGGAGAAGACATAAGAATATTCCTTTACTTGAAGAGCAAGATGAGTCGGTAGAGTTATATTATGTCACGGGTTGTACTTCGACCCAGACTCCATTGTACCCTCGGTGCCTCGACCTGTACATAAAGGGGAGCCCCCAAGGTGGAAAGATCAAGTAAGAAGAAACCCTCGAGAGCTAGGTTAGTGATTCCGCACCCTTGTAATTGAGATCATTATCAATACACGCAAAGCAGGACGTATGCTTTTACCTCCATCGGAGGGGCCGAACCTGGTAAACTAGTCTCTCGTTCCTGATCAACCCCTTCAACTGACCACCTAATAGTGATGGCCTCACACTTAAGTTCTTGCATGAGGACATTTGCCGTGAGAAAACCACGACACTGCTCGAGGACGAGCAGGAATTAAGCTTGGGGATGCTGATACGCCTCCAACATAACTAAATTTTTTGATTGTTCCATTCTATTATATTATCATTCTAGGATACGTTTTAAGCATACTTGTTGTTTTATATTATTTTTGAGCACTAACCTATTACCAAGTGCCAAGTGTTAGTTGATGTTTTCTTCATGTTTTTGGCCTTTCAGGAATACTGTACCAAACGAAGTTCAAATACCCCGAAACATTTTGATGATTTTTTTCTAGACCAAAATAAGACATGGAGGCTTCGGAGGAAGACCGGAGGCCAGACGGGGTGGCGCCAAGCCAACATGGCGCACCAGGGGGGTGGCGGCGCCCTGATGGCTTGGGGCCACCTCGCGCTCTTGGCCCTGTTCTCTGGCCTATAAATTCACATATATTCCAAAAACCCTAGAGAGCCTCACGAAACACTTTTTTCACCGCCGCAAGTCTCTGTTCCGCCGTGTGCCCATCTGGAGCCATGTTCTGGAGCCCTGCCATAGGGGGGATCGATCACGAAGGGCTTCTACATCAACCTTGCGACTCCCATGGTGATGTGTGAGTAGTTCATCATATACCTATGGGTCCGTAGTTAGTACCTAGATGGCTATCTCTCTCTCTCTATGTTCTTCATTGCCAAGATCACCGTGATTTCCGCGGTGATCTATCTTATTTAATCACTCTTGTGCGCTGCGTTTGTTGTGGTCCGAAGAATTGAGGGTCTATGTTCAGATTATTCATGATATTATATTGAGTTCCTTGCTGGTCTCTTGTATATATGCATGATTATGATAGCTTCGTAATTCTCTCTGATCTATCGATTTGGTTTGGCCTACTAGATTGATCTATCTTCAGTGGAAGAGGTGCGATGTAGTGGGTTCAATCTTGCGGTGCTCAATCCCAGTGACAGAAAGGGACATGACACGTATTGTATTGCTGCTAGTAAGGGTAAAACGATGCCTTTTTCATATTAATTGGGTTTACTTTTTCAACATCATGTCACCCTCCTCAAAGCATTACTCTGTTTTTACTTAATAATCTAGATGCATGCTGGATAGCGGTCGATGGGTGGAGTAATAGTAGTACATGCAGGTAGGAGTTGGTTTACTTGCTTACAGACGTGATGCCTATATGTGTGATCATTGCCATGAATAAATATTGCATAACTATGCGCTTTTCTACAAATTGCCCAACAATAATTTGTCTACCCACTGTATGCTTACTTCGAGAGAGAAGCCACTAGCGAAAACTATGGCTCTCGGATCAGTTCAAAAATATAATTACAAAAACTCTAATACCTTGCTTCCATTATTTAATCTATTTTTATTTTATATTTATATTTATCAAATTATCTATCTATCGCTAATTATCGCTTGCAAGTAACGAGTTCAAGGGGATTGACTACCCTCTTGCCCGTGTTTGGTGCAAGTGTGTGCTATTTTGTGTGTAACCGCTGACAACGGGAAATTGCGTGGTCCTCCTATTGGTTCGATAACCTTGGTTCTCATTGAGGGAAATACTTACTTGTACTGTGCTGCATCATCCCCTCCTCTTCGGGGAAAAAACCCAATGCAGATCACAAGTATCAGCCGGCCACGAGCAGGTGGTCTAAGAGGTACTTCCTCTCATTCCCCTTTCATAGTTAGTGCTAAGATCTAGAATATAGGATTAGATAGTTAGATGTTGATTCATACGTTAGTATAGTTGGTTAGATTAGTTGATTTGAGAGAGGGTTTTTTGTATTGTATTTTTGCTTGAATGCTCCACCCTCTTCTTCTTGTTGGTTAATCATAATGAGAGATAGATTTTTTTGTATTATATTCGTGCTTGAATGTTACAGAGATCATAATGAGAGATAGGGTTTCTTGTATTTGATTTAAGCTTGCTGCATTGTCACTGTCATCTTCATTTGCACTCATTTTGGGCATATATTTCTATATCATGCTTCAGTTGATCATAAATTCGAGTAATTGAAAATATCGCTTAACCCGTTGTTTGCTTCAACTTCATCACTCTTCGAGCATTGAACTTGTGTAGATTTGTCTATCAATTATGTTTTATCATCACAATCCTATTGTTCAAGATCTTACTAGCTTCATTTATAGTTTTCCTCTAATTATAAAGTGGTCCACCATATATAGTTTTATTAACTTTGTTGTGAAATATGTGCACATGCCTATGCAAAATGCAAATAGGTTAATATTATGGATAATATTATTAATGTGATTATTTGAATTTTTTGTTCGTTTCCTATAATTACTAGTAATGAATGTACTTTTATATTGCAGGAGGAGGATCCCGTGGGAACAAGAGGAAGCTAGCCATGACTGGGTTCAATGACCAACATGACATTGACTTTATTGACGAGGACGTCTATGAGGTAAGACTTACTTTAAATTTTGTTTGTTCAAGGACCAATATTGCAAGAGGAAGCTAGAAATTCATTTTTTTGTCCAGTGTAACTCTAGAGATGATGTGGACGACGGGAACGTCGATTCCTTACTAGCGAAGGAAGTCCAGAAGCTCAAGGACTAGGGAACGACTGCCTACTACAAGAGAAAGAAGTTCCGTGGCCCCTATTGTACCACTAAGCCAAATACCAAGGATGGGATCTTTGAGCACCTTGTGTCGCATGCACGGGATGCATCGAAGAGGGAGCAGGACTACAAGACCAGGGCGCAACATGCATCCCTCCTGAAGGCTATGATTCCCATTTAGTAGCCCTCCATGATCTCGATCATCTGAAGCATGTGATGATGTCTTACTTTTGTTAAAGTGCATGTGGTTGTGAACTGTTGTACTGTACTATTGTAGTATGTATATTACTGTAATGTAGTATGAAGCTAGTAAGTAATGTAGTATGTGAACTATTGGAATTTATTTGTGGTGTATGCTATCTTGTGTATAATGAAGCATCATATTAATAAATTGGAGTGTTATAAATAATTTTAAAGGAGTCTAGGAAATGTATGAAATAAAAATAATAATATAGAAGAGTAATAAAATAGTAGTTAAAAAGGTGTGCAAAAAACAACATTTGAATTAAGAAATCGAGTTTTCCATGTGACCTCCCTTGTCATCTAGTGTGCAAATATAGGGTCCATGCCCAATATGGGATCGTTTGGACAAACTATGCCGTGGTTAACCCTAAACCCTAGCTCATTCCCCTTGAAAACCATGCAACCTTGTTCGTGATAGCTAAGTTATGTAAAGGGAATTTCATAAAAATATCCGTAGTCGTGGTTTCTTACTCTTTCCTAGCAACTTACTAACATAAAACAACGATGTGCGCAAGTTTCATATTTTCTAGATTTTCTTAAATTAGTTATGCTCAACCATAGCCCTCAAACCCCTCTCAAAACCCCGCACTATCAGGTCCGTTGGATCGCTGTTCGGGAACAATTCAGATTAGGTGCTAGGGTTTGCCATGATCGATCCGCGAGATGAGACCTGATAGGCTAGATGAGGGTAGGTGTTCCATGGTTGCAGACATGAGTGGCCCACCTGACAGCGGGGGAATCGGGGCGGGACACTCGTCGGAGCTACATGCATGCATGCGCGAAGCCAGCCGATGCAGCCTGCCTTGCATGCGTGCAGCCACCCGTCAAAGCTATTTTGCATTAGGGCAATTCGTTTTGCTTGGAGGGCCTGCCATCAAGAGGGCAGAGCCGCGCGGTGAGCCATTGCCACCATCACCGCCCTTCCCGCCACCAGGCAGTCCCGCCAATTCTAGATGTCGCGAAAACAATCTCCCGCCGACACTCCACTCCCTGCACTCTCCTGATTAAATACCGGCGTGCAGCATCGTTCCACCAATCCTTCACTCCATTGCTTCCACGAGCCGTGCAATCCACAACTAGTTCAGCCGCCATGGTGAGGCAGCGACAGACCGCAAGGATCTCCACGGGAGATCTCTGCCCCAGGGCGTCGGTGCCCGGCACCGGCGACGTCTCCAACACCAGAGCGCCTCCAGGCTCCAACTCCGGCGTATCCTCGGTGGATCATGCTCCTACTCCAACGACTCCGAGCTCGAGCCCATGTTGTCCGAGTTGTCGCACAATGCTAGTTGTAAACTACGTTGGGATTTTCGCAAAGAGGAGAGGAGATGCAACCCAGTAGAGATAAGTATTTCCCTAAGTAAGAACCAAGGTTATCGTACCAATAGGAGAATCAAGCAAACTCTCGTCGTCAGCACCTACACACATAGAATCAAATGCTTGCACCCAACGCGGGCAAGAGGGTTGTCAAGTCCCTTGAACTCGTTACTTGCAAGGACTAAATATTGATAGATAGATAATATAAATATAAAAGTAAATCAGAGAAAATAAATGGCAGTAATATTTTTGTAGTTTTTGTAATGTGATTTGAGTAGACCCGGGGTCCATAGTTTTCGCTAGAGGCTTCTCTCTTGAAAATAGCATACGGTGGGTAGACAAATTACCGTTCGGCCATTGACAGAATAGTGCATAGTTATGGCATATTATTCACGACTGTCAGATTTCGGGCTCCGCAAAACCCTAAAGATTCGAACACAGGGGCGTGTGCGAAGATCCCCTGCAGCCTCGCCCTACCTAGCTCGCTACTCGATGATTAGGATGATGAACTCGCACGATGACAAGAAGATGCACACGGTGATTTACCCAGGTTCGGGCCGCTGCGAAGCGTAATACCCTACTCCTGCTTTGGTGGATTGCCTCTCGAGGAGGTGTGGTGGATGAACTAGTATAGTGGTGAGGAGCCTCGTGAGGGCGCTCGAGTGGTGTTCTTGGCTCTCTGCCTAGTCTGTGGTCTTCCCTTCGTTCTGTCCTCGGTTGGTTCCCCCCTCCCTACGATGCAACCAAGCCTCTATATATAGCAGTGGCCCAGGTCCTCTTCCCTTATCGCAATGGCGGGAAGGGATCCCACAACGGCCAAATTCAAAGGGGGTAGCAGTACATCCCCGCCCTGTCCAAAGGTGGTCTTCGCCTGCAAAGTAGCTGCCGATGATGTAGAGGTGGGCTCGGCAATGACATCCGTCCTGCTGGGCTCGTGGTTGTGGTCTTGTTGCATCGGAATGGAAACCTTTTGGGGGCACTTTGGGAACCCGCGTACGTCCTTGCTCCCTTTGCACCAAAGGGGAAACTACACCGTCTGGCGTGCTGGCGCCCGCCTGTCCTTCCTTGCGTCATCCTTGACTCCTGAGGCCGGGTTCTGCATAGAGATCTCCGCCGCTCTGGAGGGGGCCTGAGGAGGCCCGCTCCCCATTTTTCTTGGTGCTGCTTCCCTCGCGAGCTCGGGTCCTCATGAGGGCCTTGTCTTGAGTGGGGATGCACCAGGCCATGCCTGGCTCGTGAGGTGGGCCATGTCCTGGGCCGCAGGTAGGCAGGTCTGGGTACCCCCGTTCCCAGAACGCCGACAGTAGCCCCCGAGCCCAAGGCGCGCTCGAGCCGGCTTCTGGGTGAAGCCGCTGAGGACGGCCCGAAGCGCCGCGGGCCCCAAACGCCTGCGGGCCAGGACTGGCACGCGTCATGCGGTTGATGTCGGGCATCCAACGCCCCTTCGGCCATGATACGTCTCCAACGTATCTATAATTTTTGATTGTTCCATGCTTTTATATTATCTGTTTTGGATGTTTTATATGCATTAATATGCTATTTTAAATTATTTTTGGGACTAACCTAGTAATCTAGAGCCTAGTGCCAGTTTTTGTTTTTTCCTTGTTTTTGAGTATTGCAGATAAGGAATATTAAATGGAGTCCAAACGGAATAAAATCTTCGAAATGATTTTTCTTGGACAAGAAGAAACCCAGAAGACTTGGAGATGAAGGCAAGAGAGCCGTCGTGTGGCGACAAGCCATAGGGGCGCGCCCTAGGGGGGGCGTGCCCCCCTGGCTTGTGGCCCCACGACAGCCCTCCCAACCCTATTCTTCGGCCTATAAATTCCTAAATATTCCCTGGATACTAAAGGGAGCCACGAAAATACTTTTTCGCCACCGGTAGCCTCTGTTCCCGTGAGATCCAATCTTGGAGCCTTTTCCGGTAATCTGCCGGAGGGGGATTCGATCACGGAGGGCATCTACATCAACTCCATTGCCCCTCCGATGATGCGTGAGTAGTTTACCACAGACCTTCGGGTCCATAGCTAGTAGCTAGATGGCTTCTTCTCTCTCTTTGTTCTTCAATACCATGTTCTTCATGATCTTCATGGAGATCTATCCGATGTAATACTATTTTGCGGTGTGTTTGTCGAGATCCGATGAATTGTGGGTTTATGTTCAGATTATCTATGAATAATATTTGAATCTTCTCTGAATTCTTATATGCATGATTTCATATCTTTGCAAGTCTCTTCGAGTTATTGGTTTGGTTTGGCCAACTAGATTGGTAATTCTTGCAATGGGAGAAGTGCTTAGTTTTGGGTTCAATCTTGCGGTGTCCTCACCCAGTGACAAAGTAGGGGTGGCGAGGCACGTATTTGTATTGTTGCCATCGAGGATAAAAAGATGGGGTTTTCATCATATTGCTTGAGTTTATCCCTCTACATCATGTCATCTTACCTAATGCGTTACTCTGTTCTTCATGAACTTAATACTCTAGATGCAGGTAGGAGTCGGTCGATGTGTGGAGTAATAGTAGTAGATGCAGAATCGTTTCGGTCTACTTGACACGGACGTGATGCCTATATGAATAATCATTGCCTTGGATATCTTCATAATTATTCACTTTTCTATCAATTGCTCGATAGTAATTTGTTCACCCACCATATTTTTTCCTTCATGAGAGAAGCCTCTAGTGAAACCTATGGCCCCCGGGTCTATTTTCCATATTATATTTTCAGATCTATAAACCAAAAATACCTAGCTGCAATTTTTTTACCTTTGTTTTACTTTTCGTTTCAGCAATCCTATCTATCTATCTCTATCAGATCACATCCTTGCAAATAACTGTGAAGGGATTGACAACCCCTTTATAGTGTTGGGTGCAAGTGTTTGATTATTTGTGTAGGTACACCTATTGGGGACTTGCTTGTATCTCCTACTGGATTGATACCTTGGTTCTCAACAACTGAGGGAAATACTTATCTACTTTGCTGCATCACCCTTTCCTCTTCAAGGCAAAACCAACGCATGCTCAAGAAGTAGCAAGAAGGATTTCTGGCGCCGTTGCCGGGGAGATCTACATCATGCCTACCAAGTACCCATCACAAACTCATCTCTTGCATTTACTTTAGTTGCCATTTTCCTCTCGTTTTCTTCTCCCCCACTTCTAAAATGATTTTCAAAAAATACCAAAAAGATTTGCCTTTTTATTCACCCTTCTTTCATGCGTCTTTTCGTTTGCTTTCCGTTTGCCTCTTACCTACCGGATCTCTTACTTGTTTCTATGACTAGCGTTACTACTTCCCCTTTGTCACCAGATTTTGAAGTTCTATACTTCAAACAAAAACAAGGGGAAAATTTGAAAGATGCCTGGTATAGGCTAATGGAATCTTATCGTATCTCCAATCTAAAAGGAGATGCAAAGGTTTTTCTTAGAAATTTTTACATTGGATTGGCTTTGCATCATAGAGAGCTCTTATATTTCGCCTCAAAAGGGAATTTTATTGAACTAGATACGAACACTGCTTATGAAGTTTTGGAAGGGATTTTGGGGGTTCCTCCACTAAAAAAGGGGTTTGTTTTCTCAGAAGAGGGAGTTCAAATTCTCGACAAATTGAGTGACTTACATAAGCACTTGGTCGAGTTACAACTATATCATGAACCCCTTAAACATATTAGTGGAAACCTAAATCGCTTGAATACTTTGATTACCCTTTGCAATAAGCGTTTGGATATTTTGGATATTAAGATGGTTTCTTCCCCTACAAACCCGGGGAAGAGGAAAGAGCCCCCCGGATTTGAGAAGGCCCTCACAAAAGTTGCCAATACCAAAGATGACAATACCTAGATCTATTGTGTTATGCCTAGCTAGGGGCGTTAAACAATAGCGCTTGTTGGGAGGCAACCCAATTTTATTTTTATGCTTTTGTTTTTTGCTTCTGTTTTTGAGTGTTTCACACATTATTACCTCTGTAGTAATTGTGTTTTCTTGTTTAAATTAGTGTTTGAGCCAAGTAAGACCTTTGGGATGGTCTATGGTGTTTGTGATTTGATTTTGCTGAAAAACAGAAACTTTTGCTCTCAGTCCAGGAATTTTGTAAATTCACTGGAACGTGCTTTTGATCTGAAATTTTTACACAAGATTGATATACAAATTTACCTAATTTTCCTAATGTTTCAGAATTTTTGGAGTTACCGAAGTATTCGAAGTCTATAGATTGCTACAGACTGATCTGTTTTAGACAGATTCTGTTTTCTTTGTGTTGTTTGCTTATTTTGATGTATCTATGGGTTGTATCGCGGGGTATGAACCATGGAGAAGTTAGAATACAGTAGATATTACACCAATATAAATAAAGAATGAGTTCACAACAGTACCTAAAGTGGTGATTTATTTTTCTTATACTAACGGATCTCATAAGTTTTCTGTTGAGTTTTGTGTTGTGAAGTTTTCAAGTTTTGGGTAAAGATTTGATGGACTATGGAATAAGGAGTGGCAAGAGCCTAAGCTTGGGGATGCCCAAGGCACCCCAAGCCATATTCAAGGATACCAAAAAGCCTAAGCTTGGGGATGCCCCGGAAGGCATCCCCTCTTTCGTCTTCAATCCATCGGTAAATTTACTTGAGGCTATATTTTTATTCACCACATGATATGTGTTTTGCTTGGAGCGTCTTGTATGATATGAGTCTTTGCTTTTTAGTTTGCCACAATCATCCTTGCTGCACACATCTTTTTGAGAGAGACACGCTGAATCGTGAATTTATTAGAATACTCTATGTGCTTCACTTATATCTTTTGAGCTAGGCAATGTTGCTCTAGTACTTCACTTATATCTTTTTAGAGCACGGTGGTGTTTTATTTTATAGAAATTATTGAACTCTCGTACCTCACTTATATTATTTTGAGAGTCTTTAAAACAGCATGGTAATTGGTTTAGGTTATGAATTTAGTCCTAATATAATGGGCATCCAAGAGGGATATAAAAAAACTTCCATATTAAGTGCATTGAATACTATGAGAAGTTTGATTCCTTGCATATAGTTTTGAGATATGAAGATGGTAATATGAGAGTCATGCTAGTGAGTAATTGTGAATTGGAAGAAATACTTGTGTTAAAGTTTGTGATTCCCGTAGCATGCACGTATATTGAACCGTTATGTAACGAAGTCGGAGCATGATTTGTTTAATGATTGTCAACCTTTGTGTGAGGGTCGGGAGCGCGCGATGGTTAACTCCTACCAACCTCTCCCCTAGGAGCATGCGTTTAATGCTTTGTTTCGATAACTAATAGACTTTTGCAATAAGTATGTGAGTTCTTTATGACTAATGTTGAGTCCATGGATTATACGCACTCTCACCCTTCCACCTTTGCTAGCCTCTCTAGTACCGCGCAACTTTCGCCGGTACATCAAACCCACCTTCCTCAAAACAGCCACCATATATTTTCCTCAAAACAGCCACCATATATTTTCCTAAAAACAGACATCGCTCTTGTCCGTCTTCACCTTCTACTGTGAGGCTTTCGTGGGCGTGAAGCCTTCGGTGGCCCTCTTCCGTCATTTCTTCAGCTTGCGGGTGCACGACGGCGCTCAGCGGTCGGCGTGCGTTTCCTTCGTCGCGGTCCAGAGCGATAACATGCTCTTAAAGGCCGGGAAGAAGGTGGAGAACTTCAGGCACCGCTGGGTCTTCATGGATCTCAAGAGCACCAACCCACGCTTGGATCTGCCGAAGGGGCTGCCGGAGAAGACCCCCACGTGGAGCTCCGCGAAGCTTTCCGACCCCCGGGCCAGGCCTGTCCTGGAGCGGATTTCTCATGACATCAGCGCCAAGAAGCTGACTGGGGGGATGATAGTGAAGGAGTTCTTGACGCAGCGCCTGGCACCCCTCCAGTCGCATTCGAGGCCCTTGTGGGAATACCGGGGCAGCGGCGACGACCTCAGGCTTCGGTCTGCCCCCATGCCCTCCGGGGAGCTGAGCAGAGTTGTAGCAACCCTGCTCAACGGCGACCCCGGAGACTTTCCCGACGACTACGCCCCGTTGTAGTACCGTGACGACGGAGCCGATCTGGTCGCCGCAATGCCTGTCTTCAACGAACTGGGGCTCTCCCCAGCTGAGGGCCTTGGCTCCCTGGTGATGGCGTCCTCCGGCGACAGCACGGGAGGGAGGATTCGGAAAAGACAGCGGACGACAACCTGGCGGAGGCGTCTCCCCCGTCGCAGAGCATGCTCTTGCGTGACCTTGAGGACGACGACGATGTTGGTGAAGCTTCCGCAGCAGGTTCTCCGCGCCCCGCCAAGGTCCTCAGGGGGTCAGGACCGGCCCCTCGGGCCACATAGTCTGCCTGCCTGGTGACCCCCAGGAAGCGTGGGGTGGAGTCTCCTCTGGTGTGCCCTGCCTCTGCCGGCAAGGAGGTTGAAGTGCCGGCCTCGCCCCCGCCCGAATCGCAGCTCGCGGGCAAGGCGGACAAGGCCGGGCCATGGTGATCCCTCCAGCTGCCGCCCTTGTGGACGGTGCTCCTGCTCCCCCACGTGGTGGTGCCCTCCCGGAGAAAGGCGAGGGCGCCCCCGTCGTCGTCGAAGCGGAGAGGAAGAGGAAGTGGGTCGACGTTGAAGAGTGAGTAATCCGGCTTGGCCTTGGTCGCCTGCCAGTAGCTTGTGTGCTGATGATTCTTCCTTTGCCTGGTGACCAGAAATGCCGTCGTGCTGAGGATGAGGAGGAAGAAGGCGGGCGTCAAGCCGAAGGCGCCTTCCGATGCACTACCCGCTCCAGTCGTCCTGCCGTCGCCTGACGAGGAGCCTGACGCTGCGGGTGTGGGGGCTCATGATGCGACCATCCTGGCCGCTTCCGCGGAGCCCCCTGAGCCCCCGATGCCTGCTGGTGTGGCCGCTCCTGCCCTTGCGGGCGCGTCGGCGTTGCTGCTCCGGGAGCCAGCCCCCGATAGCCAGCTGCCCATGGACTCGTCTGCATCCACCTTCCCTGAGGTCGTGGCGGAGCCTCCGGCGTCTCCTGCTCCTCGTGCTTCTGCCGCCCCAGGGGCGTCTCCTGTGATGGCACAGGCAACTCCCCCTGACGAGGCCTTGGTGTCCGCATTGCGCGTCCCCAGCATCCTGGACGGGGCCTACACCGCTCTGGGTCAGGTTCAGGACGCCCTCGGGGGCGCTGGCGATCGCCTCGCAAGTGGGCGCCTGGGGCTCCTCTCCGGGTGGCTCCAGGCCGATGCCTCTGTCGTGGCGATTTGGGGCTAGGCCAAGGCCACCACAGCGGAGAGCGAGAAGGAGGCCGCGTCAGCCAAGGCAACCCGTGAGGCGGCACTGACCGACGCGGCGTCTGCTGCAAGGCGTTGTGACGAAGTGGAGGCCTACTTGAAGGTTCTTCAGGAGGAGAAGTCCGCACTTGCGGAGCAGCTGCATCAGCAGGAGGAAGCCTTCGAGACCCGCGAGGCCAAGCTTGCTGCTCGGGACTCCGAGCTGTCCCAGGCGGCGGCCAGCCAGGCCGCGGAGCGAGAGCGCCTGGACGCGCGTGAGGGAGAAGCTGCCACGAAGAAGGCCAGGCTCGACACCAGGGAGAAGGCTCTCGCCGCGGACGAGGAGAAGAAGGCTGCGGAGCTCAACGCCTTTCCCTCTGTCGAGCTCAGGCTTCGCCAAGCGCTCCTCTCCCTCTGCCGGGATGGGTTTTCGGAGCCCCTGGTGGCTCCGGAGAGCGGATTCGCGGAGCTCGCTTTGAGGCTTGCCGAGGCGCTGGAGGGCGTCGTTGCCAAGGTAGAGGGGGTCTTGGAAAGCGACTGCCGTGACCTCTTTTCTGAGGCCGCGACACGCGTCTTCAGCCATCTTCACGTTCGCGAGCCGGGGTTTGACTTCGACTCCGTGATCCGCCCGGTCGCCCCCGAGGTCCGCACCAGCGTTGCGGCGGCAGTGAAGGGCGTCGTGGAGGTGCTGGTGAAGAAGTTCACCTGCGTCACCGTTCCTCCGCCTCCTAAAGTTGCAAGGGTTAGCGGCGAACAAGACGACAGTAGCGATGTCGACGACGAATTCCCCGTGGCCGGGACGAGTGGTGGCGGCGGCTCCTCCTAATTCCTCTACCTTGTTCCTTTCCTGCAACGTTCATCGTGCCTCGCGGAGGCGTTAAACTTGTTTGTATTCGCAAAAACTTTTAATGCTTGTAATAACTGTTGAACTGTGTGATTGCTTTCTTCGCCTTGTTTCCTTCTTGGTTGTTGTGATGCTCTACGTCGGCAGGGCCTGGCCCCGCGCATACCTCAGCCGCCGTTGGGCCGTCCGGATCACCAGGACGGTTCCAAGGGGTGAGGGGCTACGTGGCCAGTGAGGCTCCTGAGTCGCGATGCTCAGGAGTCCCCCTTAATGTACGAGCAGCCCTCATGAAGGGAACATGGTGAAGATCGGGTTAACTTGGAAATTTCGAACACCTTGCGCTCTGCGTCGGCAGGGCCCGGCCCCGCGCATACCTCAGCCGCCGTTAGGCCGTCCAGATCACCAGGACGGTTCCAAGGGGAGAGGGGCTACGTGGCCAGTGAGGCTCCTGAGTCGCGATGCTCAGGAGTCCCCCTTGACGTACGAGCTCCAGCGTCCTCCTTAGGGGTTTTGAGCGCTTTGAGCTCTGCGTCGGCAGGGCCCGGCCCCGTGCATACCTCAACCGCCGTTGGGCCGTCCGGATCACCAGGACGGTTTCAAGGGGTGAGGGGCTACGTGGCTAGTGAGGCTCCTGAGTCGCGATGCTCAGGAGTCCCCCTTGATGTATGAGTGGCTCCCATACCTTTCCTCGCCAGCTTTTCCTGAGAGGGGCGCGTGAAGACCAAGTTTGGCAGACCTGGGAAGGCGGCGTGTACCGGGCTTGGCCCGGTAGTAGCCCCCATGCAGCCACCTCACGCGAACATCCGAGGGAATGCAGCGAGACGGGGCCGCAAGGAGCCTTCCTGAGGTTGCGTGCAGCCGCTGGGGCACCCTAAGTTGTTTATCCCCAGCTAGGAGCATAGGGCTTCCACATTGCGTGGGCATAGTCATTGGTAGACCGTGTTGTCCGCCAGCACGGGGCATGGGGCTTCCACCTTGCGTGGGCATAGTCATTGGTGGACCGTGTTGACCGCCAGCGCGGAGCATGGGGCTTCCACATTGCGTGGGAAGGAACCCCTCCGCGTCCTCGGGGGGCTCCTGGCGTGTACAGCCCATTGAGTTCGTACGCGTGGCTTGCACGGTAGAACTGGGAGGTGTATCTGGGAGCTCGCGAGGGCGCTTTGGCCTCGCGAGGTCCCTACCTCAAAGGCGGTTTGCGCCTGGATCTTCTTGTAGACAGCGTCGTCCGAGGTCCTGCAAATTTTGGAGAAGCCTGTGTCGAATGTGCTCCCGAGGGCCATCGCATGAGAGGGCCAAGCACCAGTGACCCCAGGAGGTGACGTGAGCGGGGCCGGCCCGCCAGACAGAGCTCAGCCACTGGATTTATCGACGCTGCAGGGACGGAACCGAGCACAGACGCCGTGCCCAGTCCTCTCATGAGGCGGTCGAAGGTAGGATCATTCGGGTAGGGCGACATTCACGCCGGCAAAGAGCCGTGCAGGCAAGGTGAAACGTTAGGAAATAGATCACATGCTTGGAAAGTTGCTGAAATATGCGTAAACGAGGCGGCTGCAGGGGTATGCCCTGGTCACCTGAGGATAATGCGGTCCGGCGGGCGCCCTCAAATGGAGTAAATCAAAAAGTTACCTGGCACAAACCAAAAAATCACTTGGCGGCCATGCCGCTGAAGAGTCAAAGCTGTCATCGTAGCCTGATCTTGTGCCTCCGTGAGCGTGTCCCTCACGGGTTCGCCGCCTCCTGAGGCCCGGGACCCCCGCTCGGCCCGGGCATCTCCTCCGACTCCTTGTCGCGCCTCGCCCGACAAGGTATGAGCATGGCCTGGGCAAGGCGCTGGAACGTGGCGCCTGCGTTCGCCAGGCCGAAGGGCATGCGGACGTAGTTGCGCGGGTAGACCCATCCGCGATCGGCGCGCGTCGACCAGAAGAGGTCCTGGTGAGGGAGTCCTGGTTTAAGGGGTCCTCGGGAGGTCGACCTATTGCCGAATACTGGATGGATTGAAGACCCTGTCTCCAGGAAGGAAGCTTCGAGAATCGTGGCTTGTCCTCCACGTTTGGAGTAGTGAATAGGCATGTTTATCCCTTCGACGTGTAACGGACCATGTGTAAACCCTAGGTACCCTCGGCGTCTATATAAGCCGGAGGGTTTTAGGTTGTAGGCCAACGGAACTCATCTAGGGTTTTAGCTACTTGATCTCGAGGTAGATCAACTCTGTAATCCTCATACTATCAATATAATCAAGCAGGACGTAGGGTATTACCTCCATAGGAGGGCCCGAACCTGGGTAAAACCTTGCCCTTCGTCTCTTGTTACCATCGATCCTAGTCTCATAGCTCGGGACCCCCTACCCGAGATCCGCCGGTTTTGACACCGACATTGGTGCTTTCATTGAGAGTTCCACTGTGATCGCCAGAAGGAATCGATGGCTCGCCTTGTCATCAACGAAGAGGTCCGCAATACGGGCACTTTTGTCCCCGGGCAGATCTTCGCTTTCGGCAGCATTGAGCTGCACGCCGACCCGACCGGCCATCTAGGCCATGTCGGAAGTTTCACCCCTGATCAAGAGGTCAAATTCGGGAACTTAGAATTCTCCGTAGACTCTCGGGGCGATCTATCACTAACCGGGCTCGCAGTCTCGCCTGTCACGCCCGAAGACAATGAGGCTTTAACCTCGGATCCACTTGTCGGTCCCGCCCATGGGATCTATCCCAGCAAGGACCCGACTTTCAGTCCGGACCCGGTTATAGTGCCAGACGTCCGGACACCTGTTCATGCCGAACACTCCCCCTGTGCAGACGCATCAGAGGTCAACTCCGGAAGCTCTGGGCAGGCCGACCCGATCGAGCTCTCGATACTCAACGAGGCTCTAGATCGGATCTCGTCGATCAAGATTACCGATGACCCAACCCCGATCTGTTCACAGATCGGGCTTCAAACGGGTCAGGACGAATTTTTTGCCCCACCCACCACCCACTTAGTAGCCACTGTCGAGGATTTAACCGACATGTTGGACTTCGCCTCTGAGGAGGCAGATTACATGGATGAGGAGGATCACGCCCTCACCCCTGTTAACACCGGGCGATGGACCGCCACCTCCACATACGACGTCTACATGGTGGACACTCCTAAAAACGATGGTGACAAATCGGATGAAGCGCCGTCAAGACGCCGAAAGCCGCATAAATGGTCAAAAGGAAAAAAGGGACGAAAATCTATTGATGGCACCGGGGACGGAGACACCCCGGAAGACCTCGGCGATCCCGAAATCCCCGAACACCCGTTAGAGGGTCAGGAGAGGCCTGAAGGCTGGCGCAACCCCGACGGTCTAGATGATTCCGAGGACGATGATTACCTCCACTCTGTTGAGGGGGAGAACAATGCGGAAGCCGATGACTTCGCCATCCCCAATAATCCTGCAGATCAGGAACTGTTCAGGCAACAGCTCATCTCCACGGCCCGCAGCCTGAAAGCAAAAGAGCGGCAGCTCAAAGCCAAACAAGACAACCTCAACGATCGATGGACCAAAGTCCTCTCGGCCGAGGAAGGATACGGTACCGGTCTATTGGACCAACCTAAGAGCTATCCACGCAGAAGGTTGCTGCCACAATTCGATGACGAGCTCACGGATATGCCGTCTCCAAAACATACCCCATACGACAAGCCAGACCGCCCTCCTCGAGGATGGGACAGAACGGCTGACGACACCGCCTATAGGCCGACGATACCCCGTAGGCAGGGAAAGGAGCCCCTAGAGCCCGATGACAGGTTCGACCTGCGACACGACCTGGACTACAGAGCAGGTCGTACGCGAACCATCTACGGATCCAGAGGACACTCACCCGATAGACGGGAAGGGTACCGTCCTTGGTTCGATCGCAACAATGAAGGTCGGGAACAACACCGAGCTCGGAGACGCCGATCATCGGCGCAACATAGCTCGGGTTAGAGGTGCTGCACACCCACTGTGCTTCACAGACGAGGTGATGCGGCATCAGTTCCCAGAAGGGTTTAAACCCGTCAACATAGAACAATACGATGGGACAACTGACCCAACAGTATGGATCGAGGATTTCCTCCTCCACATCCACATGGCGCGACAAGATGACCTCCACGCCATCAAGTACTTACCCCTGAAGCTCAAGGGGCCAGCTCGGCACTGGTTAAATAGCCTCCCCGAAAACTCCATTGGGTGTTGGGAGGACCTAGAAGAGGCATTCCGATCTAACTTCCAGGGAACTTATGTTCGGCCGCCGGACTACTCCGATCTAAGCAACGTCGTCCAGAAGCCAGGAGAGTCCGCGCGGCTATTCTGGAATCGCTTCTTGACCAAGAAAAACCAGATCGTGGACTGCCCGGACGCCGAGGCAATAGCCTCCTTCAGGCACAATATTCGCGATGAATGGCTGGTTCGTCAGCTCGGCCAGGACAAACCAAGGACAATGTCCGCCCTCACATCACTCATGACCCGCTTTTGCGCGGGCGAGGATAACTCGCTAGCAAGACGTAGCCACAACCCCGAAGACCCCGGAACCTCCGAAGTTCGGGAAACCGAAGCGCAACAAGAACAAGCGCCGGCACAATAACAGTGATGCCGATGACACGGCCGTTAACGCCGGCTTCCGCAACTCTCGGCCTGGGCAGCGGAAGAAGCCTCCTAAAGGCAAACACGATGGACCGACCCCGCTGGACAAGATCCTGGAGAGGCCTTGCCAGATCCACGACACTCAAGAGAAGCCCGCCAACCACACCAACCGTAACTGTTGGGTCTTCAAACATGCCGGCAAGCTCGCATCCGAGGACCAAGGCAAGAGCCCACGCAGCGAGGACGAGGATGAACCCCGCGGTCCGATCGGTGGCGAACAAAAGAAATTCCCTCCAGAGGTGAAAACAGTAAACATGATATACGCCACCCATATACCCAAGAAGGAGAGGAAGCGCGCCCTTCGAGATGTCTACGCCATAGAGCCTGTAGCCCCAAAGTATAACCCATGGTCGGCATACCCGATCACCTTCGATCGACGCGATCACCCGACCAGTATCCGTCACGGGGGTTCGGCCGCCTTAGTCCTAGACCCGATCATAGACGGGTACCACCTCACTAAAGTCCTAATGGACGGAGGAAGTAGCCTCAATCTGATTTACTCAGATATGGTGAAAAAGATGGGCATAGACCCGTCAAGGATCAAGCCCAGCAACACTACGTTTAAAGGAGTAATCCCAGGCGTTGAGGCCCGGTGCACGGGCTCTGTAAGCCTGGAAGTAGTATTCGGCTCACCCGATAACTTTCGAAGCGAGGACTTGATCTTCGACATCGTACCTTTCCACAGCGGATATCACGCCCTGCTCGGCCGTACAGCGTTCGCTCGCTTTAACGCCGTCCCGCACTATGCATACCTCAAGCTCAAGATGCCTGGCCCCAGGGGGTCATTACAGTCAATGGCAACACAGAGCGCTCCCTTCGAACTGAGGAACATGCGTTGGCCCTGGCGGCCGAATTCCATTACACTGATGATCGGCAAGCGCCGACATCCGCCGTAAAGGCACCCAAGGCAGGGAAACGAGCTCGGTCTCAAACCGAAGTACCAGAGCCTTCTTCTTCCCATAAATAGGGATTCGCCCCCCATCGCACGGCCCTAGAACCGGAAAGTACGTGCCGAGGAGGCACAACTTCGCGCTCAAAATTCCTGCAGCGGTGGGGAAAAATTATTAAAGAATAAGTGTTCGGCTGGACCGAACTATCACCATCAACATGTCTTCGGACACACTACATGTACCATAAAGTGCCTGCTACAGCGTAAAGCTCAATCACATTTCGGCGACTTCTCAAGACCTTTTTCCAAAAAGTCCGCTCGCCGAACATTACACCCATCGCGGTATACAACTCCTTGGGAGACGCAGGAGCGGAAAAGCGACAGGGCACATCGAGGACGTCAGGTCACCTATCGAAGACCCTTGGTACAACCCCTCCTATAAGATTTATATTTCATATATCAAATACCTGTAAACAGTTGCATCGGCAATTTGAATAATAAGAGTTGTTGAGTAAAATACAGATATATCATACATTACCTCTTTGTTGTCCCTTTTTCGGAACACTCTCTATTTTCTCCCTCTTCTCGCGAACCTGTTTGGTATACTTTACGATGCAACCGGCTAATAGACCGGGGGCTCGACCTCACAAATCGCCCTCATCACATCTGATTTAGTGTTCGGCGTCTTGGAATTCCGCTTTATATGCATTGGTTCCGAACTATGTCTTGGGTCAATAGTTGGGTTGCCCGGCTCCTGTGCTTGCCCTTTTATGTTCCGCTCGTTCGGCTAAAAGGGCAAAGGGAGCACCGCTGCGATTGTGCTTCCGGCTAGTCTGGTCAAGCACCTCAGTGGAGAAAGCCAAAAACTGACTGTCATGGTATGCGAGAACCGGTCTGCGAATTCGAGCTTAACTAGATCTCGTCAGAGGTTATTCCGTGTCATACGATGGGTTTGGTATTAGTACAAACCAGGTGATATAGGCTTTGGCCACGGTTATTCCGAACATCACGAACCCTGGGGGGGCTAGTCATTAGCCTCCCGCACTCCTTTCTCGCGCCCCTACGGCTAAGTGAAAGCAATAAAGCATTATGGTCCGATTGCCTTGTCCGCCCCACACTACCGCCTTCGGGTACCGATAACTCGGCTAAGGGTCATAGTGCGTTGGCAGAGACACCCCGCGTAGTATCTACAGGGGGGATGAAGCCGACGATTCGCCGCTTTCAGTTTTAACGGCCACATAGGAGTTATAAAGGATGCAAAACATATAAGACATGATAAACCATGCATCTCAAATATAAACGCGTTAAAGAGTCTTCGGACATATTACAACGCCTTTACTCATACACATTCTCTCTTGAACATTGCGCCTCTATTGCCCGAGCACCCTCCATTACGCCGGAGAAGTATAGCTCGGGGCGCCTATACTCCTTTCCGGTAGGCGGAGGAGCGGTGGCTATCTTCATTGGATCCAGCCCCGGCTAGTGCACCTTGGCCTTCGCAAAGGTCATCCGAGCTCCCTCGATGCAGGAAGATCGCCTTAGCGCGTCGATCCGGGACGAGGCATCGCTCAGCTTATGCACCAGGCCAAAGTAGCTACCCGGCAACGGCTCATTGGGCCATAGCCGGATGCAGAGATCCTTCATGGCCGGCTCCGCCATACGGTATAGCTCCATCAGCTGCTTCAGTTGCTCAACAAGGAGAGGAGAGCGCTCGGGGGCTTCAAACTGCGCCCAGAACAGCCGAGCTTCATCTCCTTCTCCCCGCAAACCATAGAACTGGTTCGCGTCCGCTGCGCTCTTCTGGAGGACCGAGCAGGCGCGTGAGGAATGCCATACTTGGGTAAGCAACTCGAACTTGCTATCCCCGTAGACACACTGCAATAAATATGGCTTACCATCCATTATAGCCTTGGCCTGGCTAACTTCCTCTTCAAAAGACCGCCTATCCACCCGCTCCTTTTGGAGGTCGGTTTTTAGGGTGGATAGTTCGGCGGCCTGCTCCTTGCCTTTCCGCTCAAGGTCTTCGCACTTTCGGCCGGCGTCCTTGAGCTCCTGTTGGATTTCCTCCACCCGAGCCTCGTGCTTATCGCTGGTGGCTCTTAGGGCGGACAGCGCGGTAGCCGCTTCTTTGGCCGCCGCCCTCTCAACCGTAGCCTCCTGCTTTGCTTTCTCCAGCTCGGCCTTGAGCTTCTCAATTTCTTTCGCCGAGGCTGTGTAAGCATTACAAATATATCAAACATACTGCTTTGACAGTATGGCAATGAAGTATTCGGATATTCTAGTCCAGTTTACCTTGCGCCTCGTCGAATCTCTTATTCCGAGCTTCGAGCTCATCTTCGGAGCTCCTGAGCTTCCGATTCAGCTCGTCCAGCTCGGCTGCATTAACAGCCATTGCCGATAAAGAAGCATGTACAAAAATAACCATATCAAGTTACACGGGTTCACAACTTCCGAACTATCATATGATCCTATGTCCGGTCCCCTTAAAGGCTGTTAGACCGTCCCGAACAAATATTGCCCTATACATAGTTCGGATAATGATCTATGCTTGACCCCCAGGTAAGTTTTTTTTCAAACTTACCTAGGGCTCGGGGGCTGCCATGTATATAATCATAACTCAAAGAAATTAATATTTTAAAGAACAGAGCATTACGTGGCTCACCTGAAAGCCCGTCAGGAGACCGTTGAAGGCCTCCTTCAGTCCGCTGTCCACGGACTGAATGCTCTGCAATACCACACCCATAAGGGTGCGGTGCTCCTCGGAGAGGGAGGCGCTTGACAGAGCCTCCCCCATAACCGGCCACCCATGGGTCGGTGGTACCGGCGGGGATCGGTTGGCCCGATCTCCGATCGCGGATTGAACCGATGCCTCCGGAGGCACAGTGCGCTCCGGAGACTGCCTTGGAGGTGACTGGACATCTTCCTGTCCGGTCTCCTCAGTATCCGGGAGGGGCTTCTCCCCCGGGTCTTCGGCGGCCGAGGTGTTAGCCCCCGCTTCCAGTGCCCGGCTCAAGATGAGCCTGTTGGGAGGACACCTCCGAGGCATCCTTCGCATCGCCCGAAGGAGAGGGGTGTGACGCGGTCCCGCTCTCCGCTAGCTCGGCAGGCGGGGTCTCCCCATCCGAAACTTGATCGGTGGGAAGAACTTGTGGTGGGTTGCAAGTCAATAAGGCGCTCACATGTTAATCATATTCAAAACTTAGTACTAATAGCTTGGGAAGTCTTCGGATCCATAGCTTCGAGGTAGGGGCTTGACCCTGAGGTTCCTTCGCGGAACCCTCTCAAAGTCCTCGGACTTGGTGTCCGAGGCCGAACTGTAGTCGGACAGGACTACCTGTGTCCGGCGCGCTTTCTTCTGGGCGGGAGGAAGTACATCCTCTGAGGCGTCCGATGACGCCGCCCTCTTTCCTGTGAGGGGGGAATCGCCTCCCCCCTCAGCCTCATGCTCCTCCTCTTGATTCGAGGAGGCATGGGTTTCTTCGGACACAGCCCCTGGCTGGTCCCTGTTGCGCAGGCCTGTTCGGCCTGGCTTCTTCTTTTCCTTCTTCTCTGGCGCCTTGTAAGGCGCCACGACGAGCATCTCCGACAGTAGCAGGGACCGAGGGTCTTCAGGCTGTGGAGCCGGGCACTTGATGCCCGTGGCCTTGCTCAGCCATTCCTGCGGAAGTGATCGGAAAGCGCTTAGTTTTTCTTCGGGAAGATAAAAGCCGATCTAATAAAACTATATCATACCTCGGAAGGGAGCTTATCGGTGCGTAAGCCCTGGTCCTCCTTCTTGACCGGCCAGTTCTCTTGCGCCTTGAATAGCGCCTTGAACAGCTTCTCCCGTGTGGTGCGGAAGAGTCGATGGATCGTAGGATCGTCGTCAGTCCGCTAATTCCACATGGGAGAGCTCCGGCGCTGGCAGGGGAGGATGCGCCGCTGAAGCATAACCTGGACCACGTTGGTCAGCCCGACTCCCTCCTTGATCATGGAGGCGATGCCCCTCTGCAGGTCATCCACCTCTGTGTCCGACCCCCAGTCAAGGCCCTTTCGGACCCATGAGGTCAATCTGGCCAGGGGGCCGGACCTGAATTCGGCAGGAACAGTTCCGCCCTCCTCCCTTGGCTCGGTGATGTAAAACCACTCTTTTTGCCAAGTCTTGATGGTGTCGATGAAGGTGCTGGATGGCCATACTGCCCGCGGGAGCTTGCCGATGACCGCCCCACCGCAGTTCGCATGTGCGCCGGCGGCACACTTCGGCTTGATGTTGAAGATCTTGAGCCATAGTTTGAAGTGTGGCTCGACTCGCAAGAAAACCTCGCAGACGATGATGAAGGCCGATATATGCATGAAAGATTTCGGCAGGAGGTCGTGGAAGTCGAGGCTGTAGAATAACATGAGGCCCTTCACGAAGGGGTGGAGCGGGAAGCTCAGTCCTCGGATGAAATGAGGGATGAAGACCACCCTCTCGCCTGGTTTGGGGGTGGGGATCACCTGGCCCTCCTCTGCGGCGCGGTAGAATATGTTGGCGGGGAGGTACCCGGCCTCCTTGAGGTCCCGGATGTCCTGGTCTGTGACTGAGGAAGCCTCCCACTTGCCGCTAGAGCCTAAGCCGGCCATGGCTGAGCTCGGAGGAGGAATGGGTGGAGAACCTATATCTGGGCTCTGGAGGCTCAGTAGATTGGGGAAGCAGGGGTGTGAATGGGAAGTGCGGATAAGCCTTGGGGTTTTCTTCCCCTTTTATTGGGCTTGTTGCCGTTTAGCCTCCCTTCACTGCGCCGTGAATCCCTCCGCTTCCCGAGACGTGCGTGCCGTTATACGCGCATGATTAAACATATCCCTTGTAAAACGGGGCACGATCTGGGCATTGATGGATCGTGCTGATGAAAACGGCCTCGAACCGCGAATCGAGTCTTTACGACTAGTCTGGTGGTCGTGGTGGGTCGTGACCTTTCATCTGTAAGGTTGTCAGAGAGCACTATTGACTCCCTGACGTTTTGCCTTTAAGGCCGAATTATTCCTGATGTTCGGACGATCTATGATCGGAAAAAACTACGCGTCGTCGGAGGCCGAGCTAAACTCGGCCGATCACTATTTGGAGGAAGGAACTCGCCTCGCAAGCCAAAGACTTTGATCACATGAAGCAGCTGAAGCTAGGACTCTTGGCGTTGGAGGCTAGTTCGGGGGCTACTGAGGGAGTCCTGGTTTAAGGGGTCCTTGGGAGGTCGACCTATTGCTTATGGGCCGGACTATATGGGCCACTTGCCGAATACTGGATGGATTGAAGACCTTGTCTCTAGGAAGGAAGCTTCGAGAATCGTGGCTTGTCCTCCACGTTTGGAGTAGTGAATAGGCATGTTTATCCCTTCGACGTGTAACCGACCATGTGTAAACCCTAGGTACCCTCAGCGTCTATATAAGCCGGATGGTTTTAGGTTGTAGGCCAACAGAACTCATCTAGGGTTTTAGCTACTTGATCTCAAGGTAGATCAACTCTGTAATCCTCATACTATCAATATAATCAAGCAGGACGTAGGGTATTACCTCCATAGGAGGGCCCGAACCTGGGTAAAACCTTGTCCCCTTCATCTCTTGTTACCATCGATCCTAGTCTCACAGCTCGGGACCCCCTACCCGAGATCCGCCGGTTTTGACACCGACACCTGGGACGCGGCCCTATTGATTGCGAGCGTGTTGACGCAGACGCACGGCTTGTCGACCGGGCCGACGATGGCGGCTGCGCTTGGTGGTGCAGGGCAGCTCCCGCCTCGCATGGCCTGTGCCTCCTGAAGCTCCTCGATCGCTCTGATGACGGACTCTTGCGAGATCGGCGCCTCACACCGAACTCCTGGCTCAGGCAGACGCGCGTTAGGACGCGCCTTCAGGTTGTGCCCGAGCGCCTCCCTTGTCTCACCGGCGAGGCCAGAAGCTCCCTGGATGGAAGCCCCCGAGCCAGACCCAAGGGGGGCGCCGAGCGCGCTTTCCTATGCGATGGAGGGTGGGGCCCCGTCCCCGGGCGTAGAGCCTGAGGTGCCGTCCTTGGAGGTCCTAGCCCTCTAGCGCCCTGCGGGGAGGAGCTGCTTCTTCTTCTTGCGTGCATCCTCCCGAGGCAGGGCATCCTCCTCATCGTCTGAGCGCTCGGCCGCCGCAGCACGGTAAGCACGCTCGAGGGAGCAGACGGCATCCTTCTCATCGCAGGCGATGGTGATGACGCCGCCACTCCCTGGCATCTTGAGGACGTTGTAGCCATGATGAGTCACCGCCATGAACTTGGTGAGGGCCGGGTACCCAAGGATCGCGTTGTACGGGAGATGGATGTGTGCGACGTCGAAGACGATGATCTCGGTGTGGTAGTTCTTGCGTCCGCCGAAGGTGACGGGCAGGCGCACTTGCCCGATGGGGACAGTGGACCCGTCAGTGACTCCCGAGAAGGGCTTGGTCGGCATGAGCTAGTCGTATGGTACTTGGAACGTCTCGAAGGTCTCAATGGAGAGGACGTTGAGCCCCGCTCCGCTATCGATGAGGGTCTTGGTGACGAGGACGTTGCTGATGGTCGGAGTGCATAGCATGGGGAGCGTGCCGGCCATGGCCGAGCACCTGAGGTGATCCCTTGAGTCGAAGGTGATTGTGGTCTTGGACCACTTGAGGCGGCGCATGGCCTCGGGCTTCGGGGGGGCTGCGTTCACCTCCCGCGTGAACTGCTTGAAGATGCGGTTCGACGCCGGGGCTTGGGCGCCGCCCAGGATACAGGCTATCGCCCTAACCTCCTGGAAGCCCCCAGCCCCACCATCTTGCCTGTCCTGTTCCTTCCTTCTGGGTGGTGGCGGTAGTGGTGGTAGGCCGGCCTCACGAGGACGGGCCTCACGAGGCTGACCACGGCATGGCCCCTCCGGAGGGTCGTCACGCCAGCGGTCCTCCCGAGCTTGATCGCGCCAGCGGTCCTCCTGAGGCCGGTCTCGCCACTCCTGGCGCGGCTCCCGGTTGTCCCAGCGGCCTCCGCCGTGGCCTCCACCGTGTCCGAAGCCACGGATCATGCGTCCAGGGCGCCGGCCGAAGTGCTCGTCGCGGACCAGCCTGAGCTCGTGGCAATCGATGGTGTCGTGGTTGTTGGTGCCGTGGAAGATGCAGGACGGTCGCCCTCCTGCGGGGGGCTCTTCGCCTCGGCTGCGCTTCGCCTCAGGCTCGGCCGCAAGCACTGCAGGGGCCTTGCGCTTCGCCTCCTTGGCCTTGGTCTTCTTGTCCTCTGGCTCTGCCGCCAGACGCTCGCGGAGCGATAGGCGGCCCTCTTCGGCCTTGGCGCACCTGTTCGCCTGGTTGAACATCTCTAGGGCTGAGCACAGTTCATCGTTCATGGCGAGCTCCTCCTTCATCTTGAGGTCCGTGACGCCGTCGGTGAACGCGAAGATGATAGCCTCGTACGACGCCCTCCGGAGCTTGAGGCGGGTGGTCGTGAAGCGCTGTATGAATTTGTGCAGGGTCTCTCCCTCCTGCTACTTCACACGTCGCAGATCGTTCACGGTGAGCGCTCGGTCGTGGGTACCCTGGAAGTTGGCGATGAAGCGCTTGCGCAGGTCGTCCCAGGAGGTGATGGACCCCTCCGGGAGGTTGAGAAGCCAGGAGAGCGCGCCACCCTTGAGTGCCATGGGGAACCAGCACGCCATGACCTTGTCGTCTCCACCTGCCGCCCGGATGCTCAGCGAGTAGAGCTGTAGGAACTCGGCGGGATCCGGGGTGTCGTCGTAGTGAGGGGGTAGGTCAGGCTTGAACTTGCAGGGCCACGTGGTTGGATGGAGCTCCGAGGCGATGGCGTGGCACCCCACCGGCTCGACTGGTGCTGCGTGTGCGGGAGGGACCTGCTCTTGACGCTCCTGAGGGGCCGCCTCGAGTGGTGCCGGTCGCGACGCTGGTTCGGTAGCGCGGGGAGCACACGCGCGTCGACACGCGGCCGGGGTACCACCTGGCAGCTTACTTCATTTCTCGCCCTTGCCCGCGGCTCGTGGGGCTGGTCACGCGGGCGCACTTCACGCCTGGGCTCGGGGTCGGCGTCGCGTTGTGGAGGAGGTGGCGGCGCGTCGTGGGCCACGTCGTCTGCCAGGGAAGGCCGAGGTCGGAACAAGTAGCAGAACGGTGAAGTGTCGCCGGCAGCACTGACGAGCTCCGCGATGCGCCGAAGCCAGTCGTCATGGCGGTCGGGGGCAGGGCGGTAGCGGAGCAGCTCGTGCGCCATGGCCAGTGCGCTCGAGCCGCGCGGCGGCCCGGGTCGAGCGTGGGAGGACGACCCGGTAGCCGGAACGATCGACGGAGTGGCGGTGTGGCCGTCGCGCCGCGCGGTGACCGGCTGGGAAGAGTCTTGTTGCTCGCGGGCATCGGGTCCCGTGGCGGCGTTGGCCACAGGTGAGTGGGACCGGCGCGCGGCAGCGCGGCCCACGGGCGCCATCTGGGCGACGCGGGCAGCTCGGCGCTCGGCACGGGCTCGGCGAGCGTCAGACATCGGAGCGGCGAGGCGGAGGAAGAGCTTGGCTTGAGGAAGACTTCGACACGCCCCCTACCTGGCGCGCCAAATGTCGGATTTTGGGCTCCGCAAAACCCTCAAGATTTGAACACAGGGGCGTGTGCGAAGATCCCCTGCAGCCTCGCCCTACCTAGCTCGCTACTCGATGATTAGGATGATGAACTCGCACGATGACGAGGAAGAAGATGCACACGGTGATTTACCCAGGTTCGGGCCGCTGCGAAGCGTAATACCCTACTCCTGCTTTGGTGGATTGCCTCTCGGGGAGGTGTGGTGGATAAACTAGTACAGTGGTGAGAAGCCTTGTGAGGACGCTCGAGTGGTGTTCTTGGCTCTCTGCCTAGTCTGTGGTTTTCCCTTCGTTCTGTCCTCGGTTGGTTCCCCCCTCCCTACGGTGCAACCTAGCCTCTATATATAGCAGCGGCCCGGGTCCTCTTCCCATATCGCAATGGCGGGAAGGGATCCCACAACGGCCAAATTCGAAGGGGGACAGCAGTACATCCCCGCCCTGTCCAAAGGTGGTCTTCACCTGCAAAGTAGCTGTCGATGATGCAGAGGTGGGCTCGGCGATGACATCCGTCCTGCTAGGCTCGTGGTCGTGGTCTTGTTGCACCAGAATGGAATCCTTTGGGGGGCGCTTTGGGAACCCGCGTACGTCCTTGCTCCCTTTGCACCAAAGGGGAAACTGCACCGTCTGGCGTGCTGGCGCCCGCCTGTCCTTCCTTGCGTCATCCTTGACTCCTGAGGCCGGTTTCTGCATAGAGATCTCCGCCGCTCCGGAGGGGGCCTGAGGAGGCCCGCTCCCCATTTGTCTTGGTGCTTCTTCCCTCGCGAGCTCGGGTCCTCGCGAGGGCCTTGTCATGAGTGGGGCTACGCCAGGCCATGCCTGGCTCGTGAGGTGGGCCATGTCCTGGGCCGCACGCAGGCAGGTCTGGGTACCCCCGTTACCAGAACGCCGACAACGACAATGATCATTGATACTTCCATTTTGCATCATGAAATCTTATTGATATTTATGCTATTCTTGTCAATTATTCCTCACTATGTTACAATTCTTATGCCTTTTCTCTCTGAATATGCAAGGTACATCACAAAGAGGGAAATTACTTGAAACTGGAATTCTGGACCTGAAAACCAAGAAAAAGGCAGAAAACCCACTGGACTCCAAATGACCTGAAACTTTGTGGAGAATTTTTATGGAATATGTAAGAATTATTGGGAAAATATACCAGAGGGGGGCCACCTGCTGGCCACAAGCTAACAGGGTGCACCCACCCCCCCATGGGCGCACCCTGTTAGCTTGTGAGGACCCAGCAGGTCTCCCGACCCACCTCTTCTCCTAAATTATGTGTTTTACCCTAGGAAAAATTATAGGGGTACTTTCGGGATGAGGTGCCTCCGTCTAGAGGCGGAAACCTGGGCAGAGGCCCTTTTGCTCTCCGGCAGAAAGATTCTGTCGGGGAAACTTCCCTCCAGGAGGGGGAGATCGAAGCCATCGTCATCACCAACGCTTCCTCCTTCATGGGAGGACCAATCTTCATCAACATAATCACCAGCACCATCTCATCTCAAACCCTAGTTCATCTCTTGTATTCAATCTTTGTCTCAAAACCTCTTATTGGTACCTGTGGGTTGCTAGTAGTGTCGATTACATCTCGTAGTTGATGCTTGTTGGTTTACTTGGTGGAAGATATTATGTTCAGAACTTTGATCATCATTATTATACCTCTGATCTTGAACATGTTGATGATCTTCAGTAGTTTCTATTGTTCCTGAGGGCATGGGAGAAGTCTTGTTATAAGTAATCATGTGAAGTTCGTATTCGTTCGATATTCTGATGATGTGTATGTTGTTGCTTCTCCTAGTGGTGTCATGTGAACATTGACTACATGACACTTCACCATGTTATGGGCCTAAGGGAAGGCATTGTGAAGTAACAGGTAGATGATGGGTTGCGAGAGTGACAGAAGCTTAAACCCCAGTTTATGTGTTGCTTCATAAGGGGCTGATTTGATTTGGATCCACACGTTTCATGCTATGGTTAGATTTATCTTAATTCTTCTTTCGTAGTTGCGGATGCTTGCGAGAGGGAGTATTCATAAGTGGGTCGCTTGTTAAAGTAAGAACATCACTTTAGCACCGGTCCTCCCACATATCAAATTATCAAAGTAATAAACGTGAATCAACTCAACCATGATGAACATGACTAGACAGAAATTCCCATGTGTCCTTGGGAGAGCTTGCTTCTTATAAGAGTACTTCCAGGAATGTTCTTTTCTATAAAAAGGATTGGGATATATTGCTTCACACTTTCTATTTTTGTTACTTATCACTTGTTACGAACTATCTTGCTACAAAAACTATCTATCATTGTTACTCACAACACTTGCAGAGAATACCATGCTGAAACTACTTATTATTTCCTTCTGCTCCTCGTTGGGTTCGACACTCTTACTTATTGAAAGGACTACGATTGATCCCCTATACTTGTGGGTCATCAAGACTCTTTTCTGGTGCCGTTGCCAGGGAGTGAAGCGCTTCTGGTAAGGAAACATTTTCTGTACCTGCTGAAATTTACTGTTGCTTGTTACTATGGACGCTCACCCTTTCAGTGGATTTTTCTAGGCATCTTCGCCTCGAACGGAAGTGGAAAGGTTGTATCTCAACCTATTGAACCTACTAAAAATATTTATTATGAGATTCCTTCGGGTATGGTAGATAAACTGCTAGCTAATCCTTATGATGGTACAACTCATCCTGATTACCACTTGATATATGTTGATGAGATTTGTGGATTATTTAAGCTTGCAGGTTGATACGTCTCCATCGTATCTACTTTTCCAAACTCTTTTGCCCTTGCTTTGGACTCTAATTTGCATGATTTGAATGGAACTAACCCGGACTGACGCTGTTTTCAGCAGAATTGCCTTGGTGTTATTTTTCTGCAGAAATAAAAGTTCTCGGATTGACCTGAAAATTTACGGAGAATATTTTTGGAATTAATAAAAAATACTAGCGAAAGAATCAACCGGAGGGGGTCCACCCATTGGCCACAAGCCAGGGGGGCGTCCCAACCCCCTAGGGCGCGCCCAGGTGGCTTGTGGGCCCGCTGCAACTCCTCTGACCTCAACTCCAACACCATATAACCCTATTCGGGGAGAAAAAAATAAAGTAGAAGAGTTCATCGCGTTTCACGATACGGAGCCACCACCACCTCCTGTTCTTCCTCGGGAGGGCAGATCTGGGGTCCGTTTTGGGCTCCGGAGAGGGGAAATCGACGCCGTCGTCATCACCAACCATCCTTCATCACCAATTTCATGATGCTCTCCGCCGTTCGTGAGTAATACCATCGTAGGCTTGCTGCACGGTGATGGGTTGGATGAGATTTACCATGTAATCGAGTTAGTTTTGTTAGGGTTTGATCCCTAGTATCCACTATGTTCTGAGATTGATGTTTCTATGACTTTGCTATGCTTAATGCTTGTCACTAGGGCCGAGTGCCATAATTTCAGATCTGAACCTATTATGTTTTCATGAATATATATGTGTTCTTGATCCTATCTTGCAAGTTGTAGACACCTATTACGAGTTATGATCCGCATCCCCCAGGGTGACAATAACTGGGATTCTTTCCGGTGATTACCGTAGTTTGAGGAGTTCATGTATTCACTAAGTGCTAATGCTTTGGTCCGGTTCTCTATTAAAAGGAGGCCTTAATATCACTTAGTTTCCATTAGGACCCCGCTACCACAGGAGGGTAGGACAAAAGATGTCATGCAAGTTCTTTTCCATAAGCACGTATGACTATATATGGAATACATGCCTACATTATATTGATGAATTGGAGCTAGTTCCGTGTCACCCTATGTTATGACCGTTGCATGATGAATGCCATCCGACATAATTATCCATCAATGATCCGTTGCCTATGAGCTTTTCATATATTGATCTTTGCTAAGTTACTTTTCCGTTGCCACTGTTACGATTGCTACAAAACCGCTACTGTTACTTTTGCCATCGTTACTGTTACTTCCATACTACTTTGCTACTAAATACTTTGCTGCGGATATTAAGTCATTCAGGTGTGGTTGAATTGACAACTCAGCTGGTAATACTCGAGAATATTCTTTGGCTCCCCTTGTGTCGAATCATTAAATTTAGGTTGAATACTCTACCCTCGAAAACTGTTGCGATCCCCTATACTTGTGGGTTATCAAGACCATTTTCTAGCGCCGTTGCCGGGGAGCATAGCTCTATTCTCTGAGTTACTTGGGATTTATATCTGTTGATCACTGAATAATCTGAAAGACCCAAAAACCAAGATCTATCCCGCTACTACGAGGGGAGGTAAGGAACTGCCATCTAGCTCTGCACTTGATTCACCTTCTGTTATGAGTAAATTTGCAACACCACCACCTGCTATTGATTCTGATGTGTCGCAAGTAATTGATGATGCCACTTCTGCTATGCATGATGCTTATGATGATACTTTTCTTGATAATACTGTGCCACTGGGTGAATTTCTTGATGAACAAATTGCTAGAGTCAATGCTGAAACTGATGATATTTCTGAAACTGATGAAATTATTGAAACTGAACACTATGAGACACCTGCTAGACCTAGCTCTCCTAGATATGAATTGCCTAATATACCTATGGGTTATGTTATGGAGGGAGAGGTAGCTAGGGACTTTCTTGCTTGTAAGGATAGAGATGATCTTAAGAAATTACTATGCAAGTGGAAGGAAAAATCTTTGAATGCTAGAATGCAATATGATCCTAAGTTATCTACTTCACCTATCTTTGTTACTGATAAGGATTATGAATTCTCTGTCGATCCTGAGTTAATTACTTTTGTTGAATCTGATCCTTTACATGGTTATGAATCTGAAACTGTTGTGGCACATCTTACTAAATTGAATGATATAGCCACCCTATTTACTCATGAGGAAAAAATTCATTATTACTATATTCTTAAGTTGTTTCCTTTCTCATTAAAGGGTGATGCTAAGATATGGTTTAATTCTCTTGCTCCTGGTTGTGTGCGTAGTCCCCAGGATATGATATATTACTTCTCTGAAAAATATTTTCCTGCCCATAAGAAACAAGCTGCCTTGCAGGAAATATTTAACTTTGTGCAAATTGAAGAAGAGAGTCTCCCACAAGCTTGGGGGGGCTTCTCCAATTACTTAATGCTTTGCCTGATCATCCTCTCAAGAAAAACGAAATACTTGATATCTTTTATAATGGACTAACCGATGCTTCTAGGGACCACCTAGATAGTTGTGTTGGTTGTGTTTTCAGGGAACGAACTGTTGAACAAGCTAAACTACTATTGAATAATATATTGAGCAATGATAATGATTGGACTATTCCCGAACCACCTCCAAAGCCAACTCCGAAGAAAAGAGGTATTCTATTTCTCAGTCCTGAAGATATGCAAGAGGCAAAGAAATCTATGAAAGAAAAAGGTATTAAAGCTGAAGATGTTAAGAATTTACCACCTATTGAAGAGATACATGGTCTTGATACCCCGACACAGGTAGTAGAGGTAAATTCTCTCCGTAGATTTGATGAAGGTGATATTCCTTATAATAAGTCTGCTAGCCAATGCTTGGATGAGTTTGATAACTTTATTGTTAAGCAAGAAAATTTCAATGCTTATGTTAGTAGACAATTGAAACATAATGCTTACATGCTTGATCACTTAGGTGATTATATGAGTAGAACTATCAATGATCTTAAGCTTATTAGTAAACATGCTTCCATGGTAACTACTCAAGTAGAACAAGTACTTAAGGCACAAAATGATTTGCTTAATGAGATGAATGATAATGCTGTTAGAGTAGTGACTAGAGGTGGTAAAATGACTCAGGAACCTTTGTATCCTGAGGTCCACCCCAAGAGAATTGAGCAAGATTCTTAGAGAATTAATACTGATGCACCTAGTCATTCTAGCAAAGGAAAGAAAAAGAATGATGATAGGACTTTGCATGCCTCTAGTGAACCTGTTATTGTCACACCTGAGAATCCAAATGATATTTCTATTTCTGATGCCGAAACACAACCTGGTAATGAACATGAGCCTAGCGATAATATTAATGATGATGTTCATGTTGATGCTCAACCTAGTAATGATAATGATGTGGAGATTGAACCTGCTATTGATCTTGATAACCCACAACCTAAGAATAAAAGATATGATAAAAGAGACTTCGTTGCTAGGAAGCATGGTAAAGAAAGAGAACCATGGGTTCAGAAACCCATGCCCTTTCCTCCTAGCCCATCCAAGAAAAAGGATGATGAGGACTTTGAGCGCTTTGTTGAAATGCTTAGACCTATCTTTTTGCGTATGCGCTTGACTGATATTCTGAAAATGTCTCCTTATGCTAAGTATATGAAAGATATTGTGACAAATAAAAGAAAGATACCGGAAGCTGACATTTCCACCATGCTTGCTAATTATACCTTTAAGGGTGGAATACCAAAGAAACTAGGAGATCCCGGAGTACCTACTATACCATGCTCTATTAAAAGAAACTATGTTAAAACTGCTTTATGTGACCTTGGAGCTGGTGTTAGTGTTATGCCTTTCTCTTTGTATCGTAGACTTGATTTGAATAAGTTGACACCTACTGAAATCTCTTTGCAAATGGCTGATAAATCAACTGCTTTACCCATCGGTATTTGCGAGGATGTGCCTGTCGTATTTGCAAATGTTACTATCCTAACGGACTTTGTTATTCTTGATATTCCCGAGGACGACAGTATGTCGATCATCCTTGGTACACCTTTTTTGAATACTGTAGGGGCTGTTATTGATTGCAACAAGGGCAATGTCACTTTTCATGTTAATGGTAATGAGCATACGGTACACTTTCCGAAGAAATAACCTCAAGTTCATAGTATCAACTCCATTGGAAAAATTTCAGCGATTATTATTGGAGATTTTGAATTCCCTCTCCCTACTACCAAAAAGAAATATGATATACTTATTGTTGGGGACATGCATATCCCCATTGAGGTAACCTAGTGTTATTCGAAAATTCTCCGGTTTCGTGTCATTCGAAAAAAGTTTGTCAATAAGACTTGATCAACCTTATTGATGGATTCTTTTTGATGAGCATGAGATGGATGAATTTAGGAGGCACAACCTTCTGTACCCAATTTTTACTTTCTGTTATTTACATTAAATAAAGTAAAAATGCTATTATTTTTCTGTTTTCTGAATTATCCGTGCAATAAAAAAATGACCTGAAAATAAAAGTTCTCCAAATGCCCTGAAAATGTAGTATGATTTTTTCTGAAATATTTAAGAATTTCTGGCACTGAGAAAACATCAGGGGGCTGCACCAGTGGGCCACAAGCCCACAGGGCGTGCCCACCCCCCCTGGGTGCGCCCCCCTGGCTTGTGGGTCCCACGTAGGCCCCCTCACTTATTCCAGCACCCATCCACTTCATCTTCCTCCATAAAAAATCCCACCATTGCTCAAAGCCCGTGTTCTAGCTCATTTTGCTGCCATTTTCGATCTCCTTGTGCAAAGCTCCATTTGCAAAACTGTTTTGGGGGACTGATCTTCGGTATGTGACTCCTCCAATGGTCCAATTAGTTTTTGTTTTAGTGCTTTATATATTGCAAATTTTTGCTGCTGTGGTAACCTTGTTCTTAAGCTTGCATGTCAAATTTGGATGGTCCCAAGTAGTTTTGATGCATGATATAGCCTCTAGGCACTTGTGGGAGTAGTTGCTATAAGTTTTGTTGAGTTTTGTTCGCCTTTATTTTGAGTCACTAAAAATTTCAGAAATTTTTCAGAGAAAGAAATGATGAGGAGATTGTTAAGAGGCTCTTCAAGCCGGGGCTCTAAAGAAGATGAAAATGAGGTGAAGAAGTCCAAATACAATCTTCCCCGCGTCGCGGAGGTTCGGCCATGTGAATGGCCAAGTGATGCATTCTTGAGGGCGGCCGGAATTTATGAAGACTTCTATTATTTGGCAGAGAATGCAGGCATCACCGACTTCCTCAACGATAAGTGTGACTAGTACCTCCTACTCACTAATATCTTCATGCAAAACTTTCACTTTTATCCTAGGAAGGATCCTCCCATGGTAGAGTTTTACTTGTATGATGTGCCTAAGAAGATGACACTTTACGATTTTTGTAATGTTTGCAAAATACCTTATGAGGGCAGCATCAGTGAACCACGTCCTAGAGACATGGAGGACTTTATTGCCGCAACCACTGTGGGGGAAGAGAGAGGGGTGTCAAAGGCAAGAGCAGCTAGTTTACATTTTTCCTGTTCTACGCTATTATTCATTATTTGCGGGGAGATGTTTAGTTGGTCGTGGGGAGAGTGGAGGCCTTAGTGCTCTCGACCTCGCCATTCTGCGCCACGCTTTACTTGCTAATAGAACTTTTAATCTGGGTGCTATGGTGGCCCAACGGTTGAACTTAAACCGTTCGAAGGGCCCCATATTCGGAGGTATCTATGCATCTCGTCTAGCCAAACACTTTAAGATACCCATTAGGCTTGACGAGGAAGAGGAAATGCTGCTACCTACAAGATATTTAGACTATGACAGTATGGTAGCACATGATTTTATTAGGAAGGATAATGATAGGAGGCTGCTTTACAACTTAGTATTTAGTCAGGGTACTTGCAAGATTATTGCTCTGCCTGCTTCTTCTTTGTTCGATATCCATTCAGGCAGGTACACTATTATGCCCGAGGACATCTACAGATATTGGGGTCTGTCGCAACCCCCAGCACCTGAGCCGGCACCAGCCCTTGATCCATATCAGGATCCAGTTTTTCAGTGGGAGCCACAGGAGCTCGCCAACCAGTGGAACCCTCAGTACCCTCCGGAGTATCCAGGAGATGGTTATTTTCAGCCATGGCCCTGGACCAACTTAGGCCAAAAGCCTAAGCTTGGGGGAGTACGTATTTCTCACCGACATTACATTCATGTTCACACACTCATCTTATTAGTCGGTGCTTATTCTTTTTCATTGTATCATCCATGGTAGTTTATTTCTTCTTTCCGCTTTCTTCTTGTGTGCTTAATTAACCTTGAAAAAATCCAAAAAAAAATTAGTTCTAGTTTTACCTTCTAGTCTGTTTAGTTGTAGCATTAAAAGAAAACCCAAAAAGATTTCTCGTTCTTCTTTTGCTTGTTGGGAGCTTTCCCGTGTAAATAGTTTTTCTCATTCTTGTTTTGAAACTTCTTTTCTTTGGGTCGCAAGGAGAAGACCACAATGAAAATGTTGAGTGGCTCTCATATGCATTATTGTTTATCTATCAGAGAGCCCATATTACCTTGTCTTCTTCTTTATATAATTGTTTGCAGATTCCAGCTTAGTCCAATGCACGTGCACTCTTATTATTATTTACACCATTCGGTCGTGCAAGTGAAAGGCAATAATGACGATATATGATGAAGTGATTGAGATGGAGAAAAGCTGGTATGAACTCGACCTATTTTGTTTTTGTAAATATGATTAGCTCATCGTTCTGAATTCAGCTCATTATGGATGAAACATGTTTGCAATGACAATTAGAGATTATAGTTACTCATGCCATGCTTAATTAGCTAAGAGTGTATAATGGTTTGTCTTGAGTGCCAACATGCATTTTAAAATGGTTGTGATGTAGTATGATAGGATGGTATCCTCCTCTGAATGATTCAAGTGGCTTGACTTGGCACATGTTCACGCATGTAGTTGAAACGAAATCAACATAGCCTCCATGATATTTATGTTCATGGTGATTTATATCCTACTCATGCTTGCATTCAATGTTGGTTAATCTCAATGCATGTTTATGACTGTTGTCGCTCTCTAGTTGGTCGCTTCCCAGTCTCTTGCTAGCCTTCACCTGTACTAAGCGGGAATACTGCTTGTGCATCCACTTCCTTAAACCCAAAGTTGTTCCATATGAGTCCACCATACCTACCTATATGCGGTATTTACGTGCCGTTCCAAGTAAATTTGCATGTGCCAAACTCTAAACCTTCAAATAATATTCTGTTTTGTATGCCCGAATCGCTCATATAGTGACTAGGGGCTATCAGTATCTTCCATGCTAGGTGGGTTATTCTCACGATATGTGTTGATTCACTATCATTCACGAGAAAGTGGCTGGTAATCGGGATGCCCAGTTCCATGCTCAAAAATCAAATCAAAATATAATGAAACAAAACTCCCCCAGGATTGTTGTTTGTATGGATGGTACCCGTGGATTCGGCTCACCGTGGAGTGTGATTGATTGGTGGAGGGGGAGTAAAAACTTTACCATTCTATTTGGGAACCGCCTATAATGTATCTAGCATGGAAGATACCGAGATCTCTCGGTTGTTATGTTGACAATGAAAGCATACCGCTCAAAATTATTATTCATCTCTGTTTTAAAAGCTCGAGCTCTGGCACCTTTGCAAATCAATGCTTCCCTCTGCGAAGGGACTATCTATTTTACTTTACTGTTGAGTCATCCTCCTCTTATAAAAAGCACCAGTTAGAGAGCACCACATCATTTGTATGCTTTGTTATTAATTATATTGAGTATGACTATGACGGGATCTCTTTTACCATGAATTACAATGTCTAGTCAGTCCTTGTTCTTCAGAGGTGCTTTGCATTTATGTTTTGCGGTCTCAGAAAGGGCTAGCGAGATACCATTATATCATATTGTATCATGCTTGTTTTGATAAAATTGTTGTCATCCGAGATTTGTTATTATTGCTCGCTAGTTGATTATGCCATTGATATGAGTAAATGTGAGACCTAAATGTTATTGTGAATGTGGTTAGTATATAATCTTTGCTGAAAACCTGAACATCAGTTAGGCATATTTACAACAACAAGATCAAACAGAGTTTGTAAAATTTTTTCTTTGTCACTTTCAGTTTATCAACTGAATTGCTTGACGACAAGCAATGGGTTAAGCTTGGGGGAGTTGATACGTCTCCATCGTATCTACTTTTCCAAACTCTTTTGCCCTTGTTTTCGACTCTAATTTGCATGATTTTAATGGAACTAACCCGGACTGACGCTGTTTTAAGCAGAATTGCCTTGGTGTTATTTTTGTGCAGAAATAAAAGTTCTCGGATTGACCTGAAAATTTACGGAGAATATTTTTGGAATTAATAAAAAATACTGGCGAAAGAATCAACCGGAGGGGGTCCACCCATTGGCCACAAGCCAGGGGGCGCCCCCCCCCCCCTAGGGCGCGCCCAGGTGGCTTGCGGGCCCCCTGCAACTCCTCCGACCTCAACTCCAACTCCATATAACCCTATTCGGGGAGAAAAAAATAAAGGAGAAGAGTTCATCGCGTTTCACGATACGGAGCCGCCGCCACCTCCTGTTCTTCCTCGGGAGGGCAGATCTGGGGTCCGTTTTGGGCTCCGGAGAGGGGAAATCGATGCCGTCGTCATCACCAACCATCCTTCATCACCAATTTCATGATGCTCTCCACCGTTTGTGAGTAATCCCATCGTAGCCTTGCTGCACGGTGATGGGTTGGATGAGATTTACCATGTAATCGAGTTAGTTTTGTTAGGGTTTGATCCCTAGTATCCACTATGTTCTGAGATTGATGTTGCTATGACTTTGCTATGCTTAATGCTTGTCACTAGGGCCCGAGTGCCATGATTTCAGATCTGAACCTATTATGTTTTCATGAATATATATGTGTTCTTGATCCTATCTTGCAAGTTGTAGACACCTATTACGAGTTATGATCCGCATCCCCCAGGGTGACAATAACTGGGATTCTTTCCGGTGATTACCGTAGTTTGAGGAGTTCATGTATTCACTAAGTGCTAATGCTTTGGTCCGGTTCTCTATTAAAAGGAGGCCTTAATATCCCTTAGTTTCCATTAGGACCCCGCTGCCACGGGAGGGTAGGACAAAAGATGTCATGCAAGTTCTTTTCCATAAGCACGTATGACTATATATGGAATACATGCCTACATTATATTGATGAATTGGAGCTAGTTCTATTTCACCCTATGTTATGACCGTTGCATGATGAATGCCATCTGATATAATTATCCATCACTGATCCGTTGCGTACGAGCTTTTCATATATTGATCTTTGCTAAGTTACTTTTCCGTTGCCACTGTTACGATTGCTACAAAACCGCTAATGTTACTTTTGCCATCGTTACTGTTACTTCCATACTACTTTGCTACTAAATACTTTGCTGCAGATATTAAGTCTTTCAGGTGTGGTTGAATTGACAACTCAGCTGCTAATACTCGAGAATATTCTTTGGCTCCCCTTGTGTCGAATCAATAAATTTGGGTTGAATACTCTACCCTCGAAAACTGTTGCGATCCCCTATACTTGTGGGTTATCACGGGTTTATCCAGAGAATAAGTTAAGAAGAAGGTTTTCCCTTTATCTTTCGAGGGAAAAACATTGATGTGGTATAGGCTAATGGATGATATTGGATCATGGGACTAGAATCGCTTGAAGCTAGAATTTCATCAGAAGTTTTATCCTATGCATCTAGTCCATCGTGATCGAAACTTTATATATAATTGCTAGCCTCATGAAGGAGAAAGCATCGCTCAAGCTTGGGGGAGGCTTAAATCTATGATGCACACTTGCACCAACCATGAGCTCTCAAGAATGATTGTACAAAAAATTTATGCTCGACTTTCTCATGATGATCGATTAATACTCGATTCTTCTTCTACTGGTTCCTACATGAAGGGACTATTGATTTTAAATAGGATCTTCTGGAAAGAATTGAACACAACTCTGGAGATTGGGAGTTCGACAAAGGTAAGGAGTCAGGTATAAAGCTTAAGTTTGATTGTGTTAAATCATTTATGGAAACCGATAACTTCCATGAGTTTAGCAATAAATATGGGCTTGACTCCAAGATAGTAGCTTCTTTCTGTGAATCATTTGCTACTCATGTTGATCTCCCTAAGGAGAAGTGTTTTAAATATCATCCACCTATTGAAAAACCATTAGAGGAACCTGTTAAAGTTAAAGAGGAAACAATTGTTTATCACATTGATCCAGTTGTACCTACTTCTTACATTGAGAAACCTCCTTTTCCTGATAGAATTATGGAACATGCTAAAGCTGCAACACTGGTTAATTAAAGTTATATTAGAACACCTAAACCCTATGAACAAATAAATTTTGAGCCTAATATTGCTATGGTTAAAGATCTCCTAGTCGATGACATTGATGGTCATGTTATTTAGTTCTGTGATGAAGCTGCTAGAATTGCAAAACATGTTAGAAAACCTCAAGATAAGGTAGACAAAAATAAACCAGTTATTGGTGTGCTTGTTATTTCTGTTAAAATTGTAAATCATTGTTATCATGGCCTATGTGACATGTGTGCTAGTGTTAATGCTATACCTTTTACTCTATATCAACAAATTATGAATGACATAGCACCCGCCGAGATTGAAGATATTGATGTCACTATTAAAATTAAAAAACAAAGACACTATTTCACCACTTGGTATTTTTAGAGATGTTGAAGTCTGGTGTGAAAAAATTAAGTACCCTACTGATTTCTTAGTACTTGGTTCAGAACAAGATAACTTTTGTCCCATTATATTTGGTAGACCTTTCCTGAATACTGTTAATGCTGAAATTAATTGTGTTACTGAGAAGGTCAAAGTAAGCTTTTGTGATGAGTCTCATGAATTTAATTTCTGTAAGTTTGGTAGACAACAACATGAGAAAGAATTACCTAGTAAGGATGAAATAATTGGTCCTGCTTCTATTGTCATGCCTCCTACCGATCCATTAGAATAATATTTGCTAGACCATGAAAATGATATGCATATGAAGAAAGAATGATATATTTCTTAGACAAACACCTATTTTTAAACACAACTTACAAGTTGATATTTGAGGGGATCATCCTCCACCCAAGGGAGATCCTGTGTTTGATCTAAAGAAATTACCTAATACTTTGAAATATGCTTATCTAGATGAAAAGAAGATATATCCTGTTATTATCAGTGCTAACCTTTCAGAGCATGAAGAAAATCTATTACTTAAAACTCTGAAAAGCACAGGGCTGCTATTGGATATACTCTTGATGATCTTAAGGGCATAAGACCCACTCTGTGTCAGCACAAGATTAATATGGAACCTGATGATAAAACTGTCGTTGATCATCAACGCCGCTTGAATCCCAAGATGAAGGAAGTTGTAAGAACTGAAATACTAAAGGTTCTGGAGGCAGGTATAATTTATCCTATTGCTGATAGTAGATGGGTAAGTCATGTTCATTTTGTTCCTAAGAAAGTAGGTATAACTGTTGTTCCTAATGATAAAAATGAACTTATCCCACAAAGAATCGTAACTGGTTATAGGTTGGTAATTGATTTCAGGAAATTAAACAAAGCTACTAGAAAAGATCATTACCCCTTGCCTTTTATTGATCAAATGTTAGAAAGGCTATCTAAGCACACACACTTTTGTTTTCTTGATGGATATTCTGGTTTCTTGCAAATACCTATGTCAAAAGAGGACCAAGAGAAACTATTTTCACATGCCCTTTTGGAACATATGCTTATAGATGTATGCCTTTTGGTTTATGCCATGCACCTGCTACCTTTCAAAGATGTATGAATGCTACATTCTATGACTTTTCTGAAAAGATTTCTGTGATTTTCATGGATGATTTTTTCCGTATATGGGACTTCTTTTGATGATTGGTTGAGCAACCTTGATCAAGTTTTGCAGATATGTGAAGAAACTAATCTTTTCTTGAACTAGGAGAAGTGCCAATTTATGGCGAATGAAGGTATAGTACTTGGGCATAAAATCTCTGAACGAGGTATTGAGGTTGACAAAGCTAAAGTTGATGCAATAGAGAAAATGCCATGTCCTAAAGATATCAAAGGTATAAGAAGTTTCCTTGGTCATGCTGGTTTTTATAGGAGCTTTATTAAATATTTGTCAAAGATTTCTAGGCCACTAACTAATCTTCTTGAAGAAGATATTCCTTTTGTTTTTTATGATGATTGTGTAGAAGCCTTTGAAATACCTAAGAAAGCCTTGATTTCTGCACCTATTGTTCAACCACTTGATTGGAATTTACCATTTGAGATTATGTGTGATGCTAGTGATTATGATGTTGGTGCTATTATAGGGCAAAGAGTAGACAAGAAATTGCATATTATTCATTATGCTAGTAAAACTCTAAACAATGCTCAAAGAAATTATGCTACTACTAAGAAGGAATTTTTAGCAGTTGTCTTTACATGTGATAAGTTTATACCTTATATTGCTGATTCCAAAGTCACTATTCACACTGATCATGCTTCTATTAAATACCTTATGGAAAAGAAAGATGCTAAGCCTAGACTAATTAGGTGGGTGCTTTTACTTCAAGAATTTGACTTGCATATCGTTGATAGGAAGGGAGCTGAAAACCCTGTAGGAGATAACTTGTCTAGGATGGAAAATGTTCTTGATGACCCACTGTCTATTGATGATAATTTTCCTGATGAGCAACTTGATGTTATAAATTCTGCCCCTAGTACTCTTTGGTATGCAAATTATGCTAATTACTTTGTTCCTAAATATATACCACCTAGTTTCACATACCAACAAAAGAAAAGGTTATTTTATTATTTAAGACATTACTTCTGGGATGACCCACATATTTATAAAGAAGGAGTGGATGGTGTTATTAGACATTGTGTACCTGAGCATGAACAGGGACAGATCCTACGGAAGTGTCATTTCGAGGCCTACGGAGGGCACCATGCTGGTGACAGAACTGCTCCCAAGGTATTAAAATATGGTTTCTATTGGCCTACTCTTTTCAAAGATGCTCGTAAGTCTGTCCTTTCTTGTGATGAATGCCAAAGAATTGGTAACATTGGTAGATGTCAGGAAATGCCTATGAATTATTCACTTGCTATTGAACAATTTGATGTTTGGGGTTTTGATCATATGGGACCTTTTGCTTCCTCTAATAGGCATACTCATATTTTAGTTGTTGTTGATTATGTTACTAAGTGGGTAGAAGCTATCCCAAGTAGTAGTGCTAATCATAACACTTCCATTAAAATGCTTACAGATATTATTTTCCCAAGGTTTGAAGTCCCTAGATATTTAGTGACTTATGGTGGTTCACATTTTATTCATGGTGCTTTCCGTTAAATTCTAGCTAAATATGATGTTTGATACTTGTGATCTGCGTTGGGTTTTCCATGAAGAGGAACGGGAAATCGCAGCAAAATATGGGTAAGTATATCCCTCAGTTATGAAACCAAGGTTTATCGAACCAATAGGAATATCAACAATAACCGTCTTCAATGACTACACACAAAAGAGCAAACAACCTGCACCCAACGCGGGCAAGAGGGTTGTCAATCCCCTTGATCTCGTTATTTGCAAGCAAGTGAGTTGTGTAGATAATGGTAGATAATTTTAAATTGCAAAATAAAATAAAAGCAAGTAAATGGCAGCGAGGTATTGTAGTGTTTATGAATATATAGGTGAATAGACCCGGGGGCCATAGTTTTCCCTAGCGGCATCTCTCATGAAAATAAGCATACGGTGGGTAAACAAATTACTGCTGGGAATTTGATAGAAAAGTGGATAGTTATGCGATATTGACGGCAATGATCATGTGTATATAGGCATCACGTCCAAGACAAATAGGCCGACTCCTGCCTGCACCTATTACTATTACTCCACTTCAAGAGCGCTTATATGCTTGCCTCTCTACGTATTAAGTTCATGACAAACAGAGTAATGCATGGAGAACGATGACATCATGTAGACAAAGTAAACTCAAGCAATATGAATAAACCCCATTGTTTTATCCTTAGTGGAAACAACACAAAGAAGCAACTTGTCCCCTTCTATCACTGGGATATAGAAACTCGTCAGGTTGAACCCACCACAACACACCTCTCTCACCAAACAAATATCAATCTAGTTGGACAAACTATTTCAATGGATCGGAGATAATTACCAAGCTATAATGATCATGCACATAAGAATCATATTAGATTTCAGAGAAGACTCAAATATTTATCATGAATAATGTGAACATAAACCCACAATTCATCGGATCCCAACAAAAACACCTCACAAAAGTATTACATCAGATAGATCAAAGCGAAGATACGATGATCATTGTATTGAAGATCAAGAGAGAGAGAGAGAGAGAGAGAGAGAGAGAGAGAGATTGCCATCTAGGTACTAACTACGTACCTGTAGGTCTGTGTTGAACTACTCACACATCATTATGAGGGCAGCAAGGTTGATGAAGAGGCCCTCCGTGATCGATCCCCCGTCCGACAGGGTGCCGAAACGGAATTCAAGATGGCCTCCCGTCGGAACAGAGACTTGCGGGGGCGTAAAAAGTGTTTCGGGACTGCCTCTAGGGTTTTTAGGATATATGAGAATTTATAAGCCAGAGAACGGAGTCGGGAGAGCCACGAGGGGCCCACAAGCCATCATGGCATGGCCCCATGTTGACTGGTGGGGCCCTTGGGTGGCTCCCGGCCTTCTTCCAAATCTTCTAGGTCCTCTTTTGGTCCAATAAAAATCATCAAAAAGTTTTAGGACGATTGGACTTTGTTTGGTATGGTAAACCTGAAAAGTGAAAAACATGCAGAAAACAACAACTAGCACTGGGTCAATAGGTTAGTGCTAAAAATAATATAAATTGGTAAATAAATGCCCAAAAAGTATCCTAGAATGATAATATATCAGCATGGAACAATCAAAAATTATAGATACGTTGGGGACGTATCAAGCATCCCCAAGCTTAATTCCTGCTCTTCCTCGAGTAGGTAAATGATAAAACAGAATTTTTTATGTGACATGCTACCCATTATGTAATCTTTTGCATGTATGCTCATTAAGAAACGATGAATTAACAAACATTAACATAGAAATACTTATAAGTACAAGCAACAAAATAATTAATCTTTCAAAGTATACAATCCTCAAAGAATGTTTACCCCCGTTCATCTTATTATATTAGCAAGGCATGGCTCCATCTTCACCACATTAATACCAATGTTAAGCACCACGGTGTCCAAGTAAGGCAATTGGATTGTAATTTTTCAATATGAATCAAGTTTTTATTCTTCACGCAATGCATGAGCATGAACCATTGGACATAGCATATAAGTGGAATAGAATATGGTGGTAGGTATCAAAAAGGGATAAAAAGTGGAGAAGATAGTCTCACATCAACTAGGCATACCAACGGGCTATGTAGATGCCCGTCGATAGATATCGATACAAGGAGTAGGGATTGCCATGCAAATGATGCACTAGAGCTATAATTGTATGAAAACTCAACTGACGCTAACTGGGGTGTGCATCCAACTTGCTTGCTCATGAAGACCTCGGGCATTTGAGGAAGCCCGTCATCGGAATATACAAGCTAAGTTTAAAATAACAAAAAGGTGATTCACACTAGCATATGAATGATATAAAATGAGACTATCTATATGTAGAACAAGGTGCCACTTTGAGGCACAAGTGTGGTAAGAGATAGTACCAAAATCCCTTCTCTCATTTTCTCTCATTCATCATTTTTTATGGTGGGCTCATTTTGCCTCCCCAATTTTTATTTCCTCACTGGGACAATGCTCTAATAATTATGATCATCACACTTTTATTTACTTACAACTCAATATGAAAAACTGATAGAACGATATGACTCTGTATGAATGCCTCTGGCAGTGTACCAGGATGTGCAATGATCTAGCGTGACATGTATCAAAAATATGATGAACGGTGGCTTTGCCACAAATACTATGTCAGCTCTATATGATCATGCAAAGCAATATAATGATGAAGGAACTAGTCATATGAAGTGACGATGGAATTTGCATGGCAATATATCTCAGAATGGCTATGGAAATTCCATGATAGGTAGGTATGGTAGCTGTTTTGAGAAAGATATAATGAGGCTTATGTGTAACAGAGCATATAATGTCACGGGGTTTGGATGCACCGGCAAAAGTTGCACCGATCCTCGAGGTGAGAATGGGCAATGCACGGTACCGAAGAGGCTAGCGAAATATGAGGAGGTGAGATTGCGTATGTCCATCGTTTCATATTAGTCATGAAGAACTTATATACTTATTGCAAAATTTTATTAGTTTTATCACAAATCAAAGTACTACTCGCATGCCCCGAGAGAGGAGGTTGGGAGGAGTTAACCATCACGCGCCTCCGACCCGAAACCACACTAGGATTTTAACGAGGAATAGAAATGCTCACACATCCTCAGCATGCCTTTTTAATTTTTAGACAAACAAGAATTCAACACCTATTATTACTAACACTTCTACAAATCAACAATAATGCACCCACACCTTTTTCATATTACCACATCAATAACATTAATTCACAATTTCTCTATATGTGCTACATGATGGTTTTAATTATGACTCATTGAATACCTATTATTTCTGGACTAGTCTTATGACCCATGAAATTTACCGTCACTTTTTATTTAACTCTCAAACAAATATAATTGAAGAACTAGAGTGTAAATATTTCTATAAAATATATACGCCACCGTGCTCAAAAAGATATAAGTGAAGTACTAGAGCAACTGCTAAGCTCGAAAGGTATAAGTGAAGCACATAGAGTATTCTACCAAATTATGATGATAGTGTCTCTCTCTCAAATAGGTGTGTCCAGCAAACAATGATTGTGGAAAACTGAAATTAAAAGAAAACAAAAGCAAATGACGCTCGAAGCAAAACTCATATCATGTGACGAATAAAAATATAGCTCCAAGTGACATACCGATGGATTGAGACGAAAGAGGGGCTGCCTTCCGGGGCATCCCCAAGCTTAGACGCTTGAGTCTTCCTAGAATATTACCTTGGGGTGCCTTGGCAATTCCCAATCTTAGGCTCTTGTCTCTCCTTATTCCGTTGTCCATCGTGATAACACCCAAAACTTGAAAACTTCAATCACACAAAACTCAAAAAAACTTCGTGAGATCCGTTATTATAAGCAACATATCAAATACTTTAAGTACTATTATAAATTGATTCATATTTCATTATTTCATAATAGGTACTGTATTCTAACTGCTCCATGGCTTATACCCCCCGATACAATCCATAGCATCATCAAAACAAGCAAACTATGCAAGCAAAAAACCGAATCTGTCTAAAACAAAACAATTTGTAATGATCTGTAGAGATCCTATACTTCTGTAACTCTAAAACTTCTGAAAATTTAGTTAAACCTTAAGAATTTCTATAGCAATATTGTGTAAAAAATTCAGATCAAAAATACGTTCCAGTAAAATCAGAAAAATTCTACACTGGACGCTAAAGTTTCCGTTTTTGCACCGTATCAATTCTACTCATCTTGTGAGTCATCCCAAAGGCTTTACTTGGCACAAACACTAATTAAAACATAAAAACACAATCATTATAGAGGCAATAATCATGTTATCAAAAAATCTGACAAGGTTAGGAGGTGCTTCATTTGGACTAAAAAATCTGATCAAGGCAATTCATGTAATTCGATGGTGGCATGGAATAGGGTTTGTTGTCCCAAGCCTTCTGGAAGTTTAGGAGTCATCAACATTCAGGTACAGAATAAGGATTTGCTAATGAAGTTACTTGACAAGTTTTATAATAGAGCAAACCTCCCATCGGTTCGGCTAATATGGGACACCTATTACACCACTTCCATTCCGCATGCTACTGCAATTTGTGGTTCCTTTTGGTGGAAACAGATTTGCAAACTTATGCCATCATTCAGAGGTATGTCTATGGGTGTGGTTGGGAATGGCCAAGATGTTGCAATGTGGCATGATAAGTGGAATTTAGATCCCTTATCCGCACGTTCCCCCTGCTTATTTTCCTATGTTAGAGAGGAAGATTGTTCGGTGGCCACATTCTTCTCTTCTTCAAACCTGGAAGATTCATTTCATCTACCTCTCTCTCCAGAAGCATTCTCAGAACTTCAGTAGATGCATGTTCTCAAACCTGGCAATTTGGATCAGAGTGGGATTTTGGACACTTGGGTTTTTCAATGGGGATCAACATATTCAACTAAGAAATTCTATACCCACTGCCATAAAGATATCATTGCTCCAGCTCCCTTTCTCTGGATTTGGAGTTCTAAGTTACAAATGAAACTTAAGGTTTTCATGTGGTTCCTTATGGCTGATAGATTGAACACCCAGAATATGTTGAGAAGGAATCATTTTAACACTGATGATGGTTTGCACTGTGTTCTATGCGGTTCTGGAACTGAGGAAACGATTGATCACTTGATATTTTTGTGCCCATGTAGTACTACTTACTGGTCACAAGTGGGAATCAATTGGGATCATTCTCATGCTAGGCTTCAGGCCATCCAAGCTGCCAAGCAGAGCTACTCAGGACATTTATTTTTGGAGATCTTGGGTATTGTTGCCTGGAACATTTGGAAAGAACACAACAACTTTATCTTCGGGAACATTCAACCCACTCTGGCAGCTTGGAGGGAGAGGACCAAGGGAGATTTTTTGTGGCTTAAATATAGAGTAGGCAAAGAGTTTTGGGACTACATCACCCTATGTCGGGGTATACAAACAGGGGTATTTGTTTTCCCTTGACTTGTGCACGGACGACAAGGCCATTGGCGCGGCAGCTCGAGCCTGTCGGGGAAACACACCAAGACAACCCCGCAATGATCAAGACGGACTACAACGAGCTCTATGCGGCAGCCCAACCCTGGGACTGCTGCGCGCCAAGTACTCTCCCGGCGTTTGCCGGGGACCGGGACGTACGCACCCTCTCGAAGCCCCGACAAGCCATCCCCCGGCAAGCTTGAGCCAACCTGTCATCGCTCCACCTCATCGCAAGGCCAGTCACTTGTCGATACGGTGTCGAGCCCCCGGGTGGCTAAAAGGCTCTCGCTAAGCATGTGGCTACATGCTGGAAGGAAGATTACCCCTCCTTGACACCCGTCCTTAGACGTGTCGAGGTGGGAAGCAACGGTTAGCTAGAGCGGTGGTATAAGCTTGCCGGGGATGCACCCCTGCGCACCACCTAGACTAGCAATGATGGTATTTTGTCTCTAATGCCAGAGTTAGGTATGATAAGCTCTGCTAGCTATCTAATCACCAGACATTGTCTGTTTTGCCACTGTGGTCGCCCCTTGCACTATAAAAGGAGGCCCAAGGCAACCTAGTTGAGGATTTCGGACTTTTTTGCATTTGTACGCGTGTAATAGCTCCCCCGAAGGCAACCCTTGCCGGGCAGGAGCGTTGTGCGCTGTTCGTGTTCCCTTGATCAATCCACCCACAAAGCAGGAGTAAGGTTTTACGCTTCACAGCAGCCCGAACCTGGGTAAATCGCCGCGTTGTCTCACTATCTCCGCTCTTTGTGCTTGCGTCCACGCCCCCCGCCGAACCACAAAGGGGCCGATGGCCCCATAGGTGATCGTGTGCATCCAGCCCCGACACCCTATTAGCTCTATCTTTGCAACTCTATTCTCTCTGTTTGATATGCATTTAGATCTTCATACACCTTTTCTTCTCTAGAGACTTGCTCTTTATTCTCTCCCCTACCCACACTGTGGGGTCAGCCTAGCCCTACCCTGGGCTTGTAATATGTGATGTAAATTCTTTATTTATTATATCACAGTAGGAGCCTCTCCTGCTATTTCAAGGTAAAAAAATCATGTTATCACAAACAAACAGAAAGTATTGGGTTGTCTCCCAACAAGCTCTTTCTTTATAGCCATAAAGATAGGCTTGGGATAATGATGATGCTCACATAAAAGACAAGAATTGAAGTACAATGAGAGCATCATAAAGCATGTGAAAAACATATCTAAGTCTAACATATTTCCTATGCATAGGAATTTTATAGGAAAACAAATTATCAAGACAATTAATATCTAGCACAAGCAAATAGGAAGAGTGAAGCATTGATACTTTCAACACAAAGAGACATAATTGAGTAACATGCAAATTCCTATAATCATATTTTCCTCTCTCATAATAATTAAATGTATGATCGTATTCAAACTCAACAATATAACTATCAAGTAAAACATTCTCTTTATCATCCATATGCATACAAGTCTTATAATCTTCCAAGGTAGGGGGATCATTATTACCTAAAGTTGACGATCTTCCAAACCCAGTTTTAGTAGTGTTGGAAATATGATAATCAATAATAAATTCATCATGAAGCATAGAATTATCAAGATCACAAGAAACATCATGATTATCATCCCAATCAAGATCATTAGCACAATTGATATTCACAGAATTTATACTAACAACATGGCAATCATGCTTTTCATTCAAGGAACTATCATGAATCACTTTATAAATTTCACAATTTTTTGATTCATGATTTTCATGCAAGACCTCATAAATATAATCTAGTGCACTCTCACTAGCAATTGTTTCAACATAATCGAGTCTTTTGAAAAGATTACCTAGTGGATGAGGATCTATTTATCTTAAATTTTTGCATTTACTTTCTGTTTTGGTGTGACAAAGATAAAGATAACATAACTAGGCAAGAAAGCAAATAGAAATATTTTTTTATTTTTTATTTTTATGAGACAAACTAAATATAACAACAAATAAAAAGAAGACCAAGTGAATGATAATTTGTGTGAGGCTACTTGATAGTTGGTGATGGTATTCCCCGGCAACGGCGCCAGAAATCCTTCCTGATACTTGTGATCTGCGTTCGGTTTTCCGTGAAGAGGAACGGGTAATCGCTGCGTAATATGGGTAAATATTTCCCTCAGTTATGAAACCAAGGTTTATCAAACCAATAGGAATATCAACAACAACCATCTTCAGCGGCTGCACACAAAAGAGCAAACAACTTGCACCTAACGCGGGCAAGAGGGTTGTTAATCCCCTTGATCTCGTTATTTGCAAGCAAGTGAGTTGTGTATATAATTGTAAATTGCAAAATAAAAAAAGCAAGTAAATGGCAGCAAGGTATTGTAGCGTTTATGAATATATATAGGTGAATAGACCCGGGGGCCATAGTTTTCCCTAGCGGCATCTCTCATGAAAATAAGCATACGGTGGGTAAACAAATTACTGTTGGGCAATTGATAGAAAAGCAGATAGTTATGCGATATTGACAGCAATGATCATGTGTATATAGGCATTACGTCCAAGAAAAATAGTCCGACTCCTGCCTGCACCTATTACTATTACTCCACTTCAAGAGCGCTTCTATGCTTGCCTCTCTACGTATTAAGTTCATGACAAATAGAGTAATCCATGGAGAATGATGACATGATGTAGAAAAAGTAAACTCAAGCAATATGAATAAACCCTATCGTTTTATCCTTGGTGGCAACAACACAAAGACGCAACTTGTCCCCTTCTGACACGGGGATATAGAAACTCGTCAACTTGAACCCACCACAATGCACCTATCTCACCGAAGAAATATCAATCTAGTTGGCCAAACTACTGCCTCAAGACGAGGTCTCCGACTTCGAGGGTCCTGGAGCGGACGCTGCGGCAATGGTATCGCCGCAGCGCCTGCTGGTACCTCGCTGCACAGAGCGAGGCCTGGCGGCGGGCCTCCTCTCCGAGCATGAGATCTGTCCCCCGCGTGGCATCCTGACGCTCCTCGTCGAATGCCAAGACTCGCGGGGAGCAAATCTTGAACTCGTGCGGGAGGACCACCTCAGCTCCGTAGACGAGGAAGAATGGGGTCTCGCAGGTGGGCTTAGTCGTAGTGGTGCGGATGGACCACAGCACAGACTGAAGCTCACCGAGTCAACCCCTGCCGCAGGCCTCGAGTTTCTTCTTGAAGCTCCTCGCCTTGAGGCCCCTCAGGACCTCCGCGTTGGCACGCTCGGCCTGGTCGTTGCTCCGCGGGTGTGCCACCGAAGCGTAACATATCTGCGTCCCAAGGTTAGCACAATATTCCCTAAAGAGGTTGCTTGTGAACTGTGAGCCATTGTCAGTAATGATACGGTTGGGAACACCGAAGCGGCTCACGAGGTCCCGGATGAACTTGACTGCTGAGCCGGGCAGGATGGTGCGCACGGGCTCCACCTCTGCCCACTTGGTGAACTTGTCGATGGCGACGTAGAGGTAGCGGTAGCCTCCGGCCGCCCGAGGGAAAGGACCCAGTATGTCCAGCCCCAGACCACGAAGGGACAGCAGAGCGGGATGGTCTGGAGACCTTGCGCGGGTTGATGAATCTGCTTGGCGTGGAACTGACAGGCCTCGCAGGATCGAACCAGCTCGGTGGCGTTGTTGAGCGCCATGGGCCAGTAGAAGCCGCTGTGGAACGCCTTTCCCACGAGGGTGCGAGACGGGGAATGGTTCCCGCAGTCGACACCGTGGATATTGGCCAGCAGCTCACGCCCCTGCTCCTCAGATATGCACCGCAGTGAGACGTCGTTTGGGCGCCTGTGGTACAGCTCGCCGTCCTTCAAGCAGTAGGCAGTGGCCTGGCGAACCACGCGTTCCGCGTCCAACTCCTTCTCTGGCAGGGCGCCGCTGAGCAGGTACGCCTTGAACTCCTCGGTCTAGTCATCGGCCTTGCGTTCCAGCGCCAGGAGCAAGCATGCTCCTGAGGCCGGTCCACAGGTCGGGGCGCCTGAGGGCAGGGCCAGTGGCAGTTCCTCCCGAGGAGACGCCGGGCCTACGGCCGGGGGCGCCGCCGATGGTTTGAAGAGACTCTCCTCGAAGATGCTAGGCTCCTGAGGCACGCGGCGCGATGCCCTCTTGGTGATGACGTCCGCCTCCTTGTTCGCGCCATGCGGGACGTGCTGCAATTCCAAGCCCTGGAAGCGCTTTTCAATTTTACGTACCTCGTCCAAGTACGCCTCCATGTGCTCGTCCTTCGGCTTGTACTCCTTGTTGGAGAAGTTAACGAGGAGCTAGGAGTTGCCCCTGACGGTGAGGCGCTTGACCCCCCAGGGCCGCGGCGGCCCTGAGGCCCGCGATCAAGCCCTCGTACTCCGTGATGTTGTTGGAGACCTTCTCACCATGCTGGAAGCAGAGCTGCACGGCGTAGTAGAGCTTGTCCTGGGTTGGTGAGATGAGTACGACTCTAGCCCCCGCGCCCTGTCATGCAAAGGCGCCGTCGAAGTGCTTGACCCAGCCGTTAGGCGCCTCATCGCCGGGCGCGAGGGACTGGCCCTCGTCCAGCCCCCGGTCGGGAGCATCCATCCATTCCACCACGAAGTCAGCGAGGGCCGCGCCCTTGATGACTCTGGTTGTGCTGAACTCCAGACGGAAGGCCTGCAGCTCGATGTTCCATTCCGCAACCCTTCCGACAGCGTTGGGGTTGCGCAGCACCTTCTCCAGCGGGTACGCAAAGACGACCTTGATGGGGTGGCCTTGGAAGTAATGGCGCGGTTTCCTTGAGGCAATGAGGAGCGCGAGCAGGAGCTTCTACTACATGGGGTAAAGCGCGCGCGCATCCTGCAGCACGGTGCTGACGTAGTACACAGGGTGCTCGACGAGGCACGAGGCATCAGCGCCGCCCTGCTCCTGAGGGAGCGTGAAGGACTCAGGTGCCCCATGAGTTGGTGAGGCGACGAGGGCCTCAGGAGCGCCGTCCTAAGGTGACAAGTGTTGTGCGGCCCCTTGCGAACCACCTTTCTCCGCGCCTGTGCCGGCGCGCTCCTCCCGGATCGCCACGAGCGCCACGCTGGCCGAGTGCGGGGTTGCCACCAAGTAGAGGACCAAAGGCTCGCGAACGCGGGGCACCACCATGACGAGATGGTTCGTGAGGTACTGCTTGAGTTCTTGGAAAGCCGCCTCTGCTTCTGGGGTACACTCGAAAGGGCCCTTCCTCTTCATGAGCTTGAAGAAGGGGAGGGCACGCTCACCGAGCCTGGAGATGAAACGTCCCAAGGCGGCCACGCAGTCCGCCAGCTTCTTCATTTCCTTGAGGGTCTGAGGTGGGCACATCTTTTCAATTGCCTTGACCTTCTCTGGGTTTGCCTCGATCCCTCGGTGCGATATGAAGAAACCGAGTAGCTTGCCGGATGGGACCCCGAAAACGCACTTCTCCGGGGTGAGCATCAAGTTCACCCGACGCAAGCTGGCGAACGTCTCCTCCAGGTCCTCAATCAAGGTCCTCGCCTCCCGTGACTTGACCATGATATCGTCGATGTACGCCTCGGCATTCCTCCCGAGCTACTGTCCCAGGGCAATGTGCATCAACTGTTGGAAGGTCACGCCAGCGTTCTGCAACCCGAAGGGCATGCATGTGTAGCAATACACGCCGCATGGGGATAGGAATTCCGTCTTCTCGACGTCCTCCACCGCCATCTTGATTTGGTGGTAACCTGAGAAAGCATCCAAGAAGCACAACAGATCGCACTCGGTGGTGGAGTCCACGATATGGTCGATGCGCGGGAGCAGGAAGGGATCCTGCGGACAAGCCTTGTTGAGACTCATGAAGTCGACGCACATGCGCTCCTTCCCACCCTTCTTAGGGACAATCACAAGGTTGGCCAGCCAATTAGGGTACCGCACTTCCTGAATAACGCCAGCTTCCTGCAGCTTGCGGACCTCTTGGACGATGAAAGCTTGCTTTTCTTGTGCATGTCGCCTTGCCTTCTGCTTTACCGGGCGTGCGTGAGGGCACACCATCAAGTGGTGTTCGATCACGTCCCTCGGGACGCCCACTAGGTCAGACGGCTCCCATGCGAACACGTCCTTGTTCACGCGGAGAAAGTCGACCACCGCCTTCTCCTGCTCCGGGGGAAGGCTAGTGCCGATGGTGAAGGTGGGGCTCGAGCTTCCGCCATTAACAAACACCTTCTTCGTCTCAGCTCGGTCCTGAGAAAACAGTTGTTTCTTCTTTGCGGGCGCGGCCTCCAGAGCTTGCACCGCTCCCTCGGCACTGGAGCTCAGGGCCGCTGCAGCCTCAGGAGCGGAAGTGCTGCCCTCATCGTCGAGGCGCGGGGCCGCCGCAGCCCTCGGGGCCTGGGCGGCACCCCCCGGCGCCTGGGCATGTGGCTGCCGCTGCCATGTAGGCGAGCCTGAGGGCTCGAACCGCGTCCTAGGTGTCCCTGGCCACGGAGATGATGCCGCTACTCCCTGGCATCTTGATGATGTTATAGCCTAGGTGCATCGCTGCGATGAACTTGGCGAGGGCCGGGTACCCCAGGATGGCGTTGTATGGGAGGCCGATGTGGGCCACGTCAAAGTCCATCATCTCGGTGCGGTAGTTGTTGCGAGTGCCGAAGGTGACCGGGAGGCGCACCTGCCCAAAGGGGCGGTGGAGCCTTGGGCCACCCCCGAGAAGGGCCTGGTAGGAGCAAGCTGGTCATAGGGCACCTGAAGCGTGTCGAAGGTCTCCACAGAGAGGACGTTGAGGCCGGCGCCGCCGTCGATGAGTGTCTTGGTAACCGCGACATTGTTGATAGTGGGGGTGCACAGCATGGGGACTGCACCAGTGGCGACCGTACTTCTGGGATGGTCTCTGGAGTCGAAGGTGATGTCGGTCGCTGGCCTCGGCTTACCCCGCGGGGCCTCAGGCCGCGGCTGAGCTGCGCCCACCTGGCGGAGGAACTGCTTGACGTGGTGACCGGACGCGGGTGCCCGCGATCCACCGAGGATGCAAGCGACCGTGCAAGGTCCGGGGGCCGCGAGATGCGCGTCGAGACGACCGCAAGGCTCCTTACGCACCATGAGCAGCGCGGCATACGCGCTTGCTGGCCCGGGGCGAGCACGGGGGCTCGACGCCGCGGCGGAAGCAGGGGTCGGGGGAGCAGCGCGGCCGCCACACTGTACGGTGGGTGGCAGCGACTAGTCCTGCTGCTCTTGAGCAGCCCGGCCGTTAGGAGCACTGGCTGTCGGAGAGATGGAGCAGCGCGCGTGGGACGCCGCGGCCCATGGGCGCCCTCTGGGCGACGCGGGCGGCCCGGCGCTTGGCACGAACTCGATGGGCGTCGGCCATGGGAGCGACGGAGTGGAGACGGGGTGGAACTGGAGGAAGATTTCGACACGCCCCTACCTGGCATGCCAAATGTCGGAATCAGGGCTCCACAAAACCCAACAAGGTTCGTACACTGGGGCGTGTGCGAAGATCTCAACCGGTTCGAAGTCCCAAGCTTTTCACCCTACGGCCTAGCTGTGTCGAGTAAGTGTGAGCGGGGAAGGAGATGGACTCAGAGATTTACCTAGGTTCGGGCCACCTCGCGGTGTAATACCCAACTCCTCTTTGTGGTGCATTGGCCTCACGAGGAGGCTAAGGATGAACTAGTATAGTGGTTGGGTGGCCTCACGAGGGCTCTTGGCAGTGATGAACTAGATCTCATCCCCCCTCTACGGTGAGAGCTCGTCCCTATTTATAGGGGCCACAGTCCTCTTCCCTTATCGCACAGGCGGGAAGGGATCCCACAACAGCCAAATTTTAAAGGGGAAAAGAGGTACATCCTATCCTGACTAAAGGTGGTCTTCGCCTGCAAAGCTTCCGGGTGCGACGCAGCGGTGGGCTCGGCGATGACATCCGTCCTGTCGAGCTCGTGGTCTCGGTTCTGTTGCACTGGGAAGGAAACCTTTGGGGGATTCCTTGGGAACCCGCGTACGTCCTTGGCTCCTTAGCACCAAAGAGTAAACTGTCCTCCCTCTGCGCCTGCTGGCGCCCGCCTGGCTCAACTGTCAGAGCCCACGTCACCCCGGCCTCGGGAGGCTGGGTGCCTGCATAGGAATCTCCGCTCCTCGGAAGGCAGCACCGGAGGATGCCACTTCTCTGGAGCTCTTGGTGTCGTTCTCCTCGCGAGACAGGGGTTCTCGCGAGGGCCTTCACTTGAGGGGCTTCTTGCTGGGCCGTACCGGGCCTTCGAGGTGGGCCACGCACTAGGCCGCAGGCAGGCAGGTCTGGGTACCCCCGGTCCCAGAACGCTGACATCGATCCCTACAACGCTAACATGAAGGCTGAGTGCAACAAGAACAAGCCTGTCTGGCACAGGGCCTGGGTGAAGAAATTGGATGAATATCACCTCCAGACCGCGGCAAAGGAAGCCTACACATGCTACGAGATGTTCAAGCGGATCGTTGACATGAGGAAGTGCTTCCTACCTGAAGACAATGAGGGATTGAGCCACAAGCAGAGCGCTGGCGGCAAGCGTCACAAGAAGTAGATGATTTGATGATCGTTTCTCAGTTCTCAATTTCTCATAGTCCCTCTATGTAGAAATATTCATAGTTTTAGAGGGATAAGTTTATTATGCATGTAATAGTTTATTAAGGTGTGCGCCAATGTTATCTGTGTATTGGATGCTTAATTTGGTCATGCAATCATGTTCTTCTAAACAGAGCATAGATGTTTGTGGGCAGATTGAGCAAATCACATACGTCGGTGATGATTTCATCAGTCCCTGACAGTTCTTTATCCGGAAACGTTTGCCCAAAACACATCCGAGTGGCCTGTGTACATCACATACATCTTGATCTGAGAAACCGTTTGTGTTATTTTTGCTTATCGCACACAGTTCATCCTAGTGGCCTGTATGCTGTCTATCACACACATCTTGATCTATGTAACCTTTTATGTTATTTTACCTCATCACAAACAGTTCATCCGAGTGACCTGTATACCGTCTATCGCACACGTGATCATCTGGACAATCGTTTGTGTTCTGCTTGATCAGCACAAACAGTTTATCAGGGTGAACTGTATGCCGTACATCGCACACACTTGTATTTTTATAAGCGTTTGCATTATATTATCCAATCGCAAACAGTTTATCTAGGCCAACTGTTTGCCAAACATCGCACACGCAACTATTTTTAGATCGTATTTGATGGATGTGCCATCACACACAGTTTACGTCATTAGCGACAGAGCTATAACTATACCGTTTGCGATTTGGTCATGGCACACAGTTTTGTCGAAGGGTCTCTGATTGATGTGTCGTCTTTGGACCATTCTGTAGTTGTGATAGCCTCCAACCGGCTCACCTGTCGGTTCTCACGAGTGCTGGTCGACGGCGGCAGCAGCATCAACATCCTCTACCATGACACCCTGCTTAAACTGATCTCAAGGAGAGCAACCCGCAGCCGACCCAGGCCGTCTTCCACGGCATCATGTCGGGGCAATCTTGCTCCCCCATAGGCAAGATCCAGCTCGACGTCCTCTTCGGCGACAAGAGCCATTTCCATCGTGGGCCGGTGTGGTTCGAGCTGGTATACCTCAACAGCCCCTACCACGTGCTACTGGGCCATCCTGCGCTCGCCAAGTTCATGGCGATCCCCCATTACACCTACCTGAAGATGAAGATGCCGGGTCCCAAGGGGATTATCACCATCACCAGTGACTACAAGAAGTCCATCGAGTGCGCCCGGGCCGGCAGCCGGTTGTCCGAGTCCCTGGTCATCACTGAGGATAGGCGCCAACTCGACCAGCTCGTGGTCCTAATCTGCTGAGCAGTCGGCCGTGCCGGCTCCTCCCTCCCAGACGGCTAACGAGGCGGCTTTCCAGCCGTCCAAAGACACCAAGAAGGTGCCACTAGACCCGGCCAACCCCAAGCAATGCGTCACCATCGGCTCCGGCCTGAGCAGCAAATAGGAAGATGATCTCATCGACTTCCTCCGTGAGAATTGGGATATCTTTGCATGGTCCCCAAAAGACATGCCTCGTGTCCCGAGGAAGTACGCCGAGCACAAACTCCACGTGCGGCTGGATGTGAAGCTGGTCAAACAACTATTCTGCTACTTCTCCGAGGAGAAGCGGCGGTCCATCGGGGATGAAATCGCCCGGCTGCTCGCAGCCGGCATCATCATGGAAGTTTTCCACCCGAACTGGTTGGCAAACTCGGTCCTGGTGTTGAAGAAGAATAAGACATGGCGCATGTATATCGACTACACCAGCCTAGACAAGGCATGCCCCAAGGACCCGTTTGCCCTGCCACGGATCGATCAGGTGATCGATTCCACCGCCGGCTGCGATCTGTTGTCCTTCCTGAACACCTATTCCGGCTACCACCAGATCAAGCTAGACCCGGCCGACCGGCTCAAGACCTCCTTCATCAGCGTTTTGGGTCCTACTGCTACATCACCTTGTCATTCGGCCTGAAGAAAGCCGGCACCACCTTCCAGAGCTGCATGCAAAAGTGCCTCATGCCCCAGATTGGCAGAAATGTGCACGTCTACATGGACGACATCGTCATCAGAACCAAGAAGCATTTCAGCCTCCTCGATGATCTTCGGGAGACATTCGCCAACCTGCCCGAATACAAGGTCAGGCTCAACCCGGAGAAGTGCGTGTTCGGCGTGCCAGCTGGCCAGCTCCTGGGTTTCTTCCTCTCCACTCGTGGGATCGAAGCAAACCCGAAGACGATCAAAGCCATCGAGCACATGCACAAGCTGGCTAAACTACACGATGTCCAGAAGTTTGCCGGTTCGTCAGCCGGCTGGGCAAGAAGGCGCTCCCACTCTATCAGCTCATGAAGAAAATCACCAAGTTCGAGTGGACCGAGCAGGCGGACGAGGCGTTCCGCGACCTCAAGCGGGTCCTCTCCAACGCACCGGTTCTAGCCACACCGTCCGAGAAGGAGACCATGCTGGCCTACATCGCGGTGACCACGCGGGTGGTCAGCATCGTTTTGGTAGTGGAGCAGCCTGAGGAAGGCAGGGACCTGCCGGTCCAGCACCCAGTCTACTACTTGAGCGAGGTCCTCTCCAATTCAAAGCAGAATTACCCCCACTACAAGAAGATGTGCTACAACGTGTACTTCACCGCTAAGAAGTTGAAGCAGTACTTCCAGGAGCACACCATCATAGTGGTGAGCATGGCTCCGCAATCGGAAATCATGGGCAGCCGGGACGCGACCGGCCGGATCGCCAAATGGGCCATCGCCCTCGCGGACCACGACAACCAGTACGAGCCCCGCACTACCATCAAGTCCTAGACGCTGGCCGATATCCTCGTGGACTGGGCCGAAACCCAGTTCGTGTCGCCGCCTCCCGACTCGACGCACTGGCATATGCACTTCGACTGCTCGAAGATGCAAATCGGCCTGGGAGCCGGCATTGTCTTGTCCTCCCCGAAAGGGGACCAACTGAAATACGCTCTCCAGATTCACTTCGCCGCCTCCAACAACGTGGCCGAGTACAAGGCGCTCGTCCATTGTCTCTGCCTCGCCAAGGACATCGGCATCCGGCGCATCCTTTGCTTCGGCGAATCGGACCTCGTGGTGCAAGTCTCCGGCGAATGGGACACTAGGGATGCCAACATGGCGAGCTATCGCTTCCTCGTTCAGCAACTCACCGGCTCCTTCGAGGGCTGCGAGTTCCACCACGTCCCTCGGGCGGACAACGAAGTGGTGGACACATTCGCCAAAACCGGCTCCACCACACAGGCCATCTCGGCTGGCGTCTCCCTCGAGCGACTGCTCAAACCTTCAATCAAGCCCTCCCTCGAGTCAGAGTCCATATTCGTGCCAGCCGACTCCACTCTCGCCGCCTCCGGCTTGCGGGCTTTGCCGGCTCCATCGGCAGCACCAGTCACCGCCGCCTCCGGCCCGGGGACTCCGCCGGTCGCCCCGACCCTAGCCCCGGGGGCCACCGGCTCAGCTCCAGGAAGTGCCGGTTTTGACCCTGCGGTTGTTCTGACAATAGAAGATGCCACCCCGGACGACTCAACCTCGGAGGCCGCCGGCTACGTCCCACGGAATTCGACCCCGACCCCAGGGGCACGCGGGCCGGCTCCGGCCACCTCCGGCTCCCAGCTCGAGCCGGTCTCTACGCCAGTGACGGCGCCCGTCTGGGCGCAGACCTGATACATCCATTTTGCATCATGATTTCCTACTGTTATTTATAATGTTTTTATGCAAAATAATGTCTTATGGAGTAATTATAATGCCTTTTCTCTCATAATATGCAAGGTTTGCATAAAGCGGGAGAATGCCGACAGCTGGAATTTTGGACCTGAAAAAGCATACCAGAGATACCTATTCTGCACATCTTCAAATGAGCTGAAACTTCACGGAGAATTATTCTGGAATATATAAAAAATACTGGAGCAAATAACTACCGGAGGGGGGCCACATGGTGAGCACAAGACACCAGGGCACGCCAGCCCCCCAAGCGCGCCCTGGTGGGTTGTGCTGAGCCCAGCCCACTTTCGGTGCCCATCTTCTGGTATTTAAGGTGTTTTGACCTAGAAAAAATCAAGAATGGACTTTCGGGACGGAACGCCGCCGTCTCGAGGCGGAACTTGGGTAGGAGCACTTTTGCCCTCTGGCGGAGCGATTCCGCCGGGGGAACTTCCATCCCGGAGGGGGAAATCGAAGCCATCGTCATCACCAACAACCCTCTCATCTTTGGGAGGCCAATCTTCATCAACATGTTCAACAACACCATCTCCTCTCAAACCCTAGTTCATCTCTTGTGTTCAATCTTTGTACCAGAACCTCAGATTGGTACCTGTGGGTGACTAGTAGTGTTGATTACATTACGTAGTTGATTACTATATGGTTTATTTGGTGGAAGATTATATGTTCAGATCCATTATGCTATTTAGTACCCCTCTCATCTTGAGCATGAATATCATTTGTGAGTAGTTACCATTTGTTCTTGAGGTCACGAGAGAAGTCATGTTGCAAGTAATCATGTGAATTTGATATGTGTTCGATATTTTGATGATATGTATGTTGTGATTCCCTCAGTGGTGTCATGTGAACGTCGACTACATGAAACTTCACCATCTTTGGGCCTAAGGGAATGCATTGTGGAGTAGTTATTAGATGATGGGTTGCTAGAGTGACAGAAGCTTATACCCTAGTTTATGCGCTACGTCGTAAGGGGCTGATTTGGATCCACATGTTTAATTCTATGGTTAGATTTTATCTTAATACTTTTCTCGTAGTTGCGGATGCTTGCGAGGGGTTTAATCATAAGTGGGAGGTTGTTCAAGTAATAACAGCACCCAAGCACAGGTCCACCCACATATCAAATTATCAAAGTAGCGAACACGAATCAAACCAACATGATGAAAGTGACTAGATGAAATTCCCGTGTACCCTCAAGAACGTTTTGCTTATTATAAGAGACCGTTTTGCCCTGTCCTTTTCCACAAAAGGATTGGGCTACCTTGCTGCACTTTATTTACCGTTACCTTTACTTGCTCGTTACCAATTATCTTGCTATCAAACTACATGTTACCTACAATTTCAGTGCTTGCAGAAATTACATTGCTGAAAACCGCTTGTCATTTCCTTCTGCTCCTCGTTGGGTTCGACACTCTTACTTATCAAAAGGACTACGATTGACCCCCTATACTTGTGGGTCATCAAGACTCTTTTCTGGCGCCATTGCCAGGGAGTGAAGTGCTCTTGGTAAGTGGAAATCGGTAAGGAAAAATTTATACTACGTGCTGAAATTTCTTGTCAGTTGCTACTATGGAAAGCAATCCTTTGAGGGGTTTGTTTGGGGTATCTTCACCTCGACCAAAACAACAATTAGTTGCCCCTGAACATAATCCACCTACTGAAAATATTGGTTGAAATTCCTTCGGGTATGATAGAACAATTGCTAGCTAATCCTTATGCAGGAGACGGAACTGAACATCCCGATATGCACCTAATACATGTGGATGAAATTTGTGGATTATTTAAGCTTGCAGGTTTATCCTGAGATGAAGTTAATAAGAAGGTTTTACCTTTATCTTTGAAGGGAAAAGGATTGACATGGTATACGCTATGTGATGATATTGGATCATGGAACTGGAATCGATTGAAATTGGAATTCCACCAAAAGTTTTATCCTATGCATCTAGTTCATCATGATCTGAATTATATATATAATTTTTGGCCTCGTGAAGGATAAAGCATCGCTCTAGCTTTGGTGAAGCTTAAGTCAATGTTATATTCATGCCCCAATCATGATCTTTCGAGAGAAATTATTATTAAAAAAAAAGTTATGCTCGGCTTTCTCATAATGATCGATCCATGCTCGATACTTCATGTACTGGTTCTTTTATGAAGAAGACTATTGAATTCAAGTGGGATCTCTTAGAAAGAATTAAACGCAACTCTAAAGGTTGGGAACTCGACGAAGGTAATGAGTCAGGTATTAAGCTTGAGTTCGATTGTGTTAAATCTTTTATGAATACCGATGCTTTTCACAAGTTTAGCACTAAATATGGACTTGACTCTGAGATAGTAGCCTCATTTTGTGAATCATTTGCGACTCATGTTGATCTCCCTAAGGAGAAGTGGTTTAAATATCATCCCCCTATTAAAAAAGAAATCAAAGAACCGATCATAGCTAAAGAAGAAACTATCATTTACAATGTTGATCCAGTTGTTCCTACTGCTTATATAGAAAAACCACCTTTTCCTGTTAGGATAAAGGAACATGCTAAGGTATCAACTGTTGTTCGCAAAGGTAATATTAAAGCACCTAAGCGCTCTGAACAAATTAAAGTAGAACCAAGTGTTGCTATGGTTAAAGATCTCTTGGTAGAAAATATTGATGGGCATGTTTTTTACTTCTGTGATGAAGCCGCTAGAATTGCCAAACCCGATGAAAAAGATAAACATAGACCCATAGTTGGCATGCATGTTGTCTCAGTTAAAATAAGAGATCATTGTTATCATGGTTTATGTGATATGGGTGCTAGTGTGAGTGCTATTCCTTTTACTTTATACTAAGAAATTATGAATGACATAGCACCTGCTGAAATAGAAGACATTGATGTTACTATAAAACTTGCTAATAGAGACACCATCACACCACTTGGGATTGTTAGATATGTTGAAGTCTTGTGTGGGAAAATAAAATATCCTACTGATTTTCTAGTTCTTGGTTCCCCACAAGATGACTTTTGTCCCATTATCTTTGGTAGACCTTTCTTGAACACTGTTAATGCTAAGATAGATTGCAAAAGAGAAAATGTCAGTGTTAATTTTGGTGATGTGTCTCATGAATTTAACTTTTCCATGTTTAGTAGACAACCCCGTAATAAAGAATTATCTAGTAAGGATGATATAATTGGTCTTGCTTCTATTTCCGTTCCTCCTACTGATCCACTAGAACAATATTTGCTAGGCCATGAAAATGATATGCACTTGCGTGAAAGAAATAAAATAGATAAAATTTTCTTTGAAAAACAACCTCTCCTAAAACACAATTTGCCTATTGGAACTCTAGGAGGTCCTCCTCCACCTAAAGGTGATCCTGTGTTTGAATTAAAACGATTGCCTAACACTTTGAAGTATGCTTATCTTGATGAGAAAAAGATATATCCTGTTATTATTAGTGCTAACCTTTCAGAACATGAAGAAGAAAGATTATTAAAAAATTTGAGGAAGCACCAGGCTGCTATTGGATATACTCTTGATGATCTTAAGGGCATTAGTCCAACTCTATGTCAGCACAAGATTAATATGGAACCTGATGCTAAACCCGTTGTTGATCACCAATGACGATTGAATCCTAAGATGAAACAAGTGGTAAGAACTGAAATATTAAAGCTTCTGGAAGCAGGTATAATCTATCCCATAGCTGATAGTAGATGGGTAAGTCCCGTTCATTGTGTCCCTAAGAAGGGAGGTATTACTGTTGTTCCTAATGATAAAAATGAACTTATCCCACAAAGAATTGTCACTGGCTATAGAATGGTAATTGATTTTAGAAAACTAAATAAAGCTACTAGAAAAGATCATTATCCTCTGCCTTTCATTCATCAAATGCTAGAAAGATTATCTAAGCACACACACTTTTGTTTTCTGGATGGATATTCTGGTTTCTCTCAAATACATGTGTCACAATCTGATCAAGAGAAAACCACCTTTACTTGTCCTTTTGGAACCTATGCTTCTAGACGTATGCCTTTTGGTTTATGCAATGCACTTGCTACCTATCAAAGATGTATGACTGCTATATTCTCTGGTTTTTGTGAAAAGATTGTGGAGGTTTTCATGGATGATTTTTCCGTTTACGGAACTTCTTTTGATGACTGCTTAAGCAACCTTGATCGAGTTTTGCAGAGATGTGAACAAACTAATCTCGTCTTGAATTGGGAGAGGTGCCACTTTATGGTTAATGAAGGTATTGTCTTGGGGCATAAAATCTCTGAACGAGGTATTGAGATGGATCAAGCTAAAGTTGATGCAATTGAGAAAATGCCATGTCCTAAAGATATTAAAGGTATTCGGAGTTTCCTTGGTCATGCTAGTTTCTATAGGAGGATTATTAAAGACTTCTCCAAAATTTCTAGGCCTCTTACAAATCTTTTACAAAAGGATATTTCATTTGTTTTTGATGATGATTGTGTAGAAGCCTTTGAAACACTTAAGAAAGCCTTAACTTCTGCACCTATTGTTCAACCACCTGATTGGAACTTGCCTTTTGAAATTATGTGTGATGCTAGTGATTATGCTGTTGGTGTTGTTCTAGGAAAAATAATTGATAAGAAATTAAATGCTATCCATTATGCTAGCAAAACTCTAGACAGTGCCCAAAGAAATTATGCTACTACTGAAAAAGAATTTTTAGCACTTGTGTTTGCTTGTGATAAATTTAGATCTTACATCGTTGATTCCAAAGTTATTGTTCACACTGATCATGCTGCTATAAAATATCTTATGGAAAAGAAAGATGCTAAACCTAGACTCATTAGGTGGGTTTTCTAGCTTCAAGAATTTGATTTACATATCACTGGTAGGAAAGGAGATGAGAACCCCGTAGTTGATAACTTGTCTAGGTTAGAAAATATTCTTGATGACCCACTACCTATTGATGATAGTTTTCCTAATGAATAGTTAGCTGCAATAATTGTTTCTCAAAACACTCCTTGGTATGCTGATTATGCTAACTACATTGTTGCTAAACATATACCACCTAGTTTCACATACCAACAAAAGAAAAATTCTTTTGTGATTTAAGACATTACTTTTTGGATGACCCGCATCTTTACAAAGAAGGAGTAGATGGTATTATTAGACGTTGTGTACCTAAGCATGAACAGGAACAAATCCTACAGAAATGTCACTCCGAAGCCTATGGAGGACATCATGCGGGAGATAGAACTGCTCACAAGGTACTGCAATCTGGTTTTTATTGGCATACTCTCTTGAAGGATGTCCATAAGTTTGTCTTGTCTTGTGATGAATGTCAAATAATTTGTAATATCGGTAAGCGTCAGGAAATGCCTATGAATTATTCACTTGTTGTTGAACCATTTGATGTTTGGGGTTTTGATTATATGGGACCTTTCCCTTCCTCTAATGGGTATACTCACATTTTGGTTGATGTTGATTATGTTACTAAGTGGGTAGAAGCTATCCCAACTAGTAGTGCTGATCATAACACCTCCATTAAAATGCTTAAAGAAGTTATTTTCCCGAGGTTTGGAGTCCCTAGATATTTAATGACTGATGGTGGTTCACACTTTATTCATGGTGCTTTTCGTAAAATGCTTACTAAATATGATGTTAACCGTAGAATTTCATCACCCTATCATCCTCGATCTAGTGGTCAAGTTGAACTTAGCAATAGAGAAATAAATTTAATATTACAAAAAACTGTCAATAGGTCCCGACAGAATTGGTCTAAGAAACTAGATGATGCACTTTGGGCCTATAGAACAGCTTAATAAAATCCTATGGGTATGTCTCGATACAAAATGGTATATGGGAAAGATTGTCATTTGCCTCTAGAGTTACAACATAAAGCATTTTGGGCAATTAAAGAACTCAACTATGACTTCAAACTTGCCGGTGAAAAGAGGTTATTTGATATTAGCTCACTAGATGAATGGAGAAACCAAGCTTATGAAAATGCCAAACTATTCAAAGAAAAGTTAAAAGATGGCATGAAAAAAGAATCCAAAAGCGGGAATTCAAAGTTGGAGAATATGTTCTTTTGTACAACTCTCGTTTTAGATTTTTTGCAGGAAAACTTCTTTCCAAATGGGAAGGACCATATGTTATTGAAGGGGTTTATCGCTCTGGAGCTATCAAGATTAATAATGCCGAAGGTACTAACCCGAAGGTGGTCAATGGACAAAGAATTAAACATTATATATCAGGTACGCCTATTAATGTTGAAAGAAATGTTATCCAAACCATGACACCGGAGGAACACATAAAAGAAACCTTCCGGAACACTCCAGAATCTTGAAAAAGAGGAGGTACGTGATACGGTAAGTAAATGGACTCCGAAAAATCCGCAAAAATATTTTTTGTCAGTTTTGGAATATTACAAAAATTAAGAAAATAAGAAATAAACAGGAAAGCAAGCGAGGTGAGCATGATACACCAGGGCGCGCCTGCCCTCCCTGGCGCGCCCTGGTGGGTTGTGCCCTCCTCGGGCACCTTCCCGACTCCGTTTTCCTTCCATATTCTTGTTTCCCAAGATAAAAAATCACTATATATATCCCCGACTGTTTTGAGCACCGCATTGCAGAAAAATCCCCTGTTCTTGTTTCGTGTTGTTTTCCTATCAGATCTATCAAGCCAGGCATCATGTCTTCTTCCTCCTCCAATAACATAGAACAAGATCCTTGGTTGATGAAGATGGAGCTGAAGAGAGAGGAGCCAAAAGAAGTCAACAATGAACACAAGGGCAAGGAAGCTATGAGGGATCAAGCTCAAGAAGGAGGGCAACCCATGCCAACAGAAGAGGAGGAGGAACAAGATATCCTTCAACCTTATTATGATCATCTCACCCCCACTGAAATTGAAGCTTTTAGGGCCTTCGAAGCGGTTCGTGTTCAGAATAAATTTCTCACTCGTGAAAATATTTTGCTAGAGGAGCACATCATCACCCTTCGGAGCGTAATCTGTAAATTGGAGTACCTATTGAGGCTGAAGTGTGACACTTCATCACCACCACCACCTTCATCATCTTCACCACCAAAGGAGACTTGAGTACACGGGTATGGGCACTCCCCTTGGCTTTAGCCAAGCTTGGGGAAGATGCCCCGGTATCGTATCACCATCACTTTTTACCTTTACTTATATTTCGATCCTTAGCTATTTCGTGATTTAATTGAATAAAAGTTTAGTATGATCTATTTTCGAGTGATAGTTTCATGATCTACCTATCTACGTAATCGAGTGAGAGTTATATAATAAAGTTTAGTTTCAGCTCTTGCTTCTTTACTTTCTTGTTGCAATCATAATAAAAAGAAAATAAATGAAAAGGATCATATGCTAATATCATGGTGAGTAATGACATCACATAAGGAAAAGTATAAGTGGTAAAATTTATTGGAGATTGATAAACACAGCATTGGTCAATGATGCAACTCATGAAAGAATTAATCTTGGAAGAGAAGGTTCACATGCAAATACACTATCTTGGACACCTTTTATGATTTTGAGCCCCCATTAAATATTATATGCCAAAATTGTTGACGTTGGACAAGGGAAACAATGTAATGATTTACTGTTTGTTCATAGTCACATAGAAGTTATATTGTCATAGATCCTTCAACATGTGGTGCTTGCTCAATATCTTTGCTAGCCAAAAATTCTGCACTAAGTAGAGATACTACTTGTGTATCCAGAAATCCTAAACCCAAACTCATGTTTTGAGAGTCCACCATACCTACCTATGGATTGAATAAGATCCTTCAAGTAAGTTGTCATCAGTGCACTAAGGCAATAAAAATTGCTTCTAAATGTGTTTGGTCAATTAGTGTAAGAGGAAATTGAGCCTTGTACGAACTTGTGATGGCAAAGTAATAAAAGCGACGGACTGCATAATAAAGGTTGCTATCACATGGGGCAATAAAACGTGACGTTCTTTTGCATTAAGGGATTTGGCATACAAACTAAAAAGCGCATGACAACCTCTGCTTCCCTCTGCGAAGGGCCTATCTTTTACTTTTATGTATTTACTTTTATGCAAGAGTCAAAGTATTCTTCCCTATTCCTTTTTATTTTTCTCTTTTGGCAAGCATCATGTGGTGAGGAAAGATCTAGGCGCATATATCCAGTTGGATATGAGTGAGCATGAGTTATTATTGTTGACATCACCCTTGAGGTGAATACGTTGGGAGGCAAAATTATAAGCCCCTATCTTTCTATGTGTCCGGTTGAAACTTTGTGCTCATGGGTATGCTGTTAGTGTTAGCAATCATAGAAGATTAAATGATGGTTGAGTATGTGGACTTGTCAAAAGGCTCCGACATGATACCCTTCCTAAAAATATGATGAATTGAAGTTTCAAAGTTTACTGAGAACATAGTTTGTTGGTTTTCAATAAGGTTTATGCTTTATACTTCTATGTTGGGATGAATTGGTACTTGTTTATGAGAAGTTATATGATGATGTTATAGAATAGAAGTTATATGAAAGAAACTTATTATAAAGTTTGTTGTTGTTATGATAATAAGCATGATGCTACTATGTCCGTATTTTGTTTTTATCGACACCTATCTCTCAAACCATGTGGACATGTTTTTCGATATCGGCTTTCGCTTGATATGCCTCATTTATAATGTTTTTATGCATAATAGTGTCTTATGGAGTAATTCTAATGCCTTTTCTCTCATAATATGAAAGGTTTGCACAAAGAGGGAGAATGCCGGCAACTGGAATTCTGGACCTGAAAAAGCCTATCAGAGATACCTATTCTGCACATCTTCAAATGAGCTGAAACTCCACGGAGAATTATTCTGCAATATATAAAAAATACTGGAGCAAATAACAACCGGAGGGGGCCACCTGGTGAGCACAAGACACCAGGGCGCGCCACCCCCCCCCAGGCGCGCCCTGGTGGGTTGTGCTCATCCCAGCCCACCTCCGGTGCCCATCTTCTGGTATTTAAGGTGTTTTGACCTAGAAAAAATCAAGAGGCAACTTTCGAAACGGAACGCCGCCGTCTCAAGGAGGAACTTGGGCAGGAGCACTTTTGCCATCTGGTGGAGCGATTCCCCGGGGAACTTCCCTCCCGGAGGGGGAAATCGAAGCCATCATCATCACCAACAACCCACTCATCTTTGGGAGGCCAATCTTCATCAACATCTTCAACAGCACCATCTCCTCTCAACCCCTAGTTCATCTCTTGTGTTCAATCTTTGTACCGGAACCTCAGATTGGTACCTGTGGGTGACTAGTAGTGTTGATTACATTACGTAGTTGATTACTATATGGTTTATTTAGTGGAAGATTATATGTTTAGATCCATTATGCTATTTAATACCCCTCTGATCTTGAGCGTGATTATCATTTGTGAGAAGTTACCTTTGTTCTTGAGGTCACGGGAGAAGTCATGTTGCAAGTAATCATGTGAATTTGATATGTGTTCGATATTTTGATGATATGTATGTTGTGATTCCCTTAGTGGTGTCATGTGAACGTCGACTACATGACACTTCACCAACTTTGGTCCTAAGGAAATGCATTGTGGAGTAGTTATTATATGATGGGTTGCTAGAGTGACAGAAGCTTAAACCCTAGTTTATGCGCTAGTTCGTAAGGGGCTGATTTGGATCCACATGTTTAATGCTATGGTTAGATTTTATCTTAATACTTTTCTCGTAGTTGCGGATGCTTGTGAGGGGGTTAATCATAAGTGCGAGGTTGTTCAAGTAAGAACAGCACGCAAGCACCCACATATCAAATTATCAAAGTAGCGAACATGAATCAAACCAACACGATGAAAGTGACTAGACGAAATTCACGTGTACCCTCCAGAATGTTTTGCTTATTATAAGAGACCATTTTGGCCTGTCCTTTGCCACAAAAGGATTGGGCTACCTTGTTGCACTTTATTTACCGTTACCTTTACTTGCTCGTTACCAATTATCTTGCTATCAAACTACCTGTTACCTGTAATTTCAGTGCTTGCAGAAATTACCTTGTTGAAAATTGCTTGTCATTTCCTTCTACTCCTCGTTGGGTTTGATACTCTTACTTATCGAAAGTACTAAGATTGACCCCCTATACTTGTGGGTCATCAAGACTATCGTCGCATTCCTTACATGCGGCGAGCTCCCGCCAAACGAAACCGAAGCATGGCAAGTGCAGCGCCGCGCTCCCGCCTATGCCATCATCAACCACGAGCTGGTCCAGCGCAGCGTAACCGGTATTTTCCAACGCTGCGTGGAGATGGATGACGTGGCTTGAGGCTGCGTCGGTATTTCCCAAAAGAGGAAGGGATGATGCAGCACAGCAACGGTAAGTATTTCCCTTAGTTATGAAACCAAGGTATCAATCCATAGAGGAAGATCACGCACCCACGTAAACAACACCTGCACACAAATAACAAATATTTGCAACCCGGCGCGAAAGAGAGGTTGTCAAGCTCTCTACGGTAATGAGATAGATTAGGTAATGATAGTTTTCGCAAATAGATCTCCCAAGAACACAAAATAAAATAAGTAAATAAAAAGTGCAGCAAGGTATTTTTTGGTTTTTTGGTTTAATAGATCTGAAAACAAAAAGGCAAAATAGTATATCGGAAAGCAATATGTTGGAAAAGTAGACCCGGGGGCCGTAGGTTTCACTAGTGGCTTCTCTCATGAGTATAGCACACGGTGGGTGAATAAATTACTGTTGGGCAATTGATAGAAGATCAAATAATCATGACGATATCCAGGAAATGATCATTATATAGGCGTCGCGTCCAAGGTAAGTAGACCGAAACGATTCTGCATCTACTTCTATTACTCCACAAATCGACCGCTATCCAGCATGCATCTAGTATATTAAGTTCATGGGAAAACGGAGTAATGCAATAAGAACGATGACATGATCTAGACAAGATATATTCATGTAGGAATAGACCCAATCCTTAATGGAAATGATACATTCGTGCCTTGCTGCCCCTTCTGTCACTGGGAAAGAACACCGCAAGATCGAACCCATCACAAAGCACCTCTTCACATGGCATGAAAAATCGATCTAGTTGGCCTAACTAAACCAAAGATTCAAAGAAGAAATACGAGGCTATAAGTAACCATGCAAATAAGAGATCAAAGAAGACTCAAATCATATTCATGGATAGAAACTGATCATGAACTCAAAATTCATCGGATCCCAACAAACACACAGCAAAAGTCATTACATCAAATAGATCTCCAAGAGACCATTGTATTGAGAATCATAGAGAGAGAGAAAGCCATCTAGAAACTGCCTACGGACCCGTAGGTCTATGGTGGACTACTCATGTATCATCGGGGAGGCACCTATGAAGAAGATGAACCCCTCCATGATGGTGTTAGATTGGATCTCGAGGTTCTGGAACTTGCGGCGGCTGGAATTGTGTTTCGTCGACTCCCCTAGGGTTTTCTGATTTTCTGAGAATTTATAGGCTCGATAGTCGGTTGAGGGGGTGCCCGAGGTGCCCACCCTCCACCAGGTCGCGCCAGGGGCCTCTGGCACGCCCTGGTGGAGGGTGGCCACCTTGGGCCCCCTCTTCTGGTGATCTTTGGCCCATCTGCTTCCTGTTAGTCCATAAAAAATCCACAAAAATCCCCGCAGCATTTGGGCTCCGTTTGGTACTGATTTTCTGCGGAGTAAAAAACAAGCAAAAACATAAACTCGCACTTTGGCACTATGTCAGTAGGTTAGTCCCAAAAAATGATATAAAGTTGCTATAAAATGATGTGGAATGCTGCCTAACATGTTCATCATATATTCTTCTCTTTGTAGCATGGACATTTGGAATTTTTAGATGGTTCAAAGCAATAGTCTAGTTTTGACATGAAAACTTTAATACTCAAGCATATCAACAAGCAACCATGTCTTTCAAAATATCAACGCTAAAGCAAGTTATCCCTAGCGCATCATACTCAATCATTGATCCATTCATGATACACACTCAAATATTAGCTACACCTAATGCTCAAGTACGATCATAGTGCCACCTAGTTGGTGCTTTATAAGAGAAGATGGAGACTCAAATTGAATTTTTTTTGCATAAAGTAAATAGATAGGCCCTTCGTAGAGGGAAGTAGGGATTTGTAGAGGTGCCAGAGCTCAAGTGTTTAAATTGATAGAGAAAAATATTTTGAGTGGCATGCCTTTGCTATCAACGAAAACGACTGAGAGATTTCGATATCTTTCCATGCTAGATACATCATAGGAGGTTCCCAAACAGAAAATAAAGTTTATTCCTTTTTCCACCATACTTTCACTTTCCATGGCTAGCCAAATCCTGCCTTCCATACAAACACTTTCCAAGGAATTTATTATTTGACTACATAAAGTAATTTTTTTTCTTTCTTTTCATTTTGCAACTGGGCATCCCTATTACCGCCGTACTCTCGTGCAATGACAAGTGAATAAACACTCATCTTGAGAATAACACATCTAGCATGGAAAAATATTGGTCACCCCCTACCATTTCATGAGCAGTACGAGCACACAAAAAGGAAAATTTATTTTGAAATTTAGAGACGGCACATACAAATTTACTTGGAACAGCATGGACATACCGTATATAGGTAGGTATGGTGGACTCATATGGCAAAAGTGGTTTAATGATTTTGGATGCACAAGTAGTATTTCTACTTAGTACAAGTGAAGGCTAGCAGATAGATTAAGAAGCATCCAACTAAGAAACGAAAAATCACATAAGCGAGCATTAAGCATAACTAACACCGAATAATGCACCATAAGTAGGATGTAATTTCATAGCACAACTACTGACTTTCGTGCTTGCATAGGGAATCACAAACCTTAACATCAATATTCTTACTAAGCATAATTACTCACTAACATAACTCACATATTACTATCGTCATGTCTCAAAACTATTGCAAAGAATCAAGTTTAATTTGTCCATTGATCTTCATGAAAGTTTTTATTATATCCCTCTTGAATATCTATCACTTTGGGACTAGTTTGATATATTGCAATTGCTTTTGATAAGCTCACATGGATATAAGTGAAGAACATGAGCATACAAGTTTCATCTCTCAAAATAATATAAGTGAAGCATGAGAGGGTTTCTTCAAAATTACTAACTCTCAAATTATAAGTGAAGCATGAGAGCATTTCTTCAAATATGTAAAAGCACGCCGTGCTCAAAAAGAAATAAGTGAAGCGCTAGAGCAATTCCTTTGCTCAATAGATTTAAGTGAAGCATAAAGAGCAATTCTAGAAAATCATAGCATAATTTTGGCTCTCTCAAATAGGTGTGTGCAGCAAGGATAAGAAGCAAATAAAGAAAAGATACAAGACGCTCCAAGCAAAACTCATGATATGTGATGAACAAAAATATAGTTCCAAGTAAAATACCGATGGTTGTTAGAAGAAAGAGGGGATGCCACTCGGGGCATCCCCAAGCTTAGTTGCTTGTTACTCTTTGGATATTACTTTGGGGTGCTGTAGCATCATCCAACCTTAGGCTCTTCTTACTCCTTATTCCTTCATCCATCGTGATCTCACCCAAAACTTGAAAACTTCAATCACATAAAACTTGCCAAAATTCTCGTGAGATCCGTTAGTATAATAAAGCAAATTACCACTTCAAGGTACAGTTGTAAACCCATTCATATTTTATTATTGCATTATATCTACTGTATTCTAACTTTACCATGACTTATACCCCCCCCCCCCCCGATACAAGCCATAGATTCATCAAAACAAGCACACAATGCAACGAAAACAGAATCTGTTTCAGACAGAACAGTCTGTAGTAATATATAGTATACCCATACTTATGGAACTCTAAAAAATCTGAAAAATTAGGAAAACGTAAATAATTTGTATGGAAATACTGTGTTAAAATTTCAGACTAATATCACGTTCCAGTAAAAAACGAAAATTCGTGCACTGGGAACAAAGTTTCTGTTTTAGATTCAGCATTGTTTCTACTCATCTTATGGATCATCCTAAAGGCTTTAGTTGGCACAAGCACTAAATGAAACATAAAAACACAATCATAACAGAATCATAATTGTGCAAACACTCAAAAATAGAAAGGAAAAGATAAAAATATTTTATTCATTGGGTTGCCTCCCAACAAGCGCTATCGTTTTACGCCCCTAGCTAGGCATAACGCATAGTTTCAAGTGCTGTCATCTTTAGTTTTTGCCACCTTTATGAGGGCTTCATCAAAACCCGGGAGGTTCTTTACGCTTCCCCACATTTTCAGGAGAAGAAACCATCTTGAGATCTAAGATATCCAAACGCTTATTGCAAAGAGTAATCAAAGTGTTCATGCGATTCAGGTTTCCACCAATATGTTTAAGAGGCTCATGGTATTTTTGCAACTCAACCAAATGTTTATGTAAATCACCTATTTTTTCCAAAATTTGAACCCCTTCTTGTGTGAGAGAAGGAACCTTTTTTGGTGGAGGAACCCCCAATATCCCTTCTAAAATTTCATAAGCAGTGTTGGGATCAAGTTCAGTAAAGTTTCCTTTAGTGGCAAAATCCAAGAGTTGTCTATGATGCAAGTTAATACTATGTAAAAATTTCGAAGCAAAACCTTTGCATCTCCCTTTAGATTGCAAATACGATAAGATTTCATCAATCTATACCAAGCATCTTTTGGATTTTCCCCTTGTTTTTGTTTGAAGTATAGAATTTCAAAATCTGGTGACAAGGGGGTAGTGATGCTAGTCATAGTGAACAGATATGCGAATCAAGAGATCCGACGAGAAAAAGGCAAACGAAAAAGAGGGCGAATAAAACGGCAAATTTGTGAAGTGGGGAAGAGGAAAACGAGAGGCAAATGGCAAATAATGTAGATTGCAAGGAGATGAGATTTGTGATTAGGAACTTGGTAGATGAGATTGCTTCCTCCCCGGCAACGGCGCCAAAAATTCCTTTGACGTGGCTTGAGACTGTGTCGGTATTTCTCCAAAGAGGAAGGGATGATGTAGCACAGCGACGGTAAGTATTTCCCTCAGTTATCAAACCAAGATATCAATCCGTAGAGGAAAATCACGCACCCACGTAAACAGCACCTGCACACAAATAACAAATACTTGCAACCCGACGCGAAAGAGAGGTTGTCAAGCTCTCTACGGTAATAAGAGAGAGATTAGGTAATGATAGTTTTGGCAAATAGATCTCGCAAGAACACAAAATAAAATAAGTAAACAAAAAGTGCAGCAAGGTATTTTTGGGTTTTTTGGATTAATGATCTGAAAACAAGAAGGCAAAATAGTAGATCGGAAAGAAATATGTTGGAAAAGTAGACCCGGGGGCCGTAGGTTTCACTAGGGGCTTCTCTCATGAGTATAGCACACGGTGGGTGAACAAATTACTGTTGGGCAACTGATAGAAGATCAAATAATCATGACGATATCCAGGCAATGATCATTATATAGGCATCACGTCCAAGATAAGTAGACCGAAACAATTCTGCATCTACTTCTATTACTCCACACAATGACCGTTATCCAGCATGCATCTAGTGTATTAAGTTCATGGGAAAACAGAGTAATGCAAGAAGAACGGTGACATGATGTAGACAAGATCTATTCATGTAGGAATAGACCCCATCTTGTTATCCTTAATGGCAACGATACATGCGTGCCTTGCTGCCCCTTCTGTCACTGGGAAAGAACACCACAAGATCGAACCCATCACAAAGACTTCTTCCCATGGCAAGAAAAATCGATCTAGTTGGCCTAATTAAACCAAAGATTCTAAGAAGAAATACGAGGCTATAAGTAATCATGCAAATAAGAGATCAAAGTCTCAAATCATATTCATGGATAGAAACTGATCATGAACTCAAAATTCATCGGATCCCAACAAACACACCGCAAAAGTCATTACATCAAATAGATCTCGAAGAGAACATTGTATTGAGAATCATAGAGAGAGAGGAAGCCATCTATCTACTGCCTACGGACCCGTAGGTCTATGGTGGACTACTCACGCATCATCGGAGAGGCACCTATGATGAAGATGAACCCCTCCGTGATGGTGTTAGATTGGATCTCGAGGTTCTGGAACTTGCGGCGGCTGGAATTGTGTTTCGTCGACTCCTCTAGGGTTTTCTGAATATTTGGCAACTTATAGGGCGAATAGTCGGTAGAGGGGAGTCCCGAGGTGGGCACCCTCCACCATGATGCACCAGGGGCCTCTGGCGTGCCCTGGTGGAGGGTGGCCACCCTGGGGCCCCTCTCTTGTTGTTTTTGTGACCATCCTGGCTCTTATGGTCCATAAAAATTTTCCAAAAATTCCCGTAGCGTTTGGGCTCCATTTGGTACTGATTTTGTGCAAAGTAAAAAACAAGCAAAAACAGCAACTGGCACTATGTCAATAGGTTAGTCCCGAAAAATGATATAAACTTGCTATAAAATGATTGTAAAACATCCTAGATTGATAATATAACAGCATGGAACAAGCAAAAATTATAGATACGTTGGAGACGTATCAACGGACAAAGGGCGCGAGATCCTTAGAGACATCCATCAGGGCGAGTGTGGCCATCATGCCGCCTCGAGGACCCTGGTGGCCAAGGCTTTTCGCCATGGTTTTACTGGCCGACGACCTTGGAGGACGCCAAGGCCCTGGTCGACAAGTGCGAGGGGTGTCAGCACTTCCGCAGCCGGAGCCACCTATCAGCCGCGGCTCTCCAAACCATCTCCATCTCATGGCCTTTCGCCGACTGGGGGCTCGACATGGTGGGGGCCTTTAAAACCGCCCGAGGTGGCATGTCGCATCTCCTGGTGGCTGTCGACAAGTTTACAAAGTGGATCGAGGCCAGGCCTATCAAGAAGCTGGACGGCCTGATGGCTGTCCGGTTCATCAAGGACATCACCGTCCGCTATGGCGTCCCCCACAGCATCATCATCGATAACGGCAGCAACTTCGCTAAAGGCGCGTTGGCTCGTTTCTGCTCCCTCGAGGGCATCCGGCTTGACCTTGTGTCGGTGGCCCACCCACAGTCAAACGGCCAGGCGAAAAGGGCCAACGGCCTGATTGTGGGGACCCCGACTCATAAGTCGTGATCACCGAATGTACGTGCATAGTGATCCCAGAGATCAATGCTCACTGAACACACAGAAACTGAATAACAAGAGTCTTACATCCATTACGTACCGTTATTACTCAAATATGGCCTTTATGGCCAAGTCTTCATAGGATTGCAGCGGAAATCTTCAACGATAGCGTGAATCCATGTCATCTGCCTTAACCCTACATGCATTCTGACTGGGAAGCGTCCTAGCTTGCATGTACGTCACCGAAGTTCTCTCATTCTATCATGTGCTTTAATGCCTCGCCAATAAAATAACCAGTGGCAAGCCAATGAGTACTTTCAATGTACTCGCAAGCAACCCATGTTTGGAACAAGGCAATAACAATGCATGATATAGCACTAAGTAGGTATGTTTTGCAGAAAGCTAATTTTGAGTGCAATGACATGATCAAATAACTTGCGTAAGAATGCATCAATAGTTGGCAGATATCCATATGAACAAGTTACAGATATCATCGTAAACAGGGGGTTGAACATTTCATGTTCAGTCATTTCGTCAAGTCATCTGACTTAGCTTAAGTACCATCTTTTGTTTCACACACACACACACCAATTTTGTAAGCAATGTACGTAGCCCAAGAGCGGTCATCCAACTGTCCTTGACCATGGACACGGCTATTCGAATAGTTTTACACTCTGCAGAGGTTGCACACTTTACCCGCAAGACTCGGGAAACTTCCGTGTCAAACCACGACTCGCCGTATTATTCATACTCGAGGTAAGTACTCGAACAATGCCATTCCCCTAACGATACTAACAAAGAGTCCACTCGTTGGTGCCATCCCTCATGATGTACATCACAAGTATCATCCACGAGGGCACACAACGGTGTGCCCGGTGTCTGTGAAAACAGCCCATGATCATCCTTTCCGGCACGACCCCGTATCGAGAATGACAACGTCACTCCCGCCACTAGTAATGCGGGCTCTCTGCTAGTACCCACCAAAGTAAACAACAAAGCCCCATCCCATAAGGGGTATCGTGGTTGTACATGTAAGGTTGGAATAATGGTCGCAACTTACACCAATCCGTTTTCGAAAACCACACGCTCACTTCCTCCGGTACACCACTTCTTTATCAATTGGTTACCTAGCTCAACATCATCTCCCTCGGGCATTAGTGTCACCCGACAGGGTTTTCAAAAAGTCTTTCGAAAACACTTTGTTTCCGACACCATGCATAAGCCCGTCCCACTTTTTATAGCAACTACTTAGCAACCTAACTACTCCCACCTGCATAACCCTCATAAGGAGGTAGGGTCATGCACGACGCAAGTATCAATGGTAAAAGTATCAAAGGCAACCCACCGAAGTGGTCACCACATCATCATGATCAATTCATCGGAACATAAGGTGCTATATGACATGCATGAAAAGGTTTCTTAGGCATGGTCAAGGGGCTGCTTGCCTGGCTCAGCAAAGTCTTCGAGGTCTTCTCACGCTTCTCGTCCAACTCCGAGCACTCCATCTACTTCGTCAACTACCATCGGAAACAACCATAATAAGAAACACAACAAGAAGGAAAATAGAAGTGTTCTAAAATAGGATGTTTATTTTTCTCGGGCACCTCTGGTCTCAAGAAAAATACCTAAAGAGGATCTACTTGAGTTGCATCAATAGGGATTTTTGGAAAGGCCAATAGGATGGGAATGAAGGAAATGGTAACCCTATAAGAAGTTCATCGAAAATATTATTATAAAAATGAGTGGATGCACCTATTACATAGGGCATGATTTTAGAAAAATTTAGGAAGTGGTTTCACTGGATTTGGAGTAGGGATGAATTTCCTATGAATTTCTTAAGAGGAAATAAATGTAAAATGGGGCTATTTATTTGATCTAGCAGAGGCATACCATAGGAAAAATGTTAACCATGGCTAGAAAAATAGGGCATGATCTCATGGTCACCTAGGAATTTGAATCACTCCAATTGGAGTTAGAATGGATGCCCTAGGAGTGTTACAAGATGAGCTTTAATAGATCAAATTTGAATTTAAAATAGAATAGTATAGAAAAGTTTATTGGAAAAATGTGTAAGATACATTTTTGGATAGAGCATGATTTTAGGATTATGTAGGAATTTGATTCATCAAATTTGGGGTTGAAATAAATTTATTACGAATTGTTTCATATCTCTGGTAAAAAGAAAAAGAGAAATCCTCACCAAACGGGCTAAGACGCGCACTGAGCGCAGGATAGAGATTGGGCCGGCCCAGTGGCTCGGCCTGGTGGTGCTGCAGCGACGCCGAAGGTGTATTCACTGGAATACGCCTTTCCAGCGTGAAGGCGGTTCCCGGCCGGGTTCGTTTCCACTTGAAGGGCCAGGCCCACCCGACAGCCTCGCCGACCGGCCGACAGGCGGGGCCCGCCTGCTGAAGAGGCAGCTTCTTCTTCCTCCTGCTTGCGCCCGATCGAGGGCGAGGAGTGGCTCCCACCGGCGATTGCCGGAGCTACGAGCTGTCTTCGGAGAAGCTCCGGTGATGGACGCGATCAGGAGGGCGAGGCGCACTCGCCCGGCTAGCTCACGGCCGCCGGGGAGCGCTGGAGAGAGCAGGGGTTTGGTGGTGGCGGAGACCGGCGACGGCGGGCCGTGGGAGCGGCGCTCTGGCCACCTGGAGGAGGGAAGGGAGAGCGGGGGAGGATCCTTGCGATGCCGGGGTGCGCCGGAGATGCTCAAAAGAGAGGGGGAGCTCGGATTCAAGCGAGGCCAGGCGACGCCATGGCAGCCATGGGGTGAGGAGCCGAGCTCTGGAGCTCGAATGGCTTGGCAAGCGAGGTCTATGGGAGTTAGAGGAGTGTTATTGGGCGCAAGGGTGAGCTCGGGGAGGGATAGAAGAGGGGTGTGACGAGGTGATGCTCGGGACGCTGCCGGAGGGCCTCGGGCGCGGAGAGCACGCATGCCAGAGCCTCCTTGGAGCTTTGCTGGCAGCGGGGAGGGGCGTGGGAGACTTAGAGGGATATCTTGGCGCGCGTGGGCATCCCGCCACTGCCGGACACGAGCTACAGGACGACGACAAGTGGCAAAGCTCTGGTTTTGCATGTCAGCTGCGTGGTCACCATGCCAAGGCATGTCCAGGGTGACATTTTGGTCGGCCAAACATGTCTAGCATGTGAGGCACGCATGTAGGAGACCACTGGTAATTTTTGAGAGCTTTATGAGTGGTGTAGCTAGGGTTTTTACAGAGTGTAAGTTTGCAGCAGCAAACTAGAGGCTCATCTAAGGGGTTTGTACTTGAGGGCATTGGGGGTAAAACCTTGTCTAGTTGCCTCAGTTATGTAAGGACTACATGTCCACAAATTTTCATATTAGGGTGATAAGAGGGCAAGGTACTTGTAGTACAAAGCTACATTTACTGCCATAAGCTGGTTTCAGATGATTTGCTCATATTTTCCACATGATCATGCCATCTTTGGGTTTGGTTTGATGTATTAACATGCAAATGGTGTTGTTGAAAAGCTTGGGGGCCTTTGCATTAACAGAATGATGGGAGAGAGGAGGGAGAGGTGTTGCTATGGTAGAAAGTGAGGGAAAATAAGGGAGTTACCTCCCAAATGATTGAGCAGAGGCCAAGGAAAAGTTACTGGAGGTAGAAGGGGGCTAGCCCATGCTGTAGTAAAAAGTTAGAGACAAGGAGAATCTTGTTGGGCCCACTTTGCTTGTCCACAAGCTTATGGCTGAAGGTGTTTGTGTTGTGCTTGGGCTAGGTAGAGGAATCACCTTGATATTTACCAGGGGTAAGTGGTAACTCCAGCTGGTCCTGATCGCAAGTTTTCAGCTCATTTGAAGAAAGTTCATAATACAAACTTGGTAATTCCTAGAAATCAACAAAATCAGGTTTCAGTGGATCTAGGCATGCAAAACCATTCTCCTTGATTCACCACTTGGTGTGCTTGCATAATCACATGATTATAGCATGCCCACAAAAATTGAGATCAAGAGGAGACAGTTGGCAATGTAGAGTTGATCAAATTTGGTTCTGGATGGGAATGGTTTTGGGATATTTTGGTGAATCAAAACAACTAGGATTGAGATGGAACTTGGCAAGATCATCAAATATATCATGTGTGACTTGCTAGAATTTTCCAGGATTTATTTGAGAATATTTCTTGTAGAAATGTTTCAAATGCTTGAAATAGGCAGAAAGGGTTTAGAAGGGTTTTGTCCAATATTGTGTACATGACCATGTGTTGAAACTCCTATATATGGAAAATATATGTCCACTGAGTATCCCTATATTTTCTCAAATATTTTGATAGCATAAAAATATTTTTTCCCTATAAAAGACCATTTCTGGCCTTAAGAAAAAGCCTTTAAATAAAATAGGAAATTAATCTTTAAAATTAATATTTGGTGGTTTTGGGAAGTATTATATATGGTAGGATCCAAATAAAGTATGTGGGGCAAAACATCCACCCCAATTTGAGGACTTGTAGTACAAACCTCGATTCAGGGTTTTTTGAAAACCTAAATTAATAAAATGCTTTTTGGCCAAAATAATATTTTATACAAATAGTTTTATGTCCTATACACATGGCATGATCATTGGGCAAGGTTCTTGGATCCGGGGGATGAGTTTGGAGTGTAGGAGATATATGATAGTTCATGGCACAATCAAACAAGCAAGCAAATGGCACACAAGTCAAGCATTCATATGCACACAAAAGTTTTAATTGGTCCTCATTTTTGAGTCATGTTAACTTAGTCATGAGGCAAAACACAGGGTGTGACAGACCTACCCCCCTTACAAGAATCTCATCCCAGAGATTCCTTGGCTAGGCGTGGAAGAGATGCGGAAATTCAGAGGTGAGGTAGTCTTCACGTTCCATGTTGCTTCTGCTTTGGTGTGGTTGTTCTCCTGGATCTTGAAGTGCTTTATGATATGGCTTCGAGTGCATCCTTGGTTTCGTTTGAGGATGAATGGGGTTCTTGCAATACGCTAGGTGTCGTGGTTTTGTCACGGCAGATGTCCTAGTGAAAGGACTTATGTTCGAGGCCATCGCTACGTCGGTGAGCTCGAAGGGGTTGACCGGGACAAGAGACACGAGTTTACCCAGGTTCGGCCCCTCGGAAAGAGGTAAAAGCCTACGTCCTGCTTTGTGTAGTATTGGTTGGGTATCAATTACAAGGGAGTGGATTCGCTTGACCTAATTCTCGATAGATTGTTTCATACCCTAAACCGCCTAGGTAACCCGCCTTTATATACACAGGTCGAGGCCCTGGGCTTACAAGAGTCCGGGCCGGGTTACATCTGGTAACCGACCTCATCTCTAAATCGCTTTATCTTATCTGGAAAGTCATCTCCGGCGGCTTACACCTTCGGGTCATATGTTATCTTCTGGCTCTGGGCCTCCGCCCGGCCCGTCTAGTATCGGACGACGGGCCCGTCTTAGTCTTCCGGCCCGCCTAAGGCCTTACTGTCTAAGCCGCCAACTTCCTAACCCGGCCCCTCCTGGCCGGGTCTCACCATGGGGTTATATCCCCAACATTAGGCCCCAGATTGATTTGAACCTGTTCATATCAATCTCCAAGTCTTCTGGTTCGTGAGTCTTGTGTTTCTTCCTAAGTATTTGATCTGAAACAAATCCTCATGACCCGCCATGTGAAATGGATGATGTCATCTTGGATATGTCCAAAAGATATTAATGACATCACAACGGATCTTTGCATTAACTGGTCAACCCGAAAATCGAGGCGTTTCTTCGGTCAATCATTATCACGCCTCCTTGATTCCCGCGCTGGACTATTGTTGTTCCATCTTTTCCTCATAAATAGGCATGGGGGGTCCCATCCCTTTCACTTTCCCCCGCCGCCACTTCTCTCTTCTTCTTCCTCCCGACGCCCATGCCACCGGAGCTCCGTCGCGCCTTCCAGACCTCGCCGTCGTCGTCAACAGGGGCCGCTGCATGACCCTGATTGCGACCAGATCTCATCGGTGTACTCCCGCATCCACTGTGTCTTCCAGGTCCCACTTCCTTTCCCCCGTAGATCCGCATTCAGTTCGTCGGAGTTCTTCGGGGTCCGTCGTCGTCCATCGGAGTTCATGCCCTTCCCTAAGGATAGAATCATCATTTGCTTTGAGAATATTATGAAAAATATGTGGTGCCTTGCTCGGCATCCGTTTTGCATCTCGAATAGATCGTTTTCTTCATCAGACTCTGCGCATTAGCCATCCGTTCTTCCCCCACTGTACTTAGGGTTAGTAAATATTTCTCTTTTTTCTTCTTCGTAGATCTGTAATGGAAACGTTTAGCTGTCGAAACCTGTTTGCCCATACTTAGCGGTATTTCAGCATTCATTGTCTGAGTGACCCGCCATCACGTTGTCGGCTCACCCCTGAGAAAGTGAGGTCCGTCTTATATTTGCCGTTAATGGCGGCTTACGACTTAGCCATGACCCGCCAAGTATCACTCGTCTTTAGAGTCACAGCTGTCTTTGTTATGTGGCATTCTTAACCCGCCACACCTTTATGTCTTTCCACAGCGTTTAACCCGCCACTGTGGCCAAAGCCCCCGCCTCTTGCGATTGGGTAGGCTCCGGGGTTACTGAGGAGATGCTTAACGACTTCGTTGTCATGGGAGCCTTACCGGCCAAAGATGTCATCAACTGGCGGGTTCCCGGTCCCGAAATTAGAACCAAGCCTCAGGAAGGGGAAGTGGTTGTATTCACAGACCATCTTCTTCGCGGCTTCTCGCCACCCGGGTCAAAAAAATTCCGTGACGCTCTTGGTGGTTTTGATAATTCATGACAACATACATTGTCTCTTGGACTAATACTTCTACCTAGTGTATTTCAGATATAGTCCATAGAGAAGGGTTGGCAAAAGGATTGTGGAGATTGTGGAAATACCCCAAGATGCGAGGAAATAGGTTGGCAAAGCTTCAAGCAAGAGGACTCTACATTTTACATTTGTGAGAAATCACTTTGAGTCCATAGGAAAGCCAATACTATTAAAAGGGGGTAAGGTTTTGTTGGTGAACAAAATGCTCATACGTGCACAAGTGATAGTCACCAAAAACACCCACAAACTCTCCCACCAAAGTCTGTCCAAAGCCATATACTCAACATCGGTGCAACCAACATTTCCATCTCGGTGCCACCGATTCTCAACCATAGACAGACTCAGCCAAACCCTAGCCTTTCGGTGCAACCGATTCCATTCCGGTGCCACCGAGTTTAGGTTGCCAACTTTCTGTTACGCAAATTCACAATATCGGTACCACCGAGATTGTTGGATCGGCGTCACCGAGATTGGGAATCTGACCGTTGGTCACCTTATCGGTGCAACCGAGTTTTCTATATCGGTCTCACCGAGATTCAAAAGTTGCCACCTTTTGGTCACTTCGGTACCACCGAGATTAACACATCGGTGTCACCGAGTTGGTCATTTTGTGTGTAACGGTTGGATTTTTGGGGATGCCTATATATACCCCTTCACCACCACCTACTCGAAAGAGAAGCACTCAGAACTATTCCATACTTGCCCCATCCAGTTTTCTGAGAGAGAGCCACCTACCCTTGTGTTGAGGTCAAGATCTTCCACTCCAACCATATGGATCTTGATTTCTAGCCTCCCCAAGTTGCTTTCCACCAATCCCATCTCTTCCACCAAGCCAAATCAGTGAGAGAGTGATTGTGTGTTGAGGAGTCTATCATCTTGAAGCACAAGAGCAAGGAGTTCATCGTCATTACCGAGCCTATTACCTTTTGGAGGGTGGTGCCTCCTAGATTGGTTAGGTGTCGCTTGGGAGCCTCCTACTTCGTGTTGTGGAGTTGAACCAAGAAGTTTGTAAGGGCAAGGAGATCGCCTACTTCGTGAAGATCTACCCATAGTGAGGCTAGTCCTTCGTGGACGGAAGCCGTTATGGAATAGTCAAGGTTGCTACTTCGTGGACCCTTATGGGTGGAGCCCTCCGTGGACTCTCGCGACCGTTAGCCTCCGTGGGTTGAAGACTCCATAAACGTGGACGTACGATAGCACCACCTATCGGAACCACGGGAAAAAATCCTTGCGTCTTCAATTGCGTTTGATCTCCATATCTCTACCCTTTACTTCATGTGCAATGTCTTTTCTTTCCGCTGCCATATTTGTTGACATGCATGTGTAGGGCTGTTAGACTTGCTAGACTTGCTATAACTGTTAAATTCTACCAACCAATTAACTTGGGAAAAGGTTAGGTTTTAAATTCCTGCTAGTAGTCTATTCACCCCCCCCCTCTAGACACTCTTCTAGTGATCCCTCAATTGGTATCAGAGCATTGGTCTCCATTGCTTCGGTTTAATCACCGAGGAGGAAGATGGATGTGTCTAGTATAGGGAGTTTGAGTTGTAGAGTGCCTATTCTTGATGGAGAGTACTATAGTCAATGGAAAACTTTGATGCTTGAGATATTTAATGAATTTCAACTGAGCAAATATGTCAAGTGTCCCTATGTTCCTCCCATTGATCCTTTACATCCCACACACGAAGAGGAAGTTGATATGCTATGCAATCTTAGAACTGTCAATCTCATTGTTAGAGCTTTACCTAGAAATGTGCTTAATCAAATGAAGAATTTTGTATGCGCTTACACTTTGTGGAATGATTTAGAGAAACGATATCCAAATTATTCACTAAGTAATCTTGATGAAATTCTTCATAAAACTATTGTCTTCCACAAAATGACGCCTAGTGATCCTAAGTTTGATGATTGTCTTTTTGAGCTTAGAGACCTCATGCGTGCTAAAGGAGATGTCACTACTATCAACAACATCATTATCGAAGCCATTCGCATTCATAAATTTGAACATTTTCATGATCATACCCCTGACGAATCTCTTGTTCTATATGACGAGGATTTCCCACTTGATGATGACAATGTGGAACATGGCTACTATGATGAAGATGAGCTGTTCGACATCGAGTATGAGAAGATCATGAAGAATCTAAGTCTCATGGCAAACTTCAAGGATTACATGTCCGGAGTAAAAGAGTGGATTCTCGATAGCGGATGTACCGATCATATGATCGGAGATAGAGAAATGTTTGAAGAGATCACACCAAACCATGGACCGCGAAGGTACGTAACGTTTGGAGACAACTCCAAGGGTAAGGTACTTGGTCTTGGTAAGGTGGCCATATCCCATGATAGCTCTATCCAAAATGTTATGCTTGTTGAATCTCTTGGCTACAATCTTCTTTCCGTATCTAGACTTGCCGACTTTGGTTTTAATGTGCTATTCACGAAAGTAGATTGCCAAGTGTTTCGTCAAGATAATCATAAAATGGTCTTTACCGGTTTCCGTAGAGGTGACCTATACATTGTCGATTTCACTAAGAGATCCAAACCTCATACTTGTCTTATTGCAAAATCTTCTAAAGGTTGGCTTTGGCATAGAAGACTAGGACATGTTGGCATGCGTAACTTAGACAAGCTTATCAAAGGTGATCATATACTTGGTGTTAAAGATGTTATCTTTGACAAAGATAGACTTTGTAGTGCTTGTCAAGCTGGAAAGCAAGTAGGTGGAAGTCATCCCGTTAAGAATATCATGACTACTAGGAGACCACTCGAGTTACTTCACATGGATCTCTTTGGTCCCAATGCTTACAAGAGTCTCGGTGGAAATTCCTATGGTCTAGTTATAGTTGATGATTTTTCCAGATTTACGTGGGTATTCTTTCTTGATGATAAGTCGCAAGTTCAAAAGATCTTCAAGAACTTCGCTCGCAAAGCGCAAAATCAGTTTGAAGTGAAGATCAAGAAGGTTCGGAGCGATAACGGATCGGAGTTCAAGAACACCCATGTGGATACCTTTCTTGACGAAGAAGGTGTTTCACATGAGTTCTCGGCTACGTACACGCCTCAACAAAATGGAGTTGTTGAGAGGAAGAACCGAATGCTCATTGAGATGGCAAGAACGATGCTTGACGAATACAAGACGCCAAGACACTTTTGGGCAGAAGCCATGGAAACAGCATGTCATGCCACAAACCGACTTTACTTGCACAAGCTTCTCGGTAAAACGGCATACGAGCTACTCACCGGTAACAAACCCCAAGTTGGATACTTCCGGGTATTCGGCTCAAAGTGCTACATTCTTGATAAGCATCGTCGTACTAAATTTGCTCCTAAATCTCATGAAGGTTTCCTGCTTGGTTACGGATCGAACTCTCACACTTACCGTGTCTACAACAACTTCACTCGAAAGGTTGAAGAGACGGTAGATGTGAAGTTTGATGAATCTAATGGTTCGCAAGTCGAACAACTGCCAAATGATGTAGGTGACAAGGACCCTCCAGAAGCTATCCTAGATTTGCCCATCGGCAAGATTCGTCCCATGGAGGTGAAGGAAAGTACTTCATCAACTCAAGTGGAAGCCCCTACTTCACTTCAAGGTGAGCCACAACATGACATGGAGGCATCCACAAGCGGTACACGACACGATGATGAAGAGGAGGAAGTACATCATGAAGATCCACCACAACCTCCTTCGCCACCACCTCAAGGGAACGGCACCTTCAACAACAACGAAGATGAAGGAGATGATGATGAAGAAGAAGCTCCACCATCCAACAATCGAAAGCTGACCCGAGTTCGAGAACAAGTGACCAAGAACCATCCCCTAAACCAAATCTTTGGTGATATACAAACAGGGAGAATCACTCGCTCTAAAACTCGCCTAGCTAACTTTTGTGAGCATTATTCTTTCATCTCTAGCATTGAGCCCTTGAAGGTAGAACAAGCTCTAGAAGATGCTGATTGGGTGAACGCGATGCATGAAGAGCTTCACAACTTCGAGAGGAACGAAGTGTGGACACTCGTGGAGAAGCCCAAGGATGAGCAAAACATCATCGGAACCAAATGGGTGTTTCGGAACAAGCAAGATGAAGACGGTCAAGTCGTACGGAACAAGGCTCGTCTCGTAGCCCAAGGATATACACAAGTCGAAGGTATGGACTACGGTGAGACCTACGCCCCCGTCGCTAGACTTGAAGCTATTCGCATTCTTCTTGCTTATGCTAATCACCATGATATCACGCTTTATCAAATGGACATTAAAAGTGCCTTTTTAAATGGTGAGATTGAAGAAGAAGTCTATGTTAAGCAACCACCTGGTTTTGTGAATCCCAAGAAACCTAATCATGTGTACAAGCTTCATAAAGCCCTTTATGGTCTTAAGCAAGCCCCTCATGCTTGGTACAAATGCTTAACGAAGTTTCTCATTGAAAAAGGTTTTGAAATTGGTAAAATTGATGCAACCTTGTTCACTAAGAGAGTTAATGGTGAATTATTTGTGTGCCAAATCTATGTGGATGATATTATCTTTGGATCTACTAACCCACAATTCAGTGAAAGATTTGGAAGGTTGATGTCCGAGAAGTATGAGAAGTCTATGATGTGTGAGCTGAAATTCTTTCTTGGTTTGCAAATCAAGCAAACGAAAGAAGGAACTTTCATCTCTCAAACTAAGTATACCAAGGACTTGATCAAGAAGTTCAACATGCAAGAGTGCAAAGGTATGAAAACCCCCATGCCTACGAGTGGACATGTTGATCTTACCAAGGAGGATGAACCGGTTGATCAAAAGGTCTATCGATCTATGATTGGTTCATTGCTATATCTATGTGCCTCCCGTCCCGATATTATGCTTAGTGTTTGCATGTGTGCTAGATATCAAGTTGCACCTAAAGAATGTCATCTTTTGGCCGTGAAACGTATTGTGAGATATTTGATACAAACACCAAACTTTGGCATTTGGTATCCCAAGGGATCTTCCTTTAACCTTGTTGGCTATTCCGATTCGGACTATGCCGGTGACAAGGTTGATAGAAAATCCACCTCGGGTACTTGTCAATTTTTGGGTAGATCTCTTGTATCTTGGTCCTCCAAGAAACAAAACTCGGTATCTCTATCTACAGCCGAAGCTGAATATATTGCTGCTGGATCTTGTTGTGCACAATTGTTATGGATGACACAAACGCTTAAGGATTACGGAATCCATGTTAGAAATGTTCCATTACTTTGTGACAATGAAAGTGCTATTAAAATTGGTCATAATCCTGTGCAACATTCTCGAACTAAACATATTCAAGTTAGACATCATTTTATTCGTGATCATGTTGCCAAAGGAGATATTAATCTTAAGCATGTTCGCACTAACAAGCAATTGGCCGATATCTTTACTAAGCCACTTGATGAGAAAACATTTTGTTACTTGAGGAGTGAGTTGAACATCATTGATGCTTCAAACTTGAGCTAGACTCACTCGGATGCATGCAAGGGCATGAGCCTTCTTGATATTTCCATGTAGCCCTAACATGTTATCTTATGCCATGGAATACTATGCTCCCTTGTATTGCATCTAATCTATTGTAGGTACTTGGAAGAATTTCATTCCACAAGATTGCCATCAACTCCAATAATAAGCAATCTTGTCATTACCAAGTATTCACAACCCCTCTTGATGATGAAAGGAAGAAGACACCTCAATCATATCCTTGACATATATTTATAATTCTCTATTGGTATCATGTCAAATGGATATATCTATTGCTCTTCCTTGCATGACTAACCTTTGTAGGTGACAAGTGTACTCAAACAAGAAGGATTGCTCCCAACTCAAGATGGTCTTCTTCAACCTCGAGCATCCTCAACAAGTTCACCTACAAGCCACGTCATCAACATCACTCAAAGGTATGTACTCATATCCTTGAAAAGGCTTTACTCCAAGTCATGAGCTAAAGAAACTCAAGTGATATGAAGACATTAAAATGTTTAATCGAAAAATGGTAACCCCATTTTGAGCTTAACGTAGAGTATGACCTATGATCAAGTATTCTTGCTTGGCTCCTAAGTCAATATACTCCAATATAGGTGACCTAGTCACCGCCCATCATCTAGTTAAGTATTTTGGATGGTTCACTTTCTATTTTGCGAAGACTTCTTGGAACCACTCAAATCTTCTCTAGTTGATATCCCTTTGTAAAAACTTTCACATTCCCTTTGAATTTTTTTTCTTGAAAACAGAAACTTGGTCTCTTATTTCTTTTCTGTTTTAGTCGTTTTTGCCTCGGAGCCGCCGATACATATATCTCAGTTCTACCGACATTGCAGATAAGTTGAACCACAAAATCTCGGTACCACCGATTTATCTGTCTCGGAGTCACCGATTTGTTTTCTTTTCTTATTTATGATCGCTATTGCAAATCTATGTTTCTCTTGTGCCATTTCATGTGAGGATTTTGTTACTTCGATGATCTCGTTTAAATATAAAAAAATCGGGGGAGAATAACAAAAGATAATCTTAGGGAGAGAAATTCTTTATTCAAGGATCCCTAACTTCAAGGAAGATGGGGAGCATAACAAAGTCTTACATCATCTCAGGAGAAGAAGAGGAAGAAGGGAGAGAAATTCTTTTCAATGATTCCCTCAGTTTTCATTTCCATGAACCCTACATTCAATGACCCTTGTTCTCAAGGATCCCTTCCTATCAATGATCCCTGTATCTATTCCTGTGTTTGACCTTTTTGGAAATTAATGCCAAAGGGGGAGAATACCAAAGCTTCATGCTAAAGAGGAAGATACATGCTTATGCAAAGGGGGAGATATGATCAAGGGGAGGAGCCAATATCAATATTCATACTCACATGAACAAGGGGAGAATATTTACTTTTCTCACCCTATCCAATCCCAATATCTACATGCTGAGATTCAGGGGGAGAGGATGTTCTAATATTGTCATATCTAAGGGGAGAAAGAAATAATTTCGTCTTCTATATGTTCTCCATATCTTGGTACTTTTGAGTTCTATTGCCTTGTTGATTGGTTGAATACTCTTGTGTTTCCTAACATTGTTTTCTCAAGTGTATTTCTACTACAAGAATACTCAAGAACTCAAGGTAAGTATTTGCATCACATCTTTGGTCAAGATGATCCCTTGCTTCTTGCACATATTGTTTGCAAGAGTGAAGTCTTGAACAAAGATGCATCCCATTCCTATATATTTGATGCATATAGCCAAGATACATATGACTTACTATATCCCTTCCACTACATGTGTGTCTATGCATTCCAAAGCAACTATCCTTTAAAGGAATCACACATTTAGGGGGGGCAAATCAAAGTCATGTGCCTCTCAAAGTCTTCATTATATCCATGCATATATTTATTTGAAGCTTTAATTGTATGTTGTCATCAATTACCAAAAAGGAGGAGATTGAAAGCACAATATGCTCCCTTGGTGGTTTTGATAATTCATGACAACATACATTGTCTCTTGGACTAATACTTTTACCTAGTGTATTTCAGATATAGTCCATAGAGAAGGGCTGGCAAAAGGATTGTGGAGATTGTGGAAATACCCCAAGATGCGAGGAAATAGGTTGGCAAAGCTTCAAGCAAGAGGACTCTACATTTTACATTTGTGAGAAATCACTTTGAGTCCATAGGAAAGCCAATACTATTAAAATGGCGTAAGGTTTTGTTGGTGAACAAAATGCTCATACGTGCACAAGTGATAGTCACCAAAAACACCCACAAACTCTCCCACCAAAGTCTGTCCAAAGCCATATACTCAACATCGGTGCAACCAACATTTCCATCCCGGTGCCACCGATTCTCAACCATAGACAGACTCAGCCAAACCCTAGCCTTTCGGTGCAACCGATTCCATTCCGGTGCCACCGAGTTTAGGTTGCCAACTTTCTGTTACGCAAATTCACAATATCGGTACCACCGAGATTGTTGGATCGGCGTCACCGAGATTGGGAATCTGACCGTTGGTCACCTTATCGGTGCAACCGAGTTTTCTATATCGGTCTCACCGAGATTCAAAAGTTGCCACCTTTTGGTCACTTCGGTACCACCGAGATTAACACATCGGTGTCACCGAGTTGGTCATTTTGTGTGTAACGGTTGGATTTTTGGGAATGCCTATATATACCCCTTCACCACCACCTACTCGAAAGAGAAGCACTCAGAACTATTCCATACTTGCCCCATCCAGTTTTCTGAGAGAGAGCCACCTACCCTTGTGTTGAGGTCAAGATCTTCCACTCCAACCATATGGATCTTGATTTCTAGCCTCCCCAAGTTGCTTTCCACGAATCCCATCTCTTCCACCAAGCCAAATCAGTGAGAGAGTGATTGTGTGTTGAGGAGTCTATCATCTTGAAGCACAAGAGCAAGGAGTTCATCGTCATTACCGAGCCTATTACCTTTTGGAGGGTGGTGCCTCCTAGATTGGTTAGGTGTCGATTGGGAGCCTCCTACTTCATGTTGTGGAGTTGAACCAAGAAGTTTGTAAGGGCAAGGAGATCGCCTACTTCGTGAAGATCTACCCATAGTGAGGCTAGTCCTTCGTGGACGGAAGCCGTTATGGAATAGTCAAGGTTGCTACTTCGTGGACCCTTATGGGTGGAGCCCTCCATGGACTCTCGCGACCGTTACCCTCCGTGGGTTGAAGACTCCATAAACGTGGACGTACGATAGCACCACCTATTGGAACCACGGGAAAAATCCTTGCGTCTCCAATTGCGTTTGATCTCCATATCTCTACCCTTTACTTCATGTGCAATGTCTTTTCTTTCCGCTGCCATATTTGTTGACATGCATGTGTAGGGCTGTTAGACTTGCTAGACTTGCTATAACTGTTAAAATCTACCAACCAATTAACTTGGGAAAAGGTTAGGTTTTAAATTCCTGCTAGTAGTCTATTCACCCCCCCCCTCTAGACACTCTTCTAGTGATCCCTCAACTGCTTTTATATCAACCGCCAGACCGAGGTAGCAGCCGGGTCGAGTCTTGAGCTCGGAGGCGTTTCAATCCAGAGGCGCCGAGATTTGGCTTTCCCTTCAGCTACTCTATCGAGTCATCCCAAGGATTGGAACCGAACCTGGTTCTACTGCAAAGACACTTCACCGGATGGAGAAAAGCCGCTGCCGGGTTATCGTCCCACCCAGCTCTGCACCACCAACGAACTCCCGGACCAGATGTCCACAACAGAGCGCGCCCAATACGCTCCAGCCTTTTTAAAGATCAAGGCTTTGTTAGCAAACGGATTAACTGGTGTTGATCTTACCCGCTGCTGGGTCTCTTGGAGAATTTTGCCGCTGAGCCGGCGTGACAGATTAATGTGTCTGTACACCGGTGAAGTGGATGACCCTCTGCGCTTCAACCAGACTCCTTTGACGGAGAAAGACCTCAACTCAATTGTTAAGTCCCTGCTTGGGGAACCTCAAGAAGTTTGCAACAAGATCGGGTTGAACCCCTTTTATGTTCATAACCTGGCTCCAGAGGTAAAAACCCTTTTTAGCGAGCTATTTATTTCCTCTGATTTTAGTGTTTCATACTCTCTTCTAATCCTTCTGTAACTATGTGCAGGCCAACTCCCCCTTCTGGAAGAAGAGACCAATTGCAGCTTCCAAGAAGAAAACCAAAGATGTGAAAGCCCGTGCTCCGGGTCGTAAGAAGAAAACATCCGCCCAAGAATTGCTCGAGCTTGATGACTCGAAGGTAGAACTTGACTCTCTTGGCCTTCTCTTTATGCAACTTATCGACACTGATTTCTCTCAGGAGGAAGTGGAAACAAGCCATGCTGATGCCGCAGAGGTAACTATCGTCTCCTCTGACTCGAAACCTTTACCAACAAAGAAAATATGGCGGGTCGTCCAGAAGGTAAAACTTTCACATCCTCTTGCTCACTTGGATCCCAACTTTCTTTTGAAGAAGCGGCAAGATGACAATAGATGCCGGACTCGGCGCGGCGGCTCTGAAGCCTTGTCAGCCGGCTTACCTGACACTCCGGCTCCTCGGAAGCGTCGTACCGAGGTATTTCATAGCCTAAGCTTTCATTTCTTCTGTACATGGAACTCGTGTTTGTAACTTACTCATATTTGCCAATTTTGACTTTTCAGGAAACACCTCCTTCTTCTGGCGACTCAACTGCTTTGAAATTACCTCCTCTTGTTATCAACCCGGGGTAGGCTTCTTTACATCCCGAACTGTTTGTTAATATTCTAACCTTTCATATGACTTATAATGCAAACTCTGCTTACAGGGCCCAAGCTAAAAGGAGGAAGCTAAGTGGGCCATCCACCCATCCTGATGCCTCAGAGCCGGAAAATCAGAAGTTTGGCACTTCTGAAGCTCACGTCGAGCCGCCCAAAGCTGATCAAGGGGCCCATACTGAAACTCCTCAGCCTAGCGAGCCGGCGGGTGTTGATGTCGTGATCCCCGAAGATAACCCAGAAGCTGACCCTAAGCCGCCAAGCCCTCGGCCGACCACTCAAGAAGTGACTTCTCATGCAGAAGTTATCATCACTGGGATGGCTTATAAATCCCTAGCTCCCTCCAACGTGCTGACCAAACACACCAGCAAAGATGAGGAGCCTTCACCTGATAAAGAGAAGGCTAAACTTGATCTTCCTAATCTGGAGAAGCTCACTGCTGATAAGTTGCACTCTGGATATCTCAACCGCCTCTCCACAAGCCGGGACCTGGAAGCCAACCTAGTTGGTATGATGAAGAAAAAATACAAGGTACTCAACCTTCTGTGCCTTTCGTATATCCTTACGTAGCCCCCAAGAGCCGGCTTACTTTCTCAAAAAATGAGCCGGGTCTTCAACATTTTGTAGATTTCAATGAATCGACTTGTAGCCCCCAAGGGTCGGGTCATTATGTAAATGATGAGCCGGCACTTATTGTATAGAATAAGAGCCAAGTGTAGCCCCCAAGGGTCGGGTCATCTTCTTTAAAGATGATCCGGGTCTTCTTTGGATTGTACACCTTGAAAGAACTAATACACATTAGCCCCCAAGAGTCAAGTATATTGCCTGCAATCTGATTGAGACTTGTAACCACCTTCTGTAGTATCTCGAGGTGTGACTATGAACCGTGCTGGTGGCTTAACAATGGAGAACACTTATACTTGATACTAGTGTTGTGCGGGAAGCTTTAACTGTGGCCAAGTCTAGCTTGACCGACCTTAAGAAGGATCTGGTCTTGCAACAAGACGCCCGTGCTCAAGCTGAGGAAAACTGGCGGCTCTCTTCAATAGAGTTGGAAAAAGCCAAGGCAGATTTTGAGGCCTTCAAACAATCTGCTGAAACTGAACAAGCCGCTTTAATCAAACGCGCAGAAGACGCCGAGGGCCGACTTAAGCCAATTACCGAAGAGCTGAATGGTCTGAAACGCCATATAGCACGGATGACTGAGGCTGTCTTTGGTAAGTGCCTTTGACTATGATCATTCTGTTTGAAGAGTTTCATAAAAACTCGCCTAGCGACTTACAAAGTTTTGACTGTGTGCAGGTCGTCGAACTCGCCAGCTTCCAGATGACACCTTACTGAAACTGAAGTCTTTATATACATTGACTGAACAGCTGTACGCTGGAAGCCTTTTCACCATCAGAGCTTTCATGGGTGAAAAGGGTATGCCAAAGCTGATTAAGGGCGTTCTGGATTGCCTCTCCACCATCCCCAAGCAACTAGAAGAGATGAAGAAATCAGCCGCCCGCAAAGGCACCATGGCTGCTTTGAGCCGGTCGCTGGCTTATGCTCCCGAGCTTAACCCAGAAGAGGTGAAGGACGGCTTTCCACAGCTGAAGGACGACAGCTCAGAGTTCACTCAAGAAGACTACGCCCGTTGCATGAGGGCCTCAAGGGCATTGGCTAGCCGGCTTGCCGGCGAAGCTGATCTGTCGAAAGACCAGGCGGCTTATGATGATGACAACGTGCGACTTCGGCCGCCAACTTTTGAAACAATGGACTTGACTCCTCAACGTCGTAAGAACCTCTTTGCCCCTGATCTTGACGTATCTCCAATCTTGAATGACAAAGCCAAATTTGAAGCTTTAATCAATTGCAACTGGGATGTGGACAACCTTCAGATCCAGGAAGAGCCGGCGCAGGGTGACCCGTCAACAAGCTGAATGAGGAGCCGGCCTCAGATGAAGTTAACCCGGGCTGCTGCTCTGCCGGGTTATAATTGTTTATGAAAAACTTATATTCCAACAGCCTGGGTGCTATCCATATGTTATATCGTGCTGTGACCATACTTCATGATGCCTGTTGGCGGGTCATAACAGCAAAATCCTTTAAACAATGAACAATACCTTAGTTGGGATAAAATATCATCCCAAGATTTTTTTAAAATCTTATCATTAAAGAAAACCCTGCAAACCACAAGTTTTATACTCTGTAGGCGGCTTTAAAGGCACAGCCCTAAAGAGGTTAACTCCTGTTTTATACTCTTGAGAAAAAATCAAGTTTTGCTGTTTCAAAAAACATAGGCATGACTGCCCAAAACCTCATAAGCCGGCTCTTACATGACATAAATCCGTCGTTTTAACATTAACAGTTCAGGGTCTTAAAAAGATTGACTGTTAAGAGTACGAACGAGCCATATAGCGAAGAGACTACAGCAGGGCATGAGTACCCCGAAACCCATAAGCCGGCTCTCACATGACATAAATCTGTCGTTTTAACCTTAAACAGTTCAGGGTCTTAAAAAAGATTGACTGTTAAGAGTACGAACGGGCCACATAGCGGAGAGACTACAGCAGACGGGTGAGTTTATCCTAGCTCTCTGTAAGCTGGCCCTCTCATGACATAATTCGTCGTTTTAACCTTAACCAGTTCAGGGTCTCCTTGCAAGATTGACTGTCAAGAGTCTTGACAAGTTCAGGGTCTTTATTTCAAGATTGACTGGTAAGAGTTCGGTGGGTCACATGGTGGAGTAGCAAGTTGTAAACAGGCAGGTTTAACCCAAATATGGCGTGGAAGCCGGTCAAGAGGGTATGAAAGCTAAACCCAGTGGGTTGGAAGCCCCCAAGTGACCAGTTGAATGATCAACTCTTTTGCACAAAACTTGTTGCACGAAAACGGCAGAGACCCCGAATTGTGGGGATGCCAACTTTATTATGTTAAAAAGGTATATACAATGACAGACGTATGTACATTGATGAGAGTCAGCGACTCAAGTATAGTAAGGCCGGAGATGAGCAATATTCCACGCCCTGCTGGTCTCTTATCCGGAAGTGCGTGACTCGTCGCTCTCCCGTATATCAATGAGGTAATATGACCCATTGTTGAGATTCCTGCTGACCATGAAAGGTCCTTCCCAATGGGGAGATAACTTATGCATATCTGTCTGATCTTGAATCAGACGTAGCACTAAGTCGCCTTCTTGGAACATCCGGGTCTTGACTCGGCGGCTATGATAGCGACGCAGATCTTGCTGATAAATCGCCGACCGTGCTGCTGCAAGATCCCGTTCCTCATCCAAAGCATCTAGTGCATTCTGACGCGCCGTCTCATTATCGGTTCCAACATAAGCCGCCACCCTGGGCGAGTCATGGCGGATATCGCTTGGGAGAACAGCTTCTGCGCCATAAACCATGAAGAAAGGCATGTAGCCTGTTGATCTGTTGGGGTGGTTCTGATACTCCAAAGAACTGAAGGAAACTCCTCTACCCAACAACCCGGCGTTCGTTCCAAAGGAACCATGAGCTGGGGTTTTATCCCTCTCAAGATCTCTTGGTTAGCATGTTCTGCCTGACCATTGGACTGCGGATGAGCCATGGAGGAGACATCAAGGCGGATATGCTCACTTTCGTAGAATACTTTCATAGCCCCCTTGGACAGATTTGTACCATTGTCAGTAATGATACTGTGAGGGTAACCAAAACGAAAGATCAGCTTCTTGACAAACTGGACTGCCGTTGCTGCATCGCACTTGCTAACCGGCTCTGCCTCTACCCACTTGGTAAATTTATCCACCGCCACCAAGAGGTGGGTCTTCTTATCTTTAGACCTCTTAAATGGCCCAACCATATCAAGCCCCCAGACTGCAAACGGCCAAGTGATTGGAATCATTCGCAGTTCCTGAGCCGGCACATGAGCTCATCGTCCAAATTTCTGACACCCACCGCACTTGGTTACTATGTCCTCTGCATCTTTGTGAGCCGTTAAACAGAAAAAACCATGTTGGAAAGCCTTGATCACCAAGGATTTTGAGCCGGCGTGATGACCACAATCACCGGCGTGTATCTCATGTAAAATTTCCTGGCCCTCCTCCGGGGAAACGCAGCGCTGAAAGACACCAGTCACACTGCATCTGCGCAACTCGCCATTGACGATAGTCATGGACTTGGACCGCCTCACAATTTGCCGTGCCAAGGTCTCATCCTCGGGTAACTCACCGCGAGTCAGATACGTCAGATAAGGCAACGTCCAATCAGGAATAGCACGGAGAGCCGCCACCAACTGTCCCTCCGGGTCAGGTATAACAAGATCCTCCTCAGAAGGTAATTTGACTAACGAGTGATGCAATACGTCCATAAATACATTAGGCAGCACCGGCTTGCGCTGAGACCCCAGTCTTGACAATGCATCAACTGCCTCGTTCTTCCCACGATCAATATGATCCACCTAATAACCCTTGAAGTGACCGGCAACGACGTCAACCGCCTGGCGATAAGCCGCCATACGAGGGTCCTTAGAATCCCACGTGCCTGAAACTTGTTGAGCCACAAGGTCTGAGTCACCCAGGCATCTGACCCGGCTCAGATTCATCTCCTTGGCCACACGAAGACCATGAAGTAAAGCTTCATACTCAGGTGCATTGTTAGTACAAGGAAACATTAACCTTAATACATAACAAAATTTGTCACCTCTAGGGGAAGTTAAAACAACTCCAGCCCCCGAGCCTTCCAATTGTCTAGATCCATCAAAGTGAATCATCCAATATGTATTATCCGGCTTCTCCTCAAGTGCCTGACACTCCGTCCAGTCGTTTATGAAATCCACCAAGGCTTGAGACTTGATAGCTGTTCGAGGCACATATCTCAAATTAAGAGGCCCAAGCTCTAGTGCATGATACGTCTCCAACGTATCTATAATTTTTGATTGTTCCATGCTATTATATTATTTGTTTTGGGTGTTTTATATGCATTAATACGCTATTTTATATTATTTTTGGGACTAACCTATTAACCTAGAGCCCAGTGCCAGTTTCTGTTTTTTCCCTGTTTTTGAGCTTTAGAGAAAAGGAATATCAAACGGAGTCCAAACGGAATAAAACTTTTGCGAAGATTTTTCTTGGACCAGAAGACATCTAGAAGACCTGGAGAGGAGGTCAGAAGACCTGGCAGTAGACGACAAGCCGCCAGGGCGCGCCCTAGGGGGGGCGGCCCCTGGCTTGTGGGCCCCTGGAGGCCTTCTAACCCTAACTCTTCACCTATATATTCCCATATGTTCCCAAACCATCAGAGGGAGCCACAAAAATACTTTTCCACCGCCGCAACCTTCTGTTCCCGTGAGATCCCATCTTGGGGCCTTTTCCGGTAATCTGCCGGAGGGGGATTCGATCACGGAGGGCTTCTACATCAACTCCATTGCTCCTATGATGAAGCGTGAGTAGTCTACCTCAGACCTACGGGTCCATAGCTAGTAGCTAGATGGCTTTTTCTCTCTCTCCGATCCTCAATACCATGTTCTCCTCGATGTTCTTGGAGATCTATCCGATGTAATCTTCTTTTGCGGTGTGTTTGTCGAGATCCGATGAATTGTGGATTTATGATCAGATTATCTGTGAGTATTATTTGAATCTTCTCTGAATTCTTATATGCATGATTTCATATCTTTGTGTTTCTCTTCGAGTTATTGGTTTGGTTTGGCCAACTAGATCGGTAGTTCTTGCAATGGGAGAGGTGCTTAGTTTTGGGTTCAATCTTGCGGTGTCCTCACCCAGTGACAAAGTAGGGGTAGCGAGGCACGTATTTGTATTGTTGCCATCAAGGATAAAAAGGTGGGGTTTTCATCATATTGCTTGAGTTTATCTCTCTACATCATGTCATCTTACTTAAGGCGTTACTCTGTTCTTTATGAACTTAATACTCTAGATGCAGGCAGGAGTCGGTCGATGTGTGGAGTAATAGTAGTAGATGCAGAATCATTTCGGTCTACTTGACACGGACGTGATGCCTATATGCATAATCATTGCCTTGGATATCGTCATAACTTTGCGCTTTTCTATCAATTGCTCGACAGTAATTTGTTCACCCACCGTATTATTTTCCTTCAAGAGAGAAGCCTCTAGTGAAACCTATGGCCCCCGGGTCTATTTTCCATTATACATTTTTAGATCTATAAACCAAAAATACCTTGCTGCAATTTTATTTACTTTTATTTAGTTTTACTTTTAGTAATCTTTTATATCTATCTCTATCAGATCTCATCCTTGCAAGTGACCGTGAAGGGATTGACAACCCCTTTATAGCGTTGGGTGCAAGTGTTTGATTGTTTGTGCAGGTGCATAGATTGGGGCCTTGCTTGTACCTCCTACTGGATTGATACCTTGGTTCTCAAAACTGAGGGAAATACTTATCTCTACTTTGCTGCATCACCATTTCCTCTTCAAGGGAAAAACCAACGCAAGCTCAAGAAGTAGCAGGAAGAATTTCTAGCGCCGTTGCCGGGGAGGATACATAGCAAGTCAAGACAAGAACTCTCCCGTCAACTTGCCAATTTCTGGCGCCATTGCTAGGGAGGATACATAGCAAGTCAAGACAAGAACTCTCCCGTCAACTTGCCAATTTCTGGCGTGGTTGCCGGACAGGTCTACATCAAGCCTACCAAGTACCCATCATAAACTCATCTCTTGCATTTACATTATTTGCCATTTGCCTCTCGTTTTCCTCTCCCCCACTTCTAAAACGATTTTCAGAAAAAACCAAAAAGATTTGCCTTTTTATTCGCCCTTCTTCCGTTCGTCTTTTCGTTTGCTTTTTGTTTGCTTGTGTGCTAGATTGCTTGCTTTGTCACGATGACTCAAGATAATACCAAGTTATGTGACTTCTCCAATACTAATAATAATGACTTTATTAGTACTCCGATTTCTCCCGCCACTAGTGCAGAATCTTAAGAAATTAATGCCGCTTTGTTGAATCTTGTTATGAAAGAACAATTTTCCGGCCTTCCTAGTGAAGATGCCGCATCCCATCTAAATACTTTCGTTGAATTGTGTGATATGCAAAAGAAGAAAGATGTGGATAATGATATTGTTAAATTGAAGCTATTTCCGTTCTCACTACGAGATCGTGCTAAAACTTGGTTTACATCTTTGCCTAAAAATAGTATTGATTCATGGAATAAGTGTAAAGATGCTTTTATTTCCAAGTACTTTCCGCCCGCTAAGATCATCTCCCTTAGGAACGATATAATGAATTTTAAGCAACTTGATCATGACCATGTTGCACAATCTTGGGAGAGGATGAAATTAATGATTAGAAATTGTCCCGCGCATGGTTTGATGGATGATTATACAAATTTTTTATGCAGGATTGAATTTTGCATCTAGAAATATTTTAGATTCCGCCGCGGGTGGTACTTTTATGGAAATCACATTAGGAGAAGCTACTAAACTCCTAGATAATATTATGGCAAATTACTCTCAATGGCATACCGAAAGATCTCCTACTAGTAAAAAGGTGCATGCAATTGAAGAAATAAATACTTTGAGTGGAAAGATGGATGAATTAATGAAATTGTTTGCTAGTAAGAGTGCTCCTATTGATCCTAATGATATGCCTTTGTCTTCTTTGATTGGAAATAATAATGAATCTATCGATGTGAATTTTGTTGGTAGGAACAATTTTGGTAATAACGCGTATACAGGTAATTTCAACCCTAGGCCGTTTCCTAGTAATTCCTCTAATAATTATGGTAATTCCTACAACAATTCTTATGAAAATTATAAAAAAATGCCCTATGATCTTGAGAATAATATTAAAGAATTTATTAGTTCGCAAAAGGTTTTCAATGCTATGATTGAAGAAAAATTGCTCAAGATTGATGATTTGGCTAGGAACGTTGATAGAATTTCTCTTGACATTGATTCTTTGAAAATTAGATCTATTCCACCCAAGCATGATATTAATGAGTCTCTAAAAGCTATGAGAATTTCTATGGATGAATGTAAAGAAAGAACCGCTATGATGCGTGCTAAGCGAGAATTGTTAGTAAAAGCGTGTTCTTCGATTTCTCGTGAAAATAATGATGAAGATCTTAAAGTGATTGATGTTACTCCTATTGAATCTTTTTTTTCTAATATAAATCTTGATAAAGATGGGACTGGAGATAAGACAACTTTAATTAGAAGGCGTCCCAATGATTCGGAGTTTATAGATCTTGATGCAAAAATTGATAAAAGTAGGATTGAAGAGGTCAAAACTTTAAGTAGCAATGAACCGAGTCCTTTGGATTTCAAGGATTTTAATTATGATAATTGTTCTTTGACAGATTGTATTTCCTTGTTGCAATCCATGTTTAATTCTCCTCATTCTTATAATCAAAAAAAAGCTTTTACTAAACATATCGTTGATGCTATGATGAAATCCTTTGAAGAAAAACTTGAGTTGGAAGTTTCTATACCTAGAAAGCTTTATGATGAGTGGGAACCTACTATTAAGATTAAAATTAAAGATTATGAGTGCCATGCTTTGTGTGATTTGGGTGCTAGCGTTTCCACTATTCCGAAAACTTTATGTGATGTGCTAGGTTTCCGTGAATTTGATGATTGCTCTTTAAATTTGCATCTTGCGGATTCCACTATAAAGAAACCTATGGGAAGGATTAATGATGTTCTTATTGTTGCAAATAGGAATTATGTGCCCGTAGATTTCATTGTTCTTGATATAGATTGCAATCCTACATGTCCTATTATTCTTGGTAGACCTTTCCTTAGAACGATTGGTGCAATTATTGATATGAAAGAAGGAAACATTAGATTTCAATTTCCGTTAAGGAAGGGCATGGAACACTTCCCAAGAAAGAAAATTAAATTACCATATGAATCTTTTATGAGAGTTACTTATGGATTGCATACCAAAGATGATAATACTTAGATCTATTGTGTTATGCCTAGCTAGGGGCGTTAAACAATAGCGCTTGTTGGGAGGCAACCCAATTTTTCTTTTATATTTTTTGTTTTGTTTCTGTGCTTGAATAAATTACACATTATTACCTCTGTAGTAATTGTGTTTTAGTGTTTTAATTAGTGTTTGTGCCAAGTAAGACCTTTGGGATGGTCTACGGTGATAGTTAATTTGATCCTGCTGAAAAACAGAAACTTTGATGCCCAGTCCAGGAATTTTATAAATTCACAGAAGCGTCGATTGGATCTGAATTTTTTACAAAAGATTGATATACAAATTTCCCAGATTGTCCTAATTTTTCAGAATTTTTAGAGTTACAGAAGTATTCGGAGTTTACAGATTGCTACAGACTGTTCTGTTTTAGACATATTCTGTTTTCTATGTGTTGTTTGCTTATTTTGATGAAACTATGGGTAGTATCGGGGGGTATGAACCATGGAGAAGTTGGAATACAGTAGATATTACACCAATATAAATAAAGAATGAGTTCACAACAGTACCTAAAGTGGTGATTTTATTTTCTTATACTAACGGATCTCACGAGTTTTCTGTTGAGTTTTGTGTTGTGAAGTTTTCAAGTTTTGGGTAAAGATTTGATGGACTATGGAATAAGGAGTGGCAAGAGCCTAAGCTTGGGGATGCCCAAGGCACCCCAAGGTAATATTCAAGTACAACCAAGAGCCTAAGCTTGGGGATGCCCCGGAAGGCATCCCCTCTTTCGTCTTCAATCCATCGGTAAATTTACTTGAGGCTATATTTTTATTCACCACATGATATGTGTTTTGCTTGGAGCGTCTTGTATGATATGAGTCTTTGATTTTTAGTTTGCCACAATCATCCTTGCTGTACACACTTTTTGAGAGGGACACGCATGAATCGTGAATTTATTCGAATACTCTATGTGCTTCACTTATATGTTTTGAGCTAGGCAATATGCTCTAGTGCTTCACTTATATCTTTTTAGAGCACGGCGGTGGCTTTATTTTATAGAAATTGTTGAACTCTCTTGCTTCAATTATATTATTTTGAGAGTCTCTAAACAGCATGGTAATTTGTTTAGGTTATGAATTTAGTCCTAATATGATGGGCATCCAAGAGAGATATAATAAAAACTTTCATATAAAAGTGCATTGAATACTATGAGAAGTTTGATTCCTTATGATTGTTTTGAGATATAAATATGGTAATATTAGAGACATGCTAGTGAGTAATTGTGGATTGGTAGAAATACTTGTGTTAAAGTTTGTGATTCCCATAGCATGCACGTATGGTGAACCGTTATGTGACGAAGTCGGAGCATGATTTATTTATTTATTGCCTTCCTTTGTGTGGAGGTCGGGATCGCGCGATGGTTAACTCCTACCAACCCTTCCCCTAGGAGCATGCGTGTAGTACTTTGTTTTGATGACTAATAGACTTTTGCAATAAGTATGTGAGTTTTTTATGACTAATGTTGAGTCCATGGATTATACGCACGCTCACCCTTCCACCTTTGCTAGCCTCTCTAGTACCGCGCAACTTTCGCCGGTGCATTAAACCCACCTTCCACAAAACAGCCACCATATACCTTCCTCAAAACAGCCACCATACCTACCTATTATGGCATTTCCATAGCCATTCCGAGATATATTGCCATGCAACTTCCACCGTTCCGTTTATTATGACACGCACCATCATTGTCATATAGCTTAGCATGATCGTAAGATAGCTAGCATGATGTTTTCATGGCTTACGCTAGATCATTGCATATCCCGGTACACCGACGGAGGCATTCATATAGAGTCATATCTTGTTCTAGTATCGAGTTGTAAATTTTGAGTTTTAAGTAAATAAAAGTGTGATGATCATCATTATAGAGCATTGTCCCATGTGAGGAAAGGATGATGGAAACTATGATTCCCCCACAAGTCGGGATGAGTCTCCGGACTATATGAAAAATAAAAGAGGCCAGAGAAGCCCAAATAAAAAAAGAGGCCAAAGAAGCCCACCAAAAAAAAGAGAAAATAAAAAAAATGAGAGAAAAGAGAGAAGGGGCAATGCTACTATCCTTTTTCCACACTTGTGCTTCAAAGTAGCACCATGATCTTCATGATAGAGAGTCTCCTATATTGACACTTTCATATACTAGTGGGAATTTTTCATTATAGAACTTGGCTTGTATATTCCAATGATGGGCTTCCTCAATTTGCCCTAGGTCTTCATGAGCAAGCGAGTTGGATGCACACCCACTTAGTTTCTTTTTTGAGCTTTCATACACTTATAGCTCTAGTGCATCCGTTGCATGGCAATCCCTACTCACTCACATTGATATCTATTGATGGGCATCTCCATAGCCCGTTGATACGCCTAGTTGGTGTGAGACTATCTCCTTCTTTTGTCTTCTCCACAATCACCATATTCTATTCCACCTATAGTGCTATGTCCATGGCTCACGCTCATGTATTGCGTGAGAGTTGAAAAAGTTTGAAAATACTAAAGTATGAAACAATTGCTTGGCTAAAACCGGGGTTGTGCATGATTTAATACTTTGTGTGATGAAGATGGAACATAGCCAGACTATATGATTTTGTAGGGATAGCTCTCTTTGGTCATGTTATTTTGAGAAGACATGAATGCTTTATTAGTATGCTTGAAGTATTATTGTTTTTATGTCAACATTAAACTTTTGTTTTGAATCTTATGGATATGAATATTCATGCCACAATAAAGAAAATTCCATGGATAAATATGTTAGGTAGCATTCCACATCAAAAATTCTGTTTTTATCATTTACCTACTCAAGGACGAGCAGGAATTAAGCTTGGGGATGCTTGATACGTCTCCAACGTATCTATAATTTTTGATTGTTCCATGCTATTATATTATCTGTTTTGGATGTTTTATATGCATTAATACACTATTTTATATTATTTTTTGGGACTAACCTATTAACCTAGAGCCCAGTGCCAGTTCCTGTTTTTCCCCTGTTTTTGAGTTTTACAGAAAAGGAATATAAAACGGAGTCCAAACGGAATAAAACTTTCGCGATGATTTTTCTTGGACCAGAAGACATCTAGAAGACCTGGAGAGGAGGTCAGAAGACCTGGCAGCAGATGACAAGCTGCCAGGGCGCGGCCTAGGGGGGCGCCCCTGGCTTGTGCGCCCCCTGGAGGCCTTCTAACCCTAACTCTTCGCCTATATATTCCCATATGTTCCCAAACCATCAGAGAGAGCCACAAAAATACTTTTCCGCCGCCGCAACCTTCTGTTCCCGTGAGATCCCATCTTGGGGCCTTTTCCGGTAATCTGCCGGAGGGGGATTCGATCACGGAGGGCTTCTACATCAACTCCATTGATCCTCCGATGAAGCGTGAGTAGTCTACCTCAGACCTACGGGTCCATAGCTAGTAGCAAGATGGCTTTTTCTCTCTCTCCGATCCTCAATACCATGTTCTCCTCGATGTTCTTGGAGATCTATCCGATGTAATCTTCTTTTGCGGTGTGTTTGTCGAGATCCGATGAATTGTGGATTTATGATCAGATTATCTATGAATATTATTTGAATCTTCTCTGAATTCTTATATGCATGATTTCATATCTTTGTATTTCTCTTCGAGTTATTGGTTTGGTTTGGCCAACTAGATCGGTAGTTCTTGCAATGGGAGAGGTGCTTAGTTTTGGGTTCAATCTTGCGGTGTCCTCACCCAGTGACAAAGTAGGGGTAGCGAGGCACGTATTTATATTGTTTCTATCAAGGATAAAAAGGTGGGGTTTTCATCATATTGCTTGAGTTTATCCCTCTACATCATGTCATCTTACTTAAGGCGTTACTCTGTTCTTTATGAACTTAATACTCTAGATGCAGGCAGGAGTCGGTCGATGTGTGGAGTAATAGTAGTAGATGCAGAATCGTTTCGGTCTACTTGACACGGACGTGATGCCTATATGCATAATCATTGCCTTGGATATCGGCATAACTTTGCGCTTTTCTATCAATTGCTCGACAGTAATTTGTTCACCCACCGTATTATTTTCCTTCAAGAGAGAAGCCTCTAGTGAAACCTATGGCCCCCGGGTCTATTTTCCATTATATATTTTGAGATCTATAAACCAAAAATACCTTGCTGCAATTTTATTTACTTTTATTTAGTTTTACTTTTATTAATCTTTTATATCTATCTCTATCAAATCTCATCCTTGCAAGTGAACGTGAAGGGATTGACAACCCCTTTATAGCGTTGGGTGCAAGTGTTTGATTGTTTGTGCAGGTGCATAGATTGGGGCCGTGCTTGTACCTCCTACTGGATTGATACCTTGGTTCTCAAAACTTAGGGAAATACTTATCTCTACTTTGCTGCATCACCCTTTCCTCTTCAAGGGAAAAACCAACGCAAGCTCAAGAAGTAGCAGTGCCCACTTAGCAATCCTGCCGATGGCTTCTCTATTTTGAATGATATCCCCCAAAGGAGCAGAGATAACCACCGTGATTAGATGTCCAAGGAAATAATGCCTCAGCTTGCGATTTGCCATGAACACTCCATATATCAGCTTTTGCCAATGTGGGTATCTTTGCTTGGACTCTATTAAAACCTCGCTGACATAGTAAACTGGCCTCTGGACTGGGTACTCTTTCCCTGCTTCCTTACGCTCCACAACAACCGCAGCGCTGACGGCCCTGTTATTAGCCGCCACACACAGGAGCAATGGTTCTTTCTCCACAGGAGCGGCCAAAACCGGCGGCTCAACCAACTGTCTTTTGAGCGCTTCAAATGCATCATTGGCAGCATCACTCCAGACAAAATCATCTGTCTTCTTCATCATCTGATATAAAGGGATAGCCTTCTCGCCCAGGCGGCTTATGAATCGGCTTAAGGCGGCGATACGACCCGCCAATGGCTGGACATCATTAACACACACCGGCTTAGACAATGAGGTGATGGCCTTTATTTTATCCGGGTTAGCTTCGATCCCCCTTTCTGAGACCAAAAATCCCAGGAGCTTGCCTGCAGGGACACCAAAGACACACTTAGCCGGATTAAGCATCATCTTGTAAACCCGCAGATTATCAAAGGTCTCTTTCAAATCGTCAAGCAGAGTCTCCTTATTCCTTGACTTGACCACAATATCGTCCATGTAAGCATGAACATTGCGCCCGATTTGGCTATGAAGACAATTCTGCACACAGCGCTGATAAGTTGCCTGTGCACTTTTAAGTCCAAAGGGCATATACACATAGCAGAAAGCTCCAAAAGGTGTAATGAAAGATGTCTTCTCTTGGTCTTTAACTACCATCTTGATATGATGGTAACCCGAATAAGCATCCAGGAAACATAAACTCTCACAACCCACCGTTGCATCAATGATCTGGTCAATGTGAGGGAGAGAAAACGGATCAACCGGACAAGCCTTGTTGAGATCTGTGTAATCCACACACATGCGCCACGTGCCGTTCTTTTTAAGTACAAACACGGGATTAGCCAACCACTCCGGGTGAAAAACCTCCACGATGAACCCTGCTGCTAAGAGCCGGGCTATTTCTTCCCCAATAGCTTTACGCCGCTCCTCATTGAAACGACGGAGGAATTGCTTGACTGGCTTAAACTTAGGATCCACATTAAGGTGGTGCTCAGCGAATTCTCTCGGTACACACGGCATGTCAGAAGGTTTCCATGCGAACATGTCTCGATTCTCACGGATGAATTCGATGAGCGCGCTTTCCTATATGGGGTCGATGTTAGCCCCGATATTGAACTACTTTGATGAGTCGCCAGGAGCAAATCCACCAACTTGGTATCTTCCGCCACAAACTTCAGGGGCGGCTCAGACTCTGTGCTGGGCTTTTTCAACAGAGTCATATCAGCCGGGTCAACATTATCTGTATAAAACTTGAGCTCCGCCTCGGCACAACTTGTCTCCGCATATGCGGCATCACCTTCCACACACTCAAGAGCAATTTTCCGGTCACCGTGCACCGTGATCGTCCCTTTCAGACCCGGCATCTTGAGCTGCAAGTAGACATAACAGGGCCGGGCCATGAATTTAGCAAAAGCCGGTCGTCTAAACAGGGCATGATACGGGCTCTTGATCTTGACTACTTCGAACCATAAAGTTTCCACCCTGTAATTGTCGTCACCACCAAACGCCACCTCAAGGGAAATTTTTCCCACTGGATAAGCAGACTTGCTCGGCACGACACCGTGAAATACCGTAGACGACGGCTTAAGATCATTGTCAGTCAGCTTCATCCGGCGGAAGGTATCATAGTATAAGATGTTGATGTTGTTGCCGCCGTCCATCGGTACCTTGGTGAATTTATAGCCTCCTACCTGAGGGGCTACTACAAGCGCCAAGTGCCCCGGGTTATCAACTCGTGGCGGGTGATCCTCCCTACTCCATGATATCGTGTATTCAGACCACTTCAAATATTGCGGAAGAGTCGGCGTTGTGGTGTGAACCGCCCTCTTGCGCAACTTCTGATCACGCTTGTCTAAAGTTGTGGTGAAGACATGATACTGGCCTCCGTTAAGCTGTTTCGGGTTACTCTGGTACCCTGACTGGTTGTTCTACTGCTGACCACCATTGTCGGGCGGTTGATGGTGGCCTCCTTGATTACCTTGACCTTGAAAACCCGAATTTGAGCCGCCTCCTCCGAAGTCTGACCCGTGGGAGCCGGATCCTAACCCGCCAGATGGTGCATTACCGTTACCATGATGCTGATTAAGCCTATAGTTTCAGAATTCCCGCATGATGTAACAATCCCTCCAAGCGTGAGTGGATGGTTTGCCGGGTTGACTGTGTTTTGGGCAGGGTTTGTTGAGCATTGCCTCTATGTTAAAGGGGGTTTGGGCTTTGCCGAAAGGAGGCTTACCGTTGCCCTTGGCACGATTGTTTCCGGTGCTGGCGTTGGCTACCAGATCTGACCCGCCATCCGGGTTCTTCCTCTTGCCGCCATTACCCGGGTTGTTATTTCCTCCTTCGTTCTGCTGTTGACCCTTGCCGCCGCCGTTCTTCTTTCCCTTAGCAGACTTCTCCTCGTCGGAACCCGGATCCTTAGTGGTGTCAGAGTCTGCATATTTGGTGAGAGCCGACATGAGCGCCCCATGTCCTGACAGGAGCGCTTGAGCCGCCCAAGCTTCTGTTTGAGGGGTAAAGTGACAACTTTTCTCCAGAATCAGGACCGCTTGAGCCGCCGAGATATTATCAGATGAGTGGATAATAGTCGAAACCCGTCGGACCCAATGATGGGCCGACTCATCCTCATGCTGCACACAATGATCGAGGTCAACAATCATCATTGGCTGCTTGCAAGTCCCTCAGAAATTCTTGATAAATCGCGGCTTCAACTCGGCCCAGGACGTAATGGTATTGGGAGGCAGACCATTTAACCATGTACGAACTGGTCCTTCCAACATCATGATGAAGTATTTTGCACAGACCGCATCACTGACATCCAACATCTCCATGGCAAGCTCATATCTCTCGATCCAGGTCTCTGAGGGTAAATCAGCCGTATAGTTAGGCACTTTGCGTGGTCCTTTAAAGTCCTTAGGCAAACGCTCGTTGTGTAGTGCCGCTGTTAAACAAGGCACACCGACAGCCCTGGAGGAGACTCCGGCTCCCACCGAGGCTGAAGGGGTTACCGGAGGCGGCTCAGGAACCTCCGGGTAATCTGCCGCCGGCATCGCTCCCCGATGGGCTCTGCCCCTGTCCACAATCTCCTGAGCGTTGGTGAGGGACGGGTCATCACAGGGCGGGTTGCGTTGTCGCTCACTGCTGGAAACCGCCGGTGATTCCACACGTCGGCTGTAGCTGCGGCTAGGGATGGGGGTTGAATGCACACGACTTCGGCTGTATGTATACTTCTCCTGCTGAGCCACCGCAGTTTGCAACAACTCGATGGTGTTCCGTGCCTCCTTAGCAAAAGGCGTCCCTTCAGCGAGAGGGGGTGCGTTGAGCCTGGCAGCCGCCGCTATCATGTTATCCACCGGGTTAGAGTAATGGCCAGGCGGTGTCACAAGGTGCCGCGGCGGGGTCTGATCCCTACGGGGCGGGTTTGGCTGCCGTGGTGCTTCCGTGGCCTGGGTTACTACCAGTGGTGCGTTCGTCCCTGCCCCGGGGGTGTTAAAAAGGTTTCGGGGTTCAAGCTGTGTCGGGAGGCGGGCCTGGGACCTCCTCCGAAGTACTACCTCCGAAGCGTGTTGGTCCAGATTAAAGCGGAAAGCTTCTGCCCTCAAACGCTCCGACTCAGCATTCATCTGAACTTGCAACGTGTTGATATCCTCTTGGGCCTTGGTCATCAGTGCTTTCAGCCTGGTAATCTCTGCATTAGGCTTTGCTTGATTTCCAGTCGTGACCTCGGTTCCCATCAAGGTTGTTAGCTCCTCCATTAGATCCAGCAAAACTTGAGCCGGTGGCCTAGATGACCCGGCACCGGGCAGGGCGGCTCCCACCGCCGCTCCGGTCGTCTTGCTGTTGAGAGCCGGCGCCGTGCCTGCAATGAAGATGGCGGCTCGGTTTGGCGGGTTATAGGGCTCCGGAACACTGTCACCATCGGATAGCCCCCAAGACCACCGTCATGAAACCGGTAGATCGATTCTGTCTCTCCGCTCGAGGACCCTTCATCTGAGAGGATAAGGGTTTCCCCTCCCAACGCAGAGTCTTCCATGCCCTGTGTGAAGCCAATGAAAATGCTCCTCCGACCGGGTTGGACACGGGTGGGTTGCGTACGCCGGGCCGACTCGACGAGGTTGGTGCAGATGTCCGTCCTGGGCTCAGATCCGCCGATCTTCCCGATGAACACGTGAATTCCGCCGAAGGGGGCCTGGTACCCATACTCGATTTAGTCGGCCTCAGGGCCCTAGCCAGCGTCGTCGATGTAGAGCTTGCCACGGTGACTCTTAGCCATCCTGCCGACGGCGTATCCCTCGATCCCTGGGAGAGAGCCCTTCGAGAACTCCACACCACCGCGTTCAATCCCCACGGTGGGCGCCAACTGTCGTGGTTTTGTCACGGCAGATGTCCTAGTGAAAGGACTTAGGTTCGAGGCCATCGCTACGGCGGTGAGCTCGAAGGGGTTGACCAGGACGAGAGACATGAGTTTACCCAGGTTCGGCCCCTCGGAAAGAGGTAAAAGCCTACGTCCTGCTTTGTGTAGTATTGATTGGGTATCGATTACAAGGGAGCGGATTCGCTTGACCTAATTCTTGATAGATTGTTTCGTACCCTAAACAACCCAGGTAACCCACCTTTATATACACAGGTCGAGGCCCTGGGCTTACAAGAGTCCGGGCCGGGTTACATCTGGTAACCGACCTCATCTCTAAATCGCATTATCTTATCTGGCAAGTCATCTCCGGTGGCTTACACCTTCGGGTCATATGTTATCTTCTGGCTCTGGGCCTCCTCCCGGCCCGTCTGGTATCGGACGACGGGCCCATCTTAGTCTTCTGACCCGCCTAAGGCCTTATTGTCTAAGCTGCCAACTTCCTAACCCGGCCCCTCATGGGCGGGTCTCACCATGGGGTTATATCCCCAACACTAGGCTTGCCTAAAGGTCAAGGGTTTGGTGAATGAGGTCCGAGCAAGGGTCTGGCTCGCGTGTGTATTCCAAAAATCGAAATACGGGGCAAAGTAGTGTGTTTGCGTGCTGGTCCTGGGGTTACTCACGTTGGTTAGTGACATCTAGATGTCTCGAGCTAGGATAGAAGGGTTAGAGTCTTGGCGTAGCCTTCCGTTGACGGGGAGGTCCTTGACTCCCTTAAGGTAGGTGATCTTCAATTGTAGGGGGTCTTCATCCTGGAGAGTGTTGAGGCGTGCCACGTAGGTTTCTTGTTGATGTCTTCCGCTTGGCAAGGCTGTCGAGGTATGTTCTTCGATCAGCCTTCATCACTTTCCTTAGTAGTCATGGATGCACGTTTCTAGCGTGCCTTCGAGTGTTTGGTCCTCGTGCCTCTTCGCAGCCACTTGTGGTTTGGTTGAGTCTCGTCCCTAAGACTAAGCTTAGAGTTAGGGTGGCTAAATGGGCTCCTTCCCTTGAGAAGGTCTTAGCGTGGATTTTAAATGAGTTGACTATCCAAAAGTATAGGTCAGCCATCCAATCCCCAAGGCCTGAGGCTTGGCTAGAGGCGTGAACTACCTTTGACGGTGGTTTACCATGATCCAGTCAGGGTCACGCCCATGATTGGACCTAAAAGGGGCTAGTAACGAAGTCATGACAGTCATTCCACTCCGTTCCAGGCATCTGAAGGGAGTAGGGACGTCATGCTCATCGTACACCGTCAAGGTGGTGGAGTGAGGGGTGCTATCAATCTTCTCGGTTCCTCCCTAGTCAAGAATTGATGGGTGACAAGTTAAAATAAGGGTCTCTTTAATCCTGTTGATGTCCAAGGTCTTCATCGTGCTTGAATGTTGGTGTATTCCTAATATAGTCTAGTTGATGTGCCGGCAGGGGAGTGGTGGTTGACTTCCCTTGCTTCTTCTTCTCCTTCGTCGTGGCTTCCCAACCGTAGTGGTTCTTCATCTTGCTTGGGCAAGAATGTCTTCTGCTATAGGGAAGGGGTGCTTCGGGAGCCCAACTTCTTCAAGGTAAAACTTTGCAATTGAGAAGCTCGACAATCGAGGCTTTGGGGCTTTTCCAAATAAGACTAAGGTGTTCCTTTGTCTCATTGGGTAATTAAGTATGTCATCCATGAGGACAACGACATACTTCTCCCAGTATCACACAAACATATTGCTCATGGGATATGTGAGAGAAGCGAGCATAAGTCAACCTAAAACGGGCTAGATGGTATATCCATAACCGCAAGGTGTGGACGGTGTGGTCTTGGGGTATGACTCAGGAATGGCCTTTAGAATAGCGGCATTTTTGATTCAATCTGCCCTCGAGAGAAAGCTTGGGAACCAACCTTTGGCCAGTTAGTCTTAAACTTCTGGGAACAGTATTTGTCCCGGACGGTCACTTGTCCAGGGGGGTTGGTGGTCCAACATAATCCAGTTCTTCGTGTCCACCTCCCTTATGGGCAGGATCGGTGGTGGTCGAGGTGGAGTATTGGCCGTAGTCTAATGACTTACTGCCAAGACCTATGGTCATAATCTGTCCATATTATGGCTTGGTAAAGCTTCGGGGTCTCAAGGAGCTTAGGATGTGAGTGAACGTCTATCATCTTATCCTTGAGCACAGTTCTGAGATGCCAATAGTCCTACCTATTACTTCAAACAAAATCATCGTATATCATCGAAGGTATCATCTCATATAGGTCAACTCCAGTATTACTCATGCTATTCAACTCCCAGGTTCTGAGAGAAGGACTAAACCAAAATCTCATATGTATACTATAGTTAACTCACTTATATCCCTATATAAAAATCCTCGGGAAAGCATACAAGCTGCTAAGCTTGATTTGACACTACAAATCCAAGTGATCTACTAACCTATCCAAGTTCTAAGGTGTTGCATATCTATGCCAAGGAAACACGTAATATACCAATCCAAGATCTTGTTTCCTTCCTAGGCGATAAGATAGTTTGCACGAATAAAACTAGAAGTACTTTGCGGGAATAAAACTATGAGTAAATTGCAAGATAATAAAAGTTAGTTGTTTAGTAGAAAGCTTTTGTCAAACAAGAAGGTTATTTGTCCCTAGGCAATTGATAACTAGACCAGTAATCATTATTGCAATTTTATATGAGGGATGTGCATGAGCTAACATACTTTCCGTACTTGGATCATATGCACTTATGATTGAAACTCCAGCAAGCATCTGCAACTACCAAAGATCATTAAGGTAAAACCCAACCATAGAATTAAGTATCAAGTCCTCTTTACTCCCATACGCAACAACCCACCTACTCGGGTTTGTACTTCTGTCACTCACGCCACCCACCATAAGCAAATCATGAACATATTGCAACACCCTACAGCGGGGATCCCTCATGTTTGTGCGACATGGAGGGCACCATAGGACAGCACCAAAATAAAACATACAACTCATACCAACCACAGTCATCAATTAGCCCATAGGACAAAACGGATCTACTCAAACATCATAGGATAGCCACATATCATTGGGAAATAATATATGGAGTTGAGCACCATGTTTAAGTAGAGATTATAGCGGGGAAGAGAGGTGTTACACCGCTGCATAGAGGGGGAGAGAGTTGGTGTTGACGGCGGCGAAGTTGTTGGTGTAGATCATCGTCACGATGATTGCCCTGGCGGCGTTCCGACACCACCGGGAGAGAGGGGGAGCGAGCCCCCCTCCTTCTTCTTCTTCCTTGGCCTCCCCCCTAGATGTGAGGAGAGTTCCCCTTCTGGTCCATGGCCTCAATGGCGGCGGAGGGGCAGGAGCCCCTCCGAGATTGGATCTCCCTCTCTGTTCTCTTCTGTTTTGCGTCCCTATTTTCTGGCCGAAAACCGTTTCTTATATTCTCGGAGATCCGTAACTCCGATTGCGCTGAGATTTTAACACAATTTTTTTCTGGGTATAATCTTCCTTGCGCCCGAAGTAGAGCTCCAATCGACTTACGAGGTAACCACAACCAACCAATACGCGCCTGGGCCCTGGGCGCGCCCTGGTGTCATGTGGTGGCTGTGGGCCTCCTTTTGCGTTGATTCCACCTCCCAAAAATCACAAATATTCCAAAACAATTCTCCGTAAATTTTTATCGCGTTTGGACTTCATTTGATATGGATATTCTGCGAAACAAAAAAACATGCAACAAACAGGAACTGGCACTAGGCACTGGATCAATATGTTAGTCCAATAAATCATATAAAATGTTGCCAAAAATATGTGAAAGTTGTCTAATATTGGCATGAAACAATCAAAAATTATAGATACGACAGAGACGTATCAGTCCTTTTGTGAAACCTGGGCTCCTTGGCTAGAGCAATGGCGCCAGTGTTGTCACGGAAGTGGGTCATTGGGTCCAGTGCACTAGGCACAACTCCAAGATTCGTCATGAACTGCTTCATCCAGACACCTTCCTTCGCTGCTTTCGAAGCAGCTATTTACTCCGTTTCACATGTAGAATCTGCTACCATGCTTTGCTTAGAACTACACCAACTTACCGCTCCACCATTCAGAACAAATACGTATCCGGTTTGAGACTTAGAGTCATCTGGATCTGTGTCAAAACTTGCATCGATGTAACCCTTTACGACGATCTCTTTATCACCTCCATAAACGAGAAACATGTCATTAGTCCTTTTCAGGTACTTAAGGATATTCTTGACCGTTGTCGAGTGTTCCATTCCTAGATCACTTTGAAACCTCCCTACCATACTTATGGCGAGGCTGAGATCTGGTCTTATGCACAGCATCGCATACATGATAAAGCCTATGGCTGAAGCATAGGGGATGACACTCATCTTTTGTCTATCCTCTGTAGTCGTCGGGCATTGAGTCTTACTCAACTTCACACCTTGTAAGACAGGCAAGAACCCCTTCTTGAACTGATCCATTTTGAACTTCTTCAAAACCTTATCAAGATATGTGCTTTGTGAAAGTCCTATTAAGCATATAGATCTTGATAACCAATATGTAAGCAACTTCTCCGAGGTCTTTCATTGAAAAACTCTTATTCAAATATATCTTCACGCTTTCTAAAAGTTATATATTGTTTCCAATCAGCAACATGTCATCCACATATAATATTAGAAATGCTATAGAGCTCCCACTCACTTTCTTGTAAATACAAGCTTCTCCACAAACTTGTATAAACCCAAATGCTTTGATCACCTCATCAAAGCGAAGATTCCAACTCCGAGATGCCTGCACCAGTCCATAAATGGATCGCTGGAGCTTGCACACTTTGTTAGCATTTTTAGGATCGACAGAACCTTCTAGTTGCATCATATACAACTCTTCCTTAAGGAAACCATTAAGGGACGCTGTTTTGACATCCATCTGCCAGATCTCGTAATCGAAAAATGCAGCTATTGCTAACATGATCCTGACGGACTTAAGCATCGCTACGGGAGAGAAAGTCTCGTCATAGTCAACTCCTTGAACTTGTGAAAACCCTTTTGCAACAAGTCGAGCTTTATAGATGGTGACATTACCGTCCGCGTCCGTCATTTTCTTAAAGATCCATTTATTCTGTATGGCCTTACGATCAAACGGTAAGTCCTCCAAAGTCCACACTTTGTTCTCATACATGGATCCTATCTCGGATTTCATGGCCTCTAGCCATTTTTTGGAATCCGGGCCCACCATTGCTTCTTCATAGCTCGTAGGTTCACTGTTGTCCAACAACATGACCTCTAAGACAGGATTGCCGTACCACTAAGGGGCTATGAGTCCTTGTCGACCTATGAGGTTCGGTAGTAACTTGATCCAAAGCTTCATGATCATCATCATTTGCTTCCTCTTCACTTGGTGTAGGCGATGCAGAAACATCTTTCTGCGTCGTGCTACTATCCAACTGAAGTGACAGTTCAACAACCTCATCAAGTTCTACTTTCCTCCCACTCAATTCTTTCGAGAGAAACTCTTTCTCAAGAAAGGACCCGTTTTTAGCAACAAACACTTTGCCCTCGGATCTGAGATAGAAGGTATACCCAACTGTTTCCTTAGGGTATCCTATGAAGACGCACTTGTCCGCTTTGGGTTCGAGCTTGTCAGGTTGAATCCTTTTCACACAAGCGTCGCAGCCCCAAACTTTAAGAAACGACGACTTAGTTTCTTGCCAAACCATAATTCATACGGTGTCGTCTCAACGGATTTTGATGGTGCCCTATTTAAAGCGAATGTGGCTGTCTCTAATGCATAACCCCAAAATTATAGTGGCAGATCAGTGAGAGACATCATAGATCGCACCATATCCAATAGAGTACGATTACGACGCTCAGACACACCATTACGTTGTGGTGTTCCAGGCGGCGTAAGCTGTGAAACGATTCCACACTGTTTCAAATGCATGCCAAACTCATAACTCAGATATTCTCCACCACGATCAGATCGTAGAAATCTAATCTTCTTGTTATGATGATTCTCTACTTCACTCTGAAATTGCTTGAACTTTTCAAACGTTTCAGACTTGTGTTTCATTAAGTAAATATACCCATATCTACTCAAATCATCATTGAAGGTAAGAAAATAACGATATCCACCGCGCGCCTCCACACTCATCGGACCGCACACATCAGTATGTATGATTTCCAACAAGTCATTTGCCCACTCCATTATACCGGAGAACGGGGTTTTAGTCATCTTGCCTTAGAGGCATGGTTCGCATGTATCAAGCGATTCAAAATTGAGTGATTCCAAAAGTCCATCAGCATGGAGCTTCTTCATGCGTTTTACACCAATATGACCTAAGTGGCAGTGCCACAAGAAAGTGGTACTACTCCCTCCGTCACGGTTTAGAAGGCACAGTTAAATTTACGTGCGTTTCCACAATAGACAAGGTTTAGGGCGCATTGCATTTACTCCTAGTAGCTAATTAGTACTCTGATGTACTACTCTTATATGCATGTGTAGTGTGAATGCTATTTTTCAGCTCATCTCACAGCCAATCAATAACCACCTAGGTCCCAGAGAATTTCCAAGCACGCCTTCTAAACCGTGACGGAGGGAGTATCATTATTAACTTTGCATCTATTGGCATCAATGTTATAAATGTGTCTATCACTACTATTGAGATTCAACAAGAATAAACCATTCACATTGGGTGCATGACCATAAAAGATGTTACTCATATAAATAGAACAACCATTATTCTCTGATTTAAATGAATAACCGTCTCGCAATAAACAAGATCTAGATATAATGTTCATGCTCAACGTGGGCACCAAATAACAATTATTTAGGTTTACTACTAATCCCGATGGTAATTGAAGAGCGAGCGTGCCGACGGCGATCACATCAACCTTGGAACCATTTCCGACGCGCATCGTCACTTCATCCCTCGCCGGCCTCTGTTTATTCCGCAGTTCCTGTTTTGAGTTACAAATATGAGCAACCGAACCGGTATCAAATACCCAGGCACTACTACGAGAGCTAGTGAGGTACACATCAATAACATGTATATCAAATATACCTTTGTTGACGTTGCCAGCGTTCTTATCAGCCAGGTACTTGGGGCAATTCCGCTTCAAGTGGCCAGTCCCCTTGCAATAGAAGCACTCAGTCTCAGGCTTGGGTCCAGCTTTGGGTTTCTTCACAGGAGCGGCAACTGGCTTTCCACCCTTCTTGGAGTTTCCCTTCTTTCCCTTGCCTTTCTTGAAACTAGTGATTTTATTCACCATCAACACTTGATGCTCCTTTTTTATTTCTACTTCCGCGACTTTCAGCATCGCAAAAAGCTCGGAGATAGACTTGTCCATCCCTTGCATATTATAGTTCATCACGAAGCCTTTGTAGCTAGGTGGCAGTGACTGAAGAATTCTGTCAGTGACCATTTCGGGCAGAAGTGTAACTCCAAAATCATTCAAACGGTTGTAGTACCCAGACGTTCTAAGCAGGTGCTCACTGACAGAACCATTCTCTTCCATCTTGCAGGCGAAGAACTTATCGGAGGTCTCATACCTCTCGATCTGGGAATTTTCTTGAAATATTAACTTCAACTCCTGGAACATCATGCTCCATGGCGTTCAAAACGCTTTTGAAGTCCCGATTCTAAGCCATACAGCATGGCGCACTGAACTATCGAGTAGTCATCAGAACGTGCCTGCTAGACATTCACAACTTCTTCAGGCGACACTGGAGGGGGCGGTGCACCAAGCGGCACATCAAGGACATAAGCCTTTTGCGAAGCCATGAGGATAATCCTCAGATTACGGACCCAGTCCACATAGTTACTTCCATCATCTTTCAACTTAGCTTTCTCTAGGAACGCATTAAAATTCAGGGGAGCTACTGCGTGAGCCATTGATCTACAACATAATATGCAGAGACAACTTAGACTATGTTCATGATAATGAGTTCAATTAATCATACTACTTAAGAACTCCCACTCAAATCAACATCCCTCAGGTTGTCTAAGTGTGACATGATCCAAATCCACCAACCCAAGTCCGATCATCATGTGAGATGAGGTGATTTCAATGGTGAACATCTCCATGTTGATCATATCTACTATATGACTCATGTTCGACCTTTTGGTCTCCTGTGTTCCGAGGCCATGTATGTACATGCTAGGCTCGTCAAGTTTAACCCAAGTGTTATGCATGTGCAAAACTAGCTTACACCCGTTGTATGCGAACGTAGAGTCTATCACACCCAATCATCACGTGGTGCTTCGAAACGACGATCCTTCGCAACGGTGCACACTTGGGGAGAACACAATTTTATCTTGAAATTTTAGTGAGAGATCGTCTTATAATGGTACCGTCGTTCTAAGCAAAATAATATGCATAAAAGGATTAACATCACATGCAAATCATATAAGTGATATGATATGGTCATCATCATCTTGTTCTTTTGATCTCCATCTCCAAAGCACCGGCATGATGTACATCATCACCGGCATGACACCATGATCTCCATCATCGTGTCGTCAAGTGGTTGTCGCACCAACTATTGCTAATGCATAGCGATAAAGTAAAAGCAATTACATGGCGTTTAGTGATTGACACGCAGGTCATGCAATAAACCAAAGACAACCCTATGGCTCCTGTCGGTTGCCGTTGAAAGGACGTGGATGTCGCCTAGAGGGGGGTGAATAGGCGCTTTAAAGTAATTACGGTTTATGCTTGAACAAATGCGGAATAAAACTAACGTTTAATATGTCAAGCACAAAACCTAAAACAACTAGGCTCACCTATGTGCACCAACACCTTATGCTAAGCAAGATAAACAACTAAGTGATAGCAAGATATATAGCATGAAATAATATGGCTATCACAAAGTAAAGTGCATAAGTAAAGGGCTCGGGTAAGAGATAACCGAGGCACGCGGAGACGACGATGTATCCCAAAGTTCACACCCTTGCGGATGCAAATCTCCGTTCGGAGCGGTGTGGAGGCACAATGCTCCCCAAGAAGCCACTAGGGCCACCGTAATCTCCTCACGCCCTCACACAATGCAAGATGTCATGATTCCACTAAGGGATCCTTGAGGGCGGTCACCGAACCTGTACAAATGGTAACCCTTGGGGGCGGTCACCGGTACCCGTACACTTTGGCAACCCTTGGGGGCGGTCACCGGTACCCGTACAAATTGCTCGGGGCAATCTCCACAACCTAATTGGAGACCCCCACGCTTGCCGGGAGCTTTACACCACAATGATTGAGCTTCGAGACACCACCAACCGTCTAGGGAGCCAAGGCACCCAAGAGGAACAAGCTCTAGGGTGCTCAAACACCCAAGAGTAATAAGCTTCTCAACTTCTCACTTCCACGTATCACCGTGGAGAACTCAAACCTATGCACCAAATGCAATGGCAAGGGCACACGGAGTACCCAAGTCCTTCTCTCCCAAATCCCACCACAACAACTAATGCTATGGAGGAAAGTGAGAGGAAGAACGAAGAAGAACACGAAGAACTCCAAGATCAAGATCCAAGGGGTTCCCCTCACATAGAGGAGAAAGTGATTGGTGGAAATGTGGATCTAGATCTCCTCTCTCTTTTCCCTCAAAAAGGAGCAAGAATCATTGGAGGGATTGAGAGTTAGCAAGCTCTAAGAAGGTCAACAATGGGGGGCAAAATGAGCTCAAAGGTTGGGGAACCATTGGGGAAGAAGACCCCCTTAAATAGGTCCCCACAAATCTGCCCGTTATGTGCAGAATAGCACACGGGTGGTACAACCGCTAAGAAGTCTGGTACAACCGCTAGGACCAAGCACGGGAGGTGGTGAGGCAGAGTCCCGAGCGGTACAACCGCTCCGGACACCGGTAGTACTGGTCAAAATGAATTAACCAGAACAACCGGGCCACCACCGCCCAAGAACAGCACCACAACAGGACCTCGTCCGGTGCTGGGCCAGTGCTGGGCCGGTACAACCGCCTGAAGCCACTCGCCAAGGTTGGCCAGATCCTGGGCGGTACAACCGCCCGAAGGCAGCGGTACAACCGCTGGCATCAACCTGTGAGCACCGACCCCAGGGTATCACCCCTGGGCGGTAGTTGCACCGGACGTACCGGCCAAGCGGTACAACCGCATCAAGAAACGGGTAAGACCAGAACTGCCATAAGCTCTTGAATGAGCTCCGAATTGAGCAAACTCAAGCTTGTTGGATTCAGGATGACAAGAGCTATCCAACAGCGACAGTATGAAAATGCCAATGATATAGAGAAGTGAAACCTCTATGAATGAAGAACCGACAAAAACTCCAACATCGAAAACATCATAGAAGATGCATATGGACTCCATTTTCGATGAACTTGAGCTTGTCATGAAGATGACCATAAGCTCAAGAACCCACATAGAGGAAAAGCCAACCAATGAACCAAGAAAGATGATGATGCCAAGAATGCAATGGTTTGAGCTCTCAACGAACGATACGATCAAGCTACTCACTTGAGAGCCCCCCTTGACAGTACGGCTATCGATCCTATAACCCGGTCTCCCAACTACCACCATGAGACCGGTAAAATAGAAAACCCTATCAAGGTCAAACCTTTGCCTTGCGCATAGTCCACTTGAGCTAGATGATGACGATCTTGTCCTCCTCAAGATGGACCACCTTTCTTGATTGCGCCGGCTCGATGAAGACTAGTAGATTGCTCCCCCATACTCCACTATGGGTGAGCCACTCTTCGGCACATCTTCACAAGTCTATTGTCACCACAATGGATGGCAAGCTTCAAGCATGATCTCTCTGTGATGCTTCACTTGAGCTTGCACACCGCAACCTTGATGACGATCACCACTTGATGTCATCTTCCATGGGATGTATGGGATCTTCCTCTTGATGCAAGCCCATGGAAATATACCTAACCCCACAAAGAACTCTCACAAGGAACATGGGTTAGTACACAAAGCGTAATGGACAATGCTTACCATATCATGGGATCACTTGATCCCTCTCGGTACATCTTGTACGCTTTGTGTGTTGATCAACTTGATTCACTCTTTGACTTAGTCTTGATCAACCTTGTATCTTATCTTCTCTCTTCATAAAGATGATGTCTTGAAGGTAAGCATGAATGCTCACACAATCTTCTTCTTCAAGACATTCTTGCAATAAGCTCAACTCTCATATGACCAATCTTTGGATAAAACCTTGAATACCACCTTGGTCACCATATAAACTCCTTGAAACCAACAGATGGACTTCAAGAAGTACCTACGGACAAATCCTTCGAATATAACTCAAGGCAACCATTAGTCCATAGGGATTGTCATCAATTACCAAAACCACACATGGATAAATGTGCTCTTACAGCTGTGCTCATCGACATGCAAGTCATGATAACTATTACAAAACATGATCATCTCATACATCAACATATATCAAATCACATCTTGGCCATATCACATCACAACATGCCCTGCAAAAACAAGTTAGACATCCTCTACTTTGTTGTTGCAAGTTTTACGTGGCTGCTATGGGCAACTAGTAAGAACCATTCTTACCTACGCAAAGCCACAACGGTGATATTCAAGTTGCCTTTTAGACTTCTACAAGTGGGAGGGACAGACACCCACCAGCCATCTTTATGCAACAAGTTGCATGTTAGTCGATGGAACCAGTCTCTCGTACGTGGACGAGTAAGGTTGGTCCGAGCCGCTTCATCCCACAATACCGCCAAATCAAGATAATACTAAGGAGGTAAGCAATCTGAACATCAACAACCACAAACTCTTTTGTGTTATACTCGTGCATGTTATCTACGCATAGACCTAGCTCATGATGCCACTGTTGGCGAACGTTGCATGGGAAACAAAAAATTTCCTACGAACACCCAAGATCTATCTATGGAGATCAACAGCTACGAGAGGGAGAGTGGATCTACATACCCTTGTAGATCGCTAAGCGGGAAGCGTTAAGAAACGCGATTGATGTAGTCGAACGTCTTCGTGATCCAATCACGATCCGTCCCGCGATCCAATCACGATTCGTCCCGATCTAGCGTCGAACGGATGACACCTCTGCGTTCAGCACACGTACAACTCGATGAAGTCTCTGCCTCCTTGATCCAGCAAGCGAGGGCGGAGTAGTATATGAGTTCCCCGGCAGCACGACGGCATAGTGGCGGTGGTGGTGGGGTTGTCCCGGCAGGGCTTCGCCAAGCGCTGCCACGACGAGAACGAGGGAGAAGATCTACTAGAGAGAGGGGAAGAGCTGTGCCGCGGCTTAGGGGTGCGGCTGCCCCCCCTCTCCCTCTCTATATATAGGAGGAGGGGGTAGGTGGGGCGCCGGTCCTAGCCCCTCCTCCAAGGAGGGTCGACCGGCCGAAGAGGAGGAGTCCACCTACCACAAGGGAGGTGGGCGCCCTAGGGAAGAGTCCCTCCCCTCTAGGGCACCTCCCACCTACCACCTTGGGCGCATGGGCCCCTTAGGGGTCGGCTGCCCAGCCCACCAGGGGCTGGTGCTCCACCTCTTAAGCCCATGTGCCCCCCCCCCGGGAAGGGTGGGTCCCTCCCGGTGGACCCCCGGAACCCTTTCGGCATTTCCGGTACAATACCGAAAATATCTGAAACCTTTCCGGAACCCGAATACCACTTTCCTATACATATAAATCTATACCTCCAGACCATTCCGGAACTCCTCGTGACGTCCGGGATCTCATCCGGGACTCCGAACAACCTTCGGTCACCAACATATATAACTCAACAATACTAAATCGTCACCGAACGTAAAGTGTGTAGCCCCTGCGAGTTCGAGAATGATGTAGACATGACCGAGACACTCTCCGGTCAATAACCAATAGCGGGACCTGGATGCCCATATTGGTTCATACATATTCTACGATGATCTTTATCGGTCGAACCACGATGTCAAGGATTCAATCAATCCCGTATGTAGTTCCCTTTGTTCAGCGGTATGTTACTTGCCCGAGATTCGATCGTCGGTATCTCCATACCTAGTTTAATCTCGTTACCAGCAAGTCTCTTTAGTCGTTCCATAATACAAGATCCCGTGACTAACTCCTTAGTCACATTGCTTGCAAGCTTCTTGTGATGCTGTATTACCGAGTGGGCCCAGAGATACCTCTCCGTCATACGGAGTGACAAATCCGAGTCTCGATCCATGCCAACCCAACAGACACCCTCGGAGATACCTATAGAGCACCTTCATAGTCACCCAGTTACGTTGTGACGTTTGATACACACAAGGCATTCTTACGGTGTTAGGGAGTGATACGTCTCCAACTTATCTATAATTTTTTATTGTTCCATGCTGTTATATTATCAATCTTGGATGTTTTACAATCATTTTATAGCAACTTTATATCATTTTTGGGGACTAACCTATTGACATAGTGCCAAGTGCCAGTTACTGTTTTTTGCTTGTTTTTTTTTACTTCGCAAACGAAGCCCAAACACCGTGAAACTTTTTGGAGATTTTTTGGGCCAAAAGACATCCAGTGGGCCAAAGAAGTGCCAGAGAGGAGGGCCGAGGTGAGCATAATACACCAGGGCGCGCCAGAGGCCCCAGGCGCGCCCTGGTGGGTTGTTCCCACCTCGAGACGCCTCTCCACCGCCTATCATCTCTATAAATACCCAAATATTTAGAAAACCCTAGGGGAGTTGACGAAACACAATTCCAGCTGCTGCAAGTTCCATATGCTTCATGATGCTCTCTTTGTGTTGCTATTATTATCTTTCATGAGGGCATCATTGAAATCTCAAGCCTATCATAATGGCTATAACGATAGCGCTTGTTGGGAGGCAACCCAATGAATAAAATTTATATTATATTTTCCTTTATGTTTTTTGAGTGTTTGTTCAATTATGCCTCTGTTATGATTGTGTTTTTATGTTTTATTTACTGTTTGTGCCAAGTAGAACCTTTAGGATGATTCCTAAGATGAGTAGAAACAATGCTGAAACAGAAACAGAAACTTTGACTCCAGTGCGCGAATTTTCATTTTTTACTACAGAGTGATAATGAGCTGAAAATTTAACACCGGATTACTATACAAATTCTTTACATTGTCCTAATTGTTCATAATTTTTAGAGTTACAGGAGTATGGGTATAGTACAGATTACTACAAACTGTTCTGTTTGAGACAGATTCTATTTTTGTTGCATTGTGTGCTTGTTTTGATGAATCTATGGCTTGTATTGGAGGGTATAAGTCATGGTGAAGTTAGAATACAGTATATATAATGCAATAATAAAATATGAATGGGTTTGCAACCGTACTTAGAGTGGTAATTTGCTTTATTATACTAACGGATCTCACGGAGATTTTGTTAAGTTTTGTGTGATTGAAGTTTTCAAGTTTTGGGTGAGATCACGATGAATGAATGAATAAGGAGTAAGAAGAGCCTAAGCTTGGGTATGCCCATGGCACACCAACATAATATCCAAAGAGGAACAAGCAACTAAGCTTCGGGATTCCCCGAGTGGCATGCCCTCTTTCTTCTAACAACCATCGGTATTTTACTTGGAGCTATATTTTTATTTGTCACGTATCATGAGTTTTGCTTGGAGCGTCTTGTATGAGTCTTTGCTTGATTTGATTTTTATCCTTGCTGGGCACACCTATTTGAGAGAGCCAAAATTATGATATGATTTGTTAGAATTTCTCTATATGCTCCACTTAATTTTTTTGAGCTATGGAATTGCTCTAGTGCTTCACTTATATGTTTTTGAGCACGGCGTGCTTTTACATGTTTGAAAAATGCTCTCATGCTTCACTTATATTAATTTGAGAGTTAGTAGATTTTGAAGAAATCCTCTCATGCTTCACTTATATTATTTTGAGAGATTAAACTTTTATGCTCATGATCTTCACTTAAATTTATGTGAGCTTGTCAAAAGCAATGGCAATATATGAAACTAGTCCCGAAGTGATAGATATTCAAGAGGGATATAATAAAAACTTTCATGAAGATCATTGGTCAAATTAAACTTGATTCTTTGTAATAGTGTTGAGACAAGATGATAGTAATATGTGAGTTATGTTGGTGAGTAATTATGCTTAGTAAGAATATTGATGTTAAGGTTTGTGATTCCCTATGCAAGCACAAAAGTCAATAGTTGTGCAATGAAATTACATCCTACTTATGGTGCATCATTAGGTGTTAGTTATGCTTAATGCTTGCTTATGTGATTTTTTGTTTCTTGGTTGGTTGCTTCTCAATCTATTTGCTAGCCTTCACTTGTACTAAGTAGAAATACTACTTGTGCATCCAAAATCCTTAAACCCAGTTTTGCCATATGAGTCCACCATACCTACCTATATGCGGTATTTCCATGCCGTTCCAAGCAAATTTGTATGTGCCATCTCTAATTTTCAAAATGATTTTTCCTTTTTGTGTGCTCGTACCGCTCATAAAGCGGAAGGGGGTGACCGATATTGTTCCATGCTAGATGTGTTATTCTCAAGATGAGTGTTTATTCACTTGTCATTGCACGAGAGTATGGCGGTAATAGGGATGCCTAGTCCCGAGATGAAAAAAAAGAAAATTACTTTATGTTGTCAAATAATAAATTCCTTGGAAAGTGTTGGTATGGATTGTTGGGGAACGTTGCATGGGAAACAAAAAAATTCCTACGCGAGGGAGAGTGGATCTACATACCCTTGTAGATCGCTAAGCGGGAAGCGTTAAGAAACGCGGTTGATGTAGTCGAACGTCTTCGCGATCCAAATCGCTAGCCGTCCCGCGATCCGATCACGATCCGTCCCGATCTAGCGCCGAACGGACGGCACCTCCGCGTTCAGCACACGTACAGCTCGATGACGATCTCCACCTTCTTGATCCAGCAAGAGGGAGCGGAGAGGTATATGAGTTCTCTGGCAGCGCGACGGCGCGGCAGCGGTGGTGGTGGAGCTATTCCGGCAGGGCTTCGCCTAAGCACCGTCGGAATCTATTTGGTGGAGGAACTAGGGAATAGAGAACTAGCACGTGGACTTGTGATTTGGGGCTCTATTCCTCTAGTATATATAGGAGGGAGGGGGGAGGAGGCAGCCCTAGGGTTTCCCCCTAGGGACTTCGGCCGAAGTGGAGGAGGTGGAGGCTTCCACCAATCCTACTCCTAGTAGGATTCCTTCTCCTACTTGGTTTTCCTTCCTCCCACCTTGGGGTTTCCTTCTCCCACTTCCATAGCCGCATGGGCCTTGGTGGGAGGGTCGGCCAGACCACCAGGGGCTGGTCTGTCTCCTCCCACAACCCATGGGGCCCTCTGGGGTGGGTGGCCCCTCCCGATGGCCTCCCGGCACCCCCGGTACACTACCGGAAATACCCGAAACTTTTCCGGTGACCAAATATCAATCTTTACCTCTGGACCATTCCAGAGCTCCTCGTGACGTCCGGGATCTCATCCGGGACTCCTAACAACCTTCGGTCACCACCATGCATAACTCAATACTACTGAAACGTCACCGAACGTTAAGTGTGCAGACCCTACGGGTTCGAGAACTATGTAGACATGACCGAGACACCTCTACGGTCAATAACCAATAGCGGGACCTGGATGCCCATATTGGTTCCTACATATTCTACGAAGATATTTATCGGTTGAACCTCTATGTCAAGGATTCAGTTAATCCCGTATGTTGTTTCCTTTGTTCTTTGGTATGTTACTTGCCCGAGATTCGATCGTCGGTATCCCTATACCTAGTTCAATCTCGTTACCGGCAAGTCTCGTTACTCGTTCCGTAATACAAGATCCCGTGGCTAACACTTTAGTCACTTTGCTTGCAAGGCTTGTTGTGATGTTGTATTACCGAGTGGGCCCTAAGATACCTCTCCGTCACACGGAGTAACAAATCCCAGTCTTGATCCATGCCCACTCAACAGACACCCTCGGAGATACCTGTAGAGCATCTTTATAGTCACCCAGTTACGTTGCGACGTTTGATACACACAAGGTATTCCTCTGGTGTCAGTGAGTTACATGATCTCATGGTCATAGGAACAGATACTTGACATGCAGAAAACAATAGCAATAAACTGACACGATCATATGTTATGCTCATAGTTTGGGTCTTGTCCATCACATCATTCTCCCAATGATGTGATCCCGTTTATCAAATGACATCTCATGTCCATGGCTAGGAAACCTTGACCATCTTTGATCAACGAGCTAGTCTACTAGAGGCATACTAGGGACACAGTGTTGTCTATGTATCCACACATGTATTTGTGTTTCCAATCAATACAATTATAGCATGGATAATAAATGTTCATCATGAACAAGGAAATATAATAATAACCACTTTATTATTGCCTCTAGGGCATATTTCCAACAGTCTCCCACTTGCACTAGAGTCAATAATCTAGCTCACATCACTATGTGATTTACATTGTAATGAATCTAACACCCATATAGTTCTGGTGTTGATCATGTTTAGCCCTTGGAAGAGGTTTAGTCAACGGGTCTGCGACATTCAGATCCGTGTGCACTTTGCAAATATTTATGTCCTCCTCCTTGATGTAATCGCGGATGGAATTGAAGCATCTCTTTATGTGTCTGGTCCTCTTGTGAAACCTTGGTTCCTTGGCCAGAGCAATGGCACCAGTGTTGTCACAGAACAGAGTCATTGGGTTCAGTGCACTGGGCACTACTCCAAGATCTGTCATGAACTCCTTCATCCAGACACCTTCCTTCGCCGCCTCCGAGGCAGCGATGTACTCCGCTTCGCATGTAGAATCAGCTGCCACGCTCTGCTTGGAACTGCACCAGCTTACCGCTCCCCCATTGAGAATAAATACGTATCCGGTTTGAGACTTAGAGTCATCCGGATCAGTGTCAAAGCTTGCATCGACGTAACCCTTTACGACGAGCTCTTGATCACCTCCATAAACGAGAAACATTTCCTTAGTCCTTTTCAGTTACTTAAGGATATTCTTGACCGCCGTCCAGTGCTCCATTCCTGGATCACTTTGAAACCTTCCGGCCATACTTATGGCAAGGCTGACATCGGGTCTTGTGCACACCGGTTCCAAGCCGAGCCACCAGATCGGCTCGTGAGCCATGATCCCGGCCGTCCTCGGCCAGATCGGACGGCCAGAGGGCGAGCTATCCAGCCGCGCCCCTCCACAGCCAGCCTCCCCACCAGCCGTGGCCCGCCAGGCCCATCCGGGGTCCGCCCGGGCCCGAAGCCGCCGCCGTTGCAGCCCGCAGGCGCCTCCAGATCCGCCCCCGAGCTCCCGTGCTCGCGCCCAGCCGCGCCGCTGCCTTGTCCTCGCCGTCGGCCACGGTCCGTCGCCGGAGCTCCACGCCGCGCCGCCGGATCTACCTCGCCGTCCGACCCCGACCTAGGTCGCCCCTTGCCCTGCACCTCTCTTTCTTCTCCCTCCCTTGTACTTCTCTCTCTCATCTCCCTCCTGCGGGACCTCCTCGGCGTCGAAGGAGCTCGCCGTGGCGCCGCAAAACCCTCCCAACCGCCGGGAACGGATGGATCCGGGAGGCCCTATGCCAGATCCGCCGTCTCCTCATCGTCTAGCGCCCCTCGCCGTCGGCCATGGCGAGCATGCCGCCGCTAGCCCTGCCTCCTGCTCTGAAACGAGCGAGGAGGAGGACGACGCCCTGTCCAGCCTCCTCCGCGGGCCAGCGCCTTGGGCCGCCACGCAAGCCAAGGCCTAGGCCAGCGCGCTGCTCCAGCCGGCCCAAGATCCATCCGCCAAGGCCTGCCTCAGCCTCCTCACCAACCGGGCCCAGCCCATGGGTGAGCGCCTGCCCTGCTCTAAACCCCGCCCTGTGCGAAGCATAGCATGTTGCGCTTAGTGGCTGTTGGCCCAATATGCTCCAGATTCAGCCCCTGTTTTTACATTGCTAATATTTAAATAACCGTGCATCGCATGTTAAAACTTAATATATGAAAAATATCCAGAATTTTGCGTAGATTAATAATATGCAACTTTCATCCATGATAAAAATGAATAACATGCATTTTCTGTTAATTTGCCAAAATGCCACATTTTGCATTGCGCATATACATTTAACCATGCATCGGGATTAAACAAAACCACATATATAAAATGTGTAGATTATTTATACCCTTTTTTCATGCATGATAAAAATGTTTGACGTGATGTTTGCATTTAAATTGCATAAATAACTTGCTAAAACGGTTTATGTCCTAATCTCGCATAAATATTGTGTCATTTGTTTTATAGTGAAAACCCACATATTATATATGTTTTCGGGGTAGAAAAATCTATAGAATTTATCTGTGCATTTAGTTTTGTCATTTGAGCAAGTTTGTGTGCATGTCATTTTTGCTATGATGCCCTTTTGTTATTTTCGTGTGATTTAATGCATGCATGATATGAAATAATTTTGTACATGAGATATGCCCTTTGACATATGCACTAGCCCCTGGTCTTTTTGTTTGCCATGATAATCCATGTTTAGATGTTGTTTTCTTGCTGCCATCATGTCTTAAAAATGTGCTGTTTTGAGGGGTCTAAATATTTCTAAGTCTGGAATCTGGAATATTTTGTTGCTGTGTTGCCATGTGTTTTGCTATTGACTAGGAGTCTTTTGTGGTTGCCACCAAGGAGTCTTTTGTTAAGCATGTTGTTGCCTATCATGTTGTGCCAATAGTTTGCATGAATAGGTTTAGCATCTTAGTTAATTCTGTTGTCCAATATGTCAATCTGTTAAAAAACTGCTGCACATGTCTACTCTAATTTTCACCAAGTCTGAGAATCTGTTTTCTTCAAAATGCCATGTTGTGTTGATGCTAGCCATGAACCTATGCATAATTAGACCTTGCCACCATGTAATGATTTGTAGTGCATCATGTCTACTACCATGCTGTTAATTTTCATGTCATTCTATGACCTGTAGCATATAGTTTTAGTGTTGTCAATATGTCATCAGGTTAACACTGTTTGTGGAAAACTGTTATTTTCACTAAGTCCTAATTTGCTATATTTTATTGCCATGTTGTGAGCTTCCTACCATGTGTTCCATAACTATTTTGAGTATGATATGTGAAGATGAAATGAAGTGTGTGTTATATGCTACTGCCCCATGCTTAGTTTGTGCATATTAGAATCTTGTAGCTTGTTGTTTTCATGTGTGCAATATGCCATGTTGCTGTTTTGGGCAGATTTGAACGAAAACGTGTGTTGGTTGTTGTGGTTGACCAGTAGCTCCGTTGTGGTCATGCCATATATGGAACTTGCTTAGATTTTTATGTAGTATCATAATATCTTGCTGCATTCATGATTTGAAATGTTTGTGGTTGTCATTTTCATGCATTTTGCATTCATGTCATGTTCATCTTGTTAAGGTCATATCTTTTAGACCGTAGCTCCGTTTGAGATGTTCCATATATGTAAATCGACTAGAATGACGTGTAGAATTGCATGGTATACTTTATTTTCCTGTTTAATAAATATAAACATGATTAGATCAGATCTGTGTTGGAAATATGCCCTAGAGGCAATAATAAATTGGTTATTATTATATTTCCTTGTTCGTGATAATCGTTTATTATCCATGCTATAATTGTATTGATTGGAAACTCAAATACATGTGTGGGTACATAGACAACACTGTGTCCCTAGTATGCCTCTAGTTAACTAGCTCGTTGATCAAAGATGGCGAAGGTTTCCTAGCCATAGACATGAGATGTCATTTGATAACAGGATCACATCATTAGGAGAATGATGTGATGGACAAGACCCAAAATATGAACGTAGCATATGATCGTGTCAGTTTATTGCTATTGTTTTCTGCATGTCAAGTATCTGTTCCTATGACCATGAGATCATGCAACTCACTGACACCGGAGGAGTACCTTGTGTGTATCAAACGTCACAACGTAACTGGGTGACTATAAAGATGCTCTACAGGTATCTCCGAAGGTGTCTGTTGAGCTGGCATGGATCAAGACTGGGATTTGTTACTCCGTGTGATGGAGAGGTATCTCAGGGCCCACTCGGTAATACAACATCACAACAAGCCTTGCAAGCAATGTGACTAAAGTGTTAGCCACGGGATCTTGTATTACGAAACGAGTAAAGAGACTTGCCGGTAACAAGATTGAACTAGGTATGGAGATACCGACGATCGAATCTCGGGCAAGTAACATACCGAAGAACAAAGGGAACAACATACGGGATTAACTGAATCCTTGACATAGAGGTTCAACTGATAAAGATCTTCGTAGAATATGTAGGAATCAATATGGGCATCCCGGTCCCGCTATTGGTTATTGACCGTAGAGGTGTCTCGGTCATGTCTACATAGTTCTCGAACCCGCAGGGTCTGCACACTTAAGGTTCGGTGACGTTTCGGTATAGTAGAGTTATGTATGGTGGTGACCGAAGGTTGTTCGGAGTCCCGGATGAGATTCTAGACGTCACGAGGAGCTTCGGAATGGTCCGGAGGTAAAGATTGATATATAGGAAGTCCCGTTTTGGTCACCGAAAAAGTTTCGGGTATTTCGGTACTGTACCGGGAGTGCCGGGAGGGGTACCGGGGACCATCGGGAGGGGTGTCTCGACCCAAAGGGCCTCATGGGCTGTGGGAGGAGTCAATCCAGCCCTTAGTGGGCTGGCCGAGCCCCTCACTAAGGCCCATGCGGCTAGGGGTGGGAAAAACCCAAAGGGGGAAAGGTGGAAAGAGTTTCCAAGTGGAGAGGAGGAATCCTACTCCTAATAGGATTGGAGTAGGACTTCTCCACCTCCAATTTCGGCCAACCCTTGAGGGTTTGAGGCTGCCTCCTCCCCTCCCTCCCTCATATATATACTAGAGGATTTAGAGGGGAGAGCTAACCCTAATTTCCACGTGCTCACTCTACTTCCTCTAGATCGTTTTCTCCTTTAGTCTAGTTTTGACGGTGCTTAGGCGAAGCCCTGCCGGAATAGTTCCACCACCGCCGCCGCCATGCCGTCGTGCTGCCGGAGAACTCATCTAGCTCTCCGCTCCCTCTTGCTGGATCAAGAAGGCGGAGATCGTCATCGGGCTGTACGTGTGCTGAACGCGGAGGTGCCGTCCGTTCGGCGCTGGATCGGAAGGACCGTGATCAGGATCACGAGACGGTTCATGATTTGACCGCGAGACGGATCATGATGGGATCGCGGGACGGATCGTGATTGGATCGCGGGACGCTCGGCGATTTGGATCGCGAAGACGTTCGACTACATCAACCGCGTTTCTTAACGCTTCCCGCTTAGCGATCTACAAGGGTATGTAGATCCACTCTCCCTCTCGTAGATGCTCATCACCATGGATAGATCTTGCGTGTGCGTAGGAAAAAATTTGTTTCCCATGCTACGTTCCCCAACAATCTGGACCAATTTTGAAATTTACATATGGGGTCATTTCGGAAATACTATATGTTGTTTCCGGCCTCATTTAAACTTGCCTAGATGTGTAGTTTACTTATGCTTCACCTCTTGCCATGTTAACAACATTTAAACTTGATGTGTAAGTAAACGAGAGTGAACTAAATATTCGAATGTGAAGTTTTGTCAATATGCAACTCGTCTTGTTGTGTGCTTCGTCTTGCCTTGCATAATCGTATGGACATGCATCATAGTTGTTTGCGCATCATGTCATGCATATGTTGTGGTGTTGTCATGTGTTGATTGTTGTTTCCAGATTGTTTCTTCTCGATAGAGTTCCGAAAGCATTTGGAGTGTGAGGATTCGTTCGACTACGTTGGCTCGTCTTCTTCATGGATTCGTACTTCTTCCAAGCGGGATCTCAGGCAAGATGACCATTTCCCTGGATACCATTACTATCATTGCCATGCTAGATGTCCCGTTTCTATCGCTTGTCTCGTTACCTACCACATGTATGTCAAGCCTCCCAAATTGCCATGAAAAGCCTCTAACCCCTCCACATCCCAGCAAACCTTTGTTTGGCTATGTTACCGCTTGCTTAGCCCTTTTTATAGCGTTGCTAGTTGTAGGTGCAATTGTTTCCAGCTATCACAATATTATTGCTATTTAATTTAATGCACATATATACTTGGTAAAGGGTGGAAGGCTTGGCCTTTTGCTCAGTGTTTTGTTCCACTCTTGCCGCCCTAGTTACTTGTGAACCGGTGTTATGTTCCATATTGAGCGCTCCTAACATGCCCGGGGTTGTTATGGGGACCCCCTTGATTTTTGTTTTAGGATAAAACTTGTCTGGCAAGGCCCAACTTTGGTACTACATTTGCCCAACATAATAATATTAATAATTAATTTGACGCATAGGGAGTTAGCGCTACCCGAGGTTCGTTATTCAACATAATACAGGGGGGGCCAGTGCTGATGGTGTTGGTCCCAAACGGGCTGCCTGCGGGGCCGCCTCGAGGAAAATCGGGGATTGGTTTTACTCGTAGCTAGTCCCATCTGGTTGTGCCCTGAGAACGAGATACGCGGCTCCTATCGGATTTGTCGGCACGTCGGCGGCCTTGCTGGATTTGTTTTACCTTTCTCGAACATCTTGTGCGCGGGATTTCGATGACACTTCGGGCTATCCCGAAGCTGAGATTTTCCATTGGGATTCCGCAAATACTACGGGTGATTCCGCGGTTGAGGAATTCCAACGCAGCTTGTGGTTAGTTTGTGATGGATGAGTTGGAGCACCCCTGCAGGGTTAAATCTTTCGGAAAGCCGTGCCCGCAGTTACGTGGCAACTTGGAAACTTTGTTTAACACCCGGTCATAGCAAACTTGAAGTAAACTCAAATAAAATACACCAACCGGGTGCGTAACCGTGACTGTCTCTTCTCGTGAGTCCTTATCCGAGAGAGAACACGGTGGGGTTATGTTTGACGTAAGTAGGTGTTCAGGATCTCTTAGAGATCATAACTAGATCACATCCGTTTATGCGACAATCATCCCCCTTTATTCTCGTACTCGTAAGTTAGCCACTCAAATAAATGCTTAGTGCTTGCTGCAGCCTCACCACTTAACCATACCTCACCCATTAAGCTTTAATAGTCTTGATACCCTTGGAAATGAGATTGTTGAGTCCCCGTGGCTCACAGATTATTACAACAACAGTTACAGGTACAGGTAATGCGATGATTTGACGTGAGCGCGATGCTTGCTTTGATTTGGGGTTCTTCTTCTTCATCGATCATAGGATGGGTTCCAGGCCGGCAGCCTGGGATAGCAAGGATGGATGTCATTTTTATCGTTTGATTTCATCCGTAGTCGGACCCTGCTCTTCTATATGATGATTGTATATGCTGTTGTATTGATGTGATCTTGATTTAGCTTGTGGCGAGTGTAAGCCAATTCCATATACTAATCTCTTCTTTACATGTACTTGTAATGATATCCATTCTTGCAAAACGACGAGATGCGCTTCTATCCCTGTCGAGGCCCTCGTGCCAAAATAAGGATAGGATCGCATCTTGGGCGTTACAGGACTCGTATCCTTTATCATATTTAGGGAGGTAGCCGCATTTGCATGATGAGTTGGGATGACTTCAACCTACCTGGTAATATAATTTAGAGCCACATGAATGTGAGTATGTCACTTTGAAATAGGGAAAATGACCCAAGTAGTCCAATCCCCAAACATCAAAAGGTTCACAAACCAAGCTATAATTCATGGGCATTTCTTGTCTCCTACCTATATTACCAGTGTGTTGACAATGATCACAATGTTTAACGAACCTGTGTGCATCTTTAAGGAGCGTAGGCCAGTAAAATCCTGATTAAAGCACCTTGGCAGCTTTTCGGTCACCTGCATGATGTCCTACATAAGGGTAACTATGGCAACTATCAAGTATAGCATTCATTTCATGCTTAGGTACACAAGCCTAATCATGTCATCTGGTCCATGCCGATAAAGAAAAGGATCATCCCAGAAATAATACTTCAGCTCACTGAAGAACTTTCTCCTTTGATGATAATTCATATCAGGTGGCATGTACTTTCCTACAAGAAAGTTAGCGAAATATGCAAACCAAAGTTCTATCTTTTTAACCATAGCCAAACTCTCACATGGAAACGACTCGCTTATTGGAACTAGATTGTAAGGTATTCTTTCCATGCACGATAGCTGTGGTTTGCTACTTGATTGTCGTCTACTTTGCGGTCTACTATCTACAAGTTAAACTCTTGAAGTAGTAATATCTATCGAATCAATAAAGACTTAGCGTCCTTCTTACCAAGTAGATAACGTAAGGCACGATGATCCATGTGAATTATTACTTTTGAATTAATGATATAAGGCCTACATTTATCACAAGCAAAAATAATAGCAAGTAATTCTTTTTACGTATAGTAGCTAAATGCTTTTGATCCTCGTCGAGACTCCTGCTAGCATAAAAGATAACATTAAGTTTTTCTTCATCTCGCTGTCCCAAGACAGCTCCAATAGCATAGTTGCTAGCGTCACACATGATCTCGAAGGGTTCATCCCATTTTGGAGGTTGGATGATTGATGTTGTGGCTAGAGCATCTCTTAGTTTCTCGTATGACTGCACACAATTCTTGTCAAAAAAAAATAGGGATTTTTATTTCTGTGCCCCTGGTTCGTTAGTTCTACTCATTCATCCCCACGCTCCTAACTTTTGCTCACTTTTCCCCACTCCCTTGCCCGAAACCCTCAGAACTGGTCACAGCGGACGTTGCCGTCGGGTCAATGGCTTGACCGTTAACTCTGACGAGCGGGGCCGCGTAGGGCCGAGTCCACATTTTGACCGTTACGTGCTAACGAGTGGGGCCGCAAAACTGACACTCACTGTAACCTGAATCAGATCGAGTCGCTTCCGCGCCGCCCCCTCCGCTGCCGTCGTGCCGCCTCTGCCGCCGTCGTGCCGCCTCCACCGCATCTACCCTCTCTCCCCATCTAGGATTAGGAAGCGATGTCGGGGGAGCACCCCGTCCGGCCCATCGACCGTGGAGATGATTGGGTCGAATCAGAGGCGGATAATTCATGGATTCCACCTAGGTAAGCATCGTTTTCCTCTCAAATTGATTAGGAGATCCATAAATTAGGCTGTATTTGACCACCGTTGGCGTGAATCAGTGCAATTTTTCTGAAATTTTTTGGCCTAACTGCGCCCTTTATTTCAATCGAATAGGGTTGATCCTGCACTTGCTTTTCGGCTGGCGGTTAGAATGGAAACTAGCGAGCTGCGTGGAACTAAACCGTATCTGATTTCTGGATTTTTCTATCCGAAAGTGGTAGAAACCATCGTTTCGTTCAAAGATTTCCGCGAGGCACTCTGTTGTGAGTATCCGTGGAGCCCTGCCGATGCTGTTGAACTGAGATATTTCGATAGTACCGAGCAGAGATTTGTCCCATTAACTTGTGATGAGCATCTGGGATTGCTATTTAGTTTGAATGCTGACAGCCGTTTCAGTAAAATCCATATCGGTGTGCTTCAGTCAGGCAAACAACGTATCCCGAAGGGGAAGGGTGTTCAGACATCATCTGTCTCTGCTAATAGCGAGCGTCCTCGCACTCCTTGTAGGTCGAGACCAAGTAAACCTAGTGGTTCTGAAAGCCACAACATGTCGGCTGTCGCTAATTCTGCCACTTCTCCTCTCCCTTCTGCACCTGATGTAGAAGTAGATGTAGAGCCTAACGAGGAAGTGCCTCGACATGATGATGAGGATGAGACTCTATTCCCTGAACTGGTAGATAGAGTCAGTCAACAGGCAATGGAAGATGAATATCCAGAGGAGCCTAGCAGCCGTGCTATATTTGATGACACTGACGATGAAGAGAGGGAGGAGAACATCGACTCCTTAGTTTTACAAGAATATGATGGTGAGGACATGCCAACAATTGAGTGGAACAGGGAGAATCCTCAGCTTACTCTAGGAACCGTATTCGGATCGATGGTGGACTGTCGTAATGCAGTGACTACATATTGCATTCTCACTGAAAACTCCTATGAGGTTGATAGGAGTGAGCCAAGAAGAGTCACTGTTCATTGCCCTTATGATAGGTGTAGGTGGAGGTTGCATGCATCCACTATGCTAAAGAGCAAATTGATTCAGGTATTACAACTGAATCTTTTTTCAGATTATTTATCCATTCTATATTCAGATCATGTGTACTGTTTCTTAATTGTATTTGACATCATTTTTCATTTTGTTTCAGATAAAAAAAACCACACGGGCACACTTGACCACCTGGAGGGGGAGGGGGAAAGGACAAATCAAAGCTTGCAAAGACTAGGTGGGTGGCAGATGCAATCTTGGATTGGGTGAGGGAAACACCAACAATTGGTCCAACAGCACTCCATGTGAAGCTATTTGAGAAGTACAAGATTAATATACCTTACATGAGGATTTTCTATGCTAAGGAAAGTGCTCTTGATAGGATTAATGGTCCATGGAATGAGAGTTTTCAGTTGCTTTACACCTTCAAAGCTGAAGTGGAGACGGCTAGTCTAGGGAGTGTTGTAGAGATTGACAAGCATACAGTTCAGTACAAATTAAAAGGGAAGACAGTGGAGAAGGAGTGCTTCAGGAGGGCTTTTGTTTGTTTCAAGGCTTGCTGGCAGGGGTTTCTGAATGGTTGTAGGCCCTATTTGGCTGTCGATGCAACTGCTTTGAATGGAAGATGGAGAGGCTAGCTAGCAGCAGCTTCTGCAGTTGATGGACACAACTGGCTATTCCCAGTTGCATTTGGTGTGTTGGAGGCAGAGTCCGAGGAGAGTTGGGTCTGGTTTCTGCAGTAGTTGCGCAACATTATAGGTACACCCTCAGGTTTAGTTATACACACAGATGCTTGCAAGGGTTTAGAGAGTGCAGTAGAAATTGTATTCCCTGGAGTGGAACATAGGGAATGTATGTGACACCTAGCGCAGAATTTTAAAAAGAAATTCAAAGGCAAAGTTTATGATGAGAACCTATGGCCAGCATCATACACATGCAGCTTGAGGAAGCATGAGCACCATTTGAGAGTGTTGTATGCTCACAATCCTTTGGTGAAGGAGTACATGGATGAACATCATGGAAAGGTGTGGTCAAGAAGCAAATTCAATGAAATCTGCAAAGTAGACTATGTGACCAAAAACCTCGCTGAGTGTTTCAATGCAAAGTTCAAGTCAGTGAAAGGGCTTTTGTTGTGGCAAGCATTTGATAAGATCAGGCAGATGATCATGATAAAGATGGCTCTTCGTAAAAGAATTGCAGAAACACAATATGTTGGCCATCTTATGCTCCCATCTCTGATTAAGGCATTGCATGCCAAGGCAAGAGGACTAAGGATGAAATGCATTCGACCGTCGACATACGAGGCTGAGGTGACATACACTGACAGTAAAAATAGGGAATGGAGATATCCAGTGAACCTTGCAACTAAGGAATGCAGTTGTAGGCAATGGCAGATCCGCGGGAAGCCGTGCATACATGCCCTACATCTCATGACTGTTATTGGAGGTGAAGATGGTGAAGTTGATCAGTATTGCTCTGAATATTTCTCTGTTGCCAAATTTAGGGTTGCTTATGCTGAAAATGTGCCTGCACTCTTGGGAAAAGACCAATGGAACATAGTAGACCCAGGGTTCAAACTCCATTCTCCTGTACTGACTAGACCACCAGGAAGACCAAGGAAAAACAAGATAAGAGCTGGTGAAGAGGGTCGTGTAAAAAACAACATAAGTGCAAAAAATGTGGTATCCTAGGGCATATTGCTAGGATTTGTACCAATCCAGTTGATGCATCATTTGGAGAAGAGGAACAATGGGCAGCAGCAAATGCAGAGGAGAATGCAGCAGCAGAGGAGAATGCAGCAAGTTTAGAGGAGAATGAAGCAACTGAAGTAGCATCTTGGTATGTGTGCAACCTTTCCCTTTTTTTGCATTTGTTCTCTTTTTTATCGATGGCTAAGCTTATTTCTGTTTGACCCAGCTCTAGGATAATTAGAGGCACAGGACAGAAAAGACCTAGAGAGGAAGAAACTTCGGTTGAACCATCATCTGATGCAGAATTTGAAACCATGGCTTATGAAGGTTTTGAAGCTATAAGAGAGGAGGAAGTTATTTTGTCTGAAGTTCCTTTAAGGATTAGTGAACCCACAGATGACCGTCAACTCGTCATCACTTGCTCGGTCAGTCAAAGCTCAACAAAACTGCCACCACCAGAAGTGAAGATCAGAAGCAACAAGACAAAGCTTTCAAAAGCACAAAATATCCCAGCTAGGGAAACCAGGAGCAAGACGGTTAACTCATCCCGGAACACAAGGAGCAAGGCAAAGATTTGAATTTGAACTTGAATGCAAGTCATAAACTTTGAACTTTAAGGATTTGTAATAAGGATTCTGTCGTCAATTTGAACTACTGTGAAAACTTGTAAGGTGTAATAATTCTATTTGTAATTTGATGTGAAATTTGAGGTAGAATACAAAACTGAGGCAAAATTTGAACCAACACTTGAAGTCCATTGCCCTGTGGCGTGAGTTGCAAAGTTTGCTGAACTATTATAAACGTTAGGTGATCAATCCGATCTCTTTTGCGTGGTAAAACTTGTAGTCATGAGAAATGTGCTCCAAATGAACTCCCAAGCTAGGGTAAACAGCCCCATTTGTAAACAAGTTTTTTTGGACCTACTCTAAATGAGCCAAATATTTTTTATTAACACCTATTCAATCTATATAGTGTAGATTCGAAGTATCACTATTTATTGAATTAATCTTCATATTTTTACATTTTTTTGAAAAAAATATACTTTAATAGAAAACCATTAAAAACACGTTTAAAATGTGAAAATGGAAAACTAAGTTCAGATCCTTCTTATTCACTTTGAAATCAAGCTTTGGTGATTTTTTTGATTTTTTTTAAATTTTCAAAAACCGAAGGGAACCCTACCTCCTCTCCTTGGACTCTATGAAATGTTATACGTGATAGCTCATATGTGTGAAGGTTTTTTCATGAAAATGTCCATAGACAAAGTTTATGATTTTTGGTTGGTAACATGTCACACAAGACAACATTGTGCGCAGGTTTTATATTTTTTTGATTTTTTTTTTAAATTAATGGTGCTCATTTGACCTCGATCGTGCCAGCTAGTTTTTTTTGTAAAAGTCTGTATACCAAGTTTAGTATTTTTCCTCGTTAGTGTGTCTTATAAAACGACGAATGGCGAAGGTTTCATATTTTTTCGATTTTTTTAAAATTAGTTATGCTCAGTCAAAGCCTTGGAAACCCCGTTGACCAGCTCAAAACCCCTCTAAACCCCGCGGGGTTTCGCCTAACCCTAGCTCCGAACGTCAGCCGTCCGATCATACCCTAGCGCCAAGCGATAGCCCTCAGATGTGGTCTTCTAGAAGGAATTCCGAGGGCAGGCTGCGTGCAGGCTCCGCGCCGTTGGATCACATGGACGGCTCCGCATCGTTGGATCGTGGGGCGATCCGCGAGAGTTGTTGGTTGTGCTCGCCCACCCTTGCCTCCCCTTTCTTCTGCTGCTTATTCTGCGGCGACGAGAGGAGCCACTGCTCTGCTTCTTCTTCTCCGGCGACGAGAAGAGCCACTCCTCTGCTTCTTCTTCTCCGGCGACTTTGGGCGATATGTCGAGCTCCACTTCAGCCTCCCGCCCCTCGTGGACCCAGTATGGTCCACTTCCCATGGAGCGATGTCCTGACTGCCCACGCAGCGCGCCACTGATACGATTGACTTCGAAGGAGGTCAAGAATGGCAACTATGGGCGCGAGTTCGTGAAATGCGAGAGCAAGCCAGAGGGGCAGGTTAGATCTCATGATTTTTCTCTGATTTCTTTTTCTATTTGCTTTTAATTCTTTTTCCTTGGATCTGGGATTTAGGGTTCATGTTTTCGTTTCAGATCGTGAAGAAATGCACACATTTTGAATGGCTGGATGACTACGTTAAGCGGATTCAATGCAATGGGGCCCCAACCCGGGAGCTCAATCTGCCGTCAGCACCAACAAATTTGGTCTCTGAAAGTGCTGCTCTGACAGTTGGGGATGCAGATCTAAAGGGGGAATTAAAGAAGATGAACAAGAAGTTGAAGCAGATGATTCAATTAAACAAGCAGGCGAATCTGATAGCTTTAGGATTTTATTTTTGTATAGTTGCTCTAGGATTTGTTTACTTGCTGGTCATCACTCATTAGAGATGTTATTAGTGTGGTGTCATGTGCTCTAGGATTTGGTTAAATTTGTGGATCATGTGCTCTAGGATTTGCTTAAATTTGTGGATCATGTGCTCTAGGATTTGCTTAAATTTGTGGATCATGTGCTCTATGCTCTGTGTTGCTTAATTTGTGGATCATGTCAGTTTCGTCAGTTTTGTACACTTTCAGTTTCTTCAGTTTTGTCAGACAACACCGACCGCAGAAGAAAAAAAACGTAGTTCTAGGGCCCAAATTGAAACTAAGCTCTGGTTGGGCCGTCGCATTGCGTTGAGTGTCGAAGGCCCACAAAGATAAAAGAGGCCTAGAAAATAGTGCACGCGCTGGCTCTGTTTTTTTGCTTGATTATTGCCATGGTAAATCCATTTATTGCCATGCCGAACAAAAATAGTGCATGATGGTAAATCGATTTATTGTTAGCAGTACAACTTTTGTCCCATGGCATTTTTGTACAGATAATTGCCATGTCGAACTTAAGAATAACTTTTTCCATGTCATTGTTAGTGTAGATACCATGACAAATTCTTTATTGAACTTGCCCATGTCAAATTTATTTGTACATATCGTGGCAATTTCCTTCTGTATATAGCCTACGGCACAACACTTTGATTTTTTGACATGCGGGTATTATAAACATGTTTTTGTTGCAAGAAAAATATTGTATACACGATTTTTTGTTTTTGTTTTTGTTTTATACACGATTTTTTTGTAGAACATGGCAAATTTATTATTAAGAGCATGTCAGATTTAATTATGTAGATCATGATATCCATCAGAAACCACGTCTAAAATAAAGTCTGGTGCCACCATTAGCCACCATATCCATCTAGAGAGCATGTCTAGGGCTCGGCTACGGCACCATATCCATCTAGAGAGCATGTCTAGGGCTCGGCTACGGCACCATATCCATCTACCGATATCTCACGTAGCAAGCATACATCCATAACATAGAAAGTAGCAAGCATAGCATAGTTCTTACATAAAACATAGGGTGCCCTAAAACATTTTTTTTGCGGGTGAAATAATGTATTACTCATCACGAAAGGTTCAAACAATCAATGACAGCTAGCTCTGTCGCTACCAAAGGCCCCGACCCTATCCAAGTCATAGTTCTGCCTTCTAAACGAGCAAACTTAGCTAAGCTATCACTAACTTTATTTTGGCTACGATTGATATGAGTAATACAAGATTCACGAAGAGACATAAAGTATCTAATCTCCTTAATAAACGATGCGTAGATAGATCTATCCACCTCTTTTGCCTGGATCAACTTCACTGCAACAAGGGAGTCCATCTGGATCATAACTGGAAGAGATAACGACAAACCCTCCATACACGCACATAGTTCAGCTTCGAGGGTAGCCAAGGACATAACATAAAAAAATATAACACGTTGTACATAAAAGAGTTCACGGTACAACCAACGACATAACATAAAAATATATAAAAAGCCCTAACGGGCAAGACAAGCTTCACAAGACCGGCCGGGCCTTCACCACCATCTTCACTGCGCCTTCTCTTCAGTGCTCCTCCTCCATGCCGTCCTCGCCGAGGTAGTAGGGGAGGCTGTGCATACCGTTGCGGGTGGGAAGATGCTATCGAAGTCCGTGAAGATGTTGTAGGTGGTGAATGCGATGAACTCGCACCCACACCAAAACACCTTGCCGAGGAGGTAGTACGCATCGAATCTGTTGGTGAAGTGGGCGATGAGGCCTGACGGCGGAGAGCTGGCGTTTGGGCGCACTTCCTCCAGTCGGAACATCACCGGCGAGCCCGCCGGGAGGTGGGCGTAGCCCGCACGGAGGAACCACTAGGCAAACTCCCTGGCACCCCTCCAGCGTGAGATCGCCCACACGTGGAGCGTCATCTCCACGATGACGCCGGCGGGGTACCGCCTCTCCGGCGCGGTGGGTGGCACCTGGAAGGTGGGGCCGTAGTACTGCATCCTCGCCTCGCTCGGAGAGTGATCTGGATTTGGGTTTTAATTGCCACGCTAAATCGATGCGACACGCGTGCGACAAGAGAGAACCAGCGACAGCGATCGTCGCTGCGTCCGTGGCGGCTCGCGTGCAGGAAAGCGGCTCGGTCAGCGCATCGTGGCGGCGCGCATCGGCACATGCAGGCTCGATCGGCGCATGCAGGCTCGGTCAACGCATCGTGCCGGCGCGCATCGACGCATGCAGGCAGGCTTGCTGGGTGCATGCATAGCAGGCTAGCTGGATACGTCGTGCATGCATAACAGGCTTCTGTCCTGGCGGCGCACGCAGGCGTTTCATGCAAAGGCCCAACAGTCCAACGAAACCACGGCCCAACGGTCGAACAGCGACACCGCCAAACGCGGCCCCACTTGTCAGGTCCAACCCGCTCTCGGGTCCAACGGGCGACACAGTCCAGCGCGGCCCCACTCGTCAGAGTTAACGGTCAAGCCATTGACCCGACGGCAACGTCCGCTGTGACCAGTTCTGAGGGTTTCGGGCAAGGGAGTGGGGAAAAGTGAGCAAAAGTTAAGAGCGTGGGGATGAATGAGTACAGCTAAGGAACCAGGGGCACAGATGTAAAACCCCCCAAAAAATAAGGCATGTCTTTCTGCAAAAAACCAGTCATAGATTATCATAATTTAGAAAAGTCTTTAATGAACCGTCTATAGAAACTAGCATGGTCCCTGACGAGCGAGGCCCACAAGTGATTGGACCCCGAATCGGTGAAACACGGCATATATTTCGAAGTGAGAAAAATATCTACCAACGCAAAGACACATAACGTGTGCAAATAGACAGCCAGATGAGAACACATCAGCTAGGCGGATTGGATCGAATGTCCAACATTGCAAGCGATCTGGGAGGCCTCCTATTCCGACATGTATCAAGCATTTTTTGGCCTCCGTTGGCATTTTTCGGATGCTAGTCGGCTATACGACGATTAGAGCATCTACAGCCGGACCCCTCATACCCTCCTCAAACGCCCGGGCAGGCCGTCCGGTCATAAAAAATCGACCCAGACGGACCCCTCATATCCATCTCAAACGCCCGGACTGACCGGTACCCTTCATATCCATCTCAAATATGAGGACGATATGAGGGGTCGCGGACGCGCCCGGGCGCGCCCGGTCAGTCCGCCATGTAGGACGTGACCCCATCCGGACCACCTTTTCTCTTTATTTATTCATTCTTTTCTTTCTCTCTCTTCTTCTTCACCAATCACGTGCAAGTGACCGGACGTATGAGAAGAAAAATGAGAAGTGCGGCTGCACGGACCAAATTATAGGGGCTCAAAACGGACACGCCCGGTCACTGACCGGGCGCGTCCGCGGGCGTTTAAGGGGTCATATTTGCTAGGTCCGGCTGTAGACGCTGGGATAGGAGGGGTGGACAGTCAGCGTGAGGCGCCGAAACCCAACAGAACAAGGAAGAAGGGAACCCCGTCCGTGAAAGAGGTAAGGAAACCCTAGAACCGGGGAGATCGAGAGAGACCATGTCGCCGCTTCGATTCTTCGGCTCTCTCATCGCGGGGAGGCTCTCCTCATGCCGCATCGGCAGTCGGGCCTTGGGATCGGCGAGGCTCCTGCACAAGTCTGTACGTCGCAAACCCCTCTCTCTCTCTCTCTCTCTCTAATCTCTCCTCTCCGGTGGTGCAGAGGAACCTTGCTGACGGTGTGGGTGGATCTGCCTTCCCTGGCAGGTAATTTGCCTACTTGATTTTGGTGCTCGATCGATCTATCCCCATTTCCTATGGTGCATAGGTTCCCTGTCAACGAAAACATTTTCGTCCAGCACTCCAACCGGAATTTCATCCTTGCACTGCTGCTGCTAATAAAATTCGATCGGAATATACATGTCTTTTCTAATGTTAATCAACGCATGTCGTGTATGCCGTACCGTCCAGAACGCAGAAGGTGAATTCCTCTTAGGCCCCGCTTGGATTATCGGTTGCCTGGCAAATACCTCTGTAATCGATACAGACCTCCAGCTGTCGTTTCTATTCCAGACGGCAAACACACTGTGGCCGGTAATTTACACCTGTAAATTACATCCGGGTATATAAACTTACACCGAATCCAAGCGCGGCCTTAGGAATGGATATTTGGCAATCAAATAATTGTAATGCCCCATCTGGAAAAATCGAGTTCCTTTCTACAGAGTAGAACCCTCTTTTTTTACAAGCATCAACGAGTTTCTAGATCTGTGCTGAAACTACCAAGCACGGAAACATGTACTCCCTCCGTAAACAAATACAAGAACGTTTAGACCACTAAAGTAGTGATCTAAACGCTCTTATATTGTTTACAGAGGGAGTCATTAGGAACCAAACAGGTTCTTACATGAATGAATTCTTAAGACACAAACGGAAAGAAAACAAATGCCAATATTAGTACAAGCATAACTGGAATCCAGCTGGTTGCTCCTGCTCTCCTGCAAATGTCTGAATTTGTTGCCATTTCATTTCAATTTCTGTGACCCTGGAATTTATTGAATCCTGAGCTTGTATTCGGTACCACTGATCCTAAAGGTTTATTTGGACCTGCAAATCCTCTTTTAGTTCTAAAGATATTCGTTATGGCACGATGTGCAAGCCATGCAAACCCAGATGTAGCTGCAACAGGCATCACAACTGTAGAGAAAAAGGCAGCATCATAATTAAGCACGAGTAAGAGGCGATGCTTCGTAAGCTGTGGCAGTCGTGCTATTAACTGTGGGTTGTTTACTGTTTTGTGCTTGCCTGCTAACTGCATATGGTCTGTTTAATATTTTCTCAAAAAACAAGGCTGGGTGTGTGAACGCTCACATGATTGGTGTGCTTGGTATCCGTGAAATAACAGGCACGCTTGTTTTCGGAAATGGAGGGGGTAAGTTGACTGCCGGGTCATGAAAAACTCGTTAATCTAGCTGTTGTCTACTACTCCCTCGGTTCCTAAATATAATACTCCCTCCTTCCCATTATCTAAGGCGTATTAGCTTTCACCGGAAATCTCAATATTTAAGGCGCGTTAGCTCTGCCCCACGCTATTTTCTCTCTCGTATGGTTAGCCCACGATTTTCTCTCATACAGTCAGCATTACCAATTTAATCAACTGGTTGGGGCACGTAGCGCAATGGGTAATTTTCACTTGAAAACAAAAAACTGGATCGGTCAACTGGTTGTTAGAGGAGATCGTGGAGAAGTCCTCGGCTCCTGTAATGGTACGACTCACGAACCACCATCATGCGCTAATTTTCGTGCTAGGAGCTTAGACGCCTAATATAATGGGAAGGAGGGAGTAATTTTTAAATATTTCAATACGGACTACATACGGAGCGAAATGAGTGAATCTACACTCTAAAATATGTCTATATACATCCGTATGTTGTCTGTATTGAAATATCTAAAAAGGCTTATATTTAGAAACGGAGGGAGTATTATATAAATTTTAATGTTGCTTCCATAACTACGTCTGGTAACAGGACTGAGATTCTGGCACGGTATGGTTGTATTCGATTTTGAAGTTTGATTGGATTGTTCTAAGTGAAGGGGAGCCTTGGCGCAGTGGTAAAGCTGCTGCCTTGTGACCATGAGGTCACGGGTTCAAGTCCTGGAAACAGCCTCTTGCAAAAATGTAGGGAAAGGCTGCGTACAATAGACCCAAAGTGGTCGGACCCTTCCCCGGACCCTGCGCAAGCGGGAGCTACATGCACCGGGCTGCCCCCCTTATTGGATTGTTCTAAGTAGCATTAGTGTAACATTATTGGATTTGACAGATCGGATCATTGAATAATGCTACATTTGTACCTTAATATCAGACTTTTTGCAGTTCAAATTGAACTGCAAAAACGTCTCATATTAAGGTACAGAGGTAGTATGATTTAGGACACAAGCAGTTTGTTCCAATCAATTTCATTTAATTCTTGCCATGAATAGGTTGTTTTATTATTCAACTTGAGAGGCCTGGAAGAGACTAAGGGTTTGTGTTTTGCACTTTTTTATAACTGCTGCCAGTCAATGTGACAATTCATTAAGAGCTGTAGTATTTCTTGTGATGTTGTTTTCCAGTTTGAGTCCTGAGCCTTAATATGCAGGTTACCCATCGGTGAATCGCATGGTAGTGCTGTGACAGTGGGTGCCTTATCTGTCCTCATGGGAGGAATGTGGTATTTCAAAGAGGATGCAGAGAAGCCAGCAGGTATATATGAAATGAATGTACCGTAATATGGATATGTCCTGCCTTGATACTTATGACCCGACCATGAAACTTGTCTCACTCGTAATCGCAGCCCTCAAGCAGATTCATCATGAGGAGGCTCTGGAAGAGGAAACCATCGAGGAGAAAGCCATGAAGAAGAGGTTTGAGGACTGGATGACCAAGTACGGTCGCACGTACCAGGACAAGGAAGAGAAGGCGATGCGGTACGAGCTATTCAAGCTCACTGCCAAGCATGTGGACGAGCATAACGCAACGCCGGGCACTTTATGCACTCTGGAAACAAATCAGTTCGCCGACAGAACTGAGGAGGAGTTCAGTTGGAGTTGTGGAGGTCCTCGTTCTATTGTATCCGGCAAAGAGATCATGCGACGCGGCTACCTGTAACTAGATGGTGGTGGTATCCATCATCTTGATTAATGCCCGTAGTGTGCTATGCTATAGTTGTATGGCAGGAATTAACTGATGGATCTATTTTGAGCAGCTAACTGTAATTCTGAATCTATTTTGGGTAGTGATCTTCAGGCCAAGAAGTTCAAAGTACTTCTGAGAGTAGTGTATCTCTTTTTGCTAAATTATACTCCCTTCGTTCATAAAGCAGAGTACTTAAGCTTGATGACTAGCTATGAAAAATGATTATCTCTGAACCTGAGCTTTGCCTTTTCTATTGTTAAATGCTATTGTCGTGATAACCAACTCTGAATTGCTAGTAAGGTTTCACACGCGTGGTATGGTTTTGTAGTGCATGCCACAAATTTGCAGATACAACAACAACAACAACAAAGCCTTTAGTCCCAAACAAGTTGGGTAGGCTAGAGATGAAACCCATAAGATCTCGCGACCAACTCATGGTTCTGGCACATGGATAGCAAGCTTCCACGCACCCATGTCCATGGCTAGTTCTTTGGTGATGCTCCAATCCTTCAGGTCTCTCTTTACGGACTTTTCCCATGTCAAGTTCGGTCTACCCCGGCCTCTTTTGACATTATCAGCACGCTTTAGTCGTCCGCTATGTACTGGGGCTTCTGGAGGCCTGCGCTGAATATGTCCAAACCATCTCAGACGATGTTGGACAAGTTTCTCTTCAATTGGCGCTACCCCAACTCTATCTCGTATATCATCATTCCGGATTCGGTCCTTCCTTGTGTGGCCACACATCCATCTCAACATGCGCATCTCCGCCACACCTAACTGTTGCACATGTCGCCTTTTAGTCGGCCAACACTCAGCGCCATACAACATTGCGGGTCGAACCGCCGTCCTATAGAACTTGCCTTTTAGCTTTTGTGGCACCCTCTTGTCACAGAGAATGCTAGAAGCTTGGCGCCACTTCATCCATCCGGCTTTAATTCGATGGTTCACATCTTCATCGATATCCCCATCCTTCTGCAACATTGACCCCAAATATCGAAAGGTGTCCTTCTGCGGCACCACCTGCCCATCAAGGCTAACATCCTCCTCCTCCTCGTGCCTAGTAGTACCGAAAGCGCACCTTATGTACTCGGTTTTAGTCCTACTAAGTCTAAAACCTTTCGATTCCAAAGTTTGCCTCCATAACTCCAACTTCCTGTTGACCCCCGTCCGACTCTCATCGACTAGCACCACATCGTCCGCAAAGAGCATACACCATGGGATATCTCCTTGTATATCCCTTGTGACCTCATCCATCACCAAGGCAAAAAGATAAGGACTCAAAGCTGACCCTTGATGCAGTCCTATCTTAATCGGGAAGTCATCAGTGTCGCCATCACTTGTTCGAACACTTGTCACAACATTATCGTACATGTCCTTGATGAGGGTAATGTACTTTGCTGGGACTTTGTGTTTCTCCAAGGCCCACCACATAACATTCCGCGGTATCTTATCATAGGCCTTCTCCAAGTCAATGAACACCATATGCAGGTCCTTCTTTTGCTCCCTATATCTCTTCATAAGTTGTCGTACCAAGAAAATGGCTTCCATGATCGACCTCCCAGGCATGAAACCAAACTGATTTTTGGTCACGCTTGTCATTCTTCTTAAGTGGTGCTCAATGACTCTCTCCCATAGCTTCATTGTATGGCTCATCAGTTTAATTCTACGGTAATTAGTACAACTCTGAACATCTCCCTTGTTCTTGAAGATTGGTACTAATATACTCCGTCTCCATTCTTCTGCCATCTTGTTTGCCCGAAAAATGAGGTTGAAAAGTTTGGTTAGCCATACTATCACTATGTCCCCGAGGCCTCTCCACACCTCAATGGGGATACAATCAGGGCCCATCGCCTTGCCTCCTTTCATCCTCTTCAAAGCCTCCTTGACCTCCGACTCCTGGATTCGCCGCACAAAAAGTCTGCTAGTATCAGCAAAGGAGTCGTCCAGATCAATGGTAGAGCTCTCACTCTCACAAATTTGCAGATACTACATCTAATTAAATGGGCTGCCAGGAGTCGACCGGGGAATTTTTTAAAATGATTCGTCGTCTAGCAAGCCGTCAGATCTGACAATTTTACTTTACAACATATGTTTTGTTGAGAAAACATTGGCAACAAAGATTATGTTGTGTTTTTTTTGTGTGTGTAACATGGATCATGTTGCAAGATTTGTTTTTGCAACATGGATCGTGTTACGGAATTTAGGACAGTAAAACTGAACCAAATCCCTGTCCTCTCACGCACTGTGTATTTTCGGCCGTTGAATTTCGTGATCTGGTTGGTTTTAGCCGTCCGATCTCCTTAGGCAAGTCGTCACCCGCCAATGGGCCGACTGTCCTAGAGGGGCGCTACTCTGGTGGAAAAATCCGTGTGTCCTGGTTGATTGGGCCTGTTAGCCGCGGCCCAACTATCTGATCAGTCCATTGTACACCCGATCCATCCTCTCTCTCCTTTGCGTAGCGCCTCCTCCCCTCCTGACCTGCCGCCGTTCCTCCATCTACGACGCCCACGGCAACACGACACTTGCCCGGCTGCGGCGCCACCAGAATTGGCCTCCGGAGGGCCAGTCGATCCGCCGTGAGGTAGAATGGTGGGACGGTGTCATGCCGCCACCGGCAGATCTCTACCTCCAGCATACCTCCGCCTCACCAAGCTCATCGTCTTGATCCGTCTGCTCCTGATCCGGATGATACCGTGCCTCTCACCCTTCCAGCCACCTTAATTTCGTTTTCCCCAACCTGTCTGATTTGATGTTGCTCTCTTCTCTTCCTTCCCGGTCTTGCGCTCAGTATGTTCCCATCTGTCCGTTCTGGCGAACTCTCAACACCATAGTTTATGCAAAAGAAACATCTACTAATGCATAAAAATGGTGATTAATTAGTTCCTGATGTAGATCAAACAAAAAATTGTTAGTGTATCAGATGAGTTTATGGTTTCGGATATCTGGATTATTGAATCATACTGAGTTTAGATACAGATGGAAGCATGTTTTGATGTGTACTCAGATTTGATTTCTCTATTTCTTTTGTTGCAGGATTTGCTGAATTATGATCGACATTTTCTGTTGTAAGACAATTTTGCTGCCGAACTGAATATTATTTGGAAATTTCTCTTAGTACTATTGTTTGTTCCACTCCTTTTATTAATTCTGTGAAGGGAATAAAGAATTAAATTGTTGTTTACTTCAGCAATGTCATGCCCCTGTATACCATGTGCTCCTGAGTTTTACATGGTAAAAACTGTATTCCTAACTAGATTTCTTGGTTAATACAGATGAACTAATACATAATACCCTGACCATGCCCAATGTTTGTCCTCGGAGAAAGAAAAAACCCGAGCTAGCAGGGAGAAAGCTTTTGGATCATGTATTTGTGGAATGGTAAATCCTTTACATGTAAAATATGTTGAATTGTCTTTGCCACAAGGCAATTAGTTAATTTGTACAGTTTGAAATTTCTAACTTTACTTCCATCAATGTTAACTCAAATAACTTCCCTGCCATCTCTTTTGCTTCAGACGGGTTGGTTACTCTAGCTGTTGAGTAGCAAACTAGCAACTGAATTTCATAGGAAGAGCACACTTCTCGAATTCTCCAGCTGCAAACTCTGCCAACATTTTAATCTTGCTCTATTCCTGCACCCCCCCCCCCCCCCCCCCCCATTACACATTGGGTTTGAAGGCCAACAAATGTCTACATATGCATCTAAAGTTTATATATTTTGAAAAAATTACATGGTCTATATTCAGTTATAAATAGTGACTCATGCTCTACTATTTTTGCTCTCTTATTTATATGTACACTTATGATGTTCAGCATACTCATATGTGATAATAACCGTTGTACGATCAGACTTAATTAAATCTCAACAGCTGCCCCCGATAACCATTCTAATTACAAGCCTCACATTTTCCGTTGCCGCCACCGTAGGTCCTCCACCGTGACGATGTTAGAGGATTGTCCCAACCCTGCCCCTTTTCTCATTTGACGATGGTCTGGTCTGCGCCACTGTGCCGGAGGACCCTGTCGCCTTCTACGCCTTCCACGTGGTGCTTGAACCCGTGGAGCTGTTCAAGCATGCACCATCCTTGATCCCGGCGCTGATGCGCCCTGGGCAGACAATGCCGACTCCTCCGGCAGACCAGAAGGAGTCTAAGAAGAGAGCTACAGCTGGCTCGCTGTGTGTCCGATGGTTTGCCGTGGCATCAGCACCCGTGCTATTGCCTCCGCGCTGGCCTAAGGTATTTTATTCTTTCCTGGTGTTCGATACATAAGCATGGCCGTGGTGTGATACAACGTGCTAACTTGCTCAGACCATCTGCGCTTCTTTCTCTGAAGAAATAGTTGCGTGCTCTTTTTTTCACCTTTAGATGTTCTTGTTTGTTTTGTTGCTCCTACATGCACGTGCTACTAAGAGATTATGCATGAGATGTATCGGTCCTACCCGCATTGATTTTTTTTATTGATCAGGTGACTGCTTTGTACAATCTGAAAGCAAAAAACGGAGCTATATATACATGGTGTTCCATATAATTGTTGGATATACGGTCCATATTAACAGTCGTTACAGTTTGCAACTTCCTGTTATAAGTTGTTTAAGGGATAGGTTGATCAATTTATTTTCAATTCATCTTACTGCTTTTTTGCATGTGTTGTTCTTTATAACTTGGCAAACAGGAGAATTTGTTAGTGATATAAAGAAGAACCACAAGTTTTAGAAATACGATGTATTTTTATGGTAGATGACTAATTATAAATATATGACTAGCTTACCAGAACAACCATAAGAATTTAACAATTTTTAGCATCTCTTTTTGCTATTAAATGTGTATTGATTCGGTAAATTTAGTTTAATGCCCAACTTGATGTACATCCTATACGGATGAACTAATAGGTGATCCATGCAACTGCGTTTGGACATATCTACTTTTAGAGTAAGAGGTCAAAGCGAGCATGTGGAGAACTTTTGAGCCATCTACTTGAAGGAACATTAAATTGTCATAGGTAAATATTTTGATGTTATAAATTTGAATGGAATCAGTTATTAGTATGCTAAACTTAGTGTTACCTGATAAAACAATCTGGAATGTAATGGATAATACTCAGTTTGGGGTCGGGTGTATCACGTGCATTTAGAGTTTGACATTGATAGACAATGATGGAACAGCCATGATCACTCTACTTTGTTGCTTCATCTTGCAGTACAATAATGATATACCAAATTATTAGCATTATGATTTGGAATAAAGAATTTCTAGGCATCATTTTTTCTTCTTACATTAGTATTTTGAATAAACATTCCCTTGATTCTTAAGGTATTTAGATGAATGGTTGTGAAAATAGTATGGCCCTTTCATTTCTAGAATTATCTTTTCCTTGCATTATTTTTTAGAATAAATAGCTCTTACATTTTATGGGCTTTCTTGCCAAATAGACCCCCCTACTGTATATGCTTGTCTTATTCGGAACCTCTAAAGTGGTTTGTCATGAGCATAGGGCATTGATGCATCTTATCTGTCTGTCAAAAATTTATCACAATATTACCCTTTTGGTGCATCTTTAATTTAGCCTGGTTTAGTCCTCGCATATGTTCATCAGATTGATGAGAGACTGATGCTGCTGTGACGATAAGTGCCGGTGATTTTTGTATTTGCACTGAACCAACTAAAGCTGACATTGATTCTGTAGCTTCTTCCTTGGTAAGAATATTGTGCGCTCATCTTTGCATAGTTTTTATATTGTTAAGTTTGTAATGTACATGACCAAGTGCAGCCACATGGCTCGCCAAATGGTATTTGTAGTGTCTTGGTATGTTATTTACACAAAATTCTCATTTGTATTGATCTGAACAGAGAGATCACACTTGCATTTTGATTTCGTATATGTATTACTTCTACTGATCTTTTTCCCTATACAAATACAGGGTGCAAGCATTGGGAGTATCAAATGCACCAACGGTTGAAGGAGCTCATCCATCCACTGAGAGCATTGCAACTTCCCACATGCCATTTATTAATCCATCTGGTTTAGCTGCATCAGATACTCCATCCTTTAATTGTTCTTTAATTGTATTGCCGATGTCACTTACATATATGTAACTAAGTGAATATAGGACTTTGTAAGGATGTCACACTATTATAAGTTTGATGTGTTTCGCTGAGAAGCTTTTTCAAGATTAGTATAGTGATTAGTTTCATGGAATGCCATTTGTTTTCACTTTCCTTGTACAATCACCTCTTGACACATTCATGGTCATGAAATGATTATGTTGTAGATTTCTGATCCAATTTATGAGATGCTAGAAAAAACTTGGTAGACATGGAACTAAGAGGTTGGTCAATGACCCGGAAAATAAGATGATAGCCATATAAAATGATAAATATTGACTTAGGTTCAAAAGTTCTTTCACTGAAAGTAGGAATTCAGTTCTTCCATGTATATCTGTTTGTACAAACATTACTATCACTCTATTGGAAAAATAGACGGGCGCTGCAACGTGCGCCAATCATGATCTAGTTTCTTTTATAACATGGGTCATGTTGTAGGGTCTAGCTGTTTGGTCAATTTGCCTAGTTGCAAAATCTTTTTTGAAACGATAGACCAGTTGCAGAACGTGGACATGAAAGGATTGGCTACTGATCCAACGGACATAAAGGCGATGATGCTCGCGTAAGATCGGTCGATAGAAGGTAATCATTTTCCCTAAAAATATCAGCGTGAACCGACTTAACCAGGAGCAGCCACTAACCACACAACTAACCAGTCTATGAATCCGCCCCCTCCTTAGAGCATCTTCACTCGCCCCCCCCCCCCCCCCCAAGGTCCTTTTTTATCGCTGGCTGAGGAAAAACGGCTCAGTCGCGTCCCCAGGAGCCCAATTTTCGCCGGTTAGGGCCAAAATTGGAGCCGGCGGACCCATGCCGAACCCGGTGCGCTGGGGGCGCCGGGGGAAACCTTTTTGGCGCGAAATCGCGTGGGCCCGTCGCGTCAGCGACCGGGCGCTTCGTCGTCCTCATCGCCTCGGTTTCCCGTGGGAATCAATACGAAGGCTGCCGCTGGTCAGCCTTCCATTGATTTCTCACGGGCGGCGCTGTGAAAACGCGTCGCGACGCGCGTCCCGCCCCCTCCCGCCACGCAGCCCCTCCGGCCGCTATAAAAGCCAACTCCCTCGCCGGTGGCGACACACACTCCCTCTCGCCGCCGACGCCGCTCTCTCCTTCTTCGCCGCCGGCGCCCCCTCTCTCCCCAGCCTCTCCCGAAACCATGGCCGAGCGCTTCCCAAGCGACGGCGCGGCGGCCAACGGCTTCAGCCGCCGCCACCTGCACGAGGCGGAAGCCCGTCTCCTCTACGAGGCGGAGTACCCGGCGCCGCCCGAAATGCGGGCGCCGGGCTCGTGGAGGCTCAGCGCCGGCGAAGTGCCGGTGCCACCGGCGCCCTCCGGTGCTGAACGACGGGCCGAGATCGCACGGATCCGGTCATCGTTGTCGGAGAGCGCGCGGCAGCAGCCGAGGTACGCCCTCGACATCCACAATCTGTGGACGGCGTACTTCGAGCGCCGCCGCGAGGAGCAGCTCGCCTCCACGAACGGCGCTCCGGCATGCCGTGGGCGCCACAACTTCGAGGGGCAGCGGCAATGGTGGGGCGTCCCCAGGTGGACCCTCGAGGCCGTCCTCGAGCACATCGAGGGCGGCAACTCTCGCCGCGGCTGGAGTATCCGGCGCCGTCCTTCTCGCGTTGGAGCGGCTCCTCGTGACGGCGAAGACGCACGGCCGGCACGTCGTCGTCGTCCTCCGGCTCCCACTCCTCCGGCGCGCGGACGCCGCTCGTCCCCGTGAAGGCGAGCCCCAGGATACGCCACTCCGGCGTAGCGGCGCCCTCACCATAAACGAGGGCCGCCGCCGTCAACCCTCCCCCCTTCCCGTGACCATCTTCTCCTGGTCAGGCCGAAGACGGAGCCGGAGCCGGCGACGCCGCCGTTCGTCGTCAAGCAGGAACACCTCGACATGGCCGCCGCCGAGGAGGCCGCCCTCAAATGGGCGCGGGACGACTACGCCCGGGAGGAAATGGAGCGCCAGTGCCGCACCCTCGAGGAGATCGCCGCTCGGCGCCGCGGCCTCGAGGAGGGCGGCATCGTCATCCTCGACAGCGATGAGGAGGAGGCTCGCGGGCCATCCAACCCCGTCCGCCTCGGCGACCCAGGCCAGGGCAGGGACGACGACGACGACGGTGACTACGCCGCCTTCTACAGGCTCCTCGACATGTAGAAGGCTCAAGGCGACGGCGATGTAGTAGTAGTAGTATTTTTTTTAGTTTAGTTTAGTTTTAAATCATGTTTTAAGTTTAGTTTGTACAAATATCAATAAAAACGCCTAAATTTCCTCCAAATCTGAGTCCTTTTGGCCGAATTTTGTTTTTAAAAGACGGTGTCTGGAGCCAGCTTGGGACGGCGGTTGGGAACCCGAACGCCCCCACGCCGATTTTATCGCCGGTTGACCTCCAAACAACGTTATTTCAGTCGGTGAGGGCCCCCCACGGCTGGAGATACTTTTTTTTTTACTTAGTCTGTACTCATGAAAGATGGCGATTTGCATTCGTAAGGTGGCCTCAGAGGAGTTTGGAGTGTCCAGGGGAAGTAGAAGAGAAGCTAAAGATACCTGATGGTGGAACGATGATGTCCAGAAGGCAATTAAGGAGAAGAAAGAGTGTTTCAGACGCCTATATCTGGATAGGAGTGCAGACAACATAGAGAAGTACAAGATGGCAAAGAAGGCCGCAAAGCGAGCTGTGAGTGAAGCAAGGGGCTGGGCGTATGAGGACCTCTACCAACGGTTAGACACGAAGGAAGGCGAAAGGGACATCTATAAGATGGCCAAGATCCGAGAGAGGAAGACGAGGGATGTTGACCAAATCAAGTGCATCAAGGACGGAGCAGATCAACTCCTGGTGAAGAACGAGGAGATTAAGCATAGATGGCGGGAGTACTTTGACAAACTGTTCAATGGAGAGAGTGAGAGCTCTACCATTGATCTGGACGACTCCTTTGCTGATACTAGCAGGCTTTTTGTGCGGCGAATCCAGGAGTCGGAGGTCAAGGAGGCTTTGAAGAGGATGAAAGGAGGCAAGGCGATGGGCCCTGATTGTATCCCCATTGAGGTGTGGAGAGGCCTCGGGGACATAGCGATAGTATGGTTAACCAAACTTTTCAACCTCATTTTTCGGGCAAACAAGATGCCAGAAGAATGGAGACGGAGTATATTAGTACCAATATTCAAGAACAAGGGGGATGTTCAGAGTTGTACTAATTACCGTGGAATTAAACTGATGAGCCATACAATGAAGCTATGGGAGAGAGTCATTGAGCACCGCTTAAGAAGAATGACAAGCGTGACAAAAAATCAGTTTGGTTTCATGCCTGGGAGGTCGACCATGGAAGCCATTTTCTTGGTACGACAACTTATGGAGAGATATAGGGAGCAAAAGAAGGACCTGCATATGGTGTTCATTGACTTGGAGAAGGCCTATGATAAGATACCGCGGAATGTTATGTGGTGGGCCTTGGAGAAACACAAAGTCCCAGCAAAGTACATTACCCTCATCAAGGACATGTACGATAATATTGTGACAAGTGTTCGAACAAGTGATGGCGACACTGATGACTTCCCGATTAAGATATGACTGCATCAAGGGTCAGCTTTGAGCCCTTATCTTTTTGCCTTGGTGATGGATGAGGTCACAAGGGATATACAAGGAGATATCCCATGGTGTATGCTCTTTGCGGACGATGTGGTGCTAGTCGATGAGAGTCGGACGGGGGTTAACAGGAAGTTGGAGTTATGGAGGCAAACTTTGGAATCGAAAGGTTTTAGACTTAGTAGGACTAAAACCGAGTACACGAGGTGCGCTTTCGGTACTACTAGGCACGAGGAGGAGGAGGATGTTAGCCTTGATGGGCAGGTGGTGCCGCAGAAGGACACCTTTCGATATTTGGGGTCAATGTTGCAGAAGGATGGGGATATCGATGAAGATGTGAACCATCGAATTAAAGCCGGATGGATGAAGTGGCGCCAAGCTTCTAGCATTCTCTGTGACAAGAGGGTGCCACAAAAGCTAAAAGGCAAGTTCTATAGGACGGCGATTCGACCCGCAATGTTGTATGGCGCTGAGTGTTGGCCGACTAAAAGGCGACATGTGCAACAGTTAGGTGTGGCGGAGATGCGCATGTTGAGATGGATGTGTGGCCACACAAGGAAGGACCGAATCCGGAATGATGATATACGAGATAGAGTTGGGGTAGCGCCAATTGAAGAGAAACTTGTCCAACATCGTCTGAGATGGTTTGGACATATTCAACGCAGGCCTCCAGAAGCCCCAGTACATAGCGGACGGCTAAAGCGTGCTGATATTGTCAAAAGAGGCCGGGTAGACCGAACTTGACATGGGAAGAGTCCGTAAAAAGAGACCTGAAGGATTGGAGCATCACCAAAGAACTAGCCATGAACAGGGGTGCGTGGAAGCTTGCTATCCATGTGTCAGAACCACGAGTTGGTCGGGAGATCTTATGGGTTTCATCTCTAGCCTACTCCAACTTGTTTGGGACTAAAGGCTTTATTTGTTGTTGTTGTTGTTTGTCGTTAGTCTGTACTCATGAAGAAATCGAACCAAAACCCCAACCACACCCGCACCCGTGTATGTAAAATAAAGAAAGCCACCCGGCCCATCGCGTCGTCTTCTTCCTCCCCATCTCCCACCTTTCTCTCCCCCCCCTCCCCTCTCTCTCTACAGCACACACACGCAGCGCAAAAACCCTGGCCGTCTCTGGGCGATCGATCCGGCCCTGCGCCAGCTCGTCTCTCTAGGGCTCCGTCGCCGATCGGAGATCCCTCAGAGATGGCGGCGGAGATCTCGGCGCTCCTCGACCTCCTGCGCCCCGCTGCCGCCGGCGACCGGGACCCGCCGGCCCGCCGCCTCCGCACCAGCGCGGGCCTCGAGGCGCTCGCGGGGGCCCTGGCCGCCGGTCCGCCGCCCGAGCCCGCTCGCGCCAGCGCCGTCCTCGCTGCCGCCCGCGCCGTTGTCTCCACCGTCCTCTCCTCCTCCGGTGAGCTCCCCCGATCCCCCGAACCCTTGGGCGGCCAGCGTTTCGGCCTTCTCCGAGGCGGCTACCTACTTTGTTTCTGTCGAGGGTTTTGGATTTGCTCAGTAGGTCGTGCGATCTCGCAGTGGTGAGCTTCGCGGGCACGAGATGCGCTGCAGCTGCTCCCAAACTGCATTGGCTTGCGAATTATGATCCTCCGCTTGTTTAATCCCTTCTCGGCAGTAGGTTTCGCCTCGTTAGAGCAATGGTTGGATGGCCCAGGGCCACGCTTTGTACTGGTCTACTCAAATCATAGCGGGTTTTCTCCTTCCGATCGATCTAGAGCTTCCATGCTTCATCGCTTTACACAGCTGGGAAACTTTCCATCGGCAGCTTGCTGTTTTGCCTTTTCTTTTTTTGCATGATCGTAGGGTACGAGTCTGAATTTTCTATTTAGTGGTTTAGTCTCCATTAAACTTGAAACATTGTTTGCGATGCTGCAGCTTAGTCTTTCCTCTGCCTTGTTGCTATCATCATGCTGCAGTTTTTGTTTTAGCCTGGGTACTCTTTGTGCTGCGAGGTCATGGATGCTTACATCTGTGGGCTACCATGAATTGATTCATATGAGCTAATCGCAGATGCATGCATGTGCCAGGTTCGTTACTGACTTCATAGCCTAGTGATGTAGTATCAGATCTACTTTTATTATTTGCATTGTTCAGGCGCTTGGGGGCTAAAGGTGCTTCTTAGAGCAAACCGATTATGATTGACTGATAGGATGATTGACATTTGGCAGGGCAGCGCAAATACGCTAGATATTGACTGTTCACTGATTTGGTAGAAACAGTTTTGTTATTTTTGGGACCCGTTTATTTTTCAAGCAAGGTATCTGTATTTGACCAAAGATTGGCAAGCTTATGCAAGAATCATCTGTGTATAGTAACTTGTGGTATACAGCCTGAATGTCTGTTTCCTAAACAACAATACCAACAAAGCCTTTTAGTCGCAAACAAGTTGGGGTAGGCTAGAGTGGAAACCCATTAGATCTCGAAACCAACTTATGGTTCTGGCACGTGGATAGCTAACTTCCATGCACCCCTGTCCATGGCTAGTTCTTTGGTGGTGTTCCAATCCTTCAGATCTCTCTTAACGGACTCCTCCCATGCCAAGTTTGGTCTACCCTGATCTCTCGACATTATCAGCATGCTTTAACCGTCCGCTGTGCACTGCCGCTTCTGGAGGCCTGCTGAATATGTCCAAACCATCTTAGACGATGTTGGACAAGCTTCTCTTCGATTGGTGCTACCCCAACTCTCTCACATATAATCCTCATTCCAAACCCGATCCGTTCTTGTGTGGCCACATATCCATCTCAACATGTGCATCTCTGCTACACCTAACTGTTGGACATGTCGCCTTTTAGTTGGCCAACATTTAGCGCCATACAACATTGCAGGTTGAATCGCCGTCCTATAGAACCGGCCTTTTAGCTTTTGTGGCACTCTCTTGTCATAGAGGACGCCAGAAGGTTGGTGCCACTTCATCCATCCAGCTTTGATTCGATGGCTCACATCTTCATCAATGTCACCATCCTTCTGCAGCATTGACCCCGAATATTGAAAGGTGTCCTTCTGAGGTATCACCTGCCTACCAAGGCCAACCTCCTCCTTGTGCCTAGTGGTGCCTAGTAGTACAGAAACTGCACCTCATGTAGTCAGTTTTAGTCCTATTAAGCCTAAATTAGGAAATTATGCAAGTCTTGGTTAACAGTTGTAATTGTCTTGTTCTTGTTAGGTCTGTGAGCACTACTTCCCATACCTGGTTCACGTTTTTTGATATGCTGAGGCTTCCACAAATGTGCAAATATTTGCTACTCCCTCCACCCGTTTATACAGGGCCTAAACCCAAATTTCGTTTTTCCATAATTTCTAGGCCTAATTAGCTGTCCCATGCATGCAGCCATTAATACATTTCTCTCGCGTATTGTGCGTGGCCTCTCCCATCAATTTTCTGCATGCATCAACCAATTGCTAGCAGTCATGTTAATTCTTAGCAACCGCAAGCAGAGAGGAGGCGAGAGGATTAATGCATTAGTGAGTGCTGCATTTGAGATCTTAATGGTGGCTAGCCAGCTATTTGTTGTGATCCTGTTTGCCAAAATTTACGCACTAAAATTACTCCAACTTCCATGCTATCGCCTTAGTACGGGAGATTTGAAAATTAGTCCCTCTAAAAACGGATGGAGGGAGTAGCAATTTCAGTCATACCGGACTTCCCATTCATTCATCCATCTCATCTGAGAACTTATGAAATGTGAAGACATCCCTGTAGTGTTGAGCTCTTAATTTACTTGCTTTTTGATGCACCTTTAACCTTTTTAGATTCTTTTGTTCTGGATCAGCTTCTTGCTGATTTGATGTTTCATAGTACCTTGTTTACTATATTGTTTTGTTCTTTCTTTGTGGAGTTTACTGTTCTACTTCAAGAGATAGGTGTGTATTTTATATACTTATTTCTCTCATATGGATGGATCCTGCTTTGATACATTTCATTACCCTTTTGAGCATCTTGGTGCCTGCCTTATGAATTTGATGGTGTCCAGTAAGCTGTGACTGGTCTTGTAAGTTGGGAGTATGCTGCTGCTTCTGATGTTACTTTGCAATTATTGTTTCTTTTCTTGTATTGTATTTAGCATTTACTTTTACTCAGACTAGGTTGTAAGGCGTCGGTTTAGCACATCTTAGTGTGGCTTCAATTTATTTCTGTTGCCAGTAGGGATTAGGGAGTAAATGTGTTTGTGGTTGTACTAATGCGTCCTGCAGTTCACGCGCTGTTGTAATCGAATGCTGCTTTTCATTTACCTGATTTTGATTAATGCATTTTTTCTCTCCAATGTTATTCCTCCTTTTTACCATTTCCTCTGATTTTGCTTAAATATTTGATCAGCTTCTCACTTTGTCTAGCAAATATTTGATCTGCTTCTCACTTTGTTTTCTTTCTAATCTTGTTATCAGTTGAGCAAGTGGAATCAACAGTTGTGGAGATTACGGAGAGGTCTTTGGAATTTTGTCTCTTGTATCTCGAAAAATCATCATATGCATGTGATGACTTTGGCTTACTGGTAAGTTCTTTCGTCTTGATTTTAATTCAAGGGGATGTTTATTCTGGCCACACAAAGTTCACCTTGCTGTGATCTTATTATTGTGAGATGGTGGCAGCATGCTGTGTCCATCACCTTAGTTGGTTCAGTATTTTGTCAAATGTGCAGAGTTCCCTTAACCTGCACTTTCTTGGATTGTATTATCGCGCATTCTCAGTAGCAATCATTTGTGTTCATTATGTTTCACATCTTTTCAGAATGAAGTTGCCTTTTTCATGGAATCTGTGCTGCTTAGCGGGTCTCCTAGCAAGGTTTACTCGTTAGAGCCCAGCAATATACATGACGTTATCGAGCAGTGGTCATCTGTCCCAGTCGAATCTGAGCGCATGAGCTCACAGGACAAATATTTCTGCTATTTAAAAGGTGAGTTTCAGGTCTTGTCTGTGAAAATGCGGTTCAAGGTTCTATGCGCTTTTGGTGCTTCATTTGCTGATGTTTGTATATTCTTTGACGATTGATTACCAGGCTTCAACTGCTCCAATAGTGGAGATGATCTGCAACGGTTTCGTTTGACCTTATCACCAGAGTGTTTACAGCAAAATTATGCTATTCCAGAGAGCACTGAATCACTGCATGCAGCATCTCCTAGTGCCATGGTGTCAATAGCACAACATTTTGCAGTTGTTCATCTACACTGCATACCCCGCCTTCTAACATTGGTTCAGAAGCTTTGTCAATCTCCAGCTTTGGAAGTTATAGAAGATATCAATTTTAACATGAGATTGTCTTTTACCCAAAGAATCTTGAAGTTAGCCCATGGTCTCGCAATGGAATTCCCTTGTGACGTTTCTGATACCATGATGTTATGCTCAGTAGCAAGGTGTGCTGATAGTCTGCCGGTCTTGTTTGGGCTGAAGTTCAAGTTCTCTAACCATGACAGAGTATTTTCTGGAGATGGTGTTGGAATTATGTTGCTGCAAATACTTGAAGAATTCCTACAGCTGATTCAAATTGTCTTCTGCAATAGTGATATTTGTTGTACTGTACAAGTATGCATACTTGCTTCCCTTCTGGGCATATTTAGTACAAAGACATGGAAATATGAAAAATCTGGTGCTTGCTTAGTACCCCCTTTAGCTTACTCTCCTCATACCGTGCAATATGTGCTAAAGCTTCTTAAAAGCACCAAAAGATGGACAAGTCGTGTTGACAGGGACAAATCTTGCAATGATGTTCTAGATTATTCATGCAATTCCGAGATTGGTGATTTGTCTTGTCGAGCTCGTTCTGTGGTGGTGCCATTGCTGAAGAAATACACATGTGAGGAGTATCTACAGTTTATCTTCCCTTCAGAAGAGCAATGGTTGGATGATTTGGTGCATCTCATCTTTTTCCTCCATGAAGGAGTAAAATCAATGGCTGCAGTTGAGAAGCCGCAGATAAGTTGCACTAAACAAGCTGGTATGTCAGAGGTGGAGTCTGTGGCCAGTCACGAGGAAGACGCACTATTCGGGAATCTCTTTGCAGAAGCCCGCTCTACCGGAGTAGCTGATAGTGTTGAACAGCCAACTTCTCTTGGGAGTGTTTCATCAAGCAGCCAGCATGGGCCTATCCAACTAGCTGCTGATTTGATATGCTTTATGAAAACATGCATCTTCTCTCCTGAATGGTGCCATGCTACATATATGGATGCTTGCAGGAAGTTTAATACAGATCATTTGGAACAATTTATGTCAATACTCAAGTGCCAAGCATGTCTTCCTGATGAAAGCAGTGCTGAAAACACATCATCTCACCATATGGAGACTAACCTACTGCACATCAACATGGCCTGTTTTGAATTTCTACAAGTGTTCCTTGCTTCTGATGAGTGTCCTGCTTCTTTAAGGGAAGACCTTGTGGAGAAAGTGTTTAATGTTGAGAACGGGAAGTACACTTATAACAACTATACACTTGCTCTAGTTGCCCGTGCCATTATCTCTGGGACAAACTCGGCATATATTCTGGGAAGAAAAGTTTTTGTTCAGTACGTTGGTTATCTTTTGGAGAAGGCAGATGACAAGTCATCCAGCTCATTGAATTTTAACGAGTTTTGTGAAACTCTGCCTTGTGCCTTTCATCTGGAAATTCTGTTGGTGGCGTTTCATTCAATCACTGGGTCTGAAAAGTCTGATTTGGTTAGCATTGTGCTTTCTTCCTTAGAAAAAATGAAACATTATTCACCTGGGAAAAATGCGCCTGGACTCACAAGATGGGCTTTAATCCTTTCAAGACTTCTGCTTGTGCTGCGACATATTTTGTTATATCCGCTGACACGCCCAACATGGTTGTTTATGAGATTAAGATCCAGGATGCGGGATATCCAAGTGAAGGAAGAACAGCCACGTTCCATGAATGATTGCTTGCCATCCTTTGCAACTGCTATTGTGGAGGGTTTACTCATGGACACTGTCAAGGAGTATGCTACAGCTAGTAGTCTGTTCTCGCAATTGATTGATGTGACTCCTGCTCATGCTGAGTTCTATTTTGATAAGTCCGCTGTTGGAGCTTTAGGCTTGAACTTGGCTGATTTAAGTGCAACCATTTCAGAAATACTTGGTAGTTGGAGGGATATGAAACCCGAACTGGCTGATGATCTCATCGTTGAAAGATATATATATTTGATTTGCTGGAGCACTCTTGTTGATATAGGTTATCATGGCAATGATACTCTTCTTCGGAATGGTGATCTGTCCAAACCTGATTTTGTAAATGTCAATTTCTTCCTCACATTTACTCTCAATGTAAGTGATGATGCTTCGTCTCTTGTGGGTGCCAACCTGCCTGCTGTAGCATTTGGATTCCTGAAGTTGTTGAATTCTGAGATTCTCCATGCTTCAAGCATGCTGGAAACTTGGAATTTCTCCAGGAAAGGAGCATGGCTTTCTTTTCTTCTCTCTCTCATCAATACTGGTGTTTGGAGGAACCAAGCAAGTGAAAAAACTGATGTGGACTCATACGGAAAGCAGGTGGTTTTTTATGGGGAGCAATCAGTTCTTGGAAAGAGTTTGGTGACATACATAAGTGAAAATAGTGGACATTGTTTAAATATTTTATCATCTCTTTTGGAGACCTATCTTCATACTTTCAGGGAAGCATATCTCTCACTTGTTGATAGAGAAAGGCCTTCTAAGGATCATTGTTATCCTTCCTTGCTGCTTAAGCATTCTGCCTTTGACAAATCCAAGCATCATCTCCTTTTTGAGAAAATTGGTTCTGACATGGCAGTGCTGGAACGTATATGTGATCTTCCATCAAGGATAGATGGAGTTGCTACAAAGCTAGGTGAAGTACAGAAAAATTGTTTTCCCTTGAAGTGCCTGTTACATGGATTTCCATCAGATTACGCTTCTAGCAACAGTGCTCTCCTTTCTTGCATTCTTGTAATACATGACATCATACACACCTTTGATGGATACATAAAGATCATGCAACCAGGAGACAGAGATCAAGTTGATGTGAGTGTTATTTCCAAACTACTTGGAATGGTGATGACTGTTAGATCCGACCGAATATTCAGATCCATTTATGGACAGTGCGATTCTATATTTATGAGTCTAATCAACTACAGGGATGATCTAGCTGGATACATTGACCTGTTTACCCTGAAGCAGTTAGAAGGGTTCCTGGCTGACATCAACTCAAAAGAAAGCATCGACCATGGGGCGGAAGAAATTCTGGTTTCTACCATTATTGATCTAGTGGAGGACCTTCGTTCAAAAACAGATGTATTTAAATTCTTCCTTGGTGATGCAGAAGGTGCGCCTGAAGGAGCAAACAGTCTCTTTGCTCCCGAGCATGCTAAAATATCAGTCTTTATTGATATGTTGGACAGATGCCAGTCTGAGCAGGTTAATTTAAAGATCCTTCACTTATTCACGGATATTTTAGGTGCTGGCCTTTGTCCTGCAATTAAAGTGGAGTTGCAAAATAAATTTGTTGGAATGGAGGTGTCCTCATTTTCATCTTGGTTAGAATTTAGAATTTTGGGTCATGCTTTGAAACCTGAAAGTGACAGTGGCACTATAGTGGGTTCGACAACCCTAAGAGAATCATCAGTGGATTTTCTTATGCGTCTTATCTGCCCTTTGTCTGAGACATTAGCCAAAGAACTTCAACATCACCTCTTTGGTGCAATGCTACTGTTACTTGATAGAGCATTTTTGTCATGTGATCTCCAAACTGCCAAAGCATATTTCCATTTTCTTGTCCAGCTGTCGAGTGAGGAATCACATTTCAAACAGCTATTTGACAAGACACTAATGCTGATGGAGACAATGGTTGGTAATGAGGGTTTGCTTCATACTCTGAAGTTTCTGTTTACTTTTGTGGAATCAGTGTTTGGCGAGGCTGGATTAAATAGGACTGCCCTTAAGAGGCTTTCATCTAAAAATTCTGGCAACGATTGTGGCTCAGGATCTCTCATACCAAAGCAGTTGAAGAGTCCAGAGAACCTAGTTCTTCACACCAATCAAGAAAGTAATTCCGCTGTTCATTGTGATGCTAGTTCTGGCGAGGAAGATGAAGATGATGGAACATCTGATGGGGAATTGGGGAGCATGGATAGGGATGATGAAGAGGATGGAAACAGTGAAAGGGCACTAGCATCCAAAGTGTGCACATTTACATCCAGTGGTAGTAATTTTATGGAACAGCATTGGTACTTCTGCTATACATGTGATTTGACTGTTTCCAAAGGTTGCTGTTCTGTATGTGCCAAGGTGTGTCATCGGGGTCACCGTGTTGTTTATTCCCGCTCAAGCCGTTTCTTCTGTGATTGTGGCGCTGGTGGTGTGAGAGGAAGCAACTGCCAGTGCTTGAAACCTCGGAAATTTACTGGAACATCTAGTGTACCAGCACCTGCCGATTGCAGTTTCCAGCCCTTGTTGCCTTATCATGATGATCTGGAACAGGTTGCAGATAGTGGCTCTGATTTTGAAGATGACATCTCAACTGATGCTGATACTTACCTCAAGTTATCTGTGCCAAAAGGCTTTAGTGATGGGCTCCCTGTATTTCTGAAAAATCTTGATATTGAAGTTCGAATGCTTGAACTCTGCAAGAAGTTGCTTCCAACAATACTCAGCCAGAGAGAGTTGAATCTTTTGAAAGATAGGAAAGTCTTGTTAGGAGGTGATATGCTGGTGTCACAAGCTTCTGATGTATTCCAACTAAAGAAAGCTTTCAAAAGTGGATCACTGGATCTGAAGATAAAAGCGGATTATCCGAATTCAAGGGAACTCAAGTCACATCTTGCTAATGGTTCTCTTACTAAATCATTGCTGACTGTCAGCATTCGAGGCAAGCTTGCTGTTGGAGAAGGGGATAAAGTTGCTATATTCGATGTGGGACAAATTATTGGACAGCCTACTGCAGCCCCTATTACAGCAGACAAAACAAATGTGAAGCCACTTTCCAGAAACATTGTCCGCTTTGAAATTGTTCATCTGATCTTCAATCCATTACAGGATCATTACCTTGCTGTTGCTGGATATGGGGATTGCCAAGTACTGACACTAAATAGTCGTGGTGAAGTAACCGATCGCCTTGCCATAGAACTTGCTCTGCAAGGAGCTTACATTCGTCGTGTGGAATGGGTTTCAGGTTCTCAGGTACAGCTCATGGTGGTAACAAACATGTTTGTGAAAATATATGATCTCTCGCAGGATAACATAAGCCCATTGCATTATTTTACTGTGGCTGATGATGTTATTGTCGATGCCACCCTTGTTCCCTCTTCAATGGGCAAATTGGTGCTACTTGTTCTTTCTGAAGGGGGTCTTCTGTATAGGCTCAATATTGTATTGGCAGGCGATGTTGGTGCCAAAACATTGACTGACACAGTCTTGGTGAAAGATGCAGTATCTATGCACAAGGGATTATCATTGTACTTCTCATCGACCTACAGGCTTATATTCGTGTCTCATCAAGATGGCACTACTTTCATCGGGCGCTTAGATGCTGATTCTTCATCAGTTACTGAGTTATCATATGTATGCGAAGAAGATCAAGATGGTAAATCCAAGCCAGCTGGGCTTTACCGTTGGAGAGAGCTTATAGCTGGCAGTGGAACTCTTACCTGTCTATCAAAATTTAAATCAAATTCTCCTCTCGCTGTGTCTTTGGGTCCTCATGAGCTGTGTGCACAAAACATGAGATATGGCACTGGTTCAAATTCTCCAGTGGTGGGTGTTGCAGCATATAAGCCTTTATCCAAAGATAAAACACATTGTCTTCTTCTATATGATGATGGAAGCCTTCATATTTACTCGCGTACACCTAGTGGAGGTGATAGTTCAATGAGCCTTACTGCAGAACAAACGAAGAAGTTAGGCAGCAGTATCCTCACCAGTAGAGCTTATGCTGGCACCAAACCAGAATTTCCTCTTGATTTTTTTGAGAAGACAACTTGCATCACTTCTGATGTCAAATTTAGTAGTGATACAACCAAAACTGGTGATTCTGAAAGCATCAAGCAGAGACTGACCTCAGATGACGGGTATTTAGAGAGCCTGACATCCGCTGGCTTCAAGGTAGGAAGTACTGACCTGTTAATCCAAGTGACTACTGTGAATTTTTCACCCATGCTACTGCCCATTGCTTATATTTTTCTGCTACTCTGTAACAGAGTTTCAGTTACTTATCTTCACTCTATTATTTGGCTGTAGGTATCTATTTCAAATCCAAATCCTGATATTGTTATGGTTGGTTGTCGAATCCATGTGGGTAACACATCAGCTAGCAATATCCCGTCGGAAATCACGATGTTTCACAGAGTTGTTAAGCTTGATGAAGGCATGCGGTCATGGTATGATATTCCATTTACTACTGCAGAATCACTTCTGGCTGATGAAGAATTCACAATTACAGTTGGTCGAACATTCGATGGTTCATCCATGCCTAGGGTAGATTCTATTGAAGTTTATGGTCGAGCTAAAGATGAGTTTGGGTGGAAAGAGAAAATGGATGCTGTACTTGATATGGAAGCCCATGTCATGGGTAGTACTGTTGGTGGGAAATCAGGAAAGAGACCCCAAACGATGCCAACTGCTCCTATGCAGGAGCAGGTCTTGGCAGATGCTCTCAGGATCCTCTCACGGATCTATCTGCTTTGCCAACCAAGCTGCTGCACCGACACGGTTGATGCAGACATGGAACTTGATAATCTAAAATGCAGAGCTTTGTTGGAAACCATCTTTCAAAGCGACAGGGAGCCTCTGCTGCATTCTGCTGCATGCCGTGTCCTTCAGGCTGTGTTCCCAAAGAAGGAAGTGTACTATCATGTAAGTTTCGATTATCTTTATGCAAAATCCGAATATTATGGGCTTTCGTTCCCTCTTACTCTGCTCTTACTCTTTTGATTTTATTCTTAATCATTGCACAGGTTAAGGACACTATGCGCCTTCTGGGAGTAATAAAGTCACTTCCAGCAATTACTTCAAGAATAGGAGTTGGAGGAACTGCATCTAGCTGGGTGATAAAAGAATTTATTGCCCAGATCCATACAGTCTCCAAAGTTGCTTTGCACAGGAAATTAAACTTCGCATCTTTTCTTGAGAATCATGGTAGGAATTCTTACTCTGCACTTATTAATAGAGGACTCCTTCTGTGTCTGATGTTTGTGAATTCTTATGACTCCAACTAGTGAAAAAATGACGTTTATTTTTTTATCCATTCCAGCGCCTTACCATTTATTACTTATCAGGATCAATATATAACACATGAAAATTGGCATTGCCATATTTTTCACAAAAGGTTACTTTGGTAATATGATGCTTATAATTTGTAGTGTATATTAATAAAGTTAGATCCAAAGTTGTGTAAGGCTGCACCAAGAAAAATGTCATTCCTGCTGCTGGGATTAGGTTATGCAACAAATTCTAAAATTCTTATTGATGAATTATAGCAAGCTTTATTACATTACATTGGGACCCAAAAGGGGCAATATGTAGAGTACAGGAGACACGAACCCTAGACTGAAGTACCATGCCAATTATTATTTTACCTATTGTATGTTAACATTCTCAAATAGCCACTGTTGTATTGTTGTGATTGTGATGCTAAAGTGTTATTCTCTTTAAAAGTCAGATGCATAAAATACTTGGTTAGTTTTGATGCTAGTACAATATCTGCCGTGTTTAAAAAAGAGTAAAAGTGATCTGCAGTGTTCCAAAAGTTGATGGCAACAAATCAAAGATCCTTGTGATTACTGGGGTTTAAATAGCTAACTTGTTTTTAAAAAAATCGATGCCATTTTGATGGGATTTTTCTTTAAAGAGCATGCAAACGCTTTGCACATCCTATCATCAAGAAGAAAATCACATTCATAATATGAGATCATCCCCTCAAGGCAACAAGCCAAGGGGATGGAAATTCATTTAACATATACAACACACACCAGGGCTAATCTCAAGGAGGCTTGCGCAACCTGCGGGGATAAGCCTGCCTCCAACGCCCAACCTCGGCCATGATGAGGTCCATCATTGCAGAAATAACCTTTTCGTTCCCATTGGCGCTCATATAATTCAGCAATGGTTATTATAGGGTAGATGAAACAACATAATTTGAGAAAACACGAAAGGAAAATCTCAAGGATGGAAATTCATTTAACATATACAACACACACCAGGGCTAATCTCAAGGAGGCTTGCGCAACCTGCGGGGATAAGCCTGCCTCCAACGCCCAACCTCGGCCATGATGAGGTCCATCATTGCAGAAATAACCTTTTCGTTCCCATTGGCGCTCATATAATTCAGCAATGGTTATTATAGGGTAGATGAAACAACATAATTTGAGAAAACACGAAAGGAAAATCTCTCTTACAGTTGGGAGACTGGCTGGTTACTGGTCTCCCAATGGGTTCCAGGATTTGTTCGTAAACCAGAAACATATTCCTGTAAGTACTAGTATGTTCTTATGGTTGTTTTTACATATGATATACGTAGGCACATTACATAAACATTCTTGTGGCATGAAGTTGGCAATTTAGATTCAGACACTATGTATGTGAAGGTCCAGTTTGCTTTTGCTGTGTTGTGTTGTGGACCGCGTACTCAAGTTGGCTATGGAGTACTTACCAACCCAGGGGGAAACAGTTCTAAAAGATATTAGATATTTCTTATTGGTCAGTTATACATGTTCAAATGATAGTACTTAAACAGCCAAGGCAATGCCAACTGCATCCATAGGAAGAAGTTAACAGCTAGGAGTAAGAAATGTTACCCTTGGTTCTTTTGCTAATTGACCTATTGGTTGCCAGTTGACATAAAGCGAGGTTGCTGTTCATGTGGTGCAGGCAATAAATGCACTAAATAATATGAAAGGCATTTTTCTAATGCAGTACATCTTTCTTTGTGTTGATTCTTCTACCTTCTTCACTTCTGTTCTAAGAATAAGATGTGCTCTGCTAAATGTCTCGAAGGAATATTCTTATCGATAATATGAGTAGACATGCCGTTTGAATTATGTGTAATTTCCATGATATCTCAGCTGTAACTGTTGCTGATGTTGTCTTTGATTGAAAGTGATAGCCTGGTATTAGGAATGCGAATCATATGCTAATTAAACTATGGCCTGTAACATTGGCATATTTTCTACACTGGAGATTAATAGCATATCTTTGTCTTCTGCAGGTACAGAATTAGTTGACGGTCTTATGCAAGTTTTCTGGGACATTTTGGATTTAGACAGGCCAGATACTCAAATGATAAATAATCTTGTTATACCTTGTGTCGAATTTATTTATAGCTACGCTGAATGCTTGTCTCTGCATACAAATGAGAAATCTGGTGTTTCAGTGGCACCTGCAGTTGCTCTATTGAAGAAGCTACTATTTGCTCCATATGAAGCTGTTCAGACTTCTAGCAGGTGACCTTTCTGTATTTGCATGTACATTAACATTTCCCAGTTTTTTGTTTTATTGCTATCAGCTCTTGTAGTCTTTTCCATAGCTTAAATTTTGTTGCTGATTTACAGTTTGGCTATTTCATCACGATTTCTACAAGTTCCTTTCCCAAAGCAGACAATGATAGCTAATGATGATGGCTCTGATAATCATGCAAAAACAAGTGCTTCTGCTATGAATCCTGCTAGTGCAAATGCCCAGGTTATGATTGAAGAAGATCCTGCCACATCGTCAGTGCAGTACTGTTGTGATGGTTGTTCCACAGTTCCAATACTTAGGCAAAGGTGGCATTGCAACATATGTCCAGACTTTGACTTGTGTGAAACCTGCTATGAGATACTTGATGCAGATCGTCTACCTGCACCGCATTCAAAAGATCATCCTATGTCAGCAGTAACAATTGAACTTGATACATTTGGAGGTGAGGGCAGTGATATTCATTTCTCTGTTGATGAGCTAGCAGATACCAGTGTTCCTCCTCCTGGTGCTGATAGAAGTGTCCAGACCTCACAGTCACCGATTCATGTATTGGATGCAAGTGGATCTGCAGATTACCCTGGGTCCATGACAGACCAAAGGACGGTTTCAATTTCTGCATCCAATCGTGCCATTAACTCCCTACTACTCAGTTGTCTAATTGAAGAGCTCAGAGGCTGGATGGGGACCACAGCTGGCACTCAAGCTATACCTATAATGCAGTTGTTCTATAGACTTTCATCTGCAGTTGGTGGACCTTTCATGGATAGCTCAAAGCCAGAATATTTTGATTTGGAAAAATTTGTCAAGTGGCTCATGGATGAAATCAATATAAGTAAACCATTTCCTGCCAAAACACGATGTTCTTTTGGAGAAGTATCTATCCTTATTTTCATGTTTTTCACACTTATGTTCCGTAACTGGCATCAGCCTGGGAGTGATGGCTCTCATTCGAAGTCTGGTGGAAGCTCTGATTTGACAGAGAAAGGTCATGTTCAGGTTCCAGTGTCAGCAACAGGTCTCTCATCCTCCAGTGATGACAAGGATAAAAATGAATTTGCTTCTCAGTTAATTCGTGCTTGCTCTGCCCTCAGGCAACAATCATTTCTGAATTATTTAATGGACATACTGCAACAGCTTGTTCATATTTTCAAGTCATCATCCACCAATGGAGAAGGTGGTTCTGGTTCAGGATGTGGATCCCTATTGACAGTGCGGAGAGAGCTACCAGCTGGAAATTTCTCTCCCTTTTTTTCCGATTCATATGCCAAATCTCATCCAACTGATCTATTCATGGACTACAACAAATTGTTGTTGGAGAATACTTTCCGGCTAGTATATAGCATGGTTCGACCAGAGAAGGAGAAGTCGGCTGAAAAGGATAGAAGCTACAAGGCTCCCAATGCTAAGGATCTCAAGTTGGATGGGTACCAGGATGTTCTCTGCAGCTATATTAGCAATCCACATACTACATTTGTTCGTAGATACGCAAGGAGGTTATTCCTTCATTTGTGTGGCAGCAAGACTCACTATTACAGTGTTAGGGATTCGTGGCAGTATTCTCATGAAGTCAAGAAACTTAATAAAATCATTAACAAGTCCGGAGGTTTTCGAAATCCTGTGCCATATGAGCGAAGTGTTAAGCTTATAAAATGTTTGTCTACTCTTTGTGATGTGGCTGCAGCAAGGCCCAGAAATTGGCAGAAGTTCTGTTTGAAGCACATGGATCTTCTTCCTTTTCTGATGGACAACTTCTACTATTTCAGTGAAGAGTGTATTATTCAGACTCTCAAGCTTCTGAATTTGGCCTTCCATTCAGGGAAAGATATCAATCAAACTGTACAAAAAACAGAAAGTGGGGATCTTGGAGGTTCTACAAGAACTGGTTCACAATCTTCAGATTCAAAAAAGAAGCGGAAAAGTGATGATGCTTCGGAAGGCACTTTGGAGAAATCCTGCATGGACATGGAGCAGGTTGTGGAAGGGTTCAATGACAAGGAAAGGGATGTGTTGAAGCGTTTTGTTGATACATTCTTGCTAGAATGGAACTCTGGAAGTGTCCGCCATGAGGCCAAATGTGTTTTATTTGGACTATGGTACCATGCAAAGAACCTATTTAGGGAAACAATGTTGAAAGTTCTACTGCAGAAGGTGCAATATCTTCCCATGTATGGGCAGAACATCATTGAGTACACTGACCTCATGACCTGTTTACTAGGAAAAACAAATGATTCTAGTGCAAAGCAGAATGAAGCTGAACTTCTGAATAAGTGTTTAACATCTGATGTAATAAGCTGCATTTTTGCCACCCTCCATTCGCAGAATGAGCTGTTAGCAAACCATCCAAATTCCCGTATATACAATACGCTGAGTTGCTTAGTGGAGTTTGATGGCTATTATTTGGAGAGTGAGCCTTGTGTGACCTGTAGCTGTCCAGATGTTCCTTATTCAAGAATGAAGCTTGAAAGCCTCAAGTCTGAGACCAAATTTACTGACAACAGAATAATAGTAAAATGTACTGGAAGCTTTACTATACAGTCAGTGACCATGAATGTTTATGATGCACGTAAGTCGAAGTCAGTGAAAGTGCTGAACCTGTATTACAACAACAGGCCTGTAACAGATTTGTCTGAGCTGAAGAATAATTGGTCTTTGTGGAAACGGGCCAAAAGCTGCCATCTTACTTTTAATCAGACTGAATTGAAGGTTGAATTCCCCATCCCAATTACAGCATGCAATTTCATGATTGAGCTCGATTCATTTTATGAAAATCTCCAAGCTTCTTCTCTCGAGTCATTGCAGTGCCCACGGTGCAGCAGGTCTGTCACTGATAAGCATGGAATCTGTAGCAACTGCCATGAAAATGCATATCAGTGCAGGCAATGTAGAAATATTAACTATGAAAACCTTGACTCTTTTCTCTGCAATGAGTGTGGATATAGTAAATATGGCCGTTTTGAATTCCATTTCATGGCGAAACCAAGCTTCTCGTTTGATAACATGGAAAACGATGATGACATGAGAAAAGGATTGGCCGCAATTGAGTCAGAGTCAGAAAACGCTCATAGGCGATACCAGCAACTGATGGGATTTAAGAAGCCTCTCATCAAACTTGTATCCAGCATAGGTGAACAGGAGATAGATTCACAACAGAAAGATGCTGTCCAGCAGATGATGGTGTCCTTGCCTGGTCCCACTTGCAAGGTAAATCGCAAGATTGCACTTCTTGGTGTTCTGTATGGTGAAAAATGCAAAGCGGCTTTCGACTCGGTCAGCAAAAGTGTTCAGACGCTGCAAGGACTGCGCCGTGTTCTAATGACATATCTGCACCAGAAAAGTTCTAATGATACCAATGCATCGCCAGCCTTTTCAATACCAAGGTCTCCAAGTAGTTGCTATGGGTGTAGTACTACGTTTGTTACACAATGCCTAGAGTTATTACAAGTGCTATCCAAACACACGAACTGCAGGAAGCAACTTGTCGGTGCTGGCATTTTATCAGAGTTATTTGAAAACAATATTCATCAAGGCCCTAGAACTTCACGCACCCTTGCCAGGGCTGTGCTATCTTCATTCTCTGAAGGTGATGCAGATGCAGTCCAGGAACTGGACAAGTTGATTCAGAAGAAGGTAATGTATTGTCTTGAGCACCATCGCTCCATGGATATTGCACAATCAACACGAGAAGAGTTACAGCTACTTTCAGAGACATGTGCCCTTGTAGATGAGTTTTGGGAAGCGAGGCTACGTGTTGCCTTTCAGCTGTTGTTCTCTTCTATTAAAGTTGGAGCAAAGCACCCTGCGATTTCAGAGCATATTATTCTTCCTTGTCTGAGAATAATTTCTCAGGCTTGCACACCTCCAAAATCTGATGCTGGGGACAAGGAGTCAGGTGTGGGAAAATCTAGCTTGACGTTGCAATCGAAGAATGATGAGACCATAGGTCACTCAGCAACTAATGTATCCACTTCCAAGGTTCAGTCTGATATATCTGGAAAAAGTCCTGATGGTAGTCGAAGAGGTCAGGATATGCCACTTCTGAGCTATTCAGAATGGGAGAGTGGTGCGTCATATCTGGATTTTGTGAGGAGGCAATACAAGGTATCACAGGCAGCGAAAGGAGTACAAAAAGCACGTCATGATTCACAGAAATCAGATTACCTTGTTCTGAAATATGGACTCAGATGGAAACGTCGTGCATGTCGGAGGTCATCTAAAAGCGACTTCTCAAAATTTGCCTTGGGCTCCTGGGTTTCAGACTTGATTTTAAGTTCCTGTTCTCAGTCAATAAGATCTGAGATATGCACTCTTATAAGCTTGCTATGCCCATCAAACTCTTCCAGACAGTTTCAGTTACTGAACTTGCTCATGTCTCTACTTCCTCGGACACTGTCAGCTGGTGAGAGTGCAGCGGAGTACTTTGAGTTACTGGGGACAATGATTGATTCAGAGGCTTCACGTCTTTTCTTAACAGTCCGTGGTTGCTTAGCCACGCTGTGTTCTCTGATAACAAAAGAAGTGTACAATGTTGAATCGCAGGAGAGAAGCCTTAGCATTGACATATCACAAGGATTCATTCTTCATAAGCTTGTGGAGCTCCTGAATAAATTTCTCGAAATTCCCAATATTAGAGCAAGGTAAATCTCAATACATTCTCATTCGGAACCCCGCCATCTTGTGTTTACGTTTCCTCCATGTTGCAGATTTATGAGTGACAAGTTACTGTCCGAGGTGCTGGAGGCCTTCTTGGTTATCCGTGGGCTAGTTGTGCAGAAGACAAAGTTAATCAATGACTGCAACCGGCTTTTGAAAGACCTTCTTGATAGTTTACTTATAGAGAGTACTGCAAACAAACGCCAATTTATTCGTGCTTGCATCTCTGGATTGCAGAAGCACGTGAAAGAGAAAAAGAGACGGACATCTCTGGTACAAGCACACATTTATTTTTGTTTGGATATTGTGCTTAACTTTTTCCTGTTCCTATCAACGCTAATAATAAAATGCAACTTAATTGTGATCGTGCTCTTTTGCAGTTTATTTTGGAGCAACTCTGCGATTTGATTTGCCCAGTGAAACCAGAGCCTGTTTACCTTTTGATTTTAAACAAGTCACATACTCAAGAAGAGTTCATCAGGGGTTCTATGACAAAGAGTCCATACTCCAGTGTGGAGATTGGCCCACTAATGAGAGATGTGAAAAACAAAATATGTCGGCAACTTGACTTGATTGGACTTATAGAAGACGATTATGGTATGGAATTACTGGTTGCTGGGAATATAATTTCACTTGATCTTAGCATCTCCCAAGTCTATGAGCAAGTGTGGAGAAAGCACCACGGCCAAACTCAGCATTCTTTGTCGAGTGCCAGTACACTCTCTGCTACATCGTCTGTCAGAGATTGCCCACCAATGACGGTAACCTACAGACTACAGGTACATTACGAGGGTTTGACTTATTTTTTGTTGCCTTAAATTCTTTACCTCGTATTTAGCACCTCGCTAGCTGTAGCAGTTTCTTGATATCTTGATGCTTTGTTTTGATGCGGTGTTCCTTGGCCATATACAAGTTTGCATCAATATTTATCCCTGCATTGTTTAATCGTGTCCTCTGTGAAGCACCAAATATCTCTCTTTTATTTTAAAACTGTGAAGTGCCAAAACCTTTGAACCGATATTGTGTGCATATTATAATTGTATACATGCCTAGTGCTCCATCATAGCTTTGTAAATCATATTGCTATACATATATTGACTAACTTGAGGATAAGTCTATTTGGTCTGAAACTAGTTGGATCGTGTGCATGATTTGATTTTCTGCCTCCTCTTGGATCAATATACGTCCTGATTTATTCACATTATTCGCTGTTGTGTTGCTATTTTTTCCCTGATCAGGGTTTAGATGGTGAAGCAACTGAGCCCATGATTAAAGAGCTAGAAGAAGAAAGAGAGGAATCACAAGACCCCGAAATTGAATTTGCCATATCAGGTGCTGTTAGGGAATGTGGAGGTCTGGAAATTATATTAAGCATGATTCAGGTATGTTTTCTCAACACCGTGTTGGTTTTCTTGTCCTTTAAGTGCAGTGTCATGAAGTTGGAAAATTTTACATTTATTTGACTGTTGTGCTCCAGTCCTGTTATTTTTATTGAATCTCAGTTTCCTTTTTGTCAGAGCCTACGTGACGATGAGTTACGATCCAACCAGGAAGAGTTGGCTTCAGTTCTTAACCTTCTCAAGTATTGTTGCAAGATCCGTGAAAATAGATGTGCCTTACTACGTCTGGGTGCCCTTGGTTTGCTACTTGAGACAGCCAGGCGCGCATTCTCAGTAGATGCAATGGAACCAGCCGAGGGTATTCTATTAATTGTAGAAAGCCTTACACTGGAAGCTAATGAGAGTGACATAAGTATCTCACAAAGTGTATTTACAACTAGTGTTGAGGAGACTGGTGCATGTGAGCAGGCCAAGAAAATTGTTCTCATGTTTTTGGAGAGGTTATGTCATCCTGTAGGCACCAAAAAATCAAACAAGCAACAAAGGAATGAGGAGATGGTGGCCAGAATCTTGCCTTACCTGACCTACGGGGAGCCAGCAGCTATGGAAGTTCTGGTCGAACATTTTGAGCCCTACCTTAGGGACTGGAGTGAGTTTGACCGGTTGCAGAAGCAACACGAAGAGAATAAAAAAGATGACAATTTAAGTCAGAAGGCATCAATGCAGAGATCTGCTGTTGAAAACTTTGTTCGAGTCTCGGAATCACTCAAGACGAGTTCATGTGGTGAGAGGCTGAAGGAGATTATTCTAGAGAAGGGCATTACAAAAGCTGCTCTAGGGCATCTGAGGGAAAGATTTGCTTCTGCAGGGCTGTCTGGCTCTAGAACTAGTGCAGAATGGGCAGCTGGATTAAAGCTGCCATCTATTCCATTCATCCTGTCAATGCTGAAAGGGCTTGCAAAGGGTCATTTGCCTACACAGAAGTGTGTCGATGAAGAAGGTATTTTACCACTTCTCCATGCTTTAGAAGGTGTGCCTGGTGAAAACGAAATTGGTGCACGAGCAGAAAATCTTTTGGACACCCTAGCAAACAAAGAAAATAATGGTGATGGCTTCCTATGGGAGAAGATTCAAGAACTGCGGCATGCTACGAGGGATGAGATGCGCCGCCGTGCTCTCCAGAAAAGAGAAATACTACTTCGGGTAACTGCTACAGATATAGTTTCATCAGCTGTTATGTTTCAACTGATTGTTTTCACCCTGTTTTTCAAAGATTATTCTGCAAATGCGCAAAATCATGTTGAATCTTGAACTGAAATTATAGGCAATTGATTATTCTTTGTTTTTGTTTGTGTAGTTTATGCTTTCTTGTTTGACCTTGAGATCTGCATTTGCACCACAAAGTAACATTTTTGCTGCTTTCTTTCTCTCCAGGGGCTAGGAATGCGGCAAGAATTTGGTTCGGATGGAGGTAGACGTATCGTTGTCTCTCAGCCTATAATTGAAGGTTTTGATGATGTGGAAGAAGAGGAAGAAGGGCTGGCATGTATGGTCTGTAGAGAAGGGTATACTTTAAGACCAACAGACATGCTAGGAGTCTATGCTTTCAGTAAACGGGTGAACCTGGGTGCAACAAGTTCTGGCAGTGGCCGTGGGGACTGCGTATTCACTACTGTTAGCCACTTCAACATCATACATTACCAATGTCATCAGGAAGCCAAACGAGCTGATGCTGCACTGAAGAATCCTAAAAAGGAATGGGATGGGGCTACACTGAGAAATAACGAGACGTTGTGTAATTGTATCTTTCCGCTGAGGGGGCCATCTGTTCCACAGGGGCAGTACAACCGATGCGTTGATCAGTATTGGGACCAACTGAATTCTCAAGGCCGAGCAGATGGAAGTCGTCTCCGGTTGTTGACATACGACATTGTTCTGGTACGTGGTTGCTGCTATCTTGATCTCGTTTTTAAACAACTAGGGAACATGCCCGTGCGTTGCAACGGCAGAAAAATAATATCATAGTGACCTAGTGCAATAAGCATAGCTCAAGACCCCCCGTCAGAACACATCCGAACGTTGTCAATCTCAAGACGATGAGGTCGGCCGTTGCACGACATACCTGTCATTATACTGTGCTAGCGCAAGGGAATGCTTAAAACATTAGATATTAATCTCGTCGGGCTAGACATGAGTGCCGCCCTCTGCGAGCTAGAGGAAGAAAAAAAAAAGGTGTATGGATCTAGGAAATTAATCGATTGTAACTCAATTTTCTATTTTTCCTGCTTGTATAATATTCCAGCACACGTACACATGAATTAGGCTTAATTGGATACATGCCTGATTTAAGCAGGAGCATTCTTGCTGTGCATGATGCATGGAAATTAAATTCTTTCCGTAACCGATGCACAGCGCTGTTTCCTTCTTTATTATAGGCACCGAGTTTGTTTCCTTCTTTGTTGGGTCTCTTTCTTTTATTGGTCTCTTATATAGGCACTGGGTATGTTTCCTTCTTTGTTGGGTCTCTCTCTTTCTTTCTTATTTAAGTTCATTGGGTCTCTCTCTTATATAGGCTCCGATGCACAAGCTGTTTCATCCTTGGGTCTTCTTTTATATAGGCAACTCACACTTTATCCTATGTTTGTTTTCTCAAGGCGTCTCGTTAATTCTCTAGCAAATCCCGAACATATTTAAGTTAGGAGAATTTTATGCCAAGGAACGAGATGGTACTATTACTTACAAAACGAACGCTACAATCAAGCACAACCAACGGCTTTCGATCCTCTAGGCTAAATACGAACCTTTCTTATTTTGGCGTATCGTTTTCCTCGGGACTACGGGTTGATTACCAAAATAGTCAGGGGGGTTTGTGCAAAAAGTAACGACGTACCAAGAATATCAATTTCCTTTATTAGTAGGTATAGATAAGAAATAAATCTGAGGGTTTGCACTATCGCCATTTCTTTTATACGATAACAGTTGGGTAGAACCCTACTGGTTATATTAACGAAAAGCAGCAAGGTTAGAAAATTCTGTGCAGATTCAGCAAAACCAAGTAATGAAAACCATCTACAAATGGAGGTGATGAACTCCAAAAACAATTCCAAACTGCAGAGAGGATATTCTTAACAGATTTTGGTTCATTTTACTAGAAAGAAAAGTTGAAACATCTAGTGCAATCTACAATTTTTGTTTTTTATTTTGCCAAACACCCTGTACAGCATGTAATTTTTTGTGATCTGATCGCAATATGACAAACCAGATTAGCCAGGGAATGTAAAATTTGGCCTAGCAATTCGCTGAATGTTGTTAATATTTTCGTGGATAGATTGTTTTCTGTTCTTTCACATCTTACAAATGACTAATTGCAGAAAATTGTTGTGTTGTTTTTACTAGATGCTGGCCAGGTTTGCCACAGGTGCTTCTTTCAGCACCGACTGCAAGGGTGGGGGGAAGGAGAGCAATTCACGGTTTCTTCCTTTCATGATCCAGATGGCTTCTCATCTTGTAGATGGAAGTGCGAACCAGCAACGCCATGCGATGGCCAAGGCCATCTCTACTTACCTGTCCAGTTCTCTCTCAACTTCAGAGTCTCCCAGTCGGGTTTCAGCTTCTCCCACTGGAGCTCGGGGTAGTCCAGGGTCTCCGGAGGAAACTGTGCAGTTTATGATGGTCAATTCTCTGCTGTCCGAGTCTTATGAGAGCTGGACGCAGCACCGCCCTGCTTTCCTGCAGAGGGGCATCTACCATGCTTACATGCAACACAAGCATGGGCGATCCACCCTCAAGGTTTCCGCCGAGTCGTCTTCCTCCGCGGCCCGGTCAGATGAAGGTTCGTCCGCTGATCCAAACGACGACGGCAAGAGGCTCTTTGCCATTGTTCAGTCGATGCTGGTATATACTGGGTTGGTCGAGCAGCTGCAGCAATTCTTCAAGAAGGGCAAATCATCTGGGACTAGCAAGTCAAGCCAGAAAGATGAAGCAAGCAGCAAGTGGGAATCCACGATGAAAGAAAGGCTGAGCAACATGAAGGAGATGGTGGGACTATCAAAGGACCTGCTCTCATGGCTCGACGACATGACCTCGTCTGAGGATCTGCAGGAGGCCTTCGACGTCATGGGGGCGCTACCAGACGTGTTCTCCAGTGGGTACACGAAATGTGATGATTTTGTCCGGGCAGCCATACAGGCTGGGAGGAGCTGAGCAGCCCCTGTTTGTGTTCATATAAGGCACGACCCTTTTTGTTTTGTATGATGAGATAGGCAACTTGTGTGTAGCAGCTGTAAACAGTCTAGCACTTGGAGATCAGCTGGTTAAACTTGTGTAATATTACGTCGTGGTGTCGACGGCCTTCATCCTCAACATGCTTTGCTCCTGCTGTCCTGTCATCTGTTCCAGTTGCTGCATTTTTTTAGGTTTTCTTTTTCGCTTGCGCTGGTTTTCTGCTTTGGCTCGGGGTTGTTTTGGATGGATTTTTCGCTTGTGTGGCATGTTTATAAATGTTAAGTAGCCGAGTTGAATGAAATTGGTGGCGACGGCAGATGATAATAGCCCGCTGGGTTGCACGTATTGAAGGCACCACCGAAACTCGGTTAACTACTAGTTGTTGGCTTGTAGTACGAGCTAGAAGATGGGTGTACCAGCTCGTTTGTACGTACGTTGCATGTAACGAATCACTCGAGTGCCAAGATTGGCGGCTGCAAGAATCCGCCGCCTCAGAGATGGATGAGCAAGAAGCTCGGCGGCTGCAAGAATCCGCCGCCTCAGAGATGGATGAGCAAGAAGCTCGGCTCATTCTTCACCATGCCCAGCGGCTGCGGCACTATAAATCTTACGCTCGGTGTCCATGTGCACGCAGCCACTAACCATAGCACGCGAGAATTTGAACTAGAGAAACATGTCCTCTACTCGACATGCCATGCCCGTGGTCTTGGTCCTAGCGCATGCCGTCTTGGCACTGGCACTCCAGGGCGCCGCCGCTGGTTCAGGCGAGGTCCCGGCGGTGTTTGTGTTCGGCGACTCCACCGCGGACACCGGCAACAACAACTTCATCCAGACCGTAGCCAGGGGCAACTACGCTCCGTACGGGCGGGACTACGCCGGTGGCGTCGCCACCGGCCGCTTCTCCAACGGCCGCCTACCCGCCGACTTCGTCTCCGAGGCGCTGGGCCTGCCGCCCTCCGTGCCGGCGTACCTCGACCCCGCCCACACCATCCACCATCTCGCCTCGGGCGTCAGCTTCGCCTCCGCAGGCGCCGGGCTGGACAACTTTTTTTTTTTGCGAAGAAGATCTCAGATTTATATTATCATCAGACAGTGGTACAAAGCGCCCCAACAAAATATAAAATAGCAAACAAGTCCCTGGGGAAGCAGCCCACCCCTCCATCCACCGCGGCCTGCCGGCGCGCCGCCGCTCCGCTGCCGTCGCTCCACACAGAGCCGACGAGTAACCGCGCAAATCCCAGTAAGCATGCATATTGCAGTTAAAAACAAGAACAGTTTTGCTAAGTCCTAGTCGAGACTTCGTTATGTCTCGATCGATGCTATAGATCTTGCATTACATTTTTTTTTTTTCCATTACATCCAAAAAAGAAAGAGAAAAAAAAAACTGAAGTTGGATTGGATGGACGCAGTCGGCGATGACCTTGAGCGAGCAGATCGACCACTTCAGGCGGTACACGGAGAGGCTGAGGCAGGCAAAGGGCGAGACGGCGGCGCGCCACATCATCGCCGGCGCGCTCTACATCTTCAGCATCGGCGCCAGCGACTTCCTGCAGAACTACCTGGTGTTCCCCGTGAGGGGCTACAGCTTCACCCCGCTGGAGTACGAGGCGTACCTCGTCGGCGCCGCGGAGGCGGCCGTGCGCGCGGTGCACGGGCTCGGCGCGCGCGCGGTCACCTTCGCCGGCCTGCCGCCGCTGGGGTGCCTGCCGCTGGAGAGGGCCGTCAACCTCCACAGGCCCGGCGACTGCAACGAGGTGTACAACATGGCGGCCGTGAGTTTCAACCGCAGGCTCGAGGGGATGCTCGGGAGGCTCGGCCGGGAGCTGCCGGGCGCGCGGGTGGCGTACGTCGACCAGTACGGCCTCCTGTCGGCCATGATCGCCAGGCCTTGGGAGTATGGTTTTGAGAACTCGGCCCAGGGATGCTGCGGCAGTGGCACCGGGTATGTGGAGACGGGGGCGCTGTGGAGCTTGGACAGCGCGCTGACGTGCGACGATGCCGGCAAATACGTCTTCTTCGACGCCGTCCATCCGTCGGACAGGGCGTACAGGATGATAGCCAGTGCAATCCTAAATGCCACGTCCCACTCGTGCTCGCACTAATTGTGCCTATAGCAAATTCCAATCGACCGATCAGCGTAAACCTAGCATTGTTTTTCGAACCGCAATTCCGCAAATGTTGGTTGATTCATTCAAGTTTTTTTAACACAATAGTACAATTGAAGTTGCTGAGCATATCATCTTCAGATTTTACGAAGTTACATACCTTTATGAGCATCTCCGAGAGACTGAACCTACATATCATCTTTGGATTTTACGAAGTCAACACATTACACAAGCGAGTCAATGGAAACGTCTCCTCCCACTGAACGAACATCACCGGAAGACTGAAATAAATCCAGAAAAATACGAACACTAATGTCAAGTTTAGGACTTGAAACCCTGATGGGCTGGGGATACCATAGCCCCCTAACCATTCAATCACATGTTAGTTCGCACTTCCTCAAGTATTGGTGGAAGAACTTTTACACCTCTTTGTCTGTTGTTTGGAACTTTAATCTCGTGTTCACACTAATATGTTTGCTTCAAATTAACTAAAGCAAATCTACTTCGAGCTTATTGGTGCACCGAACTGTGCAAGTAGGGCATAGACAGCCCGACCCATGCCCGGCCTAAAAAACCCGAGACGGGCTTGGCATGCAGGTTGGGCTCGGGCTTCATTTTCATGGACGGTAGTTCGGGCTGGACTCGGGCTTATTGTTTTTATGATTTCAGGTTGGGTTTGCATGTGAAGGTGATAAAAATTGCCGTTCAGGCTGGACTCGGGCTTATTGTTTTTATGATTTCAGGTTGGGTTTGCATGTGAAGGTGATAAAAACTGCCGTTCGGGCTGGACTCGGGCTTCTGTTTTCTATGATCTCAGGTTACGCTTGCATGTGTAGGTGTCGGAGCAGTGCAATCCAAAGCACGACATATGCACCGTCACTTGTGGATCCGACGTTTTTGCGGTGTCAACACGCCGCAACTCCTGACCGTAGCCTCCATGAATGCCACGACTTGAGGAGCGTGAGCTGGGGGCGAAAGGAGGACGTGCCACCTCTTGTCACCGGCACCAGCATCTCCCCAACTTCTGCTAGGAATCCAAGCCACCAACAACTTGGGCGCCTCCCGCGATAGCAATCCTAGAGATGTTGACGGTGTACTATACCGTGGGTGGCCTATTCGCCGGGAGGCCCGTCAATGGGTCGGTCATGGATACGAGCAAGGGCCCTTTGTTTGGCAGGAAGCTTGACTTGTGGATAATCACCATCTTGGTGTGGATACCTTGATCAATTCAGAGGCGAGATTGGTTAGGAAACCTGTAAACCCTAGACCTCACTCCCTTTATAAGGCGAAGCTAGGACACATGGGTGGAAATCTAACTCATAGTCGATACCTCGGTAGCCATTACCACATCCCATTTGTAACCCCCTCACACAAGGCGTTTTTAATATTTATATTATATTTATGTCATGACTATGATCATTTATGGTATAATCTCATATAAGCATTATGTCCGTAATAAGTAGACCGTTATCCAACAACATCGACTACTAAGGCTACACTCAAAGACTGGTATCCAGCATGCATCCCGGAGTATTAAGTTCACAAGAAACAAAGCATTGATGACATAATGTAGACCGTAAAACATCAATCAATATGACGAGACACCGTCGTTTTATCCTTAGTGGCAAAATACAATACACTCCATTTCAGATATAGAATACCGCAATATTTGAACCCACTACAGAGCACCACCCCCTCTGAATAAAAACCCATTGAACTTGTCCAAAGAAGATAGATAGATCAGAGAGCATGGAAATCTATTTAATTATACAACAAGAAAACCTAAATAATATTCAACTAAATTCTATGAACAATGATCATAAAGTGATGATTCATCATACCCCAACAAATACATCCACCGATTACCAACGAAAAAAATAGCACGCTATTTCAACGTTATAGCGTCGCTATAGCATATCTGGAAGGGCCACGTTACGTTTTAGCTAATTTTCTCGCTATGCCGCTATTCACGCTATAGCACGCTATTTTGACGCTAAACGAAATATCGTTATGGCGTTTTAGCGTGTAGCACACAACAACCATCACGCATCACCACATAACATTTCCCAACTCACTCTCACTCTCTCCCAGACACAAACACAATGCATACAACCTAACCTAACCAACTTGTCACGAATTTGCCACCAGTTTCTCATCGAGGACGCGATGATGGAGGCGTTCATGACTCGTGAGCAAAGCCGGCGGTGGCAGTTTGTAGATGGCAGCAACTTCTCTCCATCCCCTTTTCAAGTAGCGGTGTTGGCCACACCTTCAATTCTAGCAAGACAACGCCGATGTCAATCACGCCGCTGGCGCCGGCAAGTAGTCACCGATGTTTCCTATGCTAAATAGGAGTGTTCCCTTTCCTTCCAAATTAGGAGTGTACATGCCCTGAGCCTAGCTCTCATGTGTTTGTCATCTTTATTTAGAGTGTTTCTTTTCCTTGCAAATTATGGAAGCCTTATATTTTGTGATACATATGACATTTTTATGCAAAACGCTATTTTTAAATATAGCACGTAATTAGCACGCTATAACTTGTATAGTATTTGAGGAAGGGCGGCGCTAAATCTTATAGCACGCTATTTTTTTCATTGCCGATTACATCAGATTGATCCCGATCATGTGAGCTGGCTCATGGAAACTTGGTATTGAAGATCAGGGGAGAGAGAGAGAGAGAGAGAGAGCTACTACCATGGACCCTAAGGTCCTAAGGGAACTAGTCACACGTGGTCATGGAGGCAACAAGGTTGATGAAGAGGCCTCCGACAATGGATTCCACCTCCGACAGAGTACTGAAACATGCCTCCAGATTGGATCTCCTTGGAACAGAAGCTTGCGGTGGCGAAAAAATTCGAAGAAAACTCTTGCGCATGATTTCACGAAATATGAGATCTATAGGCGGAAGAATCGACGTAAGGCGGTGGACAGGGGGCTCACATGTCCTGGTGACGTGACCAAGGCCTTGGCCGCGCCAGGTGGTCGTGTGGACCCCCCATGTTGCTCCGCTCGCATCCCTCCGATTCTTCTTGGAACCTTCATGCCCTGAAAAAAATTGTATTAAATCCTTGTTTTTTTACCTCCAGAGATATTGATTTTTGTGAAGTCAAAAACATGTAGAAAACAACAACTAACACTGGACACTAAATTAATAGGTTAGTACGGAAAATAATATAAATGCTATAAAAAGTATACAAAATGGATATTATAATAACATGAAATAATAAAAAAATTATAGATACATTTGAGATGTATCAGACCCCATCCCCTCCCGTCGGCTACTCCCCCTCCTCACCCGTGGGCTTCTCCCCATCGGCTGCTCCCCAACCCTTTCCTCCATGGCATCACCAGCGAGCAAGGTACTACCATCTTCTTCCCCTCTAGTGGAGAATCCAACATTCATAGATTAGTAGATTATAGATTACAAATTTGTAGATTAGATGGAACTATTGATTTGGGTTGTTATTTTTAGCATATTTTGTGGTTGTATGTTGGCAAGTATGTGGACAAATTTAAATGTTTAATTGGTAACATTAAATTTTGAGATTTTGTAGGTTTGGATGTATAAGGAATATCAATTTTACCTCTTGTCCATGTTTTCTATATGCCTACAGTAGCATATTTTGGATATTATGTAGCTGGGAGCAATGGAAGTATGGTATAATATATATAAAAACTAGATATATGTGGGCAAGTTCCTATTTAATCTACTGATTAATGGTTGACCGATTAATTGAGTTAATAGACTGATTCAACGATTAATCGCTACTCCCAAGACAACTGAGTAGCTAGCAGTTACCGATTACCTGAACATTGGTTACTACAATCCAAACCATTCACCATCTGGATATTCTGTAGTAGTTCCGAATACAAACTATCATTTTCTTCCAAGGAATTCAAATAACAACTATCCGTTCCTTTATATCAACATCCATCTCGGGAGCTTCCAAAATACCTCACCCCAAACAGCCAACAGGTTTGGCCCCCTTATATAAGATCCTTTGATGATTGTTTGAAGAGAGACAAGTCAACAAAAGACCAAAAGTTGTACCAAAATTTCTCTCTAGTCACATTTGTACACAAAACAAATCGATTCCCTTCGAAACGAGTTGTATTCTCTACACCAACCCAAGCTAAATTCTAAAATATGATGACTTCAGTTCTACCCCATTTAGATACTAGATACATCTTCCCCTTCTGTCTTTTTTTTCTCTGCTCCACGTACAATGTTTTTGTTATTCAAAATTATCCCTTCAAGTAATATTATTAGGTTTCCCCACAACAACCAATGGATATTCGAAATTGATGAAGTGTGGGTTGATAAAAAGAACCTTGATGGTTTCTGTGATGCCAGGCTGTTGGATGAACCTACACAGTTAGGGTTGCTACTTGAAAATGCTAAATGCAGGCCAACTTATTCGAGGAAGACAAGGACTAATACCAAACAAAGAGGTTACTGCCCACATTGTTAGCAGAGAGGACATGGTGCCCTTTTCTTTTTTCTCATCAATAGTCCATTAATGTTTTTGTTTGTTTTCTACTTTCTTGGAATTAATTAAGAAATTACCTACTTTTTCCATATTGGTGAATTAATGTATATATAAGCAAGTTTTCTTTTACAATATACAAAAAACTAGAAAGTATTTTTTCTTCTTCTATATAACTTCCTTTTCTCCATTTAGTGCACGTGCTTCTTATGACACCTATATTAAACCATTCAGATCCACTTTGCATAGATATGTTAAGTAAAGCAACAATGGGCTTCAATTTGGAGAACTCCAATTCCCACTACACCACGACACTCAAAACAGTGTCAAGTAATTTGTCGGCATAGGTCATGTAAGGATCCGTAATCTCTCATCCTTAAACAGCTCAAATAATTTTCTTACAATATTGCATGAGACAACTTTTTTTCCCTTTCTCTAATAGTAATGCACCATCTTTGATCAGGTTCATTTATCGCGTTTTAATGATAGGCAGGGGATTGTAGTCACTGCAAACTTTACCACTGGAAGGTTTTCTTACATAATGAATCTTGATGGTTCTGAGAACGACAAGTTCACTACAATTATCGACATGGTAACTTTCAACTTCAAGTGTCTTTTTTGCTAAAGCCTATCCCAGTTGTACTACATTCAACATAAAGGATTTCATACTTAATATTTTTTGCGAGGGTTCATACTTAATGTTGTCTCTTATTAAATCAGGATTCCCAATTTTGTTGTTAGTTGGACTTTTTACTCTGCTGGTACTATTTTGTTCTTATGTATCATTTTTACAATGCTGGTTCTATCAGGTAGTACACATGCGTATTCCTATTGCAAATTTTGAAAACATATCAGGGAATGGGAGTGCCAGGCTTCTCAGCTGTAAGCTGTAAAGACTTTGACTATGAGTGTCAGGCTATAATCAAAGCCATAAACCAAAGTAATCTCATATCTAATCCTTTTTTGGCGTGTTCTCCCGCATGATTTGCGGGCTTTGTGAGAAATTTTCCTTTATGAGATTGCTAATTGCTCCAATAGTCAAGTTCAAATACCAATAGTCAAGTCTTTCCTTGAAGGACATGTTAGTTTCAACCCTTTTAGTTATTCTAATTTTTTATTAAGCATTCTATACTAAGGCTAACTAATAAAAGACCTAACATGTCTTGTTTTTTTATTTCCATTTTTAATAGGGGTTCCTGCTGTTCAAATGATTCACTTTCTTGTCCAATTCCTCTATGTTTTCACTTATGAAGTAAGTACCCAGTCTGAACATTTTATTGAAGCAACCATTCTTTGTTTTCCAATACTATTATCTATTTTGCATTAATCAAAACTATTTTAAAATCCTTTTTAATAAGGGCCAAAGGTACAAGCTTGCCTATTCAAATGACAATTCTTCAATGTAATAAGGGAATGTTCAATTTTTGTTCCAAGAGCTTGTTCTTTCAATCTTTTCAAAATATTTTACAGTTAGATTTCAGAATAAAATTACTGTTTTAATTCGTATTGGCTTAGATATAAAACTTGCCTTAATTGAGTATTTTTTTGCCATACAACAACACCGATTGTTCAAGACTTAAGAACAATTCTATTTCCGTATTCGCTATTATTCCTTTTTAATTATTTTTGTTCCTCTTCTCAGAAAGGAATACATTAATTCTAATTTATTTCTATCCATTTTTTTCTATTTGCAATATTATGCTAAAAGAAGTTAAGAATGGAAAACTTATTGTTATTTTTTACCTCTACTATTTTCACGACCAGTAAAGAAACATGATTTTGAAAATAGTTTCTAGAATGATAGAAATAGATTTCATACATGTAAAACAAACAAGTAAAAAAACATAGTGATCAACTATAAGAGGGGAGCAACTAATTGAGGAGCACCCCTTGCAGGAGCCCCTCAAGGGTCACTTGGCGTGCTCAGTCACCGCCAAATGTCGTGTGCTGGACGCTCCCTTTGGATTTCATTTTCTTTCTGTACACGTTTTCGGGGTTTAGAAGTTTTTTTGGGTTTTTTGGCTTTCGGTTTTCGCCTGTTTTTTTTTAAGATTTTGGAGATTTATTTTTATTTTTTGGCACGAAAAAACTTGTTCTTTTTCTTACACGAGAGGCACATATCTGCTTCTCGTGGAGTGTCGGTGCACTAGGACAGGGGTATCCAGTGCCCCTGACTTATGCACATGTAGTAGTAGCAAAACCCGTCAACACAAACCACCACACCACCAAGCAAGCATTCAAGACCCAGACTCCGGCAACAACAACCTACAAAGGGCTAAGCAAACGCCGGCAAGACCAGCACAACAGCCCAGGAGGGGCCAAAGGCGTGCCAGCCATGTCCCCGGTGCCTGCCGGGGACCGAGGCACGTACATCTTCAGGAAGACCCGGCAAGCCATGCCCCGGCAGGCACGAGCTGATCGGCCACCGCTCCACCGCATCACGACGCCAGCCACTTATCGATGCGGTGTCGAGCCCTCAGGTGGCTAAGTGGCTCTCGCTAAGCACGTGGCGACGCATCGGAAGACAGATTATGCCCAGTTGACACCCGTCCAGAAGCGTGTAAAGACACCAAGCAACGGCCAGCTAAGCGGTGGCAAGAGCTTGCCGGGGATGCACCCCCCGCGCGCCACCTAGACTAGCAATCATGGTATTTTGTCCTAAATGCCAGAGTTAGGTATGATAGCTCTGTTAGCTATCTAATCGCTAGATAAAGACTGTTTTGCCACTGTGGTTGCCCCTTGCCCTATAAAAGGAGGCCCAAGGCAACCTAGCTCAAGATTCGGACTTTTGGACACTTGTACTCACGTAGCAGCTCTCCTCGACGGCAACCCTTGCCGGGATTGAGCATTGCGTGATCTTCGTGTTCCTCTGATCAATCCACCAAAAGCAGGAGTAGGGTTTTACGCTTCACAGCGGCCCGAACCTGGGTAAAAACACCAGCGTCCGATCGTCGTGCTGCCTCATGGTCTCCGCTCTTTGTGCTACGTGACCTCCCCTTGCCGAACCACAAAGGGACCTCTGGTTCCATAGGTGATCGTGTGCATCCGTGCCCCGACATCTTTGGCGCACCAGGTAGGGGAGACGTCATTCGTGCGAACCCGAGTTCTTGAGCAACGAGTCGATCTTCATCATCGTCTTCTTCATCCATGGCTCCCAAGAAGAAGTCTGGCACGACCGTGCATCCCTCCACTTCGAAGGCTCCCTCACATGCAGCCGCGGTCGCCATTGGCGCTACAGCGGCTGCGAGTGAGGCGGGCATCGTGGGTGACGCGGCTGGCGCAGGCGGCGCCACCGTCGTGTCCCCCGCGGCCGAGGTTGGAGTGGGGAACGCCAGAGAGGAGCAACAATAGCAACATCCTGGCGAGCATGCCCCTGGTACCGCGGGCGGAGGAAACGACCAGTCTCCACCTCCCCGCCGCGCGGATGGCCGTGGCCGCCACGGTGGCGCTCAATCCGGAGCAAGCCGTGATCCCCCATCTGCGCCCGTCACTAGCGCGGCTACTGGGCGCATGCCTCGTCCAGAACAAGACGGAGCGTCGAGCGGAGCAGCGAACCCGCGGGCTCGGCCTCCCCCACAACAGACTGCCCCGGCGAGCGGCGCACGGTGACAGGGACGCGGCGACCCCGCTCTTGGCTCCATCAGGAGCCGGGCGACGTTGCGGTCCGCCTCTTTCGCCATGCCGGACACGACATCGGAAGCAATGGCGCGAGCCTAGCTGCTGCTAAAACTTCCCGCCGGCAGATGATAAGATGGATGAGTGGAGAGCTACCATCCAGAGCTTGATATCCTTCGTCGAAGCCAACAAATCTCAGCATGCAGAGCCATCGCGGCGCACGCGTATGGCTATGGCGGCCCGGGCCGGCGATTGTGTCAAGGGGCCACACCGACGGCGCAGTCCCCTCCGCGACAACAGACCAAGGAGCAGCCACGACGAGCTTCACATGCTGACGAGTTCGACGAAGCATCTATGGCCTTGTCCGGCCCACGCGATTGCCGGGACCAGCGGCGTGTCCTGGAGGATCGGCGGAAAGAAGACGCACGCATCACCATCGAGCGGCGCCGAGAAGCACACCGTCAGTCTGACAGGTGCAATGGCCCAGGTGCTGGCGACCCCGCGCCCAGTGCTGGCGGGTACCTGCCTTACGAGGTTGGGTGCCCTGCCTTCACTCGTGAGCTGCGGCAGGTCCGCTGGCCATCGGTTCGAGCTTTCAAGCCAGAGCTGACGGAGAAATACGACGGAAAGCTAAACCCGGCAGAATTCCTGGGCATCTACACGATAGCCGTTCAAGCTGCCGGAGGAAGTAGATGAAGGTGCAGCCACTACGGCTGATGCTGCCGGGGACAAAACCGAAGCATCCGCGGCAGAACCCAATGCAAAACCAGGGGAACCTCAGCAAGCTAGCAAAGGCAGTTCCAAGGAAGTGACGAAGAAGAAAGTGGTGCAGCGGCCGGTGTACTTTGTGAGCTCCTTGTTGCAGGGGGCTAGGTCAAGGTACTCTGGAGGGCAAAAGCTGATCTTCGGCCTCATCATGGCCTCGAGGAAGCTGCGCTACTACTTCCAAGCCCATGAGATGACAGTTGTCACTCGCTTTCCGCTGCAGCGCATATTGAGGAACCCCGAAGCCACTGGCAGGATAGTTGAGTGGGCAGTTGAGCTGTCAAGTTTCGGATTGAAGTATGAGAGCACTTCCACAATCCAGAGCAGGGCGCTGGCGGAATTCGTTGCAAAATGGACGCCTACGCCAGATGAAGAAGTTCCAGAGACAGTCCTCCCCGGCAAGGAAGCACCTAAAGAATGGATCATGTACTTTGATGGTGCTTTCTCATTCCAGGGCACCGGAGCGGCGTGCTCCTCATCGCCCCACCGGAGAGCACCTCCAGTACGTGGTCCAAATGCACTTTCCCCAGGAGGAGGCCACCAACAACACTGCCGAGTATGAAGGGCTCCTTGCCGGACTCAGGATCGCGGTGGAGTTGGGAATTAAAAAACTGATCATACGAGGAGATTCTCAACTCGTGGTGAGGCAAGTTAATGAAGACTATCAGAGTCCGTTGATGGAGGCGTACGTGGAGGAAGTGAGGAAACTGGAGGAGTTCTTTGACGGGTTACAAACAGAGCACGTGTCGCATGCGGAAAACAACATTGCTGATAACCTGTCAAAGTGCGCTGCGCAAAAGCTCCCTGTGGAACCAGGAACCTTTATCCTCCGCCTCACTCAGCCATCAGTATCCCCATCAGCGATGAACAGGAAAAGAAGAAAGCTGAACTCCGGCAAGCATTTCCCGGCAGAGCTTCCCGAAGCCGCTGGTAGAGAAGCTGCCGGGGACAGTCTCGTTTCGCCTGGTGAGCAGCTTTCTCCTGCGGAACCCCAAGTTCTCGCGGTCGAGACAAGCGCTCCCACGGACGAGGAGATGCCTTTAGTCCTAGTTGTTGAGCCCGAGGCTCCAGCTTGGACACAGCATATAGTCCATTTCCTGCAAATAGGAGAACTTCCCGAAGAGCAAGAAGAGGCCGGAAAAGTAGCCCGTTAGTCAAGTATGTACCAGTTTGTCGATGACATTCTGTACAGAAAAAGACCCAACGGTGTGAAATTGAAGTGCATTTGCCGGGAAGATGGACTAAAGTTGTTGGCAGAGATTCACGGAGGTGTGTGTGGGTATCACATCGGATCAAGAGCCCTTGCCGGAAAAGCCTTCCGGCAGGGTTTCTATTGGCCCACTGCCTTCCAAGATGCAACTGAGTTGGTCACCAAGTGTGAAGCCTGCCAGTTCCATTCCAAGAACATCCATCAACCAGCGCAAGCTCTCCAGACGATCCCTTTGTCCTGGCCCTTCTCGGTCTGGGGGCTCGATATTTTGGGCCCCTTCCCCCGCGCTGTCGGGGGCTTTGAGTTCTTATTCGTAGCAATCGACAAGTTCACAAAGTGGCCTGAGATAGAGCCAGTGAGGAAGGTGACCGCGCAGTCAGCTATCAAGTTCATGAAAGGACTGGTGTGCCGTTTTGGAGTGCCCAACAGAGTGATCACCGACAACGGCACCCAGTTCACGAGTTGCGCCTTCATGCAATACATCCAAAGCCTTGAAAGCAAGGTCTCCTTCGCCTCTGTTGCCCATCCAAGAAGCAACGGGCAAGTCGAGAGGATGAATGCTGAAGTGCTGCGAGGACTCAAGACAAGGACTTTCGATAGACTGCAGAGAAGCGGCAAGCGTTGGATAGATGAGCTGCCAGTGGTTCTTTGGTCCCTCAGAACGACACCGAATTGAGCTACCGGCCAAATGCCCTTCTCCCTAGTGTATGGGGCGGAGGCAGTGCTCCCCACAGAACTCATATACGGGTCACCTCAAGTACTTTCTTACGATGAAGTAGAGCAAAAGCAGCTACGGCATGACGATGCCATGCTCCTCGAGGAAGATCGTCTCTGGGCTGCTGTGCGTGCTGCACGCTACTAGCAAGCCCTGCGCCGCTATCATAGCCGCAGGGTCCACGCCCAGAGCCTTGAGGAAGGCGACCTTGTCCTTAGGCGCGTTCAGTCCGCCAAGGGTACCAACAAGTTGACGCCGAAGTGGGAAGGCCCTTACCGGGTAGCACGAGTTACCAGACCTGGCGCAGTCCGTCTGGAAACCGAAGATGGCACCAAGGTGCTTAACTCACGGAATATTGAGCATCTTCGTAAGTTCTACCCGTGAGGCGCGGCTGCCGGGCTCAGCCCCCGGCAGCCACCTTTTGTACAAGCCTTGCCGAAGCTGCATGTGACCCTTTGTACAAAGCCAGACGCAGACCCTGTGCAACAATAATAAGGCTAGGCATTGCATCATATCATTGCATTGCATGTTCATTATGCATTTTTATGATTGTGATGTCATCACCTTTTTAAGTTCTAGAGATTTGCTAGAGTACTTGTTAAGCCTATAATCCTTGTTGCCGCATTCTCTACTCAAGAGATAGAGGCCTCTTGCCCTACGTGTTTTGCCACCAGGAAAACATAGAAGGAGGGCGAAGGAACAAGGACGGTGGCCTAGCGTACTCCAGAAAGGGATACTGCCTAAAAAAAGAGATAAGTCTAATCGCATATCCCAAGTTTTATGATTGTTTGCTCCCTTAAAGGAAACCCTTGCTCTCTTTTCGAATGTGTTCGGTGGAGTCCCCCACGTGGTGAAAACCCTTGTCGAGACGAGCTGTTCCCCAGCTCCTGATACTTGTAAGTGCATCTAGTGCCCCTTAGTGATTTTGGTGTATTGAAGACTTATAGGTTAAGGGACTAATATGTTTGTGAGTGTACACAGGCTCTATAAGTCTATGAGGAGTTTGATATATACGATGAATATCGACCCCTAAAAATGAATGTCTTCAACTGAAGACTTTGGTGAAGAAGTTGCTGAAGACTTTGGTATTTCCTGAAGACTTTGATATTGAAGAAAACGGTGTGACCTTGAAGATATTAACGAAGATTATGAAGCATGAAGACTTTAGTTTTTATTGTTTCTTTTCTTTTCTTGAGTCATAGGAAACACCGTACTGTTAAAGGGGGTCGAGGTAAAACTAAGGAAAAATTTCCATCTGATGCTCAACTCAAAAACCTCAACATAACCCAATTCTTCGAGTGAAGCCTTTGGAAACCTCTTACAGTTCAGTCAAGTTCTTCGAAGAAAGAGACGATGTTCTTCTGGTCTCTGAGGAAATTGGTCTGACTGAGGAGTTAGGATTTCGCCAGTGCGAATTGCCTACAAGTGAGGAATATGATAAGCCCTGAGGAATTTGACAGTTCAAATTCCGACCGTTGCTGTGCTTTACGCCAGCTGTCCAGATATTCTACCCACCTAACGGTCATATGATTGGGGGGGGGGCATTTATGTCTTATCATGTCGGGATGCACCCTGGCTATAAATAGCCGCCCCCCACAACCACTAGCTGGTTGGCTGCTCCGAGAGAGAACTTGACACTTGTCATTTGAGAGCATCCCATTCCTCGAGGACTTTGAGCGAAAATCATCAGTGAGGAAAAACCCCAAAACCAAACCACCAACCCAAAGTGATTGAGCATCACTGAAGAAATTGTTCCTGTGTGGAACTGACGCTTGTTACCATTGAAGACTGTGTATCTTCTAGACGGTTAGACGTCATGGTCTAGTGCATCCTGCAGTCAATTGGGGATCGCCGGGTGACCGTGGTCTAGAGCATCCAGCAGTAAATTGTGGATTGCCAGGTGACCAGTTTGTGAGGGTTTTAGAAGTCTACCCTGAAGACTTACCACGAGTGTTGGGCGAGGTCTGTGTGACCTTAGCTCAAGGAGAAATACGGTAAGGACTGTGTGTCTTCTGGTTTAAATACCAAGCCGCTCCGAACCAGACGTACGACTGTCACAGCAGTTGGAACTGGGTCATCAAATCATTGTCTTCATCGAGCCTCTGGTTCTATTTCCTCAACCCCTTTCATTTCCTCGTATATCTGTTGATGAAATTGATTTTTATTGTTTGAAGAATTTGACTGAAGACTTTCTCAATTTCCTCACCCCAAATTCTTCAGTCACCGTATCGTCTGCCTGCTTATCCTGTTCACGCTATTCATGCTCTGTGTATGTTTCATTTCATCATGATGACTATGCTATTACCATGTTTCGCATGCACTTGAGTACTTATTCCGCTGCTAGTAGTTTATCACTTAGCTAATTCCTCAACTAGTATTTCGTCAAGTGATGAATTTGTAAAAATCGCCTATTCACCCCCCTCTAGTCGATATAACACACTTTCAATTGGTATCAGAGCAAGGTACTCCCTTGTTCTGTGCGATTTTGGTTTAACCACCTGGAGTTTTAGTTATGTCAACTGCAGGCATGATCAAGGTCTCAGCTGGGTGTCCTACCTTCGATGGGACAGACTACCCCTACTGGAAGACAAGATGCGCATGCATCTTGAGGCTATTGACAACGATCTCTGGTATGTTGTGGAAAATGGTGTTCCCCGCGTCACTCCCACTGTCACTGCTGCTGATGTGAAGAGATTCAAGCAACTCGACTCTCAAGCGAAGAATATCATATGTGGCCATCTGAGCAAAGGTCAGTATGGCAGAGTGAGTGCTTTGGAGACTGCTAAGCTTATCTGGGATAGACTATCCAAAGTCAATGAAGGCATTTCAACTCAACATGACTCTCGGGTTGATGTTCTTCGCAATCTCTTCAACCGCTTCAAAAGACCCGACAACAAAAATGTTCAGCAAACTTTCGATCGCCTCACTGACATCTCCAATGAGCTTCAGGCTCTTGGTGCCACTGACATCACCGACCATGAGGTGGTGAAGAAACTGCTGAGATCCCTTGATTCCTCATTTGATACATTTGCTTTGATGATCCAAGAACGTGGAGACTACAAGTTACTAGATCCTGCTGATATTCTTGAGAGACTCAATACTCATGAATTCCAACAAGCTGAGAAGAGAGATCTCTACGAGCCAAGTTATGGAAGATCTCGTGCTTTGAAGGCTAAGGCAATTTCCTCATCTGAAGACGAAGAATCTGATAGTAGTCTTGGTGATCTCAAAGAACTAAGTCAGGAGCTAGCAATGCTCGTGAGGAAATTCCAGAAGTTCTCAAGGAGAGGTCGGTTTGGAAAATCATCAAAAAGTGGCATGAAGAAATCAGATTCTTCATCAAGCGACTACAAGAAGAGAACTTGCCACAAATGCAAGAAACCTGGTCACTTTATCTCTGACTGTCCTCTCTGGGAAAAAGAGTCAAGGAAGAAGAAATACAAGGATGACAGTTCTGATGACTCGAAGGAAAAGAAGAAATCTTCAAAGTCCTCATCTGCAAAGTCCTCATCTTCAAAGTCCTCATCGCACAGAAAGAACAACTTAAGGAAGGCTCGGGCACTTATTGGCAAGGAAATGGATTCTGAAGAAGAATCTGAAGAATATGAGGAAGAGGAGGAATCTGAGGAGGAGTCGGACTCTGGTGTGGCGAGCCTAGCTCTCGCTACTGCTTTCGTCAGCAAGTCCATCTTTAACGATGAAGAAAATGGCAACTCCAACGACTCCGACGTCAGCAACAACGACTATGCTCCCACCTATTGCTTCATGGCAAAAGGTGCCAAGGTACTCAAACACCATCCCTCCTTTGAATCAAGTGATGGTGAATCTGAGGATTACATGAAACCTAGCTATTCCAAACTTGCTAATATTGCCACTAAACAACAAAGTGTTATTGAAAAGCTTCAGAAACAGCTAGACAAAAGCGATGACCTGTTGAATGAGGAAGTGGATCATACTCAAACTTTGACTAAGGACCTTCAAAGTCTTCAGTCCAAGTATGATAACCTTCAAAGTCGTCATGATGCTCTCTTAGTCGATCATGAGAAGCTTTCGTATGAATTTCTTCAAAGAAAGCAAGATCTTGAGAAACTAAGGGTGTCTCATGAAGATCTTCAAAGGGATAATGACTCCTTGCTTGCTCAACAGATCAATACCGCTCAGGAAGATTTTGTTCCACCTTGCTTGAAATGCATCGAACGTGAAACTGCTCATTCTTCACCTGAATGTTCAAATGCTTCTATTGCTGCAAATTCTTCAACTATTTCTGTGGTCACAAATTCCTCATCCGAGGATACCACTAGTATCACTGATGACAATGCAGGGTTGAAGGAATTATATGTGACAGGCATATACAAAAGTCTCAAAGGGCATCAAACCCTTTGTGATGTGCTCAAAAAGCAGATTCTGAACAGGAACCCTAGGAAAGAGGGTATTGCTTTTGAGAGGAAACTCAATGCTGATGGATCTTACTGGAAACCTGAGCAGTATCCCAAAACCTCATGGGTTGCTGCAAAAGGACCTCCTGTAGATCCATCCACGTTATCTGGCTTTACTTGTGAATCATCATATTCCTCTGATGAGTCAATTGACTCCAACTATAAACTGTTCAAAAATCAGATTGGTGAAGTATTTGCTAGATATGTTGGAACTAACTGCAGGAATGGCCCCCCTCTGAAGAAAATCTGGGTACCCAAGAGCTGCTTGGAAAGTCTTCAGGTGAATGTCCTCATGACACCACCAGTGAAGAACAGAAACCCTAGATCAAATTCTTCAACTGGACCAAAGTCTTCACAAGGACCAAAGTCCTCACATGGACCAAATTCCTCATATGGTCAAAAATCATATCATTCTCGTGCTAATGCTTCTGTTTTGCAGGGAAAATCTAAGGGTCATGAATATGTGCATAATTCCTCAAATCATTATGTTCATAAGTCCTCAAAGAATTTCTCTGCTTATTCATATGAATACTCTAACCCCCGTCCTGTGAAACGAAGTGCACTTGCTTCTATGCCACCCTTCTCATATGGAGCTCGCAGAATGATGAACTCTTTGCCACCCCTCCAGATGTGGGTGGTGAAGAAATCGAACTAATCTCTTATGCAGGGTCAGGTCTCCAGACGAACTTGAACATCTGATGAATTTGCTGGAGACCTAAGGAAATGTTTGAAAGGACGCAAGCTATTCATGAAGAAATGAATCATTCATTTCTCACGTCCTCATATTACTTTGCTTACTATACTATGTGATGAAATTCAATCTGATGAATTTGAAGTCATATTCTTCACTCTGAAGCATATGCGTTCGTAAGCTGTACTAATTCATCTGCAGGATGAAACACCCAAAGCTACTGAGTGGGTCCTCGACAGTGGATGCACCAACCACATGACTGGTGACAAGAATCTATTGATGAACATTCCACTGGCTCCCTCTCATCTGAAGCATATCACCTACGCTGATAAAGGAAAAAGCAAGGTATTGGGTCTAGGTAAGGTTGCAATCTCGAAGGATCGACACATGGATAAGGTGATGCTTGTCGAGTCCCTCGGTTTCAACCTCATGTCTGTCTCAATGCTTTGTGATCTTGACATGGTTGTCATCTTTGGCAAATATCGTTGTGTTATCATCATGGAATCTGACAAATCCAAAGTCTTCGAAGGCTTTAGGAGAGGAGACTTGTATATTGTTGATTTCTCTACAGGTCCACAGCCGGCCACATGTCTACTTGCAAAAGCTTCAGAAGGCTGGCTATGGCATCGACGACTTGGAAACGCTGGCATGAGGAACTTGCACACGCTCGCGAAGAAAAAGCACGTCATTGGTATTGAGGGTGTCAAATTCCTCAAGGATCACTTGTGTGGGGCTTGTGAGTCTGGAAAGATGACCAGATCCAAGCATCCATCCAAGACTATCATGACTACCACTCGTCCTTTTGAATTGCTTCATATGGATCTCTTTGGTCCTACTCACCATGCCACACTAACAAATACTCCATGCTTATATGGCTTTGTTATTGTTGATGATTTCTCTCGCTATACTTGGGTGCACATTATCCTATATAAATCTGAAGTGCAGAATGTCTTCAGACGATTTTCTTCAAGGGCCTCAACAAACTTCGGCGTCAAAATCAAGCATATCAGGAGTGATAATGGGACTGAGTTCAAGAACACTGGTCTTGATGATTATCTTGATGGACTTGGTATTACTCATGAGCTATCTGCCCCTTATACTCCTCAGCAGAATGGCGTTGTGGAGCGCAAGAACATGACTCTTGTTGAGATGGCTCGCACCATGCTTGATGAATACAAGACCCCTCATCCTTCTGGCCTGAGGCAATCAATACTGCTTGCCACATCATCAACAGGGTATATCTTCACAAATTCCTCAAGAAGACTTCATATGAACTCCTCACTCACAAGAAACCCAATGTGAGTTATTTCAAAGTCTTCGGTGCTAAATGCTGGATTAGAGATCATCATCACAGTTCTAAATTTGCACCGAAAGCACATGAAGGTTTTATGCTTGGTTACGGAAAGGACTCGCATACCTACAGAGTCTTCAACACCTATCACAACAAGGTTGTTGAAACTGTAGATGTGCGGTTCGATGAAACTAACGGCTCGCAAAGAGAGCACCTACCTCCTGTGCTAGATGAAATGCCTCCCGAGGAATCTATTAAGTTCAAAGCCACTGAAGATGTAATCCCTACTGAAGAACAACTACTCTCTGAAGAAGTTGTACCCAATGCTGAAGACATTCATGCTGATACACCTGAAGACAATGGTGCTGAAGAAAATGCTCAGCCTCAACAAAGTCTTCAACCTGCTCATCCACGACTTGCAAATGAAGTGCAGATTGAGAAAATCCTCGACGACATCAATGCACCAGGTCCCCTCACACGCTCAAAAGCTTCACATTTGTCTAACTTTTGTGGGCACTTTGCTTTTGTCTCTATCACAGAGCCCACCAAAGTTGATGAAGCATTCTTGGAGCCTGAGTGGATTCAAGCCATGCAAGAGGAATTACATCAATTCAAGCTCAACAACGTGTGGGAACTCGTCAAACGCCTAGATCCTCGCAAGCACAATATCATAGGTACCAAGTGGATCTACCACAACAAACAAGATGAACTTGGTCAGGTAGTGAGGAATAAGGCCCGTCTTGTGGCACAGGGCTACACACAGGTTGAGGGAATTGACTTTGATGAAACTTTTGCACCTGTTGCTAGACTTGAAGCTATTCGCATATTGCTTGCTTATGCTAACCATCACAATATCATCTTATATCAAATGGATGTGAAAAGTGCATTCCTCAATGGTAAGCTTGAGGAAGAAGTATATGTTGCTCAACCCCCAGGTTTTGAAGATCCTAAGTATCCTGACAAAGTCTTCAGACTCAACAAGGCCCTCTATGGCCTCAAGCAAGCCCCTCGGGCATGGTATGTGTCGGTGTCAAAACCGGCGGATCTCGGGTAGGGGGTCCCGAGCTGTGAGACTAGGATCGATGGTAACAAGAGACGAAGGGGACAAGGTTTTACCCAGGTTCGGGCCCTCCTATGGAGGTAATACCCTACGTCCTGCTTGATTATATTGATAGTAAGGGGATTACAGAGTTGATCTACCACGAGATCGAGTAACTAAACCCTAGTTGAGTTCTGTTGTTTTACACCCTAAAACCCTCCGGCTTATATAGACGCCGGGGGTACCTAGGGTTTACACATAGTCGGTTGCACATCAAAGGGAAAAAACACGCCTATCTACTGTTGATATCTTGGAGAACACGCCATGGTCCCTTCAATCTTCCACCTTGGCGACCGGGCCCCTGATCTTCTAATGCTCACCCAGTGGCCCGTATAGTCCGGCCCACGATATACAGGTCGGCTATCCGAGGACCCCTTAAGCCAGGACTCCCTCAGTAGCCCCCGGACTAGCCTCCAACGCTGAGGCATATTCGGACAATCTTGCATGTCTTCGGCTTGCGAGGCGAGTCCCTCCATCCTTCTTGTTCGGCAACCGCCCTATCATCGGTGAAATCCCATTCACGGGATTGCCGGGTCCACAGTAATAGTGTTTCTTGGACTTCGCGTATCGTGGGGAGACGAGCGGTTCAGTAGCTTTTTACAAAACTACCCCTAACACAAATGAGGCATCACCCATTTAAACAAACTGAGTTGTGGTCCACACCACAACCTCTTCTTTTCCACCGGAAAAAACCTCCAGTGAAAGATCTCCACCAAAGATGGCGAGCGCCCCCAGTTCCTCCTCGGATCCTTACGGATCCCGTCCCGGGGACTGGACCAGCTGCTCCGTGTCGCTTCTTCGACTCCGCGACCTCGAGACCCAAGGGTACCTTCCTTCCTCAGATCTGACAGCCGTCCGCGCCGGTTTGACGTCATTCAACGGTGAGGTCCTCGCAGAGAATTTCCCCCATCCACATAAGGGGGAGAATGTGTGCTTTGTGCCATTCCTCCTGCGAGGCCTCGGGTTTCCCATTCATCCATTCCTGAGAGGGCTACTGGTGTTTTATGGGATCCAGCTCCACCACCTCACTCCAGGGTCTATTCTGCACATCTCGGGTTTCGTCGCCCTTTGCGAGATGTTCCTGGGTTGCGAGGTGCACTTCGAGTGGTGGAGGAAATACTTTTGCCTCGTCCCTCGCACTCGAGATAAGACAATCTTTGAGGTCAGCGGAGCCGAAGTATGCCGCATAGCGGGGATGGGATACCCCGTGGGACACCGAAGGAATCCGAACTATGGACTTCGGAATGGTTTTATATCGAGGATGTCCCTTTATTCGATCCAGCTCAGAAGGGTCTGCCCGCACACTCCGATGCCCCTTTGAAGAAAAGGTACAACTGGAGCCCGAAGAGCCTGTCCCAAGAGGACAGCGTAGAGGTACAGCGCTTAGCAGCCCGCGTGAGGATACTGGCCCATCATAAGCTGACCATGATAGATGTCATGGCCGCTGTCATTACTCGGTGCGTCCAACCTCTCCAACAGAGGATACACCCTTTGTGGCGTTATAACGGGACAAGCAACACTACTCGCTGCCGAAGACTGGGTCCTGCCGATCAAACGGCACTGGCCGCCGCACTTGCCGATCTATACAAAGGGGAGCAAGAAGATTTCATTCAGCGATCGACCAAGGCAGGATACTCAAGCCATAATCCCATCGAATGGGTGAGCCTTTCAATCCCGTGACCACAGTTCGGATTCTTAATTTGTCCCTTTTTGACCGAAGTCTTTTATTTTCATGCAAACAGGAATGGAGGAGCTTTATCGAGACAGTCCATTGCCCGGCCCCTCATCCCGAAGACTATTCTCGTGATGACGACCCAGGCTATCATGAAGACCCAGATCTAACAACCGAACTCGAAGACGGGGTTTTCTACCAAGAGGGCCTCGACGGCTCCAAGGTGGCTATTATTGCCAATTACCCTGGGTCCTTCCCTTCTCCTGCGACAAGCAAGAAGAAGAAAACTTCCCGCAAGAGGCAAGTGTCCTCTACTGACCCCAACGCGCCAGCTCCTACACCCAAGCGCCGTAGATCCGCGCGACACACACCGGCAGCAGCGGAAACGCCTGGATTGGAAAGCAACAAGGATCCGGCAAATGAGCCGGTCACAGGGGCGAGTGCTCCTACGAGTTCATCCCAAAGGTATTTCGCTTAATCGCTTGATTTAGTATCACGATTTGATAAGGTCTGACAAGAGATCATTTTGCCAAAATATTCAGGCAAAGGGTTTGGCCGTCACCCGCCGAGGACGTCGCCAGGACGTCCGGCGGTGCTCAAGATTCTAGGCCTTCCACCCATGCCGATATTGCTACGGGAGCCCCCACCGTCAATCCCGTCCCAGCCGATTCTGGTGATGCCATATCAGTCACCAAATCAGAGGTTGGGAGCGCCATGCATCATCAGCGGCGACGAGAAGCCTTGCGTCATCCGGCCTTTTCCGAACAAGAGTTCGGTGGTCTACGCACGGCGGATGCACACCTCGGGGCCGCCCGAGCTGGGTTCGGGGAGGCTATAAAGTTGATATCGTCCAGCCTGCAGGTAAGTAGTTGTTTGTTAAAGTCCGAACACTTGTGTAGACTCAGTAGCCCCCGAGCCTTAGATTGGTCGGTACGACCGAATTAAGGATCCCCGTACTAATTGACTGGTAATGTAGGCTTCAAAGCAGCAGTGCGAGCAACTGGCCAAGGAACTGGAAGCCAGCCGAACACAGGTCGAATCTGTGAAGGCCGAACTGGAGCAATGAAGAGCTTTACTCGGGAGGCACATGGTTAGTATATATATATTCTGCTGATCTTTAGTATATCCCCATGCTTACGCAAGGGTACTATGTAGCAGCTGAATCAATAGGGCAGTTACAAAAAGATTTGGATGTAGCCCGAGAATCTCAGCAATATGCCGAGTCCCAGCTGGAAGCTGGCCATCGCGTTTTACAACGTCATCTTGAAGAGAAGAACCGCCTGAAGGAGGAAAATAGACAACAAGCCGAACAGATTGAGAGCTTAAAGGCTCAATTGGCCCAGGCCCAAGGAGAAAACCAGAATCTACAGAGAGGCATGTTCGGTAAGTGTGATTTTAACATCGGAAAGTATTTCTTATAAGTGATGTGTGATACGCATACCGTGACTCATATGCAGGTCTATTGTCTGGGCGACCCGAAGAGGAAATCGGATCCTACCAGGGGAATCTGTTGAAGGAGCTGTCCGCCCTTCATGAGCGGGCTCGGAAGGCCATGAAAGGTATGGTGAAGGCACTATGGCCTGCCGAGCAGCCTCCGGAGAGGATGACCGAACTAATCGATCGCTTCAAGGGAGCCTGAGCTAGGCTCGAGCTGTGGAAGACATCGGCTTGTCGGGAGGGAGCACGAGAGGCATGGGCGATGATCAAGACCCGCTATACCGGACTTGACCCCGAGCGTATGGCTCAGGTTGGACCAGTGGGGGCAGATGGACAACAAGTGCCGCTTCACCTGGTATACGACCAGGTGATGCCTGCCGCCCGTCTCTCACAACAAGACTGCTCCCTGGACACCATAATCGATAATCTCGATCGGCAGCCAGATGTATGATCATATGTAGCTATGTACTTTTATAATCGAAAAATTACTCGGGCTGTGTTGTGAACTTTGTCTTAACCGGCCATCGGCTTTAACCTCCCGTGCTAAGAGCTTGGGAGTGTTCCTTGTAAGTTATCACCCGACGGGGAGGGAACTATGTTCGGGGAACCAGGCAATCCGGCCATGTGGTACGAACAGACAGAAAGCACACAGGGAGATATGTTATATTACTGCTGAGCGTAAGAAACATCTTCTGAAGAAAATAGTAACTCTATCGATACCTTTCTTCAGGGGTACTACGTAAATCATAGGAGAAAGGCCGTATATTGTTAGTGTGCGGCCAAGGGCTTGTGTGAAGGAAAAAGCCCGAATAATGGTCATGAACGGCCATAATTGAATCCGTCATAGCCGATCAATTGTCTACTGAAGATAGCTAGCTTTTGGCTTCACCCTTCTGAGGTACGTATCCGGATTACCCGGTCGTAACAATCGCAGAGGTGCTCCCTTTACCCTCTAGCCGTACAATCGGGAACGTAGAGGGTAAGCACAGGAGCAAGGCAACCCAGCTTGGCAAATTCTTAGTTCGAATTGATGCATAAGATGGCGTAAAAAACGACAAGGAAAGTATGCGTACACAATAAATGTGCACAAGTGCTTATAACATAAAAGCATTGGCTTCGGAAAAGAAGCCCCCGGGTACTGTGTTCGGATCTAACACTTAAAGGTGTAGGCCAAAAAATCATTAGTACAAGATCGGTCGAGCCGAACATAGAGGTGGGAAGAAAAAGAATGCAACCCTGCCAGAAATCAAGGTGGGAGGGAGAAGAAATAACAAAGAAAAGAAAGAAAAGGGAAGGGTAAAAAGTATGACAACACCGGTCTAACCGTAGAAGTGCCGAAGATGAGATGCGTTCCATGGGTTTGGTTCAAGGCGGTTGTCCTGCGGGTTCCGAAGACGGTAAGCTCCTCCTGTGAGTACCTCGTCGATGATGAAGGGGCCTTCCCATTTGGGCTTGAGTTTATGCTTCTGCTTCTCCGGTAGTCGTAAGACTAGTTCGCCCACGTTGTATGCTTGTGCCCTGACCTCCCTGCTCTGGTAACGCCGGGCCTGCTGCTGATAAAAAGTAGAACGGGCCCGAGCTATGTCACGCTCCTCCTCCAAGGCGTCCAAGTCGTCCTGCCGATCTAACTCGGCCTCTCTTTCCTCGTACATGCGCACTCTTGGTGCATCGTGAATGATATCACAAGGAAGGACCGCTTCGGCCCCGTAGACCATGAAGAACGGTGTGTATCCCGTTGATCTATTCGGGGTGGTGCGCAAGCCCCATAGAACGGAGTCGAGCTCCTCTACCCACTGACAATCAGACTCTTGAAGAGACCGGACCAAACATGGCTTGATGCCGCTCATTATGAGGCCGTTTGCTCGTTCGACTTGTCCATTAGTCTGCGGGTGATAAACCGATGCATAATCGAGCTTGATGCCCATCTTTGCGCACCAGTCTTTGACCTCCTGGGCCGTGAAATTGGATCCGTTATCAGTTATTATACTATGTGGGACACCGTAACGGTGTACCATGCCGGATATAAAGTCGATTACTGGTCCGGATTTGGCCGATTTAACAGGTTTGGCCTCTATCCATTTGGTGAACTTGTCGACCATGACCAGTAAGTATTTATTTTTCTTGGTCCCCCCTTTAAGTGGTCCGACCATGTCCAGCCCCCAGACCGCGAAGGGCCAGGTGATCGGGATAGTCCGAAGAGCTGTTGGGGGCATGTGACTTTGGTTTGCGAAAAGTGACACCCCACGCAATATTTGACAAGTGACTGGGCATCCGCCCGAGCTGTAGGCCAAAAGAAAAGTGTTTGCTGGGACAGGGTCACGTTTGGCTCCTATGCGAGCCAGTATATCGGCAGCTTGGTTGTCGTCTCTAGCGACGCGGTGAAATTCCAGCCCCTCGAACCGTGCGGATATCTTGAGGACAGCGTTTCTATATGCCGCCATCTTCGGATTCTTAGCATCGAACTCACCGTTGACTTGAGAGATGGCCAGATTGGAATCTCCCCGTACCTCCAGCCGCTGTATGCCCATTGAAGCTGCCATCCGAAGACCGTGCAAGAGGGCTTCGTATTCGGCTGCATTGTTGGAGTCGGCATACATGATCTGTAACACGTATCGAACGTTGTCACCTATGGGGGATGTGAGAACAACTCCAGCCCCCAGCCCGGCCAAAGTTTTGGATCCATCAAAGTACATCGTCCAATGGGAGTATGTACTATATTCTCTGGGGAGTTCGGCTTCTGTCCATTCGGCGAGGAAATCTGCCAATACCTGAGATTTAATAGCTCGGCGTGGTTTGTAGATAATCTCAAAAGGAAGGAGCTCGATCGCCCATTTGGCTATGCGGCCGGTGGCGTCCCTGTTATTGATTATATCATTCAGGGGTACTTCGGATGCTACCGTAACCGAACACTCTTGGAAGTAGTGTCTGAGCTTCCGTGATGCCATAAATACTGTATAGGCTATCTTCTGATAGTGCGGGTATCTGGACTTGCATTGCGTTAGTACTTCTGACACGTAATAGACCGGCTTCTGTATACGAAATTTGTGTCCCTCCTCCTCTCATTCGACGACGAGCACCGCGCTAACGATTTGGTTGGTGGCCGATATGTATAATAACATGGGCTCACCAGCGCCTGGTGCTGTGAGTATGGGGTTACTTGCCAGGAGTGTCTTAATTTCTTCTAACGCAGCCTTTGCTTCGTCGGTCCATTCAAAATTCTTGGTCCATTTCAGCAACTTATACAGCGGTAAAGCTTTTTCACCGAGGCGGGAGATAAAGCGACTTAATGCCGCCACGCAACCCGCCAATCTTTGGACATGCTTTAGCTCTGTAGGAACAACAAGTTCGGATAAGGCGCGGATCTTGGCTGGATTCGCTTCTATTCCTCTATGGGAAACGATGAATCCGAGCAATTTACCAGCGGGAACGCCGAATACACACTTCTCCGGATTGAGCCGATATCGTATTCGCGTAGGCTGGCAAAGGTTTGCCTTAAGTCGTCGATCAAATTGCTAACGTGTTTGGTTTTAATGACCACATCGTCCACGTACGCCTCGACTGTTTTGCCAACCTGTTTTTCGAGACAGGTCTGGATCATGCGCTGGTATGTAGCCCCAGCGTTCTTTAGCCCGAAAGGCATTGTGTTGAAGCAAAACGGCCCATAAGGGGTGATGAATGCGGTTGCCGCTTGATCGGATTCCTTCATTTTAATCTGATGGTATCCGGAATAAGCATCGAGGAAACACAACGAGTCGTGTCCGGCTGTGGCGTCAATAATCTGGTCTATTCGTGGTAGAGGGAAAGGGTCCTTAGGGCAGGCCTTGTTGAGGTCTTTAAAGTCGATGCACAGTCGCCAGGATTTATCTTTCTTTGGTACCATAACCAGGTTTGCCAACCATTCGGGGTGCTTAATGTCCCGAATGAATCCGGCCTCCAGCAATTTAGCCAGTTCTTCACCCATAGCTTGTCGTTTGGGCTCGGAGAAGCGGCGCAGGGTCTGCTTGACGGGCTTAAAGCCTGCGATGATGTTCAGACTATGTTCTGCCAGCCGTCGTGGGATGCCGGGCATATCGGAAGGATGCCAGGCGAAGATGTCCCAGTTTCCCTGTAAGAAAGCTCGCAGTGCTTCGTCCACTACGGGATCGAGCTGGGCTCCGATGGACGCTGTCTTGTTGGGGTCCGTCGGGTGTACCTAAAATTTAACGATTTCCTTTGCCGGTTTAAAGGACGTGGATTTGGGCCTCTTGCTGAGGATCACATCGTCTTTGTCTACTTTTGACCGAAGCGCGGTCAGTTCTTCTGCGGCGAAGGATTCAGCTAGAGCCTCGAGGGCGAGCGCCGCTGTTTTGTTTTCGGCCCGTAGGGCTATATTCGGATCACTAGCAGTTGTGATTACTCCGTTTGGTCCTGGCATCTTAAGTTTCATATACCCGTAATGTGGTATAGCCTGGAATTTTGCGAAGGCGTCACGTCCCAACAGGGCGTGGTAGCCACTGGGGAAGGGCACGATGTGGAAGAGAAGTTCTTCAGATCGGTAGTTGTCGGGCGTGCCGAACACTACGTCCAGGGTGATACATCCTGAACAGCGCGCCTCCTTCCCCGGGATTATCCCCCGGAAAGTTGTGTTGCTATGTTCGATGCGAGATCGGTCGAACTGCATTTTTTGTAGAGTATCCTCGTAGATTAGGTTTAAACCACTGCCGCCGTCCATTAGCACCTTGTGCAACCTAAAGCCGTCAATGATGGGGTTCAGGACTAGTGCGACCGGTGAATGACCGGGAAGAACGGGTGGTCGGTCATCATCTCCGAAGGTGATGGGTATGTCTGCCCATGCACTTGTTGTTGCCACGTGATATACCTCTTCGAGTTCTTTAAGAGCTCTTTTCCTCCTGTTCCTCGACGGGAACGTTTCGTAGATTGTCAGGACTTCGGCGCTATATTCCGTTGGCGTTGTAAAGCGCCGGTTAGGCGGTGATGCCTCAAGAATGGCTTCACCACTTTTTGCGATCTGCCTGACGACCCAGCAAGTTCTAAGACTGTGAGTCGGAGCTGTGTTCAGCAATACGGACCGTATAGGGCAAGGTTTGTCCAGTAGTCCATCCAGGACAGTACTGACCCCTGGAAGGGGCCTGTTCCTCTTTTTGGCGGGCTCGAGTTGGCTGGCCGGTTCGGAGGTATCCTCTTGTGCCGATCTCCTCTTGGGTATTCGGTAAAGGTTGGTTCTGAAAATAGCCGCTTAGCTTGCCAAGCACTTTCCATGGCACAATACTTCTGTACCAAGCTTGACAGCTCGGCGAAGTCAATAATGTGCCGCCGCGCCAGGGCATTGAGGATCCCCTTGTCGTGGCCGTTATGTTTGAAGGTTGCCATTACATCTTGATCACTAAGGCCCCGTACTTTGTTTCGGGCGAGTAGTAGTTTGGCCTAGTAATGATGGACCGACTCCCCTGATAAATGTACAATGTCCGGTAAGTCCGAGGACTTGGGCTCTGGTGCGATGCTCGAGTCATCGGCTTGGGAGGTGGGTGGGAGAAGGTTTGACTCCACGCCACGATGGGAGTTCGGAATCACGGGTTCTGAACTGTGTGATAAATCAGGGGCCGACACCGGACTGTTTCCGGAGCGAACGCCAGAGTCCGGGTCGCAAGCAAGGTCTTGGTGATCGGAGATTGGATTATAAACTGTTTTCAATTCCGGTAGCTGGGAGGTCGAGCCCCCCGCCGGACACTCGACGGTGGCGACAAGGTGGGTAACCGTGGGGATGTAAATCTCCCTGTCGTCGGGTTTAAGCCAGAGCCGGTCATTGACCGGAGTCTGGTCGTCGGCCATTCGCATAGTCTCCATCCGATCAAACAACTCGTTGAGAAACGAGGCGATGGTGGGATGCGTGTCGCTGAAGCGAGTGGGGTCCGGTATGTCGGTATGCGGCGTCGCAGTTTCAGAGTCGCGCGAGAGCGTTCTCGGATTCTGTTCAACCATGGTAGATTCGGTAGCGATGACCGGACCGGCTGGTCCAGACGGTCCGGAGATAGAAACTTTATCTCCGGAGACGAGGCCCAATGTCTTCGGCATCGAGGCGTCGGGATCTGCGGGCTTCCCCGTAAGGGTTATGGATTCCGTCAGTACGAGTTCTCCCCGGGTATCGGCTGAGAACTCTAGGGTTCCGAACCTGATCCCTTGGCCGGGGGGAAAGTGTCCGATCTGGCATGGATGGCCGATCGGGTAAGGGCGCGACGAGATGTCGCCCCTCGCGCGGATCTGACCCGGGGCAAGGGTCCTCGGGACACAGATTTCGCTACTGATGACAAGGCGAGCCATCGATTCCTTCTGGCGATCACAGCGGAACTCTCAATGAAAGCACCAATGTCGGTGTCAAAACCGGCCGATCTCGGGTAGGGGGTCCCGAGCTGTGAGACTAGGATCGATGGTAACAAGAGACGAAGGGGACAAGGTTTTACCCAGGTTTGGGCCCTCCTATGGTGGTAATACTCTACGTCCTGCTTGATTATATTGATAGTAAGGGGATTACAAAGTTGATCTACCACAAGATCGAGTAACTAAACCCTAGTTGAGTTCTGTTGTTTTACACCCTAAAACCCTCCGGCTTATATAGACGCCGGGGGTACCTAGGGTTTACACATAGTCGGTTGCACATCAAAGGGAAAAACACGCCTATCTACTGTTGATATCTTGGAGAACACGCCATGGTCCCTTCAATCTTCCACCTTGGCGACCGGGCCCCTGATCTTCTAATGCTCACCCAGTGGCCCGTATAGTCCGGCCCACGATATACAGGTCGGCTATCCGAGGACCCCTTAAGCCAGGACTCCCTCAGTATGACACACTGAAGGAATTCCTCATGAAGAAAGGCTTCAAACCCAGTTCACTTGACCCAACTCTTTTCACAAAATCATATGATGATGAATTATTTGTGTGCCAAATATATGTGGACGATATTATCTTTGGATGTACTGACAAATGTTACAGCGATGAATTTGCCTATATGATGGTTGAAGAATATCAAATGTCTATGATGGGAGAGCTCAAATTCTTCTTAGGGCTTCAAATTCGTCAACAACGCAATGGCATCTTCATATCTCAAGAGAAATACCTCAAGGATGTCCTGAAGAAATTCGGCATGCAGGATTGCAAAGGCGTCAAGATTCCTATGCCCACATCGGCTCAACTCTGCTCTGACGAAAGTGGTAAAGATTTCGATCAGAAGGGATACCGCTCCATGATTGGTTCTTTATTGTACCTATGTGCATCTAGGCCAGATATTATGCTTAGTGTTTGCATGTGTGCCCGATTTCAAGCAAAACCGAAGGAATCACACCATAAGGTTGTGAAACATATTCTTCGATATCTAGCTCACACTCCAACACTAGGATTATGGTACCCGAAGGGCTCAGATCTTGACCTCATTGGATATTCTGATTCTGATTATGCTGGTGATCGTGTGGACCGCAAGTCAACGTCAGGCACATGTCATTTGCTCGGACGATCCTTAGTCTGTTGGTCCTCAAAGAAGCAGAATTGCGTGTCACTATCCACTGCTGAAGCTAAGTACATTCTGCTGGTTCTTGCTGTGCTCAATTGCTATGGATGAAGCAAACCCTCAAGGACTATGGGATCAACGTGAAGAATGTCCCTCTCTACTGCGACAATGAGAGTGCCATCAAGATTGCTCACAACCCAGTTCAGCACTCCAAGACCAAGCACATCCAGATTCGTCATCATTTTCTTCGTGACCATGTGATGAAGGACGATATCTTCCTCGACCACGTGAATACTGAAGAACAACTGGCTGATATCTTCACAAAGCCCTTGGATGAGAAGAGATTTTGCAAGTTGCGGTGTGAGCTAAATATCTTAGAATCTTCGAATGTTCTGTGAAAGGACACACATCCTAACACTTATGCAAAATTGATGACTTTGATGTGCAACACACGAAGTAACGTTTTTCTTCAATCAATGAAGACTAACACTCTAAGTGTGAAGAAATTAATGAAGAATTTGATTCTCAAAACCATACGACAATTGTACGCGGTGTCTGAAATCATCATTCTTATACGGTGGGTAACGCCACCAACAACAGTTGAAATTCTTCAAGTTTGAGTTTTTCATCATTTTGCAAATTCTTCAAATTTTCAATTTCTTCAAGTTTGCAAATTCCTCAAACTTCAAATTCTTCAAACCTTTCAACTGATGCTCCTCACATGAGTTTTTCTTCGTTGACTATATATATATATATATATATATATATATATATATATATATATATATATATATATATATATATATATATATATATATATATATATATATTGAGTTTTTCAATGTCCTCAACAGCGTTCACTTATAGCTATTTCTTCAAGTTGATTTTCATCTAAGTGAATGTGATCGGACCCGTTACCCCTCTATGCTAAACTCAACCTAGTCCATTCACAAATTCTTCATATGCGTTCTACTTTGAAACCCGTTCAAAGTCTTCACTGTGTCCTTGACAGCTGAAGAATTTGCGAACGAAACTTTAAAATATCCAAATTTCAAATTTTTGGCGATTGCCGCTCAAACCGTTCCGCTTCCCACGACTGGATAACCCACGATCCCCCACTATCTCCACTACACAGTACATGGGTGACACATGTCGCGTGGATGGCAAAGGTCAGGGGTAAACTGGTCCAAAGTCTTCGGGCAAGTTGGTTTTACTGCCGCTATAAATACCCCCTCTCTTCCACTTGCTCGGGTTACTCCTCACTCCATCTATCCCGAGCTCCAGACCTAGCGCCGCCGCTAACTTTATCGTCGCCGAAGAGGAAGAGCTTCACTGCCTCGACCTCGCCGTCGTCGTACTCGCATCGGCTGTGGAAGTCTTCACCCCGCCGCCGCTATAGCTGTCTCCCTCTGCCAAGCTAGGGCGTGGGAGATCTGGACTGACGAACTCTTTCACTTCCTTCTCTGTTCATCGTGTTCTTCGCTTATGGTAAATAAAATCTTATTTTACCGCATTTTTGATCATCACGATTCTCACAAAAACTTCAAACTGAGTTTATTCTTCAAGAATCCATCTCTCTAGATCCAATCAAACAATGTTCTCTTGAGAAATTTCCCTAAGTAACAATATTCTTCATGATTCCTCAATTGTGTGGATCTCACAGTCTGCACAACTCTGGAACCTGAGACAAGAACACTTATTGAAATTCTTCAAGACATCTCTGATCAAATTCCTCAAACTTGATACTTTTTGCAAAAATGTCTGAGAACGCATATGACCTCTTAAAATTCTTCGCCCCTACACTCTATTCACAGGTACAAAATGTCAGCTGATGAATCTCCAGGTTTTCATCAACTTAACTCATTTGCAGCATTCCTTGAAGAAAAATTACACACCTCTTCAGAATCCTCAAAAGTGCAAAATCCTTAGCCGAAGAAAATGGCTGATGGCAAAAGACCTCAGAAAGGAGGGAAGAGACCTGAAGTGCAAACTGCTTTTGAGATTCATGATGATCTCTATGAGGAATACTGTACACCTGATGAAGCAACTCATGGCAAAGAGACCAAACAACAGCGCAAAGTTCGCATTCAGAGGATTGAGAGGAGATGGATGAAGGAATGGAGGGAATATCGCTATGTTACCCCCAAGTACATGAAGAAATTTGCGATCAAGCCTCCATGCAGAAGAGCACCCTTGGCAGCAGGACAACATGCTGATCCAACTAGCCTCAAAACTGGTGAGGACTTTCCACATGAATGGGAAAGACACCAGGCAAAATTGGCTAGGCAAGCAAAAGAGGCAGTGAGGAAATTCAATGAAGACTCTGCTGCTGCTGCCTTAGCCACGGCTTCTGCCAGTGCTTCTGCTCCCAAGAAGGCAATGGCAAAGAAATCAGCCGTCATGTTGAAATCCTCAACCCCAATGTCTTCTGTCCCCAGTTCCTCACAGCAAATGCCCCAAGCAAAATCATGAAGGGCTCCTTCTGTGGCTGCACAATCTTCTGCTGCCGCAGCCAAATCCTCAACGCCAGTGCACCTTGCTACATGTCAAAGGACAGCAGTGTTCTCAATTGCCTCAGGGACATCAACAAATTCCTCAAGTAGTCCCATTCTGCTGAAAAGGAAAACCACAGCTGGCCGAGGAAAACGTCCAAGTCCTCATGATAAGAAAGTGGTCTTTCAAGTTCCCTCAGAATCTGAGGATGATGATGCAGATGATGAAGAATTAGCTGCAATTGTGAGGAATAAGCAAGAAAGAGTGGCCCAAGCCAATGGCACTTCAATTCCTCTGCTACTTGATCCGAAGATCGTGCTAGATTTCATCGACTTGTGGCACCAGGACCCAAACACACCTATCGATGATTTGAAGCTTCCTTCGGGCCCAAGTCATGTTCTAGCTGCTTTCATTGGTGAAGAAAAATGAAAGCATGAGCAGATCAGGAGAACCAAGATAGCTAAACAAAAGAAAGAGAGGTTCATGAAGGACAATGTCCTCAACCTAACGCCTGATCAACTCATCTCTGTCCAGAGAGATATCAAAGGCCTCAATGAGAAGTACAACAGCCACCTCTCAGATTGGCAAGGAGCCAAGGGCAGATTCATCACGATGGCTGACAAAGTCATCAAAGATCACAACACTCGGGCTGCAGCACGAGCTCAATCCTCAAACCCTCTGCCCAGCTCCTCTGCTCCACAATCTGAAGAAACTGCCAGGACAGTCGAAGAAACTGCTGTGCCTGAGGAAACTGCAAGGGCGACTGCAGCAGTCGTGCCTGAAGAAACTGATGTTCCGTCTGCAATAGATGCGAAGAAAAGGAAGGCCTCAGCATCTGCAGGGTCCTCAGCACCTAAGAAGTTGAAGACACTGCCAAGTTCCTCAACAGAGCCAATCGATGCAACTCCACTGTCTACTGTCCCAGCCTATGATCTGGTTCCATTTGGTGAGGATTATGAAATCCCAAATGACGAACCTGAAGAAAATCAGTCTGCTGCTTCTGAGCTGGTTGATGAAGAAATTCAAATGGAGGAAAATGCTCCAACTCCAATACTTGAATCTCCCCAGCCTCAGGCTGGCACTGAAGAAATGGAAGAGGAGGTGGACATTGGTAACACTACTCCTATTATCAATGATGACTATTGGGAAACTGAACATCCAAACTCTCCTCTTACCACTCCTCTCACCCAAATTCTTCAGTCTCCAGCTGCGACTGAAGAAATGCCAGCTGAGTCAGTGCCTGAAGAAACTCATGCTGCCTCTGCTGAAGTAATTGTGAATGAGGAAACTTCCCCAACCAAGGCTGCTGAAGAATCTGCTCCGTCTATTTCTCAAACTGCCATTATTGTTGTTATGCCAAAGGAGATTCATGGGCGCTTCAAGCCAAATCTTCAACCAAAGCCAGCTATGCCTTTCAAGAAGTAACCCAAATTCATCAAAGAAAATTTCTACGATGAGCATCACTTCTTGACAGGAGCAAATCCTTATGACTCCCAAAGGTCACGTCATAAGAAATTCTGGATGCCTACTCAGGCTAATTACTATGCAGCTGTGCTATTCCAGAAGGACAAAGTTTTCCAACATTATTCAATTCCTCATGCTGATATGGAAAACATCCCATGCTTCAATCCAGTACTCAGTGTTCTTCATGATGCTGGATTACTGCCCTTCTGTGTTGACATCTGTGATTGGAATGAAGAACTCATTCTTCAATTCTACGCCACTCTTCATATCTCTGGTGAAGCACAAGACATCAGCACTTGGATACTTGACTGGATGACAGGCAACACTCACCTTACTGCGCCTGCCTCTGAATTGCTTCGGGCTGTCCCTGTCAGTATTCCCTTAGCTGAAGCCAGATGCCTATATGATGAACCTGAGCTTCCCAATCACCTCATGCAAGTTCTTATGAAGCCTTTGAAGCCTGGTCAAGCACCCAGAACAACTTTTCTGGTGCAAGATTTACTATATGTGCCTCGCACTGTCTACCGGATTATGACCAAAACCTTCAGCCCCATCAAAGGCCACAACAATGAAGAAGAAGAGGTGGTTGGAGTAATGAAGAATCTGCTCTTCAACATAATTCATGGCATTCCCATAAATCTTCATGATTTCTTCTTGAGGACATTGGCCAACATTGCACTGTCACCTTTTGAACTGAAGCCTTATGCTCCATGGATCATGAAGTTCATCAGGGCGAGATCATCAATGCCTTATGAAGCCGACTTTCAAAATCATTTCAGTTTTCTGCCGCCAATTGAAGTCCTCAAGGACACATTTTCCTCAATGGAAGGGAAAGGCAAAACTATTATTGATGAAGGATCTCGACCATTAAATGGTCAATTTCGCACTGCTGCCTCTTACTCAACAAATGATGACACTGCTTCTCAAGACTCTGTTGGCAGGGCCACAGCTCAAAGACCTCAAGAAGCTGGTCCAAGGATGATGACTGATCGTGAGCTTCTCCTCAGTCTTCACCAAAAGGTGGATCGCAATCACAAGTGGGTCAAACGGCAGTTTGGTGCACTTCTTCGGGACATGACAGTCACTCACAATGTGGTGAGGAAAAACCATTACTTCCTGCATGAAGTTTTCGACCGCACTTGGGCTACCCTTGAACATCTCTATACTCCTGAAGAACTTGCGGAGATGGAATTTCAGCGGGACTTTGACTGGTCGATTCCTCCAAAGAAGAAGTGGAAGAAAGTTCAAGTTCCTCAGCTGGTGACAAGCTCATTTTCTTCATCGCGTAAGACGGATGAAGCTGAGGATATTAACGACACTGCTGCAGGCCCTGCTCCACCAACCAACCCCGACAACGCTGGCGCTCCTCCACCACCTTCAAGATGAAATTCTTCAGGGGCGTTAGTCCTCAATTTCGTCCCTTTTGGTCACTTGATGACAAAGGGGGAGAAATTTGAGTTAGTCTTCAAGTGGGTCTATATATATGGGCTGTTTTATTTAAGTTACAACTCTCGCTCTTCTGAAGCTTTTGTTGATTGAGTTGTAAACTTAAGTCCGATGGTGGTCTGATACTTTTGAACAGCTTTCTGCATACTTATTTCCTCAAGTATCTTAATGCACGCATGCTAAATTTCCTCAGACCCCATTTTCCATCATGCATTTCAATTTCCTCATGATATATATAAAATGCGTGTATGGATTACAAGATATAGGGGGGGGATCTCCAAGATTTTATCCTGCCATGTGCATTTGCAGTCCAAAGCAAATTCCTCAAATATGCACATCTTCAGGGGGAGTTCCTCTATATCTTGCTATCAAATTCCTCAAACTCTGTACTTACACTTCATATGTTTATCCCCGTTGAAAACTTAACCTATTTGTCATCAATCACCAAAAGGGGGAGATTGTAAGTGCATCTAGTGCCCCTTAGTGATTTTGGTGTATTGAAGACTTATAGATTAAGGGACTAATATGTTTGTGAGTGTACACAGGCTCTATAAGTCTATGAGGAGTTTGATATATACGATGAATATCGACCCCTAAAAATGAATGTCTTCAACTGAAGACTTTGGTGAAGAATTTGCTGAAGACTTTGGTATTTCCTGAAGACTTTGATATTGAAGAAAACGGTGTGACCTTGAAGATATTAACGAAGATTATGAAGCATGAAGACTTTAGTTTTTATTGTTTCTTTTCTTTTCTTGAGTCATAGGAAACACCGTACTGTTAAAGGGGGTCGAGGTAAAACTAAGGAAAAATTTCCATCTGATGCTCAACTCAAAAACCTCAACATAACCCAATTCTTCGAGTGAAGCCTTTGGAAACCTCTTACAATTCAGTCAAGTTCTTCTGAGAAAGAGACGATGTTCTTCTGGTCTCTGAGGAAATTGGTCTGACTAAGGAGTTAGGATTTCGCCAGTGCGAATTGCCTACAAGTGAGGAATATGATAAGCCCTGAGGAATTTGACAGTTCAAATTCCGACCGTTGCTGTGCTTTACGCCAGCTGTCCAGATATTCTACCCACCTAACGGTCATATGATTGGGGGGGGGGATTTATGTCTTATCATGTCGGGATGCACCCTGGCTATAAATAGCCGCCCCCCCACAACCACTAGCTGGTTGGCTGCTCCAAGAGAGAACTTGACACTTGTCATTTGAGAGCATCCCATTCCTCAAGGACTTTGAGCGAAAACCATCAGTGAGGAAAAACCCCAAAACCAAACCACCAACCCAAAGTGATTGAGCATCACTGAAGAAATTGTTCCTGTGTGGAACTGACGCTTGTTACCTTTGAAGACTGTGTATCTTCTAGACGGTTAGGCGTCATGGTCTAGTGCATCCTGCAGTCAATTGGGGATCGCTGGGTGACCGTGGTCTAGAGCATCCAGCAGTAAATTGTGGATTGCCGGGTGACCAGTTTGTGAGGGTTGTGGAAGTCTACCCTGAAGACTTACCACGAGTGTTGGGCGAGGTCTGTGTGACCTTAGCTCAAGGAGAATACGGTAAGGACTGTGTGTCCTGGGACTGTGTGTCTTCTGGTTTAAATACCAGGCTGCTCCGAACCAGACGTATGACTGTCACAGCAGTTGGAACTGGGTCATCAAATCATTGTCTTCATCGAACCTCTGGTTCTATTTCCTCAACCCCTTTCATTTCCTCATATATCTGCTGATGAAATTGATTGTTACTGTTTGAAGAATTTGACTGAAGACTTTCTCAATTTCCTCACCCCAAATTCTCCAGTCACCGTATCGTCTACCTGTTATCCTGTTCACGCTATTCATGCTCTGTGTATGTTTCATTTCATCATGATGACTATGATATTACCATGTTTCGCATGCACTTGAGTACTTATTCCGCTGCTAGTAGTTCGTCACTTAGCTAATTCCTCAACTAGTATTTCCTCAAGTGACGAATTTGTAAAAATCGCCTATTCACCCCCCTCTAGTTGATATAACGCACTTTCAATACTTATCAGCTCTGGGGGGCCATGCCGATACCGACAAGGAGCCCTGTCGGGGAACAACGCCAGCCTGCTGCCGGGGGCTCGCTCCCCTTTTGGCGCTCATGGTTAGTAGTGACCCGGCAAGCGGTTCCGTGCGGCAAGGACAAACATACTGACAAAACAGAAACAAAGGGAGAAAAGGATGGTACTCAGGGAAGAGAAATAACATTCATTCATTTGTTGATACAAAATGGATAAGAATTACATTATGATTAGCTAAAACTTGGCAAACGCCTACATCTTTCGACTTATAAAAAGATAAGTGCCCCGTAATACCTTTCTTGTCCCTCTCCTCCTAGGAGTTAGGTGGAGAAGAAATAGAGGGCAAAAGGAGCGCAGGGACCGTGGTCCACCACGGCGCTGTGTTTCCATCATGGACTCCAGCACGGCGTCGACCGCGCGGAGTTCCGTCAGGACTGAAGCAGCGGGCGACGCGGCGGCAGGTGTGCCGCCGCTGTTGTCCCTAGCGCAACTGCCACGCCGCCCGCTCCCCCATCCGAGGCTCCTTCGACCAGCTCTCAGCCGAAGGCCGTCGATCCGCCGTGGGGGCCGAGCATGGACACAAGGAGAAGGCATTGCGATGGCAAGTACATTCGCCAGGCCTTTCCCCCTGACCATCGGGAGGGAAGGGGCGGCTCGAAGACGAACCAGAAGTGAAGGACGAGTAGTGTGGACTTGGGAATAAGGAGGAGATGGAGATGGATGAGCATCGCCACCGTGACCCCCTAATTTATAGGGGAGGGCACGGGGGCTGGCTCTCCCCCGCTCCAGAGTGGCCGCCCATCTCCACCAATCCCACTACCCATGACTCACGGGCGAACAGGTAACCGCCCCATTGCTCCAATCCATGGCGCTGTAGTTTCTTCCATGACCAGGCCTTTAAGTCACGAGCACCCACCGCAAGCTCCCCGCTATGCATGCGACGCACGTGGCGAAAACGGCCCGAGGTAGTGGGTCAGTGCTGATTAGTAAATTGGCGGTTACTCCCTCACATTGTGCACATGTGCATAAATTTTGGGCCTGACCCAACGGCACCGGGCAAGCGCGTGTGGGCCAAACCCGGGGGATCTTGTCGGTGCACTAGGACAGGGGTATCCAGTGCCCCTGACTTATGCACATGCAGTAGTAGCAAAACCCGTCAACACAAACCACCACACCGCCAAGCAAGCATTCAAGACCCAGACTCCAGCAACAACAACCTACAAAGGGCCTAGCAAACACTGGCAAGACCAGCACAACAGCCCAGGAGGGGCCAAAGGCGTGCCAGCCATGTCCCCGGCGCCTGCCGGGGACCAAGGCGCGCACATCTTCAGGAAGACCCGGCAAGCCATCCCCCGACAGGCGCGAGCTGATCGGCCACCGCTCCACCGCATCACGACGCCAGTCACTTATCGATGCGGTGTCGAGCCCTCAGGTGGCTAAGTGGCTCTCGCTAAGCACGTGGTGACGCACCGGAAGACAGATTATTCCCAGTGGACACCCGTCCAGAAGCGTGTCAAGACACCAAGCAACGACCAGCTAAGCGGTGGCAAGAGCTTGCCGGGGATGCACCCCTCGCGCGCCACCTAGACTAGCAATCATGGTATTTTGTCCTAAATGCCAGAGTTAGGTATGATAGCTCTGTTAGCTATCTAATCGCTAGATAAAGACTGTTTTGCCACTATGGTTGCCCCTTGCCCTATAAAAGGAGGCCCAAGGCAACCTAGCTCATGATTCAGACTTTTGGACACTTGTACTCACGTAGCAGCTCTCCCCGACGGCAACCCTTGCCGGGATTGAACACTACGTGATCTTCGTGTTCCTCTGATCAATCCACCAAAAGCAGGAGTGGGGTTTTACGCTTCACAGCGGCCCGAACCTGGGTAAAAACACCAGCGTCCGATCGTTGTGCTGCCTCATGGTCTCCGCTCTTTGTGCTACGTGACCTCCCCTTGCCGAACCACAAAGGGACCTCTGGTTCCATAGGTGATCGTGTGCATCCGTGCCCCGGCATGGATGCACGGGTTTGCTTTCGCGAGAGTTAAAGCTGAGCCTCTCGGAAAGGAAAAAACACACGTTCCTTTTTTGCTTCCACGAGAATCATATATTTGCTTCTCGTGTAGTTATAGATTTGCTTCCGCGAGAGGCACAACTGTGCCTCTCGGAAAAAGAGAGTCACGGATTTGATTCCCGTGGTGGCACAACTTTACTTCCGTGAGAGGTACTCGGGAAAGGAAAAAAAGCGTGATTTTTTTTGCTTTCACAAGAGACACATTTTTGCTTGTGGAGATACAAATTTGCTTCCATAAGAGGCACATGTGTGCCTCTCGTAAGAGCAAATTTTTTTTTTCATGAGAGACACGTACTTGCTTGCGCGAGAACATAGTTGTGCCTTTGGAAAGGGAAAACGTGAAAAAAATATTTGTCTCTGGCTACCTTTTTTCTACCATCTTTTAAAAAAAAGTTCATCGAAACTTATTAACATGTGATCTAGTTTCAAAGATCTCGATGCGGAGAGTCCAACAGTAAATAGGGTTTAAGATTTGGACGCACGGTTTAAGAGATAAAATGTTTTGAAAAATAAATCTACGAGAAAATAGGAAATTCTCATGCTGCCATTTGTTAGCCCTAAAAAAGTGGGAGTAACCTTTACAAGAGATATCCCTTACTAGTGATTTGTTCTAACAACGAGATCAAATGAAACAGCGATGAAACATATGTTTTTGGACTAGCGGGATGTGGAGTTGTGCTACGTATTGTTCGCAGCGAGTGATAGTTGTCTTGTACTTGCAATTCTCTTCTATACCTAATAATAAAGGGCAATACGTTTTTCTGAATTTTTGTCCTACCCTAAGTTGCCCAAAGTTAAAGTAAGTTACCTACCATGCCACTCGTAAATAAAAAAACTCTTCCTTAATTTTTTTCTCAGAATTTTTCGTTTGTCATTCAGATTGCAGTAAAGCTAAAGTAAATTACCCATCATGTCATTCATAAGTAGGGATGACATCCGCAGGGTTTGGATACGGGTGGATCAACCTTATACTCTTACCCATCCTTCCCGAGCTTACCTATCACTCTTACCCATACCCATCAATGGGCATAATGTTTTCCCATACCCATTACCCGACGGGTATCCGCGGGGTAAATTACCCATTTTTGCAAAGTATCAATTTGAACAACTCATAGTCATAAACAACAATATATAATCATAATTTAAAACAACAGGTTATAATAACAACACATATTTATAAACAACAACACATTTAATAAACAACATTACTTTCACGTAACATCACATAGCCATACAATTTGAGTTCACACATTCACGACAAAATGTATACTGTAGAGATAATTTTAAGTTTACATAGATTTTATATGGATACATGGGTATGGTATGGGTTATACGATCTTATACCCATTCCCGTTCTTCCCATGAGTTTCATATTTCCCTATTTATATACCATAGTAACTTTTTGTCTTACACCCTTACCTTAATAAAGTTTCTACCCATAGGGTACATGGATAATGGGTATCCATTGCCATCCCTAACGAGGTCATAAGTGAAAGAAAACTCTTTGTTAATTATTTCTCTAATTTTTTCGTTTATCATTAAAACTGCCTCTAAAGTTGAAGTAAATTATCCACCCCGTCACCCGTAAGTAAAAAAAAAACTCTTCATTAATTGTTCCTTTAAATCCTCCATCTCTCATTGAAACTATCACTAAAGTTGAAGTAAATCACTCACCCCACCACCTGTAAACGCGAAAAAGGCAAGCGTTCCTCTGACTTATTGGTACGTTATAGGGCCCTCCTGTTTTCCGTATATCGTGAGACTGGTCTTTTCTTTTCCTTCATCGTGAATGTACTAAAAAATCACATGCATCAACGATCAAGTTCAACATCGATACATTGTGAGTATGTTAGAATGCACGTGTCTTATGTTCGCATCTGCGCTGCTTGATGAACAAATATTCAAATACATGTATATATATGGGGTGTGAATATTTGAAACTTGATTTGAACACCACGATGTATTCCCGTTGCAAGACACGGATCCTTTTGCTACTATTCTATAAAATGATGGTACGCAATTTGCGTACTCTTGAGAAAAAAATATGCAATCGTTTATAGCGACGAATTGGGCTTTATAGATGCAGCCCAGAACATGATTAGGAGTTTGATCGCTACACTCCTTGCTTGTTTCGTTTGACCGCTGTTGGCGCCGATTAGGAGCTCTGCCCCGGTTATTGTTCGCTACACGATTGGCGCCGATTAGGAGCTCTCAATGCCTTTCCCCAATGTAAGGGTAGCTGTCGATCTAGGAGGGAAAGCTAGGGTTCATGGCGAAATGGGGAATCGAATGGTGTAGGTGTTCTTCTTTCTCTCGCGGTTACAAGTGGGTTACAGCTCGGCCGAAGCCGTCGTCCGTTCCAAGCCAGTTCGAAAGAAACGTTATACAGGTATTTAAACTACTGGGTCCACTCTGGGCCAGAGTTCCAGCTGGGCTTTGTCTTGTTGCGAGTGGGCCACGCCGCAGGTTCACGAGCCGTCGAGATATCGTCGCAAGCCGTCGGCATATCTTCACGGGCCGTCGGGATATCATCACTTGCCGCACTTGGTTCTTCAGTTAGTCCTTCCTGCCCATTGGCGCTGCTGACATTCCCCCCTCCTTGAGATGCGGCTTGACCCCAAGCCGGAGCACGGGGAAACTGCTGCTTCAGAAACTCCAAATCCTCCCAAGTAGCATCAACTGGTGAAGAATCAGACCACTGAACCAATCCCTGGATAACAGTGCGTGCGCCTTTTTGTCGTGCCCTGTGTTGCAAGATCTTGACAGGCACCTGAAGTGCAGCCTGAACTGTAGGTAATTTTTGATTGACAACAGTGTCTCGAGGCAAGAACCGTTTCAGCTGGGACACATGAAACACCGGATGTAAGCGGCTAGTTGCAGGTAATTCCAACTTGTACGCTCGGTCTCCAATCTTCTCCAGGATATTAAACGGACCATAAAACTTGAAAGCAAGTTTGTGATTAGTTCTGGAATAGAGAGATAATTGAGCATACGGCTGAAGCTTCAGAAACACCTGATCTCCAACCTCAAAACTTCTCTCAGTTCTCTTCTTGTCAGCTTGACTTTTCATCCATGCATTGTTGGGCTCGCAACAAGTGTTGTCTAGCTGTTTCTGTGATTGTCTTATGAGATTGTAACCACTCCTGCATCTCCATGGGAGCAATTGTATCAGACTCACTAATGCCAAAGTATCTTGGAGTGTAGCCATACAACACTTCAAATGGAGACTTTCCTAAAGCAGAATGTCAGTTAGAATTGTACCAAAATTCACACAGGGACAACCATTTACTCCACTTGTGAGGCTGAGCACTGATAAAACACCTCAGATAACACTCCACCTGCTGATTGACCCTCTCAGTCTGGCCATCTGTCTCTGGATGGTTTGCTGTGCTCATATTCAGTTGAGTCCCAGTCTTGGTTATCAACATTTTCCAAAAGTTACTAGTGAAGAGTGGATCTCTATCAGAAATAATAACACTGGGCATACCATGTAATTTGTAAACATTATCCAAAAACACCTCATCTACTTTCTGAGCATTGAAAGGATGCCTCAGGGGAATAAAGTGGCCATACTTGGAGAACTTATCAATCACCACCAGAATACAGTTATATTGGGAAGACCGAGGAAGCCCACTAATAAAATCCATAGAAACAGTGTCCCAAGCTTTCTGTGGTACTGGCAAAGGTGATAGCAGTCCAGGATAGGAAACTCTTTCAGGCTTAGCTTTCTGACAAATCAAACAGGACTGAACCTGAGCTAAGATAAACTTTTTCATACCAGACCAAGAAAACAAAGCATGAATTCTTTTGTATGTAACTGGGAATCCTGAATGCCCACCTAAGGGACTATCATGGAAGGCAGAAAAAATCTTCTGATGTAATTCAGGGACAGGACCAATCCATATACTTTGCTTGTACCTCAATAACCCATTAACCAAAGTGTATGGTGGTCTGGAAGCTGGCTGAATAGCTAACTGTTGCAATAGTGCTATAGACTTTTCATCTTGTTGATAACTAGCTATGATTTCAGTTAACCAAGTGGGTTGATTACTGGATATTGAAAAGAGTTGATCATTGTCAAGAGGCCTTCTGGACAAAGCATCAGCTGCACTATTTTCTTTGCCCTGTTTATATTGAATCTGATAATTCAATCCCAGCAACTTAGTAAGACATTTCTGTTGCCACACTGTGTGCAATCTCTGGTCCTGTAGATGAGCCAAACTTCTCTGGTCTGTTTTGATGATAAACTGCTGCACTTGCAAGTAGGGTCTCCACTTATCCACTGCTAGCAATATAGCCAAATACTCCTTTTCATAGACTGACAGGGCTCTGTTCTTTGGACCCAAAGTCTTGCTAACAAAAGCCAGTGGATGGCCCTGTTGCATTAACACTGCACCAACACCATATTCACAAGCATCAGTTTCTATCATGAAAGGTTTAGTGAAATCAGGCAATGCCAAAACAGGAGCAGACACCAATGCTTGTTTGAGTGTGACAAAAGCTTCTTCTGTTACACTAGTCCACACAAAAGGAATTCCCTTCTTGAGTAGATCTGTCAGTGGCCTTGCAATTATGCCATAATGCTGAATGAATTTCCTGTAATACCCACTCAAACCAAGAAAACCCCTCACTTCCTTGACATTCTTGGGAACAGGCCATTGCTGAACAGCCACTATTTTATCAAGGTCAGTGGAAACACCTTCTGCAGAAATAACATGTCCCAGATAAGCTATTTTTGGCTGAGCAAATTCACATTTAGACATCTTAACTCTCCATTGTTCTCTGTGTAATATAGACAACACCTCATCCAAATGGTCCCAATGGTCTTTTAGTGTTTTGCTGAATACCAAAATATCATCAAAGAATACCAAGGCACACTTCCTCAAAACAGGTGATAGATCATAATTCATTGATCCTTGGAATGTACCTGGTGCTCCTGTCAAACCCATGGCCATCACATTAAATTCATAGTGTCCATTGTGGGTCTGAAAAGCTGTTTTATACTCTTCTCCAGGTGCTAATCTAATCTGATGGTATCCAGCTTTTAGATCAAGTTTGGAAAACCAACAAGCTCCTGCCAGTTCATCCAGAAGTTCATCTATCACAGGCACTGGATACTTACTTTTCACTGTAATAGCATTGAGTTGTCTATAATCAATCACCAATCTCCAAGCCCCTTCTTCCTTCTTTTTGACTAACAAAACAGGTGAAGAGAAAGCACTATTGCTATGGCTGATCATTCCTGAGGCCAATATTTCCTTAATCTGTTTCTCCAGCTCATCCTTCAAATGTGGAGCAATTCTATAAGGTCTCACAGATACTGGTCTGGCCCCTGGAATCAAAGGAATAGTATGATCCTTAAGTCTTCTTGGTGGTAATGTGGTTGGAGTTTCAAACACAACAGCATGCTTATCCAATAGTACTTTCAACTCTGAATGTTTTATCTGTTCCTCAACAGGCCTCAACAGAGAAACAGAAAATACTGTAACAGCAACATCCTTAGGCAACAGTCCTTGCAATGTCACTGTCTTTCCTTGATAAGGAAAAGACATCCACTTCTGCACCCAATCAATTTGCATGGGACTGTGTTGAGAAAGCCAATCAAGGCCAATGATGCCATCATAACTGGCCAATGGTAGTAATCTAAAATCACTACTGAACTGAACTGATCCACAAGTCCATAAACTTTTCTGCAGTATAGAATCACACTGCAATGTCCCTCCACCAGCTACAGCTACTGACACAGGAGATCTTTTCTGAACATTAATCAATCTATGTTGCAGAGCACTATCAATAAAGGAGTGTGTACTGCCAAAATCAACCAAGAATATCAATTCCATACCCTGCACTTCAATCAACAACTGCAGTGTTGGTGCATTAGACTTTTGTCCCACAGCTGCAGAAGATAAATGCATACTACAAACAGATAGATTATCCTGATCATTGCAAGAGACTGGAGTTGCTTCTTCTGACTGAATATGATCAATGAGTTCCTGAACAATATGTAACTGAACTGTGGCTTTGCATACATGATCCCGAGACCATCGTTCTCCACAAACAAAACAGAGCCCTTTAGATTTGCGATAAGCACGCAGAGCAGACCATTTATCATCAGAAGAAGCAGGTTTCAGACTTTCAGACTGACGCTTATCCTCACTGACACGAGGTTTGGGAAGAAGAGGAAGAGGATATGGTCCAGACCTCAAACCAGCAGAAGTGTTGATCGGTGTCATACCTTCTCCAAGCTCCTCATGCAACAAGGCCAGATCATATGCTGAGTCGAGGTCCTTGGGCTTCTGGAGAGCCACTGCAACATGAACACCAGGCTTGAGACCATCCAGGAACCGAGTGGTGTAATGCAAGTGATTAGGAGCCTCCTCATATGCTGATAACTGGTCATACAAATCAGCAAATCGATCAACATAATCAACAACTGTGCTAGTTTGTGAGATTCGAAATAACTGACGAAGCAGTGTCTGGTGTTGATTTCTGCCGAAACGACTCTGCAAACTGCTGCAAAATTCAGACCAGGTGGCATGGGGAGATTTGCGTTGGACGGACTCCAGCCAACGAGCTGCTGCCCTTCAAACTGGGACGTCGCCAATGAAACCCATCTGTGCTGAGGAGTACACCAGAGCTTGAACTGATCCTCACAACGGGATTGCCACAGCCGCGGGTTCGCGCCATCGAAACGAGGTAAATCAGCCCGAACACCAAACGAGAACGCATCAGCAGTATCCGGAGAACTCAAGTCACGCCCAGGAGGAAAACGAGGAGGGAAGTTGGAATCACGCGCACCTCTGACCGGAGGAGGGACATATGTATTATGCGCCTTCCCCCGGTGTTCCTGGTTGATGCCAAGGGAGTCGGAAGCAGCACCACGACCACTCCTAGCCAATCGGGACGACGAAGTCTCGACGCGCCCCGGTGGTTCCTTCTGCAGCTCGCCTCGGATTTGCTCGAATTCGAGAGCGAACTCGTCGCGCACGCCATCAACGCGCGCCGACAGCAGGCCATCGAGCGTGGTCGTGTTCGCCTGAATCAGCTTGTCGACGGCCTGGAGAAGGTTCTCGCCGTGCTCCTTGAAGCGCTGATCCAGATCGGCGGTGAAATCCGCCCGTAGAAGCGCGTACACGCCACGCCCGTCCTCGGACAGCTTGTCCATTGCCTCCGCACGCCGCCGATCCCGCCATCGCGTCCCGTGGTGATGCCGCGGCAACTCTAGGACCACTGAATCTGATACCAAGTGTAAGGGTAGCTGTCGATCTAGGAGGGAAAGCTAGGGTTCATGGCGAAATGGGGAATCGAATGGCGTAGGTGTTCTTCTTTCTCTCGCGGTTACAAGTGGGTTACAGCTTGGTCGAAGCCGTTGTCCGTTCCAAGCCAGTTCGAAAGAAACGTTATACAGGTATTTAAACTACTGGGTCCACTCTGGGCTAGAGTTCCAGCTGGGCTTTGTCTTGTTGCGAGTGGGCCGCGCCGCAGGTCCACGAGCCGTCGAGATATCGTCGCAAGCCGTCGGCATATCTTCACGGGCCGTCGGGATATCGTCACTTGCCGCACTTGGTTCTTCAGTTAGTCCTTCCTGCCCGTTGGCGCTGCTGACACCCAACCCGGCCGTCAATCCAAACTAATCGCTCCCCTCCTGAAACCCTAACCTCTTCTTCTCTCTGCGGCGTCGGCGCCGGTGGCAATCGGATCCTCTTCCCGGTCCCTAACCTCTGATCTGCACCGTCTTCAGCAATCGGATCCTCGCCACGGTAATTTTCTCGATTGATAGTTCGGCTGGCAAGACGGTTGAGCAGAGCCCTACGGAGATGGTCGCTAGCAATTTGAGTCCGATCCAGCAAATTGATAAGCAGCCCACGTTCGTTGAACTGGTGCGTGGCACTGACCGGCGTAAGCTGGGTGATATGCACGCGGAAAAAGTCAAGGCACTCTTGGTGTACGATCCTAAGAGGAAAGCTGTAGTCCCTGGCCGCTTCTGCAGCTTCCACCTGGCCGACTTCCACCATGATGAAGAGAGTGAGTATCTCGACTTCCTTCTACCTCTAGCTATTGTAATCGGAAGCTGCGTTCATGCTCTTCTTTGTTCTTATTTGTTTCTTTGATCTTTATTAATTTACAGCAAAAGTTGCACTTGGGCCACCATATCAATCTGATGCGGCTAATATGACGGGTTCATCCATCAATGTCATCTCCTTGAGGGTTGTTAAAGCTGGCCCTGAGCACACATACCCAGTCGAGGTTTATGGTAGAGTTATTGCGAGGGATGAGGTTGACTACAAATGTGTCTTTCTGTTCGATCGTGAAAGGAAGGATGCCCAGTTTATCAATTCGGAGGTATATAATTGTTCCTTCCTTCATTCTTATACGGTACAATTTTGATGTAGTTACCCTCTTCACTGTAAATCTGACCTGCACCTTGGTTGACCAGTTATTAAAACGTTTTATTTAATTGGAACATTATAGTGTTAGTAGGTTGTCTTCATGTGCTATCTATTGTTTTGTCGATATAGCTTACTAGTAATCTGATTTTTCTTGTCAAGAAACAACACCTTCTCATTTGACCATACTATTTATTTTCTGTGAGATTTCTCCACTGAGGTCCTGTCACTTGTTTAATCTGTTTCTGTGTAAAGTTGGATTATTCAAATCAGGAAGTGTCTTGATGTTTGCAAGTTTTAGTCTTATGTCTTGCTCATTTGACCATACAGGTCACAAATGTATAGACGCTCTGTAGAAACAACAGTGCAGCAACATGATGCTGAGTATAATTTTGAAATGGTTTTAGTTTATCCGACTAGTCATGGTTTTCATGTCCAACTTTATAAGTTTGTTCAACTATCTGGAGTCATGTTTTGATTCTAATTGTTGTTCTGAACCCTTTTGCAGAAGGATATGTTAGCTCTGACAGGTCCACGCCGAGCATTGGTTACTGATGGCTTGATGTGTTTCGAGTTCGATTTAAAGGTCAAGGGCAAGGGTGGGCCTGATTGTGATGTACAGTTCAGCAAAGGTGTAATACTCTACCATCACAACTTCTACAACAAGCGCATGATCAGTCAGCTACCTAGTTTCCAGAGTACAGTGAAATTGGTATTGCAACATGTGGCATCTCCAATGGCAGCTAGTGTTGAAGTCAGTGTTGTGAAAAAACAGCTTGGTGACCGTACTGTACACTTCAAAGGTAAAATAACAGTTGGGACTGCTAGAAATTATAGACAACATATGGTTGTTTATGATAGTAGTCTGCCCAGTGGGGACTTAGTGACGGAAACTGGCTCTCTTGTGTTGGATCGTAACCTGTTAGCTGTCCCGCGGCATATACGAGACAACACACTCAAGGGAGATGAACAAGAGACAATCTATGTTTGTTTTCTTGGTGCTGGTTCTGAGATTGAGGATGAGGATTATATTAGGCCCGAGGAAGAAGATGAAGATGAGGACGAGGATGACATTATGTCTGATGAAGAAGAAGGCAAAGAGGAACCTGATGAAATGGAAAGCGCGGGTGAAGAGGAGGACGGGGAGGACCCTACTAATCTTGTTGCTCTCAAATACCCTCTGAGTGAGACTGTGTGGGAATACGGTTCCCTCAAGCTGAAAGTGAAGGTTCATTGGACTGCTATCATTGAGGCGCCGCTGCATGGTGAATTCTTAACAAGATTGGGTGTCCTTCCAGATGGTTATAAGTTGCCAGATTATCGATGGGGTTCGGCCGATGGTTCTTTCTGTGAGTGAGTGTTTGTATCTGTATTTTCCTGGTTTTCTATGCTTATTCTCCTCTCAAACGCTGATGTAATTAATGGAGGGTATGGCAGCCTCTCCCTTACCTATGTCGTAGCATTAAGAATTGTGGTCTTTCTGGCTCACTTACCAATGAATGTAATTTCCCTTCATAAATTTCAGGGAGTAGTTCTTAGTGGAATCTCTAAAAAGCCTTATATTTAGGAACAGAGGGAGTAGTTAGTAAAATCTTATGCAACTATCTAAGAGCAAGTAAAACTGCCATGTCATAAAAACCAGCCTTATTAATTAGTTGTGTAATAGAGCTGAAGATTTTGCTAAATCAACTTCCCCTAAATGCGGCAAAAAAAATTCGGGTGACAGGGAAGCTATACAGAGGTTACACATTGGACGTTTAGAGGAGGATATGGGCATGGGAACTTGAGCGTCATGGAAATTGCACTGTGAGGTTTGCCTACAGAGCTATTCTAGCATCCAGGCCAACGTCTATTGCTTCAAGTTCATCGGTTGAATGCAGAATGCTGAACATCTATTCCTTCAAGTTCATCAGTTGAAAGCAGAATGCTGAACAGTTCGGGCCAAATCCTGAAAAAAAAGCCAAAAGAGTTGTTTGATGAGCCTGCCTAGTATTAGGTAGTTGGTGGGGTAAGGTCTGACCAAGCCAATGACGCCTAGCTGTTTCCTTTGGATGATCGGACTGAGACATGGCCCAGACGTTTCTTTATTTTATTATTATGCAATAAGAAGAATTTTCTATTCTTTATTATTTTTCTAGGTTCACTAGGATTCTTATTGGACCCGTTGGGAAACGCTCCTCCTCCCGGGAACCGCTCCCGTGAGCCGACGAGGGAACCCTAGCCCCCCCGTCCCTCAAGGCGCCGCGGGGCGAAGCCCAACCGGCGTAGGCGGCGGCGGGGCCTTTTCTTCCCCTCCGCGTGGGTTCCCTAGCCGGTGCGGGACGGCCGGTTGTCGGAGGCGCCGTGCTATGGCGGGGCTCGGTGGTGCGGCTTCATGCGCGCACGGGCGGCGGCGGCGTCAGGTGGCGGCACGACATTCCTTGGCGCTTGGAGGTGGCGCGGCGGCTGCGAGTTCGTTTACTCGGGTGGATGCGGGGTTGTCAGATCTGGCGTAGTGGCTGGTGGCAGCGGTGTGTGCGCGCCTCGCTTGGGTCGGGCCTCTCCGGCTACGTCCTGGTCGACAGCGGGCGGCACGGGAAGGCATCTCCGGGGCTCCTTCTTGGCGACTGGCGGTTGCTTCCGCTCTCTACGCAGTGGGCGAGCGGCGGTTGGTGGTCCCGCGTTGATCCGAGACGTCGGCCATGGTGAGGTGACACATGAGGTGTCCGGTGGGGGGGGGGCTTGTTAGGAGGGATGGGGGCTAGTGGTGGCCCTCCGTCGTCGGCAGGGGTGCCGGTCGTGGACTCAATCCGCTCGTACTCACCCCTTTCCCTGGCCTAGTGTTGCTTGCTCTCCGATCTAGCGGATGGCAATTTTACCCATGGGTGCGGGTACCCGCGGGTACCGTACCCGCATGGGCAGGGTATGGGTACAATTTTATACCCGCGGGTAGTACCCATACCCTACCCGTTAAGTCATGGGTAGGGCACAGGTATAGCCTTTTACCCATGGATATACCCATACCCTACCCGTTTATACTGACATGTGAACCTTACCCATGATTCACAAGTGTCCCTATGTTGTGTCGTGAGCTTGTGAACGTATGTTAAAGTTGTCACCAATTGTCAATTTGAATTGAGATAATTATCATGTACTCATCTGTTTGTTATTGAGTTGAGATCAATTTTATTTTTTCAAATGTGCTATGATGAATGTAAAATTACGAATAACTTGTGTACTATTTGATCTACCCATTGGGTACCCAATGGGTATGGATACCCGTCGGGTATGGGTACGGGTAAAGTTTCATACCCATGGGTACGGGTATGGGTAGAATTTTATACCCATTGATCACACGGGTATGGGTATGGTATTGGTCTACCCGCCCCATACCCTACCCATTGCCATCCTTAGTTCTTCGGGACAAGGCAGTCGCTGGCGGCTCCGTCGGTGGTTGGGGTGTTGGTTAGGCCAAAGCTGATGCCTTGGGTGGTCATGGGAATGTCGGATTGTAGGGCGGCGGCCCAGACAGTGGGAGGCGCGGTGTTTGTGGGCAGAGTGCATGTCTTAGGTGCGGGCGGGCAACCATGGCCATGCGGGTGGCGTGGTTGCGGGTGGTTGACGGGGTTAGGGTGTGACAGAGGGGTGTGAGCGTCGGGGTACACCACTTGCCCAGTCCTTATACTGGACAACGGTGGCTGTGGCCGTGATGCCGTATTCTTCCTGAAGGCTCCGTCGCGGCGTTCTCATTCATGTCGTCTTGCTCCGGGTGAAAACTTGATCTTCGGAATCAAGTGGTGGCGGCTATCCAGGGTCGTACCCTTCTGGGAGGCATTGTTTTGGAGTCCTAGCTTCGTTATTGTCCGTCTCACCTCTCTGTTGTGGTTGCTCATGGAGGTCTCCGTCCGCTCCAGGCGGTCTTCCTTGCTTAACTGTAGTTTGCTTGGTTGTCGGTGAGGTGGTGTGTTGGTGCCCGACACCTTTGTATCTTTCCTTGGGTGTGTGTGTGTTGTGTGCGGTGGTGGTGTGTGTGTTTGTATCGGTCTTGTAATCGGTGATGGTTGCTTTATAATATAAAGCGGGGGAAACCTTGTTTCGTCTATAGGTTGAGATTTTTAATGGAATGGAATAAATATTCGCTCTTTGTACCCTAGAAGGGTTAGGTACATAGGATATGGATAGTCTTTTTAATGTGATAATATAAAGCGACACCATGTCTATTTTTCTTTGCTAAAACGGTATCTCCATGTGTTTGCCCTAGAATCATGTTCATGCTATCGTATTGAATGATTCGGGGTGATTTTTTGTGGTGCATATAATGCACACAACTCTAGTTTCTAGTTGGATTGGCTCAATGGCTTTATATGAATTAGCAGTTTTTGATCCCCCTGATCGTGTTCTCGATCCATAGAAGGTATGTTGGTAATTCCCTTCATGAGTCGCATAACAAATTTGTGCGGGGGTTGGATTATTTCAGGAGGAACTTCAAAAGTCACTTGAAAGAGGCAAAGCTAACTTAAGTAAGGCTGAGGGCACGAAAGATTTGGGGCATGCTCTCCCCTCTGTGTTTCGAGAGAAATAAACAACTTCCTAATTTCAGATCTCGCATATGCAATGATGAATTCCGACGATCTACGATCACAAAACATACTAATATGAATATCTCTCATGAGCCCCAAAGTTTCAATCAAGTATGCCTACTTTGTTGGCCTAGGCAATGATAGGACGACCTTCCGTCATGTCAACAGCTCACTAGGCTTCTTGTTGAGGTGAAGTTGCTTCATCACCCTGCTCACATAAGCCCCCCTCCCATTTTAAGCTTTGGTTATAGTATCCTTAGTTCCACTTCTTCACCCATCTCTCTCGCAATCTTTTTTCCTCACTCCTCGTCCAAGTGAAGAGCTACCCGAGATCATCGAAACCCACCACACAAACCATAACTGGCAAAACCGATCTACGACACCAAGAGCGGCTAGACGCGCCAGGCCTCCCCATCTGGATTAGAGATCTACATAAGTATTTTATCCTTACAACCTAGATCTTGTTGCACATGGTGACAAACATTCAAAAACTATTTCTCGATGTACATGTCCAGATAGCCCAAAATGCCAATAGTTAGCTCAATGTGTTATGGTAAAAAAATAGTTATTTTCACTTGTCCCCACGATAATACTTCACTATCGATCCCCTAGGAGCATATGTGCAAAGGAAATCAGGATGCAATCTACAATCTCTCTTGGCATGTCTTGAATTTCCATCGAAGAATCAATGCATTTAATCCAGATCTTCCTTAATTACAAGAATAACTTGCTTAAAATATGAACCCTAGTTCGTATTCTGAGCTCACCTTTGGGGCATGAGTTTCGCATACCAAACAATAACAAGTGGTTCATTCACTCATTCCAGAACCGGATCGCTCCCGAAAAGAAGTCTATTGATTCTCTCCCAATTGGTTGGATCATAGTTTCGAATAAGACGACATTTGCATGTTAGATTTGGATCTTCTTCGAGCATGGCTTGACGTTCGATGCTCGATGCTACTCTTGGGAACATTATTGAGTGTAAGTTGTGGACTTTTTTCTGAATTCTTTTTTGTTTTCAGTTTTACTAGATCTGAAAAAATATGTTGAAAAGAAAAAAATATAGATCCAATGTAACATACCCTACATATTTAATATAGAATTTGACTCTTTTTTTATTATACTAATATACTATAGAAATAAATATATTCAACATTGTTAGGGCATATTTCTCCCTTAGTGGTTTTGGTGATTGATGACAATGCGTTTGCGGACTAATCATGTGCATTAAGCTTTTCTGATAATTCATCATATGGCACAAGACGATTCTAGCCCCTCGGTGGATTAGAGTGAAGACGGTTTCTTCCCCATGTTTCGTTTTAGGTGGAATTGAGTCATGGAAGAACCATACTATTAAGACGGGGTCTGCATCGGAAAGGTTTGGGTGGAATCAACACGTACACGTTCATTTGCACCCATGTTCCTTTCGCGCATCAATGGAGTTGTTCGAACCGTGTCTGTGATCTGGTCATGAAGGAACCAAGCGGTAGTACCACGCTGGCCCGCGGTAGTACTGCTTACGTAGGACCACTCTGAGCTGGCGCTAGTATTGCCCCCAGGCGGTGGTAGCACTGCCCAGTGCCGCGCTCGGTACCGCTTGCTTTGGGGTCTTGACTTTTCGTGTCGGACTAAGCGATTTTTAGTCGATAGTACGGCGCGGTAGTACCACTCCCAAGTGGTAGTACCGCCCGCTACTACCGCGCTACTACCGCCCTTCTTTCTGGACCTGGAACTCTCAGCGAACTCCAGGCGGCAGTAGGGCGAGGTACTACCGCCTATAGGCGCCGAGCGGTAGTACCGCTTAAGCGGAACTACCTCTATTCCTGCCTTTGCCTTGTGTTCGTAGAGTTGCTACACTGCAACCCCAGCGGTAGTACTGTTGGGGCGAGCGGTAGTACCGCTTCAGTGGTACTACTGCTTCGTGGTCCCGTGTCATTGCTTTGTGTGGCTGGCTCAGCCGCCCAAGCGGTAGTACTGCTCCGATGAGTGGTACTACCGCTTGTGTGTGGGCTAAGAGGGGATAACGGTTGGATTTGGTCCCCCACTATATAAAGTGGGTCTTCTTCCCCAAGAAGACCACCTCTTCCATCCCTAAGCTCCATTGTTGCTCCAAGCTCCATTTTCGCTCAATCTCTCTCCCTAGCCAACAGAAGTTGTTGATCTTCTAGGGTTTGGTTGAGAGGGCCCCGATCTACACTTACACCAAGAGAAATTTGATCCCCCCACTAATCCCTTGCGGATCTTGTTACTCTTGGGTGTTTGAGCACCCTAGACGGTTGAGGTCACCTCGGAGCCACAATCCATTTTGGTGAAGCTTCGTGGTGTTGTTGGGAGCCTCCAATTAAGTTGTGGAGATTGCCCCAACCTTGTTTGTAAAGGTTCGGTCGTCGCCTTCGAGGTGCACCACTAGTGGAATCACGACATCTCGCATTGTGTGTGGGCGTGACATAAGGAAAAGACTCAATTAATTCACTCCATTTAGCATGCCTTCGTTCAACTTAGTTTGACCCTTAAGATACTTGAGGGTTTCATGATCGGTATGAATGACAAATTCATGCGGACGGAGATAATGCTCCCAAACATGTAATACTCACACTAAATCAGACAATTCTTTGTCATATATGGGGTAATTGAGTTGAGCCCCAGAAAGTTTCTCACTAAAGTATGCAATTGGGTGTTTCTCTTGCATTAATACGCCACCTATGCCATCACCTCTAGCGTCACAATGCACTTCAAAAGTTTTGTCAAAATTGGGTAAGGCAAGTAATGGTTCATGAGTACGCAAGTTTTTAATATCATGGAATGCGGTATCATGCGATGGTCCCCAAACAAAAGGTGCATTCTTCTTGATCAAAGCATGTAAAGGAGATGCAATCGTGCTAAAATCCTTGACGAAGCGATGGTAAAAGCCAGCTAATCCAAGGGAACTACGCACTTGTTGCAAATTTGTAGGGGTAGGCCAAGTTTTAATAGCATCAATTTTAGTTTCATCACCTTGAACACCCTTAGAAGAGACCACAAATCCTAGGAAAACAACCTTGTCAACACCAAAAGTGCATTTTCCATGTTTGCGTAAAGTTTCTCTTTCCTAAGAACTTGCAATACTTCCCTAACATGTTTAGCATGCTCCTTGAGAGATTCGATAAAAACAAGAATGTCATCAAAGTATAGCACAACACAATATGCAATGAGATGACATAAGACATAATGCATGACACGCATAAATGTACCCGGTGCTTGAGATAGACCCATTGGCATAACTAACCATTCATAGCGACCAAACTTAGTTTTAGAAGCCGTTTTTCACACATCGCCCTCTTGCATGCGTATTTGATAGTAACCCTTTTTAAGTCAATTTTAGAGAATATAGTGGCACCACTAAGTTCATCAAGCATGTCATCAAGGCGAGGAATAGGATGGCGATATCTAACGGTTATAGAATTTATAGGGCGGCAATCCGAACACACGCGCATACTGATACTTGTGATCTGCGTTGGGTTTTCCGTGAAGAGGAACGGGTAATTGCAGCACAAAGCGGATAAGTATTTCCCTCAGTTATGAAACCAAGGTTTATCGAACAAACAGGAATATCAATCCTCAACCGTCTTCAGTGGCTGCACACAAATGGACAAACAACTTGCACCCAACGCGGGCAAAAGGGTTGTCAATCCCCTTGATCTCGTTATTTGCAAGCAAATGAGTTGTGTAGATAATTGTTGATAAATATAAATTGCAAAATAAATAAAAAGTAAATAAAGGCAGCAATGTAAATATATCGTTTGCGAATATATAAGTGAATATACCCGGGGGCCATAGTGTTCCCTAGCGACATCTCTCATGTAGGCAGCATACGGTGGGTAAACAAATTACTGTTGGGCAATTGATAGAAAAGCGGATAGTTATGTGATGTTCACGGCAATGATCATGTATATATAGGCATCACGTCCATAAGCAAATAGGTCGACTCCTGCCTACACCTATTACTATTACTCCACTCATCGACCGCTATCCAGCATGCATCTAGAGTATTAAGTAAAACAAAGTAACGCTTGGAGAATGATGACATGATGTAGACAAAGTAAACTTAATTCCTACTCGTCCTCGAGTAGGTAAATGATAAAAACAGAATTTTTGATGTGACATGTTGTCCACTATGTAATCTTATTCAGGTATGCTCATTGAGAAAAGATGAATCAACAAATATTAATATAGCAATATTCAAAGTGTAAGAAACAGAATTGTTAATTCCTAAAAGTATACGATTCTCAAGAAATGTTTACCCCCCATTCATATTATTGTATTAGCAAGGCATGGCTCCATATTCACCACATTAATACAAATGTTAAGCACCACGGTGTCCAAGTCAGGCAATTGGTTCGTACTTTTTCAATATGCATCAATTTTTTATTCTTCACGCAATACATGAGCGTGAGCCATTGGACATAGCATTTAGGTGGAATAGAGTATGGTGGTAGATATCAAAGGGGTAGGAAGTGGAGAATATACTCTCACATCAACTAGGCGTACCAACGGGCTATGGAGATGCCCATCTATAGATGTCAATGCAAGGAGTAGGGATTGCCATGCAAATGATGCACTAGAGCTATAAGTGTATGAAAGCTCAAATGAAGCTAAGTGGGGTGTGCATCCAACTTGCTTGCTCATGAAGACCTCGGGCATTTGAGGAAGCCCATCATAGGAATATACATGCCAAGTTTGAAATAATGAATAGGTAATTCCCACTAGCATATGAAACTGATATATCATGAGACTCTCTACATGAGGAACATGGTGCCACTTTGAGGCACAAGTGTGGTAAAGGATAGTAGCAAAGTCCCTTCTCTCGTTTTCTCTCATTTTTTGAATGGATGGTGGGCTCATTTGGCCTCCCCCATCTTTATTTTCGTCAGGAGTCTCATCTCGTCTGATGGGAGAATCATCGTCTCCATCATTTTTTCCTCACTGGGACAATGCTCTAACAATGATGATTATCACACTTTTATTTACTTAGAACTCAACATGGAGAACTGATATGAAGATATGACTCTGTATGAATGCCTCTGGCAGTGTACCAGGATGTGCAATGATCTAGCATGACATGTATAAAAAACATTATGAAGGTGGCTTTGACACAAATACTATGTCAGCTCTATATGATCATGCAAAGCAATATGACAACGAACGAACTAGTCATGTGAAGTGACGATGGAATTTGCATGGCAATATATCTCGGAATGACTATGGAAATGCCATGATAGGTAGGTATGGTGGCTGTTTTGAGGAAGATATAATAAGTCTTATGTGCAACAGAGCGTATCATGTCACGGGGTTTGGATGCACCGGCGAAAGTTGCACCGATCCTCGAGGTGAGAACGGGCTATGCACGGTACCAAAGAGGCTAGCAAATTATGAAAAGGTGAGATTGCGTATGTCCATAGTTTCACATTATTCATAAAGAACTCATATACTTATTGCAAAGTTTTATTAGTTTATCATAAATCAAAGTACTAATCGCATGCCCCAAGGGAAGAGGTTGGTTGGAGTTAACCATCGCGCGCTTCTGACCCGAAACAACACTAGGATTTCAACGAGGAATAGAAATGCTCACACATCATCACCATGCCTCTTTAATTTTTAGATGAACAAAAAGATCAACCCATCTTAATATCGGCACTTCTACGATTTAACAATTATGAACTCACACCTATTTCACATTACTACATCAATATCATTAACCCACAATTTCTTTATATGTGCTACATGATGGTTTTGATTATCACTCTTTGAATACCTAATATTTTTGGACTAGTCTGTATGACCCATGCATATTACCATCACTATTTATTAACTCTCAAACAAATATAAGTGAAGAATGAGAGTGAAATCATTTCTTTAAAATCTACACGCCACCGTGCTCAAAAAGATATAAGTGAAGTGCTAGAGCAACTGCTAAGCTCAAAAGATATAAGTGAAGCACATAGAGTATTCTAACAAATTATGATGAAGGTGTGTCTCTCTTAAATAGGTGTGTACATCAAACAATGATTGTGGCAAACTGAAAGTAAAATCAAACAAAACCAAACGACGCTCCAAGCAAAACTCATATCATGTGACGAATAAAAATATAGCTTCGAGTGACATACCGATGGATTTGAGACGAAAGATGGGATGCCTTCCAGGGCATCCCCAAGCTTAGACGATTGAGTCTCCTTTAAAATATTACCTTGGTGTGCCTTGGTCATCCCCAAGCTTAGGCTCTTGCTACTCCTTATTCCTTCGTCCATCAAGATAACACCCAAAACTTGAAAACTTCAATCACACAAAACTCAACAAAACCTCGTGAGATCCATTAGTATAAGAAACATTTAAGTACTGTTGTAAATTGATTCAAATTTCATAAATGCATAATAGGTACTGTATTCTAACTTCTCCATGGCTTTAACCTCTCGAGGCCCTGATACAATCCATAGTTTAATCAAAATAAGGAACTATGCAAGCAAAAACAGAATCTGTCTAAAACAGAACAGTCTGTAGCAATCTATAGACAACCTATACTTCTGTAACTCTAAAAATTCTGAAAAAATAGGAAAACCTCGAAAATTTGTATAGAAACACTGTGTAAAAACTTCCGATTATTAGCACGCTCCATAAAAAAATGAAAATTCCTGTACTGGAGTCAAAAGTTTCTGTTTGTTTCAGCATCGATTCTACTCATCTTGTGAGTCATCCCAAAGGCTTTACTTGGCACAAATACTAATTTAAACACAAAAACATTATCATTACATAGGCAATAATGATGCTATTAAAAATAAACTGAAAGTTCTAAGCAAAAATTTAAAGATAACTATTGGGTTGCCTCCCAACAAGCGCTATTGTTTTATGCCCCTAGCTAGGCATAATGCATAGTTTCAAGTATTGTCATCAAGCTCCTCAATAACACAACTACGGATAGTGGGGAAAATAGGAGGCTTGACAATAGTATCTTTTATCAAATTTATAAAGTTGGGATGAATACTAATCATCTTAAGATCCTCGTTTCTTTGGGTAGGAGGTGTACTTACGCTCTTAGGAATGTATATGAACTTGGTATTTTGGTTGCGAGAGGCACTAGTATTAGCTTTAGGAGGAGTGAAGGCGGAACCTAGTTTGTCAATGACCTCTTCCATTTTATCAATTCTATTCAAACCTTGTTCTATCCTCTCGTCAATAGTGGTGTATTTTTCCTTTAAGGTTTTCAAAGTCATTCCTACCCGTGACCCAAGTTGAGTGATATGATTATGAAGTTTTTTATCCAATTCCTCAATGGGTTTGTTTGTAATCATATTCTTTTCAATAGCATCAAGCCTTTGCATAACATGTTCCAAGGTCAAATTTGTTTCATTAACAACAATAGGTGGTGACCCTACAAGATTTTCAATTGCGGTGTAGGCATCCAAGGTGTGACACATTAAGAAATTCCCACCAGTGATGGTGTCAAGCACGAACCTATACCAAGTGGTCACACCAACATAAAAATTGTGAAGCAAGGTAGTGGTGGATAACTTTTTAGTTGCTTTATTTTGAGCAAAGCAAATCCTATACCATGCATCTTTTAAGCTTTCTCCTCCCCTTTGTTTGAAATTCACTACATCATCATTGGGAGTAAAGCGAGCGGAAGAAGAACTAGCCATAACTTCAAACAAGGAAACTAGTAACAAGCAAAGGTAAATATTTTTGTATTTTTGATTTTTATATGACAAGATAAATATAACAGAAAATAAAAAGAAGAACAAGTGAATGAAAATTTGTCTGAAGTTACTTGGTAGTTGATGATGATTTCCCTGGCAACGGCGCCAGAAATCCTTCCTGATACTTGTGATCTGCGTTGGGTTTTCCGTGAAGAGGAACGGGTAATTGCAGCACAAAGCGGATAAGTATTTCCCTCAGTTATGAAACTAAGGTTTATCAAACCAATAGGAATATCAATCCTCAACCGTCTTCAGTGGCTACACACAAATGAACAAACAACTTGCACCTAACGCGGGCAAGAGGGTTGTCAATCCCCTTGATTTCGTTATTTGCAAGCAAATGAGTTGTGTAGATAATTGTTGATAAATATAAATTGCAAAATAAATAAAAAGTAAATAAAGGCAGCAAGGTAAATATAGCGTTTGCGAATATATAAGTGAATAGACTCGGGGGCCATAGTGTTCCCTAGCGACATCTCTCATGTAGGCAGCATACAGTGGGTAAACAAATTACTGTTGGGCAATTGATAGAAAAGCGGATAGTTATGCGATGTTCATGGCAATGATCATGTATATATAGGCATCATGTCCATAAGCAAATAGGCTGACTCCTGCCTGCACCTATTACTATTACTCCACTCATCGACCGCTATCCAGCATGCATCTAGAGTATTAAGTAAAACAGAGTAATGCTTGGAGAACGATGACATGATGTAGACAAAGCAAACTCAAACAATATGAATGAACCCCGTCATTTTATGCTTAGTAGCAACAACACAAAGACGCATCTTGTCCCCTACTTTGTCACTGGGATATAGAAACTCGCCAGGTTGAACCTACCACAACGCACCACTCCCACCGATGAAATATCAATCTACTTGGCCAAAGCACATCAATAGATCGGAGAGCATTATGAAGCTATAATGATCATGAACATAAGAGATAATATAATTCCGAGGCATCTCAAATATTTTTCATGAATAATCTAAACATAAACCCACAATTCATCGGATCCCAACAAACACACCGCACAATAGGATTACATCGGATAGACCAAAGCGAAGATGCGATGATCATTGTATTGAAGATCATAAGAGAGAGAGATTGCCATCTAGGTACTAGCTATGGACCCGTAGGTCTGTGGTGAACTACTCACACATCATCATGAGGGCAGCAAGGTTGATGAAGAGGCCCTATGTGATTGATCCCCCTCTGGAAGGGTGCCGGAACGGAGCTCCAGTTGGCCTCGCGACGGAACATAGACTTGCGGGGGCAGAAAAAGGGTTTCGATAATGCCTCTGGGGTTTTCGCGATATTAGAGAATTTATAGGCCGAAGAGGGACGTCGGGAGGTGCCTGAGGGGGCCACCACATATCAGGGCGCGCCCTGATGTGTGGTGGGGCCCTCATGCGCCTCCCAGCTTCCTTCCGAAGCTTCTAGGTCTTCATATAGTCTAGAAAAAATCATCAAAACATTTCGTGTCAATTGGACTTCGTTTGGTACAGTAAACGTGCAAAGGCAAAAACACGCAGAAAACAGCAACTGGCACTGGGCACTGGGTCAATAGGTTAGTGCTCAAAAATATTATAAATTGGTAAATAATGATCCAAAATTATCCTAGAATGATAATATATCAGCATGGAACAATCAGAAATTATAGATACGTTGGAGACATATCACATACTACTATCTTTCTTAGGCACTAGTATCACCAAAACCGCACAAGGACTCAAACTCTCACGTACATGCCCTTTATATAGGAGTTTTTGGACTTGCCTTTGTATCTCCTTAGTCTCATCGGGGTTGAAGCGGTAGGGTGCCTTGTTATGAAGTGGTGCGCCGGGTATGAGGTTGATGCGGTGTTCGATCCCTTGTTTTGGTGGTAGTCCCGGAGGTAGCTCATTGGGAAAAACATCTTGGAATTCCTGCAACAAACGAGACAAAGCAAGAGGTAGATGTTGTGAAGCATTAGTCCTTACGACCTCATCTTTGCACACAAGTACAAAGTGAATTACACTTGATGGGCTCTCACTCACATCCCTCAAGTCTCTTTTGGTGGCTAAAAGAACTAGGTCTTTCGTGTCCCTCATCGTGGAGTCACTCAATTTTGGCTTGTGGCTCTCACTCTCTTTTAGGTGTATCGCTCGCTCACTTTTATCTCCACGATGTGATGAAGCTTGCTTGTCGGCGGTCACTTGACTTGGAGACATTGGTTGAAGCACGTATTCCTTGCCCTTCATCTTGAACTATATTGGTTGTTCCGATCGTTGTGGATGATGCCACAGTCGAATTGCCAAGGTCTACCAAGAAGTAGGTGGCACACGGACATGGGCACCACATCACACTCCAAAGTGTCTTCGTATGCACCAATCTTGAAAGATACTTGCACAGTGTGGTCGACTTGGAGAGTGCCGGAGTCACTTAGCCATTGAACCTTGTAGGGGCATGGATGCTTCTTCTTGACCAATTGTAGCTTGGAACAAAGGTCTTCGCTTGCCAAATTTTGGCAACTTCCGCCTTCGATGATGACCTTGATGGATTTCCCTTGGATGCCCGCTTTTGTGTGGAAGATCTGGCAACGTTGGTCCTCGTCTTGTTGTTTTTGAAGATTCGAAACCTTGGAAACAACGAGAGCGGGGATCGGATCGTTGTCGCAAAAGATTTGCGCATCTTCTTCTTCATTCACTTGGCGGTGCATGGCCACGTGCTCTAGTGCTTCCATCTCGTCTTCGCTCATGGAATCATAAGTGTCGTCATCATAAGGATCATAGTGCGTCATGTTGGACACTCGAAAGTCTTGTGGCCGCGGCCCTTGCAAGTGAAACATTGTATCAAACTTGTCTTGGCGGTTGCATCCATTGGCGATGTAGAGGATGAAGCTCCCGGCTTGCAGTTGCTTGTGGGGGGACGGCTTGACGAAGTCATATTGTCCTTGAAACTTGAATTGTCACCGGTAGTACTTGGATTTTTCGTAGTCGAAGGCGTTGTAGTCGGAGAAGCTTGTGCACTTGAGTCGTAAGTCTTGGAAGAGAACTTGGAATATTTGTAGTCATCTTGCACTTGGCGTTCCACCTTGGTTGCTTGATGCAATAGCTCGAGTAAGTTGGAGTAGGGTTGGAAGTCCACGATTTTCTTGACTTGGTAGTTGAGGCCATAAGAAACACGCCATTGTTTGCTCGTCATCTTCCTTGACATTGGCTCGGATCATAGCTATTTCCATCTCTTGATAGTATTCTTCTACCGACTTGGTGCCTTGCTTGAGTAGTTGTAGCTTCTTTAAGTGTCGGGGGGATAACCCCGGGGTAGCCTCAGCTGGGTCTTTACTCCAGCTTTTCGAAAAACGACTACAGGGCGATCCGCCTCCTCCTGTAGTCCGGCTCCGCGCGGCCGGTTGTGACCAGCCGTCCGGCCAGAGGTGGAGACTCCTGGCCTTCTAGCCGGCGGGTCGGCTCCCGTCCTGCTGCCATGCCTCACAGGACGATGACCTGACGCCCGGCATGTCAGCAGTGCCTCCGGTACCATGGTCAGGGCACGCGTGGCTACAGTGGCCCCCGTCGCGTCGGTGGTCAGCGCCCGCATGGCCACATTGGAGGCAACAGTGCCTCTGACCCCGGCCGACTGCGACTGGACGGGCGGCACAGTGCCGGCATGCCCTCAACCACTCTATTAACTGTTCTGGCATGGCCGCAATGCGGCCGGCCATACCGCTGACCACGGCCGGCTATCGCAAGACGACGCCCCGCATGACGACCCATGCCACGACGTGACAAGCACATGAGGCTGCCAAGCGGGCCCCTTCCGGCTCCCGACGGGACCCTGCAGCCGGCGGGCCCTACCAGCGTCGGGACCCTGCAGCCGGCGGGCCCTACCAACGACAAGACTCCTCATCTGGGGGCCCCATGGCCGGCAGGAGAGACCGCCATCTGGGGCCCTCCGGCGCCTTCTACACATGTTGTAATCCAGGGGGTTGGCCTATAAAACCCCCCGGAGCTCCCCCATGCAGGGGAGGACCGATTCCCCCCCCCCCTCCACACCCATGTAGAGAGGCGAGGAGAGCGAGCTAGCCCCTTCTTCCTCCTCTACCCAGACAGCTCAAGGAGCACCATTGTAGCCCCTTTTGGTTCATCAACCAGACTAGCAGGACTAGGGGTATTGCCTCCCACGGAGGGCCCCGAACCTGGGTACATCGTGTGTCCCGCACCGCTTGTTCCTGATCCCGCTCCCGGAGTCCACCGGCGTCCTTCGGCCCCAACCACTCTCGATAAGCCACCCCATGGCATCTGTCGTAAGAAAACGACGACAGTTGGCGCCCACCGTGGGGCCGTCCGCGGCGCCGGCCGGAGTCACGCTCCGGGCGGGACCCTTCACCACCTCCCCCGGCTGCCCCGCGTCTGGGCGGAACTGCACGCTCGTGGGGCTGGCTCCCGCGGGGCGGGACCCCGTTCCCACTAGCTCTGCGGGCGTCGCAGCCGACCTCTCCGACGAGTGGGGCGGCGGTGACCCTCTGTCCGACGTCGCCATCCTCACCGAGCGCTTCGGCAAGCTGGGCCTTGCCGGCGAGCCAGCTGCCGATGAGTACCCTAGCAAGGTGCTCGACTGCCTCGACGTGCCCTTGTTTTTGGGCGCACTCGCCCCGAGCAGTGCTGACGACTCCTGCGTCCGCGCGGGGGTGATGGCCACCGATTCCTCCACGACCTCCGGTCGCGTCAGGGCGGAGGCGGTTGCCGCAGCCGCCCGCACCGGCACCTCTGCCCCCTCGGTACCGTGCTTCGGGGCCTCAGCACCCCCATCGCGCCTACGACGAACCCGGCCGTGGCTACGGCTGAGCTGGAGGCTGCTCGCCAGCTGCTGTTCGCAGAGGCGACCACACTCGCCACCACCAAGCGCCGGATGGAGTCCGCGCAGCGCGAGTACAACTCCGCCTACGGCCTCACCCCCGCCGGCAACAAGCCCAGCCGGCGCGGTGACGTTCGCAACCGCGGCCGTGTGGTCGTGGAAATCCTCGGTGGCAGGCTCCCCACCTACGACACGCCGGCTGCCAACATGAGGGCCGCCCAGGTGTCCTATGCCGACCTCGCCGACCTGGTGGGCGAAGAGCGAGAGCAGCAGGAGCGGCACATCCAAGACCTCATCGCCGCCGCCAACGCTCAGCAGGCCCGGCTCGATGACGCCAACGCCGGCTCCGAAATTCACGTCCCCGAGGGGGACGCCCCGCCAAGTGCTGGCCAGCACCGGCCGGTCCAGCAAGCCTCTTCCCCCTGCGGCTCCGGCCGGCGGGGTGCTGGGTCCCATAACGGACGCTCCCGACAGGGAGACGAGCCGCCGACCGTCAACAGCCGGCGCAACGACGCTCCGGCTAGCGGCAGCCGGCGCAGCCGGGGCCATTCCCCGCCCCCACGGCGGGAGCGCGCGCGCTCGCCTTCCCCGGCTGTCCGTCCTAAGCTCGCCACTCGGCTCGGCCCGCGCGTCCCGCGGAGTGAGAACGACGCCCGGACCCGCATCGACCGGCTGGCGCAGTCCGCCCTCCTGGAGGAGGAGGGTCCGATCGGCCCGGCGTGTTTCGGCCCAAGGATCCGCAACGAGCCATTCACAACCGGCTTCACGCTCCCTCGCGACACCCCGAAGTACAATGGCACCACCAAGCCGGAAGACTGGCTGGTCGACTACACCACCGCAGTCGGCATAGCCAGGGGGAACAAGCGCGTTGCCGTGCGCTACGTCCCCCTCATGTTGATCGGCTCGGCTCAGACCTGGCACAACAGCCTGTCCACCGGCAGCATCAACACCTGGACAGACTTTGAGGAGGCATTCATCCGCAACTTCACCGGCACCTACAAGCGGCCCGGCCGGCCCCGTGAACTGGCCATGTGTGTCCAGGGGCCGGACGAGTCCCTCCGTGACTACCTCACGCGCTGGACCGAGCTTCGCAACTCCTGCGAGGGGGTACACGAGGTGCAGGCCATCCAGTACTTCATCGAGGGCTGCCGTGACGGCACCCACCTCAAGCACAAGCTCGTGTGCTCCGAGCTGGCAACCCTGGCGGATCTAATGGCCAAGGCAGACAAGTACGCCACGGCCGACTCCGCGATGCAGATCAAGGTCACCACGCCTGCCAAACCGACCCCGCCGCCTACCGCGCCGCGGGCGGCTGCCAACAACCAGCAGCAACAGAACAACAAGCGCAAAACCGACCAGCCGGATCCCCGCTATGGGAGCCGGCAGGTCGCCCCTGTCGAAGAAGAGCAGCCGGCCGCCCAGGCTTCCAACCAGCGTCAGCGGACCGGCAAGGCCGCCTGGCAGCCCAAGCTCACCTTCGAGCAGATGCTCGACGCTCCGTGCAAAATGCACTCCGGGGCAAAGCCGGCCACGCACACGCTGCGGTAGTGCAGCTTCTCCCAACGGCTAGCCCGAGGCGAGGGACTTCCGGTTCCTCCGCCTCCGGCTCTCCGCACACTGGCTCCGGCACCAGCGCAACCACCTGCTCTGGCTCCGGCAGCCAACGACGGCCGCCTTCATGACCAGTTCCCCAACCAGGACGGGGCCTACGTCGTCTTCACCAGCGAGGGGACCGACAAGCACAGCCTACGCCAGCGCCGGCACGACGTGAACGCTAACGTCCCCTCGGTCCCCCAGTACATGCACTGGCCCGAGAAGCCGGTTACCTGGAGCCGGGCGGACCACCCGGCCGTGATGCCAAACCCCGGCAGCTACACCCTCGTCCTCGATCCCACCATCGCCTCCGAGAGGCTCACCTGTCGCTTCTCGCGGGTGCTGGTTGACGGGGGCAGCAGCATCAACATCCTCTACCGCGACACACTGCTCAAGCTGGGGCTCAAGGAGAAAGACCTGCAGCCAAGCCGGACAGTTTTCCATGGCATTGTGCTGGGAAAATCCTGTACCCCCATCGGCAAAATCCGGCTCGACGTCCTCTTCGGCAACAAGAGCCACTTCCGCCGTGAGCCGATATGGTTCGAGGTAGTGGACCTCAGCAGTCCCTACCACGCGCTGCTGGGCAGGCCGGCTCTCGTCAAATTCATGGCAATCCCCCATTATGCCTACCTCAAGCTCAAGATGCCGGGTCCCAAGGGCATCATCACCATCGATGGCGACTACAAAATGTCGATCGAGTGCGCGTGCGACAGCAGCCGGCTGACCGAGGCCCTGGAGATAGCGGAGGAGAGGTGGTAGCTCGACCGGCTCGTGGCTCACGCCGTTGACCTGCCAGCCGTGCCGGCTCCTCCGTCCCAGTCGGTCGGCGAGGCGTCGTTCCAGCCGTCCAAGGACACCAAGCAGGTGCCCCTCGACCCGGCCAACCCCAAGCAGTGCGTCACCATCGGCGCCCATCTCAACAGCAAATAGGAAGGCGAGCTCGTTGACTTCCTCCATGAGAATCGGGACATCTTTGCATGGTCTCCAAAAGACATGCCGGGTGTTCCGAGGAAGTACGCCGAGCACAAACTTCATGTGCGGCCGGATGCCAAGCCGTTCAAGCAACCCCTGCGCCATTTCTCCGAGGAGAAGCGACGTACTATAGGAGAGGAGATCGCCCGGCTGCTCACAGCCGGCTTCATCATGGAAGTGTTCCACCCGGACTGGCTGGCCAACCCAGTTCTGGTGCTGAAGAAGAACAAGACTTGGCGCATGTGTATCGACTACACCAGCCTGAACAAGGCCGGCTGCGATTTGCTGTCCTTCCTGGACGCCTATTCTGGCTACCACCAGATCAAGCTCGACCCAGCCGACCGGCTGAAGACCTCCTTCATCACCCCTTTCGGGGCCTACTGCTACATCACCATGTCCTTCGGCCTGAAGAATGCATGCGCCACCTTCCAGTGTTGCTTGCAGAAGTGCCTCCTGCCCCAGATCAGCAGGAATGTCCACGTCTACGTGGACGACATCGTCGTCAAAACCAAGAAGCATTTCAGCCTCCTCGACGATCTCCGAGAGACCATCGCCAACCTGCGCGAGTACAAGGTCAAGCTCAATCCGGAGAAGTGTGTTTTCGGCGTGCCAGCCGGCCAGCTCCTGGGTTTCTTCGTGTCCGCCCGTGGCATCGAAGCCAACCTGGAGAAAATCAGAGCCATCGAGCGCATGCACAAGCCGACCAAGCTCCGTGACGTCCAGAAGTTCGCCGGTTGCCTTGCCTCGCTCAGCCGGTTCATTAGCCGAAGGCCCTGCCCCTCTATCAGGTCATGAAGAAGACCGCCAAAATCGAGCCAGTCCACGACCCGACGAAGAAGCCGGCCAAGTTCAAGTGGACCGACCAGGCGGACGAAGCGTTCCGCGACCTCAAGCGCGCCCTCTCCAGCGCACCCGTCCTGGCGGCTCCGGCCGAGTAGGAGCCTTTGCTTGCGTACATCGCGGCAACCACGCGCGTGATCAGCATCGTCCTCGTGGTGGAGCGGCCGGAGGAAGGCAAGGCGCTGCCGGTCCAGCGCCCCGTCTACTACCTCAGCGAGGTCCTCTCCTCCTCCAAGCAGAACTACCCCCACTACCAGAAGATGTGCTACGGCACATACTTCACCGCCAAGAAGGTCAAGCGGTACTTCCAGGAGCACACCAACACCATGGTGAGCACGGCGCCGCTCGGAGAAATCATGAGCGGCCGGGACGCCACCGTCCGGATTGCCAAATGGGTTATCACCCTCGCCGACTAAGAAATACGGTATGAGCCGCGCACCGCCATCAAGTCGCAGACGATGGCCGACTTCCTCGTTGACTGGGCGGAGACCCAGTTCGTGCCGCCGCCTCCGGACTCCACGCACTGGCGCATGCACTTCGATGGCTCGAAGATGCGGACCAGCTTGGGAGCCGACATCGTCTTGTCGTCCCCAAAAGGGGACCAGCTCAAGTACGCGCTCCAGATCCTCTTCGCCGCCTCCAACAACGTAGCCGAGTACGAGGCGCTCGTCCATGGCCTCTGGCTCGCCAAGGAAATCGTCATCCGGTGCATCCTCTATTTTGGCGACTCGGATCTGGTGGTGCAGCAGGTCTCTGGCGAATGGGACGCCAGGGACGCCAACAAGGCCAGCTATCGCTTCCTCATCCAACAGCTCACCGGCTCCTTCGAGGGGTGTGAGCTCCACCACGTCCCCCGGGCAGACAACGAGGCGGTGGACACGCTGGCTAAAATCGGCTCCACCCGGTAGGCAATCCCAGCCGGCGTCTCCCTCGAGCAGCTACTCAAGCCGTCGATCAAACCCTCCTCCGAATCGGAGTCCATTTTCGTGCCAGCCGACCCCGCCGGCACCCCGTCGGTTCCGACAAACCCGCCGGCTCCAACCGCCGCTTCAACCCAGCCGGCTCCAACAACTGACGACCCCACGGTCGTCCTCATGACAATCACTCCGCTGGCCCCGGGGACTGACAGCTCGGTCCCGGGGACTGACGGCTCGGTCCCGGGGGCTCCGCCTCCGGGCACGGGGGCTACAGCCAGTCCCGAGGGCCACCTCAAGCCGTTGCCGGCTCCCGTCACGGCCCCCACCTGGGCCCAGCCCATCCTAGCCTTCCTCCTACGCGGCGAGCTCCCTCCCGACGAGGCGACCGCCCGGCAAATCCAGCGCCGGGTCCCCGCCTACAGCATCATCAACCACGAGTTGGTCCATCGCAGCGCAACCGGCGTGTTCCAACGCTGCGTCGAGCCGGAAAGGGGGCAGGAAATCCTCCGAGACATCCACCAGGGCGAGTGCGGGCATCACGCTGCCTCCAGGACCCTGGTGGCTAAGGCATTCCGCCACGGGTTCTATTGGCCAACGGCCCTAGAAGAAGCAAAGCAGCTGGTCGACAAGTGCGAAGGGTGCCAGCGCTTCAGCGCGCAGAGCCACCTGCCGGCTACGACGCTCAAGACCATCCCCCTCTCCTGGCCCTTCACGGTCTAGGGCCTCGACATGGTGGGACCCTTCAAGACCACTCGAGGCTGCATGACGCATCTATTGGTAGCCGTCGACAAGTTCACCAAGTGGATCGAGGCCAGACCCATCAAGAAGCTGGACGGCCCCACAGCCTTTCGGTTCATCGAAGACATCACAGTCCGCTACGACGTCCCGCATAGCATCATCACCGACAATGGCACCAATTTTGCCAAAGGCGCGCTGGCGGGTTTCTGCGCCAAACAAGGCATCCAGCTCGACCTTGCATCGGTCGCCCACCCGCAATCGAACGACCAAGCAGAGAGAGCAAACGGCTTGATCTTGGCCGGCATCAAGCCCTGGCTCATGGCACCGCTCGTTCGGTCAGCCAGCTGCTGGACCGAAGAGCTGCCGGCCGTCCTGTGGAGCCTCAGAACCACGCCCAACCGCTCAACCGGCTTCACACACTTCTTCCTTGTGTATGGGTCCGAGGCAGTCATCCCCATGGACATCGAGTTCGACTCGCCTCGCGTCACCCTGTACACGGAGACGGACGCAAAGGAGGCAAGGGAAGACGGCGTCGACCTCCTCGAAGAGGCCCGTGAGCTAGCGCTGAGCCGAACGGCTATCTACCAGCAGAAGCTCCGGTGCTACCACAGCAAGCGGATCCGGCCCCTCTCTTTCCGCGAGGGGGACCTGGTGCTCAGGCGGATCCAGCGGACCGCTGACCTGCACAAGCTGTCCTCCCCATGGGAGGGCCCGTTCATCGTCAGCAAGGCGCTGCACAACAATGCGTACTACCTAATAGACGCCCAGAAGCCGCAGAAGCGCAAGAGAGACGCCTCCGGCGGGGAGACGGAGCGCCCGTGGAACGCAGCACTCCTCCGTCCGTTTTACTGCTGAGAAGGGCCAGTGTATGTATGTATCCTCCCTTTTGGGCTTATGAATGCAACGGGTGCCCCGAGCCAGCTCTTGGGGCACACCTCTTTCGTTTCCTTCCAAAGCAGTTCGCCCCACACACCGGCTCCCGGACCCGGTCCCACGGTCCCGGGGGCTCGCCGACTAGCCTTGGCATTGCTCCCCAAATCCGGTCGAGTAATGTGGGCTAAGGAAAAAACCCTCCCACCCCTCCCAGCTACAGACCGGCTCCCGGCTGTCCGGCTGACGGGTTCTCGGGACGGAAAACTTAGCGCACATGAAAAACGGTCATAAGGGGGTCGCCGGCTAGGGCTAGCCGAATCACTTTTCTTGGCCTCTGTTAAACTCACCTTAGCCAATACGTCCCCGCGGCTCCCAAACTCACGACCGACTCCCACGAGGCGGATGCCCCGTCCCAGCTACACACCGGCTCCCGGCTGTCCGGCTGGCGGGGCCGAAGCCGAAGGGGACAAGGTTTTGGGCAGAAGGAGTCAAAAGGACAAAATGCTAAGGCCGAGTCGGCACGCACAAAAAACTTTGGCAAAACAAAAGCATCAACTCATATACAAAAGCATAACGGCCCACGGCCACATGTTCATTACATTTTACACCCCCAATGGGTGGAACTGCAGTCTAACAAAAGCAGCAGGAAAACAAAAGGATCCTAGCTAGTGGCGGCGCCGTCTCCTCCCCCGGCGCCCTCCGCGGCGGCTGAGGTAGAAGCCCCGTCCTTGTCCACGGCATGCTCCTTATCGGACCCCGCGTCCAAGTCCTAAGCCGGCTTGGAGTCGACGTAGTCGTCGGTGCTGGACCCGACGTCTTCACCGCCCGTCTCGCCGGCGCTACCCTCCGGGTCATCAAGGGCAAGCTTGTACCGGTCCTCCGGGATCACCTCGCCGTCCGCCGTGCGCTCCGGAACGTACTTGTCCCACGGAGCAAAGGACGCGAGATCACTGGCCCGCACAGCCAGCGCATCGGCAACCGCCTCCAGCTCCGCGTCGGTGCCGGCACGCTGGGCCGTAAGCAGCCCCAAGTCCAGCTCGGGGTACCATGACCTCGCAATGCGAAGCGCCATGGCCGCTCCGGCGCGCGCGGCAGAAGCCCTCCAGGCGTTCACCCGCGCGGACCCGTCTTCCAGCCACCTCGACAGCCGGCTCATGGAGACCGGCTCCACCGCACCCGGCCAAAGGGTGCGAACCAGTGCCAAGCCGGCACCCTGAAGTCGCTTCATGGCCCGGACCACCTCGGTCAGACGCACCTTGGCGGCAATCCCCACCTCGTCCACGGTCCAGGCGGCAAGCGGCCCGACGGGGATCCCCTTCTCCTGCTGATCCTCGCGATGGGCCTCCACGGCCAATTTCGCGACCTCTTGCGTACCCGGAAAGAGCCCTAAGGGAGAAGGGGGTGCGGGGTGAGTGACAAAGGAAACGCTGGCCCGGATCCGACACACGAAGACAAGAGAAACAACAAAACTTACCGGCTAGAAGCCGGTCCACCGCGTGCGCCTCCTCCTGCAGCCCAGCATCCCTGGCTGACCACTCCTGGATCCGGCGCTCGTGCTCAGCCTGCGCCGCCTGCGCGTCCTCGGCCGCCTTCGCCAGCGAGGCGTCCTTGGCCTCCATCTCCTGGCGATGGGCTGTCTCCCGCTCCTCCAGCTCTCGGCGGTGGGTCGCCTCCCTCTCCTCCAGTTCCCGGCGGTGGGCCGCCTCCCCCCCGTCCTTCTCCGCCTGCGCCCGATCCGCCTCCTGGCGGAGCCGGTCACACTCCGCGGACAGGAGGTCCCACCACTCGCCAAGCTGCACCACCTGGCGACGGAGGCAGACCGTCTCAGCATGGGTGGCTGCCCGGCACGAAGACGCTTCTGTCAGATAGCAAGCAAAGATGGGGATTCAGCCCGCCTTCGGAGTAGCCGGCCTGAATCCCAGGGGCTACACCCAGTGGGTGCGCTCGCGCGCCCCTACTGGAAACTCACAAGATGCGTACCTTGCAGATCCGCGGACACGACGGCCAGTCGGCTTTCGGCTCCCCGATACAAGCCCAGCAGCGTGTTGTATGTAGCCACCCGATGGTCGTGGACAGCCTGCGAGGGACACGGAAACAAAGACGCTATGCAATTAGACTCGACCTGCCTGCGTCCCAGCCGGCCCGAGTCTCGGGGGCTACACCCAGTGGGTGCGCTAGCGCGCCCCCACTGGAAAAACAAAAAGACAAAAGCAAAAAGACAAGACCTCGAGCCCTTACCGCGATGGACTATTCGAGGTGCACCAGCTGGTTGCTGGCGGCCTGGGCCTCCTGCACCGCCTGGGCGCGGCAGGCGGCAAACTTAGCGACGACCGCAGCCACCGTAGCTCAAAGGGCGCTCGGCGCGTCGTTTATGGGCGTGCCACCGGCTGCGGCCCAGGTCTCCTGCGGCTGACCCTCGTCGGCGGGCTCGGGCGGACCCCGCGCCATGACAACTATGGGACCCACTCTTCCCGGCACTGCGATTCCGGGTGCCCCGGCTGACAAGCCGGTGGCGGCCGCCCCTCCGGGCGCTGCGGCCTTGATCTTCGATACGCCGCCTCCGGCGGCGCCTCCTCGGCTTACCTCCGGAGCCGGGACCTCCACCTCCGGAGCTACGACCTCCGGGGGCTCATCAGTGCCCGGTGGCACGTCGTCCGCCCCTGGTGGTGCCGCGTTGCGGTCCGACTCCGTCCTCTTGGCGGCGTCCGTCGCGGGCACAACCGCGCGCGCCTCCTCCTCGGCCCGCGCATCCGCCTTCGCCCGCCGTGCGGGGTCATGTTTGTCCTTGGACCTCCTCTCCCGGCCAAGGGGAAGTGGCTCCCACGACTGGCCGGCCGCCTCCACGCAGGCCTTCCCTGGCGGCTGCTTCCGCGCCGCCTCCACCCATGGGCCGTGCTCCTCCTCGAGCCGTTCTCTCTCGGCCGCCTCGAGGTCCCGCCATGCCTCGCGCTCCCTTTCATCGGCGGCGGTCGGTGGTGCTGTCCCCGACATCTCGATGATCGTGGCCCTCCCCAGGGCACGCGGCTCCCTGGATAAACAAAAGATGGAAAGTAGGCCAACCGGAAACCAAGCAGGAACTTAGAGAAAACTTACCCGAAGCTAACAGGGACCGCCCACCTGGCGGGGCCCGTTTGGGCGACCCGCGGTTTCTTCCCGCCGCCTCCACGGCTGCCGCCCGGCTGGCCGCTGGCTGCCCGTTTGGGGGGCGGCCTGGTGCTGACCGGCTGCTCCCCCTTTCCGCCCGCGGCCGCGTCGCCTCGGCTGGGCTCACGATCGACCCGGCGAACGCGCTTCCTCGGCGTGGTGGTGTCGTCTCCCAAAGCTTCGGGGTCCTCCGGGGCTGCTGCATCGCACACCTCCTCTGATTCAGCGTCATCGTCAGGCCAGTCCCGCAAAAGAGACTGGGGGAGGAACTCACCAGCCGACTCGGATGCCTCCGCCTCCGTCCCACCGGTTTTGGACGCATCGGCTCGCTCTGAGTCGGCCGGCTCCACATCGTCAGCGTCTTCGACCTCCTCGGGGTCTGACTCCGCCATGTCGGTAGCCGGCTCCCCGTAATTCTGCAGCTGAGGAAAACCTACATGCAAGAGAAGCCCCTCCGCCGTCAGGCTGGGGAGGAACGCCAGCTTCAGAAGGAAAAAGGGTGGGGGACGGCTCGGCACGTACCCGCGGAGCCGGACGGCCCCGGCTGTACGGGGCCTTCCCCCATTGCCATCGGCCTCGTCCATCTTGGCAGCCGAGATGGAGTTCACCATCCTCGCCACCGGCACCGCCTTCAGCTCTTCGGTGGAGAGCCGGCAGGGGTCGTGCCGTCCTCCCATCTGGCAGATGAGGTGCGGCCGGCGCTGCAGCGGCTGTGTCGGATTTCAGGCTCCGCAAAACCCTCAAGGTTCGAACACAGGGGTGTGTGCGAAGATCCCCTGCAGCTTCGCCCTACTAGCTCGCCGCTCGTTGGTTACTACGATGAACTCGCACGATGACGAGGAAGAAGATGAACACGGTGGTTTACCCAGGTTCGGGCCGCTGCGAAGCGTAATACCCTACTCCTGCTTTGGTGGATTGCCTCTCTGGGAGGTGTGGTGGATGAACTAGTACAGTGGTGAGCGGCCTCGCGAGGGCGCTCGAGTGGTGCTCTTGGCTCTCTGCCCTATCTTGTGTTCTTTTCTCTACGGTGCAGCCTAGCCTCTCTATATAGCAGTGGCCCGGGTCCTCTTCCCTTATCGCATGGGCAGGAAGGGATCCCACAACGGCCAAATTTGAAGGGGGATAAGAGTACATCCCCGCCCTATCCAAAGGCGGTCTTCGCCTGCAAAGTAGCTGACGATGATGCAGAGGTGGGCTCGGCGATGACATCCGCCCAGCGGGGCTCGTGGTCGTGGTCTTGTTGCACCGGAATGGAAACCTTTGGGAGGCGCTTTGGGAACCCGCGTACGTCCCTGCTCCCTTTGCACCAAAGGGGAAACTGCACCGCCTGGCACGCTGGCGCCCGCCTGTCCTTCCTTGCGTCATCCTTGACTCCTGAGGCCGGGTTCCGCATAGAGATCTCCGCCGCTCCGGAGGGGGCCTGAGGAGGCCCACCCCCTGCTGATCCTGGTGCTGTTCTTCCTCGCGAGCCTGGGGTCCTCGCGAGGGCCTTGTCTTGAGTAGAGTCGTGCCAGGCCGTGTTTGGCTGACAAGGTGGGCCATGCCCTAGGCCGCAGGCAGGCAGGTCTTGGTACACCCGTTCCCAGAACGCCGACAGTAGCCCCCGGGCCCAAGGCGCGCACGAGCTGGCTTCCGGGCGAAGCCTTGAGGACGGCCCGAAGCGCCGGGGGCCCCAAATGCCTGCAGGCCAGGTTGGCGCGCGTCGTTCGGTTGATGTTGGGCGTCCAACATCCCTTCGGCCACCGCCCGAGTCGACAAAAGCCTGACTTCCAGCGCCGAGCCATTACTGCTTTCCTCTTCTGCGCACCTGCTCTTACTCCCAGATCCCCGGCCTTAGCAGAGACCTCTCCAGATCCGGCGCCGCTCCGTCCTCCTCCTTGCCGCGTCGGTCCCGCGATCTTCCCAATGGCTCCGCCGGCAAGCCAAAGCCAGAGGCCCAGAGCTCAGCCTCCGCTCCCATCTCACCGGCGCTTTCGGAGTCCACCATTGCCAAGGACGGAGACCTCGTCCCGGTGCTCCCGTCGACGGCGGACGAGACCAACGAGTGTGGGCGGACCTTGATATGGGGCGGCTCCTCGAAGAAGCGGCCCTCGTCCAGGTCGGTCTATCCTTTCTTCCTTCATAGCGTCTTCGCCGGGCTCCTCCCGCCTTTCTCCGTGTTCTTCACCGCCATCCTCGACCACTACGGGATTCAAGCCCTTCATCTCCAGCCCAACTCCATCCCGCTCTTGTCCGTCTTCGCCTTCTACTGTGAGGCTTTCGTGGGCGTGAAGCCTTCGGTGGCCCTCTTCCGTCATTTCTTCAGCTTGCGCGTGCACGACGGCGCTCAGCGGTCGGCGTGCGTCTCCTTCGTCGCGATCCAGAGCGGTAACATGCTCTTAAAGGCTGGGAAGAAGGTGGAGAACTTCAGGCACCGCTGGGTCTTCATGGATCTCAAGAGCTCCAACCCCCGCTTGGATCTGCCGAAGGGGTTGCCGGAGAAGACCTCCGCGTGGAGCTCCGCGAAGCTTTCCAACCCCCGGGCCAAGCCCGCCCTAGAGCGCATTTCTCGCGATATCAGTGCGAGGAAGCTGACTGGGGGGATGATAGTGAAGGAGTTCTTGACGCAGTGCTTGGCGCCCCTCCAGTCTCATTCTAGGCCCTTGTGGGATTATCAGGGCAGCGGCGACAACCTCAGGCTTCGGTCCGCTCACATAACCCCCGAGGAACTGAACAGGGCTGTGGCAATCCTGCTCAACGGTGACCCCGGTGATCTCCCCGACGCCTACGCCCCGCTGTACCGCCGCGACGACGGAGCCGATTTGGTCGCCAAGATGCCTGTCTTCGACGAACTGGGGCTCTCCCCAGCTGAGGTCCTTGGCTCCCCGGTGACGGTGTCCTCCGGCGACACCACGGGCGGGGATGATTCAGAGAAGACAGCGGATGACGACCTGGCGGGGGCGTCTCCCCCGTCGCAGAGCATGCTCTTGCGCGACCTCGAGGACGATGACGATGTTGGTGGAGTTTCTGCTGCACTCTCTCCACGCCCCGCCAAGGTCCTCTGGGGGCAAGGACTAGCTCCTCTTGCCACACGGTCCACCTGCCTGGCAACCCCCAGGAAGCGCGGGGCGGAGTCTCCTCCAGTGTGCCCTGCCTCTGCCGGCAAGGCAGTTGAGGTGTCGGGCTCGTCCCTGCCCGGATCGCGGCTTGCCTGCATGGCGGGCGAAGCCGAGGCCATGGTGATCCCTCCAGCGGCTGCCCTTGCGGACAATGCCCCTGCTCCCCGACGTGGTGGTGCCCTCACCGAGGAAGGCGAGGGCGCCCCCATCGTCGTTGGAGCGGAGAGGAAGAGGAAGTGGGTCGACGTTGAAGAGTAAGTAATCCGGCTCGGCCTTGGTCACCTGCCGGTAGCTTGAGTATTGATGATCTTCCTTTGCTTGGTAACCAGGAACACCGCCGCGCTGAAGATGAGGAAGAAGAAGGCGGGCGTCATGCCGAAGGCGTCTTCCGATGCACCGCTCGCTCCTGTCGTCTCGCCGTCGCCTGACGAGGCGCCTGACACCGAGGGGGTGGAGGCTCCCGAGGCAACCCTCCTGGTCGCTGCCGCGGAGCTCCCCGAGCCCCCAATGCCTGTTGGCGTGGTCGCTCTTTCCCTTGAGGGCGCATCGGTGCCGCTGTCCGGGGGGCCAGCCCCCGAGGGCCAGCCGCCCGTCGGTCCGTCTGTATCCGTCTTGCCCGTGGTCGCTGCGCAGCCTCCGGAATCTCCTGCTCCTTTTGCTGCTGTCTCCCGGGGAACATCGCCTGTGATCGCGCAGGCGACTCCTCCAGAGGAGGCCTTGATGCCTTCGTCGCGCGGCCTCGACGTCCTGGACGGGGTCTTCACCACTCTGGGTCAAGTTCGGGACGCCCTCGCGGGTACCGACGACCGCCTCGCGAGTGGGCGCCTGGGGCTCCTCTCCGGGTGGCTCCAGGCCGACGCCTCTGCCGTGGCGGTCTAGGCCCAGGCCGAGGCTGCTGTGGCGAAGAGCGAGAAGGAGGCCGTGTCCGCCAAGGCAGCCCGTGAGGCGGCGCTGACCGACGCGGCGTCTGCTGTAGGGCGTTGTGACGAGGCGGAGTCCCGCTTGAAGGTTCTTCAGGAGGAGAAGTCCGTGCTTGTGGAGCAGCTGCGTCAGCAGGGGGAGACCTTCGAGACCTGCAAGGCCCAGCTTGCCAATCGGGACTCCGAGCTGTCCCAGGCGACGGCCGACCGTGCCGTGGTGTGAGAGCGCCTGGACGTGTTGGAAAGGGAGGTTGCCCTGGAAAAGGCCCGGCTCGAAACCAGGGAAAAGTCTCTAACTGAGGCCGTGGAGAGAAAGGCAGCGGAGCTCAGGGCCCTTCCCCCCGTCGAGCTCAGGCTTCGCCAAGCGCTCCAGTCCCTCTGCCGGGAAGGGTTTACGGAACCCTTGGTGGCTCCAGAGAGCGGCTTCGCGGAGCTCGCTTCGAAGCTTGTCGAGGCGCTGGAGGGCGCCATTGCCAAGGTGGAGGGGATTTTGGAGAGCGAGTGCCGCGACCTCTTTTCTGAGGACGCAACGCGCGTCTTCAGCCACCTTCACCTTCATGAGCCAGGGTTTGACTTCGACTCCGTGATCCGCCCGGTTGCCCCCGAGGTCCGCAGCAGCGCTGCGGCGGCAGTGAAGGGTGCCGTGGAGGCGCTGGGAAGAAGTTCACCCGCGTCACCGTTCCTCCGCCTCCTGAAGCTGCAGGGGTTAGCGGCGAAGAAGACAACGCCAGCGATGTCGACGACGAGTTCCCCGCGGACGGGACGAGTGGTGGCGGAGGCTCCTCCTAATTCCTCTTCCTTGTTTCCTTTCTGCAACGTTCATCGTGCCTCGCGGAGGCGTTAAACTTGTTTGTATTCGCGAAAACTTTTAATGCTTGTAATAACTGTTGGACTGTGTGATTGCTCTGTTCACCTTGTTTCCTTCTTGCTTGCTGTGATGCTCTGCGTCGGCAGGGCCCGGCCCCGCGCATACCTCAGCCGCTGTTGGGCCGTCCGGATCACCAAGGACAGTTCCAAGGGGTGAGGGGCTACGTGGCCAGTGAGGCTCCTGAGTCGCGATGCTCAGGAGTCCCCTTGACGTACGAGCAACCCTCATGAAGGGGACATGGTGAAGATAGGGTTAACTTGGAAACTTTGAACACTTTGCGCTCTGCGTCGGCAGGGCCCGGCCCCGCGCATACCTCAGCCGCCGTTGGGCCGTCTGGATCACCAAGGACAGTTCCAAGGAGTGAGGGGCTACGTGGCCAGTGAGGCTCCTGAGTCGCGATGCTCAGGAGTCCCCCTTGACGTACGAGCTCCAGCGTCCTCCTTAAGGGAACATGGTGAAGATTGGGTTAACTTGGAAATTTTGAACACCTTGCGCTCTACGTCGGCAGGGCCCGGCCCCACGCATACCTCAGCCACCGTTGGGCCGTCCGGATCACCAAGGACGGTTCCAAGGGGTGAGGGGCTACGTGGCCAGTGAGGCCCCTGAGTCGCGATGCTCAGGAGTCCCCCTTGACGTACGAGCGGCTCCCATACCTTTCCTCGCCGGCTTTTCCTGAGAGGGGCGCGTGAAGACCAGGTTTGGCAGACCTGGGAAGGTGGCGTGTACCAGGGTCGGCCCGGTAATAGCCCCCATGCAGCCCCCTCACGCGAACATCCCAGGGAATGCAGCGAAACGGGGCCGCAAGGAGGCTTCCTGAGGTTGGATGCAGCCGCTGGGGCGCCCTCAGTTGTTTATCCCCAGCACAGGGCATAGGGCTTCCACATTGCGTGGGCATAGTCATTGGTGGACCGTGTTGTCCGCCAGCATGGAGCTGTGGCTTCCACATTGCGTGGGCATAGTCATTGGTGGACCGTGTTGTCCGCCAGCACGGAGCTGTGGCTTCCACATTGCATTGGCATAGTCATTGGTGGACCGTGTTGTCCTCCAGCACGGAGCTGTGGCTTCCACATTGCGTGGGAAGGAACCCCTCCGCGTCCTCGGGGGGCTCCGGGCGTGTACAGCCCATTGAGTTCGTACGCGTGGCTAGCACGGTAGAACTGGGAGGTGTATCTGGGAGCTCATGAGGGCGCTTTGGCCTAGCGAGGTCCCTACCTCAAAGGCGGTTTGCGCATGGGTCTTCTTGTAGATAGCGCCATTAGAGGTCCTGCAAATTTTGGAGAAGCCTGCGCCGAACGTGCTCCCTAGGGCCATCGCACGAGAGGGCCAAGCACCTGTGACCCCAGGAGGTGACGTGAACGGGGCAAGCCCGCCAGACAGAGCTCAGCCACTGGATTTATCAATGCTGCAGGGACGGACCCGAGCACAGACGCCGTGCCCAGTCCTCTCGTGAGGCGGTCGAAGGTAGGATCATTCGGGGGCGGCGACATTTACGCCGGCAAAGAGCCGTGCAGGCAAAGGGAAATGTTAGGAAACAGATCATATGCATGAGGAACTGCTGAAATATGCATAAATGTGGTGGCTGCAGGGGTACTCCCTGATCGCCTGAGGATAATGCGGCTCGGTGGGCGCCTTCAAACGGAATGAACCAAAAAGTTACCTGGCACAGACCAACAAAAAGTCACCTGGCGGCCGTGCCGCTGAAGAGTCGAAGCTGCCATCGTAGCCTGATCTTATACCTCCACGAGCGCGGCCCTCACGAGCCCGTCGTCTCCCGGGGCTCGGGACCCATGCTCGGTCCAGGCATCTCCTCCAACTACATGCCGCGTCTCGCCAGGCAAGGTACGAGCATGGCCCGGGCAAGGCGCTGGAACGTGACGCCGGCGTTCGCCAGGCCAAAGGGCATGTAAACGTAGTTGTGCGGGTAGACCCACCCGCAGTCGGCACGGGTTGGCCAAAAGAGGCCCTGGGACGCGGCCCTGTTGATTGCGAGCGTGTTGACGCACACGCGCGGCTGGTCGTCCGGGCCGACGATAGCGGCTGCGATTGGTGGTGCAGGGCAGTCCCCGCCTCGCTTGGCCTCTGCCTCCTGAAGCTCCTCGATCGCTTTGATGACAAACTCTTGCGAGCTAGGCGCCTCGCGCCGTGCTCCTTGCTCTGGCAGTCGCGCGTTAGGGCGCGCCTTCAGGTTGTGCCCGAGCACCTCCCTTGTCTCACCGACCAAGCCGAGAGCCTCCCATATGGAAGCCCCCGAGCCCGACCCAAGGGGGGTGCCAAGCGCGCTTTCCTATGCGATGGATAGTGGGGCCCCATCCCTGGGTGTAGAGCCCGAGGTTCCGCCCTTGGAGGTTCCAGCCCCCTGGCGCCCCGCGGGAAGGAGCTGCTTCTTCTTCTTGCGTGCATCCTCACGAGGCAGGCATCCTACTTGTCGTCCGAGCGCTCGGCCGCCGCAGCGCGGTAAGCACGCTCGAGGGAGCAGACGGCATCCTTCTCGTCGCAGGCGATGGTGATGACGCTGCCACTCCCTGGCATCTTGAGGACGTTGTAACCGTGATGAGTCACTGCCATAAACTTGGCGAGGGCCGGGTACCCAAGGATTGCGTTGTATGGGAGGTGGATGTGGGCGACGTCGAAGATGATGACCTCGGTGTGGTAGTTCTTGCGTCCGCCGAAGGTGACGGGCAGGCGTACTTGCCCAATGGGGACGGTGGACCCGTCAGTGACTCCCGAGAAGGGCTTGGTCGGCATGAGCTGGTCATACGGTACTTGGAGCGTCTCGAAGGTCTCAATGGAGAGGACATTGAGCCCCGCTCCGCTGTCGATGAGGGTCTTGGTGACGAGGACGTTTCTGATGGTCGGAGTGCACAACATGGGGAGCATGCTGTCCATGGCCGAGCACCTGAGCTGATCCCTCGAGTCAAAGGTGATTGCAGTCTGGGACCACTTGAGGGGACGCATGGCCTCGGGCTTTGGGAGAGCCGCGTTCACCTCCTGCGTGAACTGCTTGAAGACGCGGTTCGACGCTGGGACTTGGGCGCCGCCCAGGATACAGGCCACCGCCCTGACCTCCTGGAAGCCCCAGCCCCATTGTCCTGCCTGTCCTCTTCCTTCCTTCTGGGTGGTGGTGGTAGTGGTGGTAGTCCGGCCTCACGAGGACGGGCCTCACGAGGCTGGCCACGGCGTGACCCCTCCGGAGGGTCATCGCGCCAGCGGTCCTCCCGAGCCTGATCGTGCCAGCAATCTTCCCGAGCCTAATCGCGCCAGCGGTCCTCCTGAGGCTGGTCTCGCCACCCCTGACGCGGTTCCCGGTTGTCCCAACGGCCTCCACCGCGGCCTCCGCCGCGTCCGAAGCCACGATCGGTGCGTCCAGGGCGGCGGCCGAAGTGTTCGGCGTGGACCAGCCTAAGTTCCTGGCAGCCGGCGGTGTCGTGGTTGTTGGTGCCATGGAAGAAGCAGGTCGGTCTCCCCCCTGCGGGGTGTTCCTCGCCTCGGCTTTGCTTCGCCTCAGGCTCAGCCGGAAGCACCGCTGGGGCCTTGCGCTTCGCCTCCTTGGCCTTGGTCTTCTTTTCCTCTGGCTCTGCCGCCGGAGGCTCACAGAGTGACAAGCGACCCTCTTCAGCCTTGGCGCACCTGTTCGCCAGGTTGAACATCTCCAGGGCTGAGCACAGTTCGTCGTTCATGGCGAGCTCCTCTTTCATCTTGAGGTCCGTGACGCCGTCGGTGAATGCGGAGATGATAGCCTCATCCGACGCCTTCGGGACCTTGAGGCGCGTAGTCGTGAAGCGTTGTATGAACTTGTGCAGGGTCTCTCCCTCCTGCTGCTTTACACGCCGCAGGTCGTTCACAGTGAGCGCGTGGTCGCGGGTACCTTGGAAGTTGGCGACGAAGCGCTTGCGCAGGTCGTCCCAGGAGGTGATGGACCCCTCCGGGAGGTTGAGGAGCCAGGAGAGCGCGCCACCCTTGAGCGCCATGGGGAACCAACATGCCATGACCTTGTCGTCTCCACCGGCCGCCCGGATGCTCAGCGAGTAGAGCTATAGGAACTCGGCGGGATCCGGGGTGCCGTCGTAGCGAGGGGGTAGGTCAGGCTTGAACTTGCAGGGCCACATGGTTGGATGGAGCTCCGGGGCGATGGCGAGGCACCCCACCGGCTCGACGGGTGTTGCGTGTATGGGTGGGGCCCGGTCTTGACGCTCCTGAGGGGCCGCCTCGAGTGGTGCCCGGTCGCGACGCTGGTTCGGCAGTGCGGGGAGTGCACGCGCGTCGACACGCGGCCGGGGCACCACCTGGCAGCTTACTTCATCTCTTGCCCTTGCTCGCGGTTCGCGGGGCTGGTTGCGCGGGCGGGCTTCACGCCTGGGCTCGGGGTCGACATCGCGTTGCGGAGGAGGTGGCGGCGCATTGCGGGCCACATCGTCTGCCAGGGAAGGCCGGGATCGAAACGAGTAGGAGAGCGCTGAAGCGTCGCCGGCAGCACTGACGAGCTCCGTGATGCGCCGGAGTTAGTCGTCGTAGCGGTCGGGGGCGGGGCGGTAGCGGAGCAGCTCGTTTGCCATGGCGAGTGCGCCCGAGCCGCGCGCCGGCCCGGGCCGAACATGGGAGGACGACCCGGTAGTTGGAACGATCGACGGAGTGGCGGTGTGGCCATCGCGCCGCGCGGTGACCGGCTGGGAAGAGTCTTGTTGTTCGTGGGCGTCCGGGCCCGTGGCGGCATTGGCCACAGGTGAGGGGGACTGGCGCGCGCCGGCGCGGCCCACGGGTGCCGTCTGGGCAACGCGGGCAGCTCGGCGCTCGGCGTGGGCTCGGCGGGCGTCAGACATCGGAGCGGCGAGGTGGGAGAAGAGCTTGGCTTGAGGAAGACTCCGACACGCCCCCTACCTGGCGTGCCAAATGTCGGATTTCGGGCTCCGCAAAACCCTCAAGGTTCGAACACAGGGGCGTGTGCGAAGATCCCCTGCAGCTTCGCCCTACTAGCTCGCCGCTCGATGGTTACTATGACGAACTCGCACGATGACGAGGAAGAAGATGAACACGGTGGTTTACCCAGGTTCGGGCCGCTGCGAAGCGTAATACCCTACTCCTGCTTTGGTGGATTGCCTCTCTGGGAGGTGTGGTGAATGGACTAGTACGGTGGTGAGCGGCCTCGTGAGGGCGCTCGAGTGGTGCTCTTGACTCTCTGCCCTATCTTGTGTTCTTTTCTCTACGGTGCAGTCTAGCCTCTATATATAGCAGTGGCCCGGGTCCTCTTCCCTTATCGCAATGGCGGGAAGGGATCCCACAACGGCCAAATTTGAAGGGGGACATGAGTACATCCCCGCCCTGTCCAAAGGTGGTCTTCGCCTGCAAAGTAGCTGACGATGATGCAGAGGTGGGCTCAGCGATGACATCTGCCCAGCGGGGCTCGTGGTCATGGTCTTGTTGCACTGGAATGGAAACCTTTGGGAGGCGCTTTGGGAACCCGCGTACGTCCCTGCTCCCTTTGTACCAAAGGGGAAACTGCACCGCCTGGCGCGCTGATGCCCTTCCTTCCTTGCGTCATCCTTGACTCCTGAGGCCGGGTTCCGCATAGAGATCTCCGCCGCTCCGGAGGGGGCCTGAGGAGGCCCACCCCCTGCTGATCCTGGTGCTGTTCTTCCTCGCGAGCCTGGGGTCCTCGCGAGGGCCTTGTCTTGAGTAGAGTCGCGCCAGGCCATGTTTGGCTGACGAGGTGTGCCATGCCCTGGGCTGCAGGCAGGCAGGTCTGGGTACCCCCTCCCAGAACGCCGACAGGCTGCACCCAGCGTGCCACCATCGTGGCCAGGAGATCCACGGCCATAAGCCCCTCCGTCTTGGTCATCACCATCAGCCGCTCGCAGAGCCGGTCCGCCGTCTCGGGCGCTTGGGCCGGAGGCGTCCTCCAGTTTTGCATCGCGACCAGCGGCTGGTTGACAAAGTCGGGGAGGTTGATGTAGTCCTCCTCCGGCTTCACGTTCTTCCTGTAGAAGAACCTCTTCTACCAACTCTTCACCGAGTCCTGCTGGGGAAGCTGTGGGAACCCGGCTCCGGGGCGATAATGAACCAGAGCGACTCCGCAGGCGGTCATAACCTTCTGCCGGTTGCCTGGATCTTCACCGTCTGGCGCTTCAGGTAGAAGAGCCGGCACTAGAGGTCGAGGCGCAGCTCCACTCCCAGGAAGCCCTCGCAGAGGGTGACGAACACCGCTAGTTGTAGGATGGCGTTGGCACTAAGGTGGTGTGGTTGCAGCCCGAAGCGCGTGAGGAAGCGCCGGAAGAACGCGCTCGCCGGCAGGCCGAGCCCGCGGGTGAAGTGCTCGGCAAAGACCACCACCTCACCTTCTCGCGGGGCCGGCACATTCTCCGCCTCGGCGATGCACGCCTCCAAGTTCTCCGCCGGCGGCAGCTTGAGGCGGTGGCGGAGGTGCTCGATATAGGCCTCGTCGACATCGCTGCCATCCCAGGCCCCCTTGCCCGCCATGCGCCTCGAGGAAGTCTTGGTCGCGGCGGCGGGGCGCGTGGGCTCGGTCGCGTCACAACTCCCGACGACGGCGGGCGGCGGTGCGGCGGACGAGCGGCCTCTACTCTCTCTCTCTCTCTCGATGCGGGGAGGGGGACGGGCGACAAAGACGATGTGCTGGGGCAGGGGAGCAAATGCCCCGTTTCGCTCCTCTCCCCTCCCATTTAAACCCCTCGCGGAGTAGTGGGGAGCGGATCCGTCGCGCACAAACCCCACTACTTCCGCCATGCGTGGGAAGGGTGTTAAGGCATTTTAGGAACGCCAACCGACGGCCCGGGCCGCAGAAGATCCACGTGCGCGGGCCGAGGCCGCGGCCGAAGTAGGCCCTGCCCCACGACCCAGTCTTGTCCGGCGCGTGGCCTGTCAGGCCGCGGCCCACCGCGCTCCCCACGTGGCGTGCCTCCTCTGCCCCTCGAGGTGGTCGGGGCGCCTGGCGAGGCGTCGGCCGGCTGCGGTGCCGGCCACCGCGATCCCACTTCTTCCGGCTCCGGGACTGCCCCGCAGTCCTAAAACGCAAGACTCAAGCCGCTGAGGTCCGCCGCGGCTCGCCGGCGGGCCCCCTTGCTTCGGGGACTACTATCGGGGGGATAACCCCGGGGTAGCCTCAGCTGGGTCTTTACTCCAGCTTTTCGAAAAATGACTACAGGGCGATCCGCCTCCCCCCTGTAGTCCGGCTCCGCGCGGCCGGCTGCGACTAGCCGGCCGGCCAGAGGTGGAGACTCCTGGCCTTCTAGCCGGCGGGTCGGCTCCCGTCCTGCCGCCACGCCTCGCAGGACGACGACCTGACGCCCGGCGTGTCAGCAGTGCCTCCGGTACCGTGGTTAGGACATGCGTGGCTAACGTGGCCCCCGTCGTGTCGGTGGTCAGCATCCGCATGGCCACAGTGGAGGCAACAGTGCCTCTGACCCCGGCCGACTGCGACCGGGCGGGCGGCACAGTGCCGGCATGCCCTCAAGCACTCCATTACCTGCTCCGGCATGGCCGCAGTGCGGCCAGCCGTACCGCTGACCACGGCCGGCTATCGCAAGATGATGCCCCGCAGGACGACCCGTGCCGCGACGTGACAAGCACATGAGGCTCTCAAGCGGGCCCCTTCCGGCTCCCGACGGGACCCTGCAGCCGGCGGGCCCTACCAACGACAAGACTCCTCAGCCGGGGGACCCATGGCTGGCAGGGGAGACCGCCATCTGGGGCACTCCGGCGCCTTCTACATATGTTGTAATCCAGGGGGTTGGCCTATAAGACCCCACGGACCTCCCCCATGCAGGGGAGGACCGATTCCCACACACACACACCCACACCCACGTAGAGAGGCGAGGAGAGCGAGCTAGCCCCTTCTTCATCTACCCAGACAGCTCAAGGAGCACCATTGTAGCCCCTTTTGGTTCATCAACCAGACTAGCAGGACTAGGGGTATTGCCTCCCGCGGAGGGCCCCGAACCTGGGTACATCGTGTGTCCCGCACCGCTTGTTCCCGATCCCGCTCCCGGAGTCCACCGGCGTCCTTCGGCCCCAAGCACTCTCGATAAGCCACCCCATGGCATCTGTCATATGAAAACGATGACATTAAGTGATCACGATTGTAGTCGGTCCGCACGAAGCGAGATCTCATGAGGTCCTTCCTTTGGGCCCAAGTGGTGATAGGAGGTTCACCATTTTCTCTTCTTCGCTCAATTACTTGCTCCCACCAAATGAGAACGTAGTCTTGGAACTCAAGTGAAGCCATGGTAATCTTCTTTTCTTCCTCAAAGTTGTATAGATGAAAGATCTTGTCAACCTTGAGGGCCCATGAGAGGTAGTCTTCGGGATCATTGCTTCTGGAAAACTTAGGCATGGTGAACTTGAGCTTGCCGAAGCATTGTTCTTCATTGTGATTGTTTTGGCGATGCCCTTGTCTTGGAGGAGGTGCATCATTGTTGTTGTCGAGTTGACGTTTGTCGAAGTTCAGGATCTGCGTCCAAGAACTTCTCCAGGAACAAGGTTCGAACACTTGGGGGCTTGGTTGGCGACCTGCAACACGACAGCAAACACGTCAAGATCGATGGCGAGCTCACACCTTCTCATCGGAAACAACGGGGACACGCGAGCTACCCAGGTTCGGGCCACCGTACGGTGTACAACCCTACTCCTTCTTGTGATTGGATTGCTCTATAAGGGAGAGCTTGGGGCTCGAGTACACGAGGTGTTGATGAGAGAATGGCTCGATCCCCTTACATGGATGTGGCCCTGCCCACTTTGTAGTGCCTTGGTTCTCTTCCCCAAAAATATCGGCGGGAAAGGGTGGCCACAGGGCGGAAATTTGAAGAGGGACAAGAGCCAGACCTATCCTGACTAAAGGTGGTCACCTCCTAACAAAGCAGTCTTCGTGACGCGCGTGTGGGCTCGGTGATGACCTTCGTCCTGGCGCGTTGTTCCGTCTTGGTCTTCTTTCAGCCGAATGACAAGTCTCGGGAACCTGCTCTGGGGGGAGGCAGCTAGCGCCGTACTTTAATCACCAAAGAGGAAACTGTCCTCGTCCGTGCCTACTGGCATGACCTCTGTCATCCTCCCTCACGCGGGTGTGCCACCCATGTGTCGGCCGTGGAGTCCCGCGACCGGTGTCGTGCGCCAAGCCTCACGGAGCGACTTCTCATGGGGAGCCTCGCGAGGCGATCTGGTACTTGGCAGATCAGGCCAGGCATAGCCTGGCGGTGAGGGGCCTCGCAAAGCTAGACTCCTCACGAGGCAGTCCCTCCGGGGCGGCTAACGCCGAGCCATCCGTAGCGGGCCGGCCTACCTATCACCTCCGGGCCCAGAGGTAGATGGGTCACGGTACGCTGGTTTCCACTAGGTCGACAGTAGCCGCCAGGCCCGCGGCATGCACGTTCCGCCCGTTTGGACGAAACGGCACGGGGCCCATCGAGCTGACGGGCCCAGGGGCAACGCGTGGCGGCTTGTGCGGATGGGGCACCTCCACTTCCCATGACGCCTTGATAACCGCCACCTCGGCTATAAAGCCGGCCCACGTGGAGCGCTTGTGCTCCATCGCCTTTCTTGTTGTCACACCCTGTGATTTGCCTCATGACTAAGTTAACATGACTAAAAAAATTAGGGCCAATTAAAACTTTTTGAGTGCACATGGATGCTTGACTTGTGTGCTATTTGCTTGCTTGCTTGATTGCTTGCTAGTGCTCTATATTCATAAAACTCCCTCCTACTCTCAAAGCTCTTTTCCTTGATCCAAACTTCTTGCCCAATGATGATGCCATGTGAATAGTACCCAAAACTATTTTTATCCAAAATTATTTTGGCCAAAAAGGATTTATTCAAATGAGGTTTGCAAAAGCCCCAGAATTGAGGTTTGTACTACAAGTCCTCAAATTGGGTGGATCCTTTTTCCCCAAAGACTTTATTTGGAACCTACTATATATATATGACTTCCCAAAACCACCAAATATTAATTTTAAAGATTATTTTCCTATTTTATTTAAAGGATTTTTCTTAAGGCCAGAAATGGTCTTTTATAGGGAAAAATTATATAAATGCTTTCAAAATATTTGAGAAAATTTAGGGAAACTCAGTGGACATATAGTTCTATATATATGAGTTTAAACACATGGTCATGTTCAAAATCATGGGCAAAACCCTCAAAACCCTTTCTGTCCAAATCAAGCTTTTGAAATATTTCTATAAGAAATATTCTCAATAAATTCCAAGAAAAATCCAGCAAGTCACACATGTCATATTTGATGATCTTGCAAAGTTTCATCTCTATCCCAATTGATTTGCTTCATCAAAATATTCCAAAACCATTCCTGTCCAGAGGCAAATTTGAACAACTTTACATTATGAAGTTTCTTCCCTTGACCCCAAACTTTGTGGGCATGTGCTAAACCCCAAATAATGATACCACACCAAGTGGTGGATTTGTGGGAAGTGAAATGCATGCCTAGATCTACAGAAATCTGATTCTGTTGATTTCTAGGGTTTCACAAAGTTACATTGTGAACTTTCTTCAAAACTCCTCAAACTTGGTGATCCTCTCTATTTCTACCTATATTTTCATCCTGTTAAATCTCATGGCAAGCAAACCCCATTTGCTTAGCCAAACCATCATCAAACACTTTTGCTTATGCTATAAAAAGCCCTGTTTGACCCCCTTTCTCTGTTCTCCTTGAGTTCAAATTTTTACCACAGCTTACTAGCATTGCACCTCACCTGCAGTAACTTTCTATGGCCAAGACTCAATGTTTAAGTGGCGTAAAAACGCATTTTACCCCTCTGGACAGTAGCATCCCATCTCTCTCTCCACTCCTCTCTCACCCTAGTGATCACCAGAGCATACAATGCCTCTCCCCTGCTTGCTTCCTCCCCCCTAGATCCCCTAGACATGGGAGGCCACGCAGAAGCCGCCAAAGGCATTCCATGGCATGCCATATTCGCGCTCCAGACCGCGCTATAGTGCCCGACCGCACTGTAACCGCTGCCCTGTCCAACAGCCTCGGGCACCCCCTCTCGCCACTTGGTTGGCTTCGACGTCCGGGACATGTCGGACGGTCGGCCCCCTCCTATCTCTCCCTCCCGTTGCCCTTCCTCGCACGCGCGCCGTGGCCGCCCGGCTTGGCCAGTGGGCGAGCTCACACGCACGCTCCTCTGTCCCCCTTGCTCCTTCCCTGGACGTGGACCTCGTCCACGAAGCCCGCAGACACGCCCTTTCCCTCTCCCGTGACCTCCAGCCACGCCTGTGTCCTCGCCGGCGCACACGACCACGGTGGACCCGCGCCTCGGCCATATAGGCCAGCCCCGAGCTCCCCTCCTCAGTCCTTTCGCTCTCTCTACCTCCCATAGGACCCCCTGGACGAGCTAATCAAGCTCTGGAGCTCCGATTCTCCCCCCATGGCCGAAACCATGCAAGCGGCCTCAGCTCAAATTCGAGCTCTTCCCTGCCTCCCCTCTGCTTAGAGTTGCACTAGGGCATCTCCTACATCACCGTGGACCTCCCCACCGCTCTATCTTCTCATTTTCGTGCCCGTGGAGCCCTGCCCATTTTGACCAGCGCCGTCCCCCGCGGCAGTCCGAACCCTCGCCATTGCGCCCCTCTCCGGTGGACGTGATGCTCCCAGGGGGATGCGGCATGCCGCCCTGAGCACGCCGGTATCTGGAGCTCCGCCGGAGGCGGCCTGAGCCGCCAGAACGTCGCTGGCGGGCGCACTGCCCCTGCCTCCTCTGTTCCTCCCCTGCCCGAGCGGGAGGAGGAAGGAGAACCTGACAGGTGGGGCCCGCCTATAAGTGGCTGCGGCCCGGACCCCCCCTGTTTAAGTGGAGGCACCCCCCCGGTTTCCACCTCCATGTAGAGCAGGCGTACTCCGTAGAGTACGCCTTCGACGTGGCCTGCTTCATGCGTGTGGCCGAGCAGTTGGGCCGGCCCAGTGCGCCTCGGTGCTAAGTTACGCCCAGTGCGTAGCTTAGGCCCATTTGGGTAATTTCCTTTTTATCCTTTTTCTTTTCCTGTAAAACAATAGAAATTCATAGAATATTCAAATCGACTCCAAATTTGATGATTCAAGTTTCTACAGATTCCTAAAATCATGATCTATCCAAAAATGTGGTTCATACATTTTTCCCACAAAATTTTCTGTAGAGTTCAAATGCAAATTTGAATTTGAACTATGAAATGCCCCACTTGTAAAATTCCTAGAGCACTCATATCAACTCCAAGTGGAGTGATTCAAGTTCCTAGGTGTATCTATATTCATGCACTAAGTGGTGGACATTTTTCCTTACACCTATTCTACTAAGTCAATTATTGGACCATTTCTTCATATATGACCCACTTTGCAAATCCCTAGAATATTTATACCAACCCCAAATCCAGTGAAACCACTTCCCACATGTTTCTAAAATCATGCCCTATTTGTTAGGTTCATACACTCATTTTTGTTAAAACATTTTCTATGGGCACCTTATAGGACCATCAATTCCTTCATTTCCACCATTCAAAAACCCCCCTTGATCCACATCCAATGAAACCTCCTTGGTTATTTTTCTTATGACCAGAGGTGTCCATGAAAAATAAAACTCCTATTTATAGAGCACTTTATTTTTCTGCTTGTTGTGTTGCTTATTGCGGTTGTTTCCGGCGATAGTTGACGAAATAGACGAAGTGCTCGGAGTTGGACGAGAAGCGTGTGAAGACCTCGAAGACTTTGCTAAGCCAGGCAAGCATCCCTTTGACCATGACTATGAAACCCTTTTATTTGCATGGCATATAGCACTTTATTTCGTGAAGTTGATCATGTTGATGTGGTGACCCCTTTGGTGGGATGTCCCCGATACTTTCTTGTTGATACTTGCATCGTGCATGACCCTACCTCCTTATGAGGGTTGTGCGGGTGGGAGTAGTTAAGGTGCTTAGTAGTTGCTACGCAAAGTGGGATGGGAATATGCATGGTGATGAAAACGAAAGTGATTTCAAAGACTTTTCGAAAACCCCGTCGGGTGCCACTAATGCCCGAGGGAGATGATGTTGAGCTAGGTAACCACTTGAGAAAGAAGTGGTGTACCGGAGCAAGTGGTGTGTGTGTTTTCGAAAACGGATTAGATTTAAGGTCTGCTGACCGTCCCAACCTTACATGCGCGACCACTCTACCCCTATATGGGAAGGGGCCTTGTTGATTACTCTGGTCGGTGCTGGCAGAGAGCCCGCATTACTAGTGGCGGGAGTGACGTGGTCACTCTTGATACGGGGTCATGCCTGGTAGGGCGACCATGCGTTGTCTTTACAGGCACCGGGCACACCCTTGGTCCCTTCATGGATGGTACGATCTGGAGCGAGGCTCGTATGATGTACATCATGAGGGCTGTGTACCAATCGAGTGGACTCTTTGTTTAGTGTCGCCATAGGAAAGGCATTGTTCGGGTGCTTACCTCGGGTATGTAATATACCGCGAGTCGTGGATGAAACGGAAGTTCCCCGAGTCTTGTGGGTAAAGCGTGCAACCTCTGCAGAGTGTAAAACTATTCGAATAGCCGTGTCCACGGTCATGGACAGTTGGAGGTCCTTCTTAAACTACGTCCAGATGTTTCCCCAAAACTTGGTGTGTGTGTGACAAAGATGGTCCTTGAGATAAGTCAGATGACTTGACATGATGTCTGAACATGAGATGTTCAACCCCCTGCTTATGATGATATCTATAACTTGTTCATATGGATATCTGCCAACTGTTGATGCATGCTTTCATAAGTTATTTGATAATGTCATTGCACTCAAAATTAGCTTTCTGCAAAATTACCTACTTAGTGCTATATCATGCTCTGTTGAACCTTGTTCCAAACATGGGTTGCTTGCGAGTACATTCAAAGTACTCATTGGCTTGCCACTGGTTATTTTATTGGCCTGTCATGAAAGATCGGGTTATGATGAAGATTACCTTGGTGACGAACATGCGAGCTAGGACGCTTCCCAGTCAGAATGCCTATAGGGTTAAGGCAGATGGCTTGGGTTCACGCTATCGTTGAAGATTTCCGCTGCGAGATTATGAAGACTTGGCCATAAAGGCCATATTTGAGCATACACGGTATGTAATGGATATAAGACTCTTGTTATTCAGTTTCTGTGTGTTCAGTGAGTATTGATCTCTGGGATCACTATGCACGTACATTCGGTGATCACGACTTATGAGTCGGGGTCCCCACACTTGTTCACGACCAACTCCTCAGCTTCTCCCTTCTCCAATCTCTCGATCTCCGCCAGTAGTCACCGCAGCCATGCTGTAATGCCCAATATGCGATCCTATCCTTATTTTGGCTCGAGGGCCTCGACAGGGATAGAAGCGCATCTCGTCGTTTCGCAAGAATGGATATCCTTACAAGTACGTGTAAAGAAGAGATGAGTATATGGAATTGGCTTACACTCGCCACAAGCTAAATCAAGATCACATCAATACAACCACATATACAACCATCATACAGAAGAGCAGGGTCCGACTACGGACGAAATCAAACGATAAAATGACATCCATCCTTGCTATCCCAGGCTGCCGGCCTGGAACCCATCCTATGATCGATGAAGAAGAAGAGAACTCCAAATCATACAAGCATCGCTCTCACGTCAAAGCATCACATTACCTGTACCTGCAACTGTTGTTGTAGTAATCTATGAGCCACAGGGACTCAACAATCTCATTTCCAAGGGTATCAAGACTATTAAAGCTTAATGGGTGAGGTATGGTTAAGTGGTGAGGCTGCAGCAAGCACTAAGCATTTATTTGAGTGGCTAACTTACGAGTACAAGAATAAGGGGGGATGATCGTCGTATAAACGGACGTGATCTAGTAATGATCACTAAGTGATCCTGAACACCTACTTACGAGTCAAACATAACCCCACCGTGTTCTCTCTCGGATCAGAAATTCATGAGAAGAGACAGTCACGGTTACGCGCACGGTTGGTGTATTTTATTTGAGTTTACTTTAAGTTTGCTATGACCGGGTGTAAAACAAAGTTTCCAAGTTGCCACATAACCGCGGGCACAGCTCTCATGAAAGATTTAACCCTGCAGGGGTGCTCCAACTCGTCCATCACAAACTAACCACACGCCGTGGGAATAACCTCGACCACGAAACCCGTGATCTCCTTGGAAATTCCATTGGAAAATCTCAACCTTGAGATAGCCCGAAGTGTCCTCGAAATCCCATGCACAAGACGTTCGAGAAAGGTAAAACAAATCCAGCAAGGCCTCCCGACATGTCGACGAACCCGATAGGAGCCGCGTATCTCGTTCTCAGGACATGACCGGATGAGCGCAGTGTACGGTGGCCTGATAGACATCTCCCGAGTTGCCCCGGGTTGGCCCCGCACACGACTCTAGTTTGGACCAACACTCACGAGGAGCACTGGCCCGGGGGTTGATTAACTTATCCACGGGGTCCGGAAAGTCCCTATGCAATTTTATTAGTTATTAGGCAAATGTAGTACCAAAGTTGGGCCTTGCCAGAAGAGTTGTAATCCAAAAGGAAAATCAAAGGGGTCCCCATAACAACCCCAAGCATGTTAGGAGCGCTCAATATGGAACATAACACGGGTACACAAGTAACTATGGCAGCAAAAGTGGAACAAAACACCAAGCAAAAAACACCAAGCAAAAGGCCAAGCCTTCCACCTTTTACCAAGTATATATGTGCATTAAATTAAATAGGAATAATATTGTGATATATCAAAAATATCCATGTTGCACATGGAAATAACTTGCACCTGCAACTAGCAACACCATAAGAAAGGCTGAGCAAGCGGTAACATAGCCAAACAATGGTTTGCTGGGATGTGGAGGGTTAGAGGCTTTTCATGGCATTTTGGGAGGCTTGACATACAAGTGGTAGGTAGTGAGAGAAGGCGATAGAAACGAAACATCTAGCATGGCAATGATAGTAATGGTATCCAGGGAAATGGTCATCTTGCCTGAGATTCCGCTTGGAAGAAGAACGAATCCATGAAGAAGACGAGCCAACGTACTCGAACGAATCCTCACACTCCGAACGCTTTCGGGACTCTATCGAGAAGAAGCAATCCGGAAACAACAATCAACACACGATAAACACCACAACATATTCATGATATGATGCACAACAAGGATGATGCATGATATGCATGGCATGGCAAAGCACAACAATCAACTCCTACACATTAAGTGAAGCTCAATATGCAACGAGTTGCATATTGACGAAACTCCACGTTCGAATCATTTAGTTCACTCTCGTTTATTTACACAACAAGTTTAAAGGTTGTTAAACATGGTAACAGGAGAAGCATAAATCAACTACACTATCTAGGCATCTTAAATGAGGTCAGAAACAACTTGTAGTATTTCCGAAGCGACCTCAGATGCAAATTTGGAAATTGGTCCAGATCTGAACTAACCATGTTTTATATTTATTAAACAGCAAAATAAATAGGACCATGTGATTCTACGCGTCATTCTAGTCGATTTACATATATAGATCATTTAAAACGGAGCTACGGGTTAAAAGATATGACCAACACAAGTTGAATATGTCATGAATGCAAAATGCATGCAAACGACCACCACAAACATGTTAAATCATGGATGCAACAAGATATTATGAAACTACATGAGATTCTAAGCAAGTTTCATGTGGAACATGTTCAAAACGGAGTAACGGTTCAACCACAAAAAGCAACACAAGTTATAGACATAATCTGCCCAAAACAGCGACATGGCATATTGCACACTTGAAAACAACAGGCTACAAGATTTTAAAATGCACAAACTAAGCATGGGGCAGTAGCATATAACACACACTTCATTTCATCTTCACATATCATACTCAAAAGAATCATGGAACACATGGTAGGAAGCTCACAACATGGCAATGAAATATCGCATTTAGGGACTTAGTGAAAATAACAGTTTTTAACAGAGCAGTTTTTTCACGAAGCATATTGGCAATAGTAAAACTATATGCTACAGGTCATATATTGGCATGAAACTTAACAGCATGGTAGAGGACATGATGCACTACAATTCATTCCATTATGGCAACATCCAATTATGCACAGATTCATGGCAAACATCAACACAACATGGCATTATGAAGAAAACAGATTCTCAGACTTAGTGAAAATTAGAGTAGACATGAGCAGCAGTTTGTAACAGATTGGCAAGTTGGACAACAGATATAACTATGATGCAAATCCTATACATGGCATCAAATGGCACAACCTGGTAGACAACAACATGATTAACAAAAGACTCCTTTGGAGCAACCACCAAAGACTCCTAGAACACTAGCAAATCACATGGCAACATGGCAAGAAAATAACAGTTTCAGACTTAGTGAAATTTAACTATCTCCCAAAACTGCAGTTTGATTAGGCATGAAGACATGGCAATAACAGTAGCATAACAATCACTTATGGGCATGGCAAGGACACTAACAACAAGAATACATGACACACTTCAAATCATTCCATTCTCACAACTTCAAAATTGTCATGGTTTGCTTAATATGAGCCATGCAAAATGGAACTCATCGTTAACAGATTACGGTTTTAATGCGATATCTACTTTAGAGCAACAAACAAACATGTTAATGAAGTCCTACCTAGCTACCAGAGGCACGGCATGATAGTAGACATATTATAGAGCACATCTCATGAAGAACCCACATGGAAAAGATCTACGGTTTAGTTGCAATCATACACACAAAATCGAACAAAAAAACGGATTTGCATCTAACGACACGATGCACTTTTGCAACAGAGTTAGGGCATGAATATGAACCCCTAATGCACATGCAAAGTCAACCATCATGAAGAGCACGAAAAGTAGATGCATTTACATATTTGGATCATGTTCATCGGATGCACGTGCACAAAGTTAAAGACGGTTTAACATGCTAACATGATATAAAAACGGGCACATCTCAAGACTTGAGAGAAATTACCCCGCGAGAATCTCGACGAAACGGTTCACGGATGACTCAGTGCGGGACAGCAGGATCCGGGGACGTGTTTGGATCGGCGGATCCCGGCGTCCGGGAACGAGCCGATGCAGATCCGGCGGAGGTGACGGTCACCGGCGGCGACAGCGGCGACGGCGCGCGATGGGGGCGGGGACGAGGTTGGCCGGCGGATCCGGGCGGGGAGGCCCGGATCTGGTCGGCGGCGATGAACGGCAGGGTGGTAGAGGCTTGGGGCGGCGCTTCGACGGGCGACGGCGGTCGGGGCTAGGGCGACGACGGCGGTCGTCGGCAGGGAGCCGAGGTGCACGCCGGCGGCGGTTTGCGGGGGGCGCGGTTGCCGGCGGGCGCAGGTGCGGGCAGCGCTTCGACGGGCGGCAGCGCAGCGGGAGGCCGGCGAGAGGCGAGGGATCGGCGCGGCTAGGGTTCCGGCGAGCTCCCGGGCGGCGTTGCGGTGCGGGGCTCGCGAGGGCGCCGCTCGGCCCAGTCAGGCCCGGGGCGGCGGCTAGGCCCGGAGGGCCTGGCTCGGGCCCAAGGCGAGGTGGTGCCACGTGGCAGGCGCTGGTTGGCTGCTCGCGGGGCTGGCGGCGGCTCAGGCGGCTGCTGGGTGGTCGGCGGCGCGATAAGTGGCGGCGGGGCAGCGGTTTGGCATGGAAAACGAGGGGGGAGGGGTTGGAGGTTGGTGGAGGGCTAGGGAGTCCAAAAATGGCAGGGTAGGGGTGCTATTTATATCATGGGTTAGGGTTTGAGGTGGGTTTTTCACCGTTTCGAGCCCTCCGATCGCGATCGGACGGCTCCGATCGCGGGGCTAGCCTAGGTGGGTTGGGTTGGGCTAGTTGGGATGTGTAGTTGGGCTAGGTGGGGATGAGAGGGAAGTGTGACGACCGATCGGTGGATGCGGTCGCATAGGTGGGGAATTTGGGACGAGCAGAGGGAGGCGACGAGGAAGGGTAGGAGAAAGGGGATGAGATTCAGATTTGTGAGCGTTTCTCTCGCTGCTCTATTTCACATGGACGAAGTGTTTAATACAGACACTCAAACCTACCACGCACGCACACCGGCCACATGCGGCCCACTGGGCTCAGCCCACTCATACTCGACCCTTTCTCCCTCATAGTCCACTGCTCAGGTAGGAGCAGGTGTGACAATTGCCCCCCTTGAGCGGCAGCGGCATCTTCCCAACACGGAGCCGTAGGGTAGTGATGACGAAGCACAGTGTAGTCCTCCCAAGTAGCTGAATCCGGAGAGAGAGACGGCCATTGAACACGAACCTGGACGATGGAAATGTTGCCTTTCTTGACCATTCGGCGATCCAGTATAACTTCAGGCTGTAGTGGTGCAGCAGTGAGGTCCGGTGTTCGAGGAAGCTCAGCGAAGACTGGAGAGTAATCTGGTGTGAACGGCTTCAGCTGCGAGACGCGAAACACCGGGTGGATACGACTATCAGCCGACAGTGCCAGTTTGTAGGCTCGAGTACCAATGCACTGCTCCACTGTGAACGGATCGAAGAACTTGAAGGCTAATTTGGGACAAGGGCGATTGGCCACGGTAGATTGAGCTATGGCTGAAGTTTGAGCAACACCTGTTCACCAACGTTGAAGGAACGCTCCGTCCTGTTCCTATCAGCTTTCTGTTTGCATTTGTTCTGTGCTTGGGCGAGCTGAGCACGGAGCCTGTCATTGTGTGTTGCCCAGTCTAGGTCTGCATCCTTGTTTTCTGGCAGGTTTAGGGATAAACTATGCAGGCCCCCGAGGTTTGGTTCTTGACCATAGAGAGCTCTGAATGGAGAAGTTTTCAAGGAGGATTGATGACTGGTGTTATAGCAGAATTCGGCTATTGGAAGCCACTTGCGCCACTTCTTGGGTGCTTCGTGGACTGCACACCAGAGATACATTTCCAGACATTGATTAACCCTTTCACTCTGACCATCCGTTTGCGGGTGGTAGGCCATAGAATAGCTAAGTTTAGTGCCACCAGCCTCTAACAGAGCACGCCACATTGCACTTGTGAAAATCTTGTCACGGTCGGAGACAATAGAGTGGGGCACTCAATGTAATTTGATAATGTTATCCCAAAATGCTCGAGCCACTGTTGCTACTGTGAACGGGTGCCGCAGCGGGACAAAATGTGCGTACTTGGTGAAACGATCGACCACCACCATGATCACCTCGTAGCCCTCAGAAGTTGGCAATCCTTCCACGAAATCCATGGTTAAATCTCGCCAAGGTTCAGTGGGTATTGGGAGAGGTTGAAGGAGGCCGGGTGTCTTCAGGTGATCATGCTTCGCGTGTTGACAGACGGAGCACTGTCGGAAAAACTCCTCCACAGCTGGTTTTAAGCCACGTCAAGCAAACAACTTTTTAACCCGTTGATACGTAGTTGTTACCCCTGAGTAACCACCAATTGCACTGGCGTGAAATGCATTGATCAATTTGGTTTGGAGAGCTGTGTTGGCACCAATCCAAATTTTGTTGTGTAGACGAATGATACCTTGCCTGAGCTCGTACCCGTGCTCATCTACACTGCAGAGGGCCAGATGTTGGAGAAGATCTTGGTTGTCTGCGTCAGTTTCATAAGAATTCATCACTTCCCGAAGCCACTGCGTTTGACAGACAGACAAGGCATCAATGGAGAGCAAGTGTCCGACGCGTGACAGTGCGTCTGCTGCGCCGTTTTCGGGGCCACGGCGATACTTGAAGGAGAACTATAGCCCCACCATCTTGGACATGGCTTTGCGCTGCAACTCCGTTTCCAGCTGCTGATCACCGAGGTGGCACAAGATCTTGTGATCCGTGACAATGGTGAACGGCGCACGCTGCAGATACGGCCTCCATTTCTCCACTGCCATCATGACTACGAGGAATTCCTTCTCGTAAATTGACAGCCGTTGATTGCAAACACCAAGTGCCTTGCTGAGATAGGCTATTGGGTGGCCATCCTGGACGAGCACCGCTCCCATGCCCGTGCCACATGCATCCGTCTCGATTGAGAAGGGGCACGAGAAATCGGGCAGAGCAAGGACAGGGGTGTTGACCATGGCAGCTTTGAGGAGGTCAAACGCGGCTTGAGCTTGCTCTGACCAGCGGAAGCCCTTTTTGGTGAGCAATTGGGTGAGTGGCTTGGCAATGATTCCGTAGCGAGAGACAAACTTGCGGTAATATCCGGTGAGGCCGAGAAAACCACAAAGTTCTGTTGGGTTGGTAGAAGTAGGCCATGCTCGCATCACACTGGTTTTGCTCTCATCCGTGGCTACACCCTCCTTGGAAATGACATGTCCCAGGTACTCGATCCGAGGCTGAGCGAAAGAACACTTGGAGAGCTTGGCGTACAACTGATGCTGGCGAAGAAGAGCAAAGACAGTGCGCAAATGCTCCACGTGCTCCTGCAAGGAATGACTGAACACCAAAATGTCATCCAAAAATGTGATGACAAACTTACGATTTGGACCGGAGAGGACAGTATTCATCAGGCATTGGAATGTTGGTGGTCCGTTGGTGACGCCGAATGGCATGACACGGAATTGGAAATGGCCGTGATGCATCTGGAATGTTGTCTTCTCCTCATCACTTTCGCGCATACGAATTTGGTGGTAGCCAGCGCGTAAATCGATCTTGGAGAAGACGACCGCTCTGGCTAGTTCGTCAAGCAGTTTGTCGATGACCGGAAGGGGGAAATTGTTCTTGATGGTGACGGTGTTGAATCGGTGATAATCGACACAAAATCTCCATGTTCCATCCTTTTTCTTGACAAGAAGAACAGGGGCAGCAAATGGGCACATGCTATGCGTAATTACCCCCGTGCGCAGCATCTCATTGACTTGACGCTCGATCTCATCCTTCTGGAGTGGCGAATAACGGTATGGCCGGCAATTCACTGGGGTAGCACCAGGTTCCAAATTTATTGCATGGTCATACTGACGATGAGGTGGGAGGCCTGTTGGTTCTTCAAAGATATCGCTGAAATCTGTGAGCTCTTTCTGAATAATTCCAGGAATTGGTGCCCCAGACTCTGAACTTGCAGTTGGTGTTGTGTGAATTTCTAGCAGGGCCCCCCCAAATCTCATTGGCCTCCTGCATCTGCCATAATGTAGTGGCGTCCATGACTGATAATGTTGGTTTTTCCTCTGTCCGCACGCCTGTCAGATGTACCGTGCTCCCGTGCCGTTGGAAGTTCATGGTCTTCGGACCCCAATCGCACTGCATGGGACTGTGTACAGCTAACCAGTCCATTCCCAGTATTGCGTCATAGACACCCAATTCAAGAACTCGCCTGTCTGTGCTGAACTCGTGGCCTTGGGTGCTCCAGGTGAGTTGCGGGACCATGGACTTGCATTGCAAGTGTTGTCCATTGGCCACACGAACAGTGATAGCAGGAATCGTAGTAGACTTGGCCTGAATGCGGGCAGTGAAGGAAGAGTTGACAAAACTATGCATGCTGCCTGAATCCACCAGCAACAGCATGGTCTGGGTGCCCACCGTTGCATGCAATCACATTGTTTCTGGAGCATCAGTGCCTTGTACTGCATGGGCCGAGAGCAAACAACAAGTGGCGTCCGTCGCTGGGACTGGTTCATCCAGCAGTTCCAGAGCACGGACGGCATCATCAGAGAGCACTTCTCCATGTTCTCCCACTTCGATTGTCAAAAGTTGTGTCAAGCGTTTGCATTGGGGCTCCTTGGAATACTTGTCACCGCAACGAAAACACAGGCCATGTTGGCGTCGGTAATCCCGGAGTTGGCGTTCCCGACCAAAATCGTCGGTGCCTGCAGCAGCCAGGGCTGGTCGCGCGGCAGACAACACCGGTGTTCCCGGGCCAACCGAGGTGGGTGGTCGGCCGGGCAGAGGTGGTGGATGACCGGTGACTATATGACGAGAATGGGGGCATTGCTGCTCCAGTTCGTCCTCCTGAATCCTGGCGAAGACCGTGGCACGAGTGATGCTGGACGGAGCTTGGAGGCGCACCGCAGTGCGTAGTTCATCCTTGAGGCCCAGCAGGAATTGGGTGACGAAAATTTTGGGGCTCAGAGTATTGTCCAGTGCCAACAAATTGTACATATAGACTTCGAATTGTTGCCTGTACTCAACGTCGCTGCTTGTCTGACGAAGTTGAAGTAGTTTGTGCATCAGAGATTCGAATTCTTCAGGGCCAAACTCCTCCACCACGGCGTGGCGGAACATGTCCCAAGTGAGCTCGCCGTGAGTCTGACGAAATGCCCGAAGCCAGAGAGTGGCATGGCCATCGATGTAGAGAGCCGCCGTGGCCACCCAATTGGGCAGCGACACGTGATACAGCTCAAAATAAGCCAAACAACGATCCAACCAGACACGCGGAGCCTCGCCGTCGAAACGGGGAAAATGATGCTTGGGCGGCCTGACCGCGTAGTCTTCGTGCAACACGGGCGGTGGTGCCCGCTCCGGCAACGCCATTGGTCCGTTGGGCCTTGTCAGCAGAGGTGGGCCATCGTTGGCCAGTCGCGCGGCCGGCGCCTGCCCCGTGATGATCAACGGAAAGGGCATCGCGGTCGGCGACGGCGCAGCCCGTGGATCTGGCGGGGGCGATGGGGGTGGTTGTTGCTGTGGTCCTCCTCGTGCTCCAGGGGTGTGAATCACCGCTGTTGATGGAGCATCCACATGTGGCCCCGATGATGGTGCCGACGACGCCGAAGGAGACGCGGTCTTGCGCACGGCGTCCACCTCTGCCTAAGTGAACCCGATCTGTTTGGTCAAGCTCTATAGCTCTTGAGAGACCTGATTGTTGAAGGCCGTCTGTGCCTCCGCGCGCTTGTCGGCGAGCACCTTCTCTTTGTCGAGGCGGGAGAGCAGCGTCTCCATGAGCACGGTGAGGTTGGCGGTCTGCTCCCCCATGGCGGTGAGGAGCTGCCGCGTCTAGGCGGAAGGCTTGGAGGGCGCCGTGGCACCTACCCCGAGCGGATCGAACCCCGCGTAGGATTTCGGGCGCTTCACCGGAGTGAATCGCACCTACAGTGATGGATGTTACCAATCCGGCCAAGGGGGTAACGGTGCAGCGGCGCAAAAAAAATCTGGACTCAGATCGAAGGCTCTGAATACCAATTGTGACGACCGATCGGTGGATGCGGTCGCACAGGTGGGGAATTTGGGACGAGGAGAGGGAGGCGACGAGGAAGGGTAGGAGAAAGGGGATGAGATTCAGATTTGTGAGCGTTTCTCTCGCTGCTCTGTTTCACACGGACGAAGTGTTTAATACAAACACTCACACCTACCACGCACGCACACCGGCCACATGAGGCCCACTGGGTTCAGCCCACTCATACTCGACCCTTTCTCCCTCATAGTCCACTGCTCAGGTAGGAGCAGGTGTGACAGGAAGGTTTGCGGCCCGTGACAGAGGTTTTAAACACCGAAAAACGTACGATGATAAACCGATGATGGTGCCGCTACGGTTGTCGTTTGGGTATCAAACGACCTCTGATTGCGACAAAACTTGGCAGGCGGTCTACCTACAAAAAAACAAGACCGCGCGCCAACTTTCGACCCAATCCGAGAAAGTTTTATACACACTTTCAAAAACAATATTTTACGATGCCACGGGCGCGTGCGTGTGTGGTTGGTCTCAAATGGATAACGACGAGAACGGGGAGAACCGGCAACTACGAACGGATGCAAGTTTTGAAAAAAAATGACGGCAACGGAGTGCCGATGCAATGCGGATGATGCGAATGATGCGATGATGAATGCGACAGCCAGACGAACTACACGAGGACACCGAAATTAAAGGGGAATCTTCTGGAGCGTCAGTCTTGGGCTGTTACACATGCCCCCCAAGAGGAAGCTCCCAGCGGCTGAGAAAGGCAAGAGAGCGGCAGAGGAGGCGGAGCCGCCGAAGCCAGCGCCGACGAGAAGCTGAGGCCCGGGCGCTCTCTACGGCCACTGCAGCGCAGGCCGGCCCCAGCAGTTGTGGAGCGTCTGCGGCTCAAGGTCGCGGATGGCGCGGTGCTCGCGGCCACGGGGCCGCAACGGAGCATGCTCCCCCTCTCCTTTGGAGGGTGCCCACACGGCGGACGCCCACGCAGCAGAGGTCGCGCACGAGTTCATTGTGGGGCTACACCGCCAGCCTCGCAGCTGGCTCCAGCTTTTGGACTCCTTTGCAAGGGTGATGGTGGACAGCGGGCCCTTGGGCCTGTGGCTGCACGCGGGCGGCTGCTGGAACGGCCCCTCCTGGGTTGCGGTGAAGTTTTCCTCCCCGGGATTCATGTTCCTGGCCTGGGGGTGGAAGCCATTCGCCTGTTCCCATGACCTGAAGCGCGGGCAGGTCCTGCAATTCAGGTTCGACAGAGATGCAACCCTCTTCATGAAGTTCTTCAGAATCGCCGGCGGCCGTGTGGAATGCTGCGCGGAGAGCGAGAGCGGAAGACACTCCGACTCGTCCAGCGGGATTGAAAGCGACGGGAGCCCCGGAGCATCAAGAGCGAAGACGAGGATTCCGACTAGGCACGTGTGGCGCCTGTGGCGGGCCCATGACGGAGGATGATCCCTTCCTTTTGCCCCTGCGCAATCAATGTAGCCCGGTGGGGCGTAAAAAATATTTTGTATGGCACCATTATGTTTTAAGCACTCATTGTTCTTACACACTCCGTTTTATCTCTCGAGTCCTTTCTTCCCCCTTTGTATTGCCTTTATGCCATGCGTCGCTGGGACCCAGCCCCTGAGGCGGGTAACAACCGTCGCTGCTATGCCTGGAGCGTATGCTTAGCAAGGCCAGAGGGTGTAGGGCTCTTGGGTCTGGTAGGAGCCCCCGAGGCGCGATGCTCAGGGTCCCCCCTTGACGGGCAGGCGGCTCGCGCCAGGGAAATAAGGTAGTTTCGAGAGGGAAAAACGAGAGGAAAACGCGAGGGGTGCTCTAGACTTAGCCGCTTTGAGGTGTGCATCTTGGAGCGAATCCGACACAGGGAGCGGCCCGCGAGGCGTGGATCCTCACAAAGCCTTCCGCCCGTAAGGCGTCGCTCGCGAGACCTCCCGGGGGAAAGGCTCCTGAGGCCTTCGGTATCCTACAACAGGGAAATTGCCAAGCTTTTGCAAGTAATGTAGCAGGGCACGCTCGCAAGGTCGTCTGTGGGTGTTACACGAGGAGACACGGGCACCAATGACATGGTGAGGTGACGTACGCGGGAGCAGCCCCGCGAGCCAGAGCTTAGTCGCTTCGGTTTTGCAGTGCTGCAGGGACTGACCCGAGCACAGACACCATGCCCAGCCCCCGCTCGCATGACAAACACGAGGGAGATCACGAGCGCGCGCCCCTCCTGAGGCATACTCATCTGCAAGTACACAGAAATTCTTGAGAAAATGAGCTTTACTGATGCATGAAGCAGGTTCATTACATAACATAAAGATGCATGCTGCCATGTTCGAAACGGGTCAGCTTGAGGCTGTGCCCGAGAGGTGCCCCTCAAAGGATGACAGAAACTCTAGCATTATGGACACGGGTCAGCCTGAGGTTGATGCAGCTGAAAAGGGCCCTCATGTCAAAAAGTCCGCCATGTCTGAGCATAGGGTTTCCGCCGGCACTGAGCATGGGGCTTCCACGAGTGTCGGTAGGAGCATCCGCCAGCACTGAGCATGGGGCTTCCACGAGAGTGGGAAGGGACTCTCACGTGCCGGAAGCAGCGTGGGTAGAGAGAGAGCCCTGGAGCGTGTACAACTCCATCTCGCTCGTATCCGTGGGATCACGTATAGAACTTGCGGAGATGTTGGATGTTCCATGTGTTTTGTACCCGGACACCCTCCGCCATTTCGAGTCGTGCCGTGCTGGGCCTGGAGATGTGCGTGACCCTGAAAGGGCATCCCACATGGGTGAGAGTTTGTGGAGTCCTTCTCTGGAGAGGATTCGACGTAGTACCAGGTCGCCGACCTCGAGGGTGCGGGGGGTGTATGTTGCAGCTGTGATAGTGACGCAACGCCTGCTGGTAACTTGCCGTGTGTAGGGCAGCCTGGTGGCGGGCCCCTGATACGTCTCCAACATATCTATAATTTTTGATTGTTCCATGTTGTTATATTATCATTCTTGGATGTTTTATAATCATTTTATAGCAACTTCATATCATTTTTTGGGACTAACCTATTGACATAGTGCCCAGTGCCAGTTGTTGTTTTTTGCTAGTTTTTTACTTCGCATAATTCAGTACCAAATGGAGTCCAATTGCCACGAAACTTTTTGGAGTTTTTTTGGGACCAGAAGACAACTTGGGAGCCAAGGAAGCACCTGGGTGGAGGCCCGTGGGGCCCATGATACGCCAGGGCGCGCCAGAGGCCCCTGGCGCGCCCTGATGTATCGTGGGGCCCTCGGAGGTCTTTTCCACCGCCTCTCAGCTCTATAAATCCTCAAAAATTCCAGAAACCCTAGAGGAGGGACGAAACACAATTCCAGCCGCCGTAAGTTCCAGAACCACGAGATCCAATCTAACACCATCACGGAGGGGTTCATCATCCTCATTGGTGCCTCTCCGATGATGCGTGAGTAGTCCACCATAGACCTACGGGTCCGTAGGTAGTAGCTAGATGGCTTCCTCTCTCTCATTTGATTCTCAATACAATGGTCTCTTGGAGATCTATTTGATGTAATGACTTTTTGCGGTGTGTTTGTTGGGATCCGATGAAGTTTGAGTTCATGATCAATTTCTATCCATGAATATTATTTGTTTCTTCTTTGATCTCTTACATGCATGATTATTTATAGCCTCGTATTTCTTCTTCGAATCTTTGGTTTAGCTAGGCCAACTAGATCGATTTTTCTTGCCATGGGAAGAGGTGCTTTGTGATGGGTTCGATCTTGCGGTGTCCTCTCCCAGTGACAGAAGGGGCAGCGAGGCACGCATGTGTCATTGCTATTAAGGATAACAAGATGGGGTCTATTCCTACATGAATAGATGTTGTCTACATCATGTCATCATTCTTATTGCATACTCCGTTTCTCCATGAACTTAATACACTACATGCATGCTGGATAGCGGTCGATGTGTGGAGTAATAGTAGTAGATGCAGAATCATTTCGGTCTACTAATCTTGGACGTGATGCCTATACATTGATCATTGCCTTGGATATCGTCATGATTATCTGATCTTCTATCAATTGCCCAACAGTAATTTGTTTACCCACTGTGTGCTATTTTCTTGAGAGAAGCCACTAGTGAAATCTATGGCCCCCGGGTCTATTCTTTTAATACATTGCTTTCCGATCTATCTTTTTCCGCATTTGTTTAGAGATCTATTATTCCAAAAACCCAAAAATACCTTGCTGCACTTTTTATTTGCATCTTTTATTTTGTATTCTTGTGCAATCTATTTATCCAATCTCATACAAACTAATCTATCTTTTTACCGTGGAGAGATTGACAACCTCTCTTACGCGTCGGGTTGCAAGTATTTGTTCATTGTGTGCAGGTACCTTTACATAGTGTTGCTTGGTTCTCCTACTGGTTCGATAACCTTGGTTTCATAACTAAGGGAAATACTTACCGTAGCTGTGTTGCATCATCCCTTCCAATTTGGGGAAATACCGACGCAGTCTCAAGCCACATCAGCCCCTTCGAGGAAAAGCAGGTTGTCTTCCCGTAGGCCGTCCTGCCGAGATTTGTCGAAGGCCAAAACCCGCGGGGACCGGTTCTTGACCTCGGTCGGGAGGACCGCTTCTGCCCCATAGACAAGGAAGAAGGGCATCTCGCCGGTGGGCTTGGTTGCCGTGGTGCGGATGGACCATAGCGCCGACGGGAGCTTGTCCAGCCAGCCCTTGCCACAGGCCGTGAGCTGCTTCTTGAAGCTCCTGGTCTTGAGGCCCTTGAGGACCTCTGCGTTTGCCCGCTCGGCCTGGCCGTTGTTTCTGTTGGAAATATGCCCTAGAGGCAATAATAATTTAGCTATTATCATATTTCCTTGTTCATGATAATCGTTTATTATCCATGCTATAATTGTATTGATTGGAAACTCAAATACATGTGTGGGTACATAGACAACATTGTGTCCCTAGTATGCCTCTAATAGACTAGCTCGTTGATCAAAGATGGTCAAGGTTTCCTAGCCATAGACATGAGATGTCATTTGATAACGGGATCACATCATTAGGAGAATGATGTGATGGACAAGACCCAAACTATGAACATAGCATATGATCGTGTCAGTTTATTGCTATTGTTTTCTGCATGTCAAGTATCTGTTCCTATGACCATGAGATCATGCAACTCACTGACACCGGAGGAATACCTTGTGTATATCAAACGTCGCAATGTAACTGGGTGACTATAAAGATGCTCTACAGGTATCTCCGAGGGTGTCTGTTGAGTTGGCATGGATCAAGACTGGGATTTGTTACTCCGTGTGATGGAGAGGTATCTCAGGGCCCACTCGGTAATACAACATCACAACAAGCCTTGCAAGCAATGTGACTAAAGTGTTAGCCACGGGATATTGTATTATGGAATGAGTAAAGAGACTTGCCGGTAACGAGATTGAACTAGGTATAGAGATACCGACGATCGAATCTCGAGCAAGTAACATACCGAAGAAACAAAGGGAACAACATACGGGATTAACTGAATCCTTGACATAGAGGTTCAACCGATAAAGATCTTCGTAGAATATGTGGGAACCAATATGGGCATCCAGGTCCCGCTATTGGTTATTGGCCGTAGAGGTGTCTCGGTCATGTCTACATAGTTCTCGAACCCGTAGGGTCTGCACACTTAAGGTTCGGTGACGTTTCGGTATAGTAGAGTTATGTATGGTGGTGACCGAAGGTTGTTCGGAGTCCCGGATGAGATCCTGGATGTCACGAGGAGCTCTGGAACGGTCCGGAGGTAAAAATTGATATATAGGAAGTCTTGTTTTGGTCACCGGAAAAGTTTCGGGTACTTCGGTAGTGTACCGGGAGTGCCGGGAGGGTACCGGCGGCCATCGGGAGGGGTGTCTCGACCCAAAGGACCTCATGGGCTGTGGGAGGAGTCAAACCAGCCCCTAGTGGGCTGGCCGAACCCCCCACTAAGGCCCATGCGGCTAGGGGTGGGAAAAACCCAAAGGTGGAAAGGTGGAAAGAGTTTCCAAGTGGAGAGGAGGAATCCTACTCCTAGTAGGATTGGAGTAGGACTCCTCCACCTCCTATTTCGGCCGAACCCTTGAGAGTTTGAGGCTGCCTCCTCCCCTCCCTCCCACCTATGTATACTAGAGGATTTAGAGGGGAGAGCGAACCCTAATTGCCACGTGCTCTCTCTACTTCCTCTAGATCGTTTTCTCCTCTAGTCTAATTTCAGCGGTGCTTAGGCGAAGCCTTGCTGGAATAGTTCCACCACCACCGCCGCCGCGCCATCGCGCTGCCGGAGAACTCATCTACCTCTCCGCTCCTCTTGCTGGATCAAGAAGGCGGAGATCGTCATCGAGCTGTACGTGTGCTGAACGCGGAGGTGCCGTCCGTTCGGCACTAGATTCGAATGACCGTGATTGGATCGCGGAACGGTTCGTGATTGGATTGCGGAACGGTTCATGATTGGATCGCGGGACGGATTGTGATTGGATCGTGGGACGCTTGGCGATTTGGATCTCGAAGACGTTTGACTACATCAACCGCATTTCTTAACGCTTCCCGCCTAGCGATCTACAAGGGTATGTAGATCCACTCTCCCTCTCGTAGATGCTCATCACCATGGATAGATCTTGCGTGTGCGTAGGAATTTTTTTCCCATGCAACGTTCCCCAACAGTGGCATCATGAGCTAGGTCTATGTGTAGATGACATCACGATAGAACACAAAGGAGTTTGTGGTCCTTGATATTCAGATTGCTTGCTCCCTTGGTCATTTCTTGATTCAGCGGTATTGTGGGATGAAGCGGCCCGGACCAACATTACTCGTACGCTTATGAGAGACCGGTTCCATCAACTGACATGTAACTTCATTGCATAAAGATGGCTGGTGGGTGTCTGTTTCTCCCACTTTAGTCGGATCGGATTTGACAAAGGCGGTCCTTGAGAAGGTTGAATAGCAATTTTTGTATCAACGTTGTGGTTTTTGCGTAGGTAAGAATTGTTCTTGCTAGATACCCGTAGCAGCCACGTAAAACTTGCAACAACAATTAGAGGACGTCTAACTTGTTTTTGCAGGGTATGTTGTGATGTGATATGGCCAATTACATGATGAGATATATTTGATGTATGAGATGATCATGTATTGTATAGAATATCACGACTTGCATGTCGATGAGTACGGCAACCGGCAGGAGCCGTAGGGTTGTCTTTAATTATTTTTGCCGTTTTTTTACTTTATCGCTATGAGTTAGCAATAGTCGTGGAAGCAACAGTCGGCGCTACAACCTCATGGCGACACATTGATGGAGATCAAGATGACGGAGATCATGGTGTTATGCCGGTGACGATGGAGATCATGCCGGTGCTTTGAAGATGGATATCAAAAGCACAAGTTCATGGCCATATCATGTCACTTATGATTTGCATGTGATGTTAATCCTTTTATGCATCTTATTTTTCTTAAGACGACGGTAGGATTATAAGGTGATCCCTCACTTAAATTTCAAGATAAATTGTGTTCTCCCCGAGTGTGCACCATTGCGAAAGTTCGTCGTTTCGAGACACCACGTGATGATCGGGTGTGATAGACTCTACGTTCGCATACAATGGGTGCAAGCCAGTGCTGCACGTGCGGAACACTCGGGTTAAACTTGACAAGCCTAGCATGTACAGACATGGCCTCGGAACACAAGAGACCGAAAGGTCGAACATGAGTCATATAGTAGATATGATCAACATGAAGATGTTCACCATTGAAACCACCTCAACTCACGTGATGATCGGACTTGAGTTGGTGGATTTGGATCATGTGACACTCGAATGACCGGAGGGATGTCAATTTGAGTGGGACTTTTTAAGTAATATGATTAACTAAACTCATTATCATGAACATAGTCAAAATGTCTTTGCAAATTATGTTGTAGATTACTAGCTCGCGCTGTAGCTCCCTTGAATTTTTATATGTTCCTAGAGAAATAGAGTTGAAAGATGATGGTAGCAATAATGCGGACTAGGTCCGTGATCTGAGGATTGTCCTCATTGCTGCACAGAAGGCTTATGTCCTTAATGCACCGCTCGGTGCGCCACCCCCTCTAGCGTCGTCTGTAGATGTTGTGAACATCTGACAGGCACGTTCCGATGACTACTTGATAGTTCAGTGCGTCATGCATTACGGCTTAGAATTGAGGCTCCAAAATGTTTTGAACGTCACGGAACATATGAGATGTTCTTGGGATCTCAGGCTCGTGCCCGTGTTGAGAGGTATGAGACATCCAACAAGATTCTTTGCCTACAAGATGAAGGAGAATAGCTCAATCGGTGAGCATGTGCTCAGATTGTCTGGGTGCTACAATCGCTTGAATCGAGTGGGAGTTGATCTTCCAGATAAGATAGTGATTGATATAGTTCTCCAAGTCACTGTCACTAAGCTACTAGAGCTTCGTGGTGAACTATAAAATGCCAGGGATGGAAATAATGATCCCTGAGCTATTCGCGATGTTGACACCGCGAAGGTAGAAATCAAGAAGGAGCATCAAGTGTTGATGGTTAGTAAAACCACTAGTTTCGAGAAGGGCAAGGTCAAGAAGGGATACTTCATGGATGGCAAGCCAGTTGCTGCTCCATTAAAGAAACCCAAGGTTGAACCAAAACCCGAGACTGAGTGCTTCTATTATGAGGAGAACGGTCACTGAAGTGGAACTGCCCTAGATACTTGGTAGATAAGAAGGCTGGCAACGTCGACAGAAGTATATTTGATATACGTGTTATTGATGTGTACCTTACTAGTACTCCTAGTAGAACTTGGGTATTAGATACCGGTTCGGTTGCTAAATATTAGTAACTCGAAATAAAAGCTACGGAATAAACGGAGGCTAGCTAAGGGTGAGGTGACGATGAGTGTTGGAAGTGTTTCCAAGGTTGATGTGATCACCATCGCACGCTCTCTCTACCTTCGGGATTAGTGATGAACCTAAATAAATGTTATTTGGTGTTTGCGTTGAGCATAAACGTGATTAGATCATGTTTATTGCAATACGATTATTCATTTAAGTTAGAGATACAAAGTTAATAATGATAGTACCACATACTTGTGGCACTGCCGCTAAATTTCATATTGGTGTAAAACACATGAAGAAACTCCATGCTGATGGATCTTTGGACTCATTCGATTTCGAATCGGTTGAGACATGCGGACCATGCCTGATGGGCAAGATGACTAAGACCCCGTTTTCCGGTATGATGGAGCGGGCAAGTAACTTATTGGAAATGATACATGTTGATGTATTCGGTCCAATGAGTGTTGTAGCGTGCGGTGGATATTGTTATTTTCCTACCTTCACTGATGATTTGAGTAGATATGGGGATATTTACTTAATGAAACACAAGTCTGTAACGTTTGAAAAGTTCAAACAAAATCAGAGTGAAGTTTGAGATCATCGTGACAAGAAGATAAAATGTCTACGATATGATCGTGGAGGTGAATATCTGAGTTACGAGTTTGGTATACAACTTAAGACAATGTGGAAGTTGTTTCACAACTCACGCCACCTGGAACACCATAGTGTGATGGTGTGTCCGAACGTCGTAGTCGTGCTCTATTGGATATGGTGCGAACTATGATGTCTCTTATCGATTTGCCACTATCGTTTTGGGGTTATGCATTAGAGACAACTACATTCACTTTAAAAGGGGCACCATCTAAGTCCGTTGAGATGACACCGTATGAATTTTGGTTTGGCAGAAACCTAAGCTGTCATTTCTTAATGTTTGGGGCTGTGACGCTTATGTGAAAAAGGGTTTTCACCTAATGAGCTCGAACCCAAAGCGGACAAATGCATCTTCATAGAATACCCTAACGTAACAGTTGGATAAACCTTCTATCTTAGATCCAAGCACAATGTGTTTGTTGCTAGAACGGGTCCTTTCTCGAGAAAGAGTTTCTCTCGAAAGAATTGAGTGGGAGGAAGATAGAACTTAATGATGTTGTTGAACCTTTGTTTCAACCAGAGAGTAGCGCAGCGTGGAAAATTGTTTCTGTGGAGCCTACGTTAGTTGAAGAGGAAGTTAATGATGATGATCATGAAGCTTCGGATAAAGTTCCTATCAAACCTCGTAGGTCGACAAGGACGCGTACTGCTCCTGAGTGGTACGGCAACCCTGTCTTAAAGGTCATGTTGTTGGACAACGATGAACCTACGAGCTATGGAGAAGCGATGATGGGCCCGGATTCCGAGAAATGGTTAGAGTCCATGAAATCCGAGATGGGATCCATGTATGAAAACAAAGTATGGGCTTTGGAAGTATTACCTGAAGGGCGAAAGGCCATTCAGAACAAATGGATCTTTAAAAGGAAGACAGACGCGGACGGTAATGTCACCGTCTATAAAGCTCGACTTGTGGCAAAGGGTTTTTCACAAGTTCAAGGAGTTGACTATGATGAGACTTTCTCACCCGTAGCGATGCTAAAGTCCGTTGGAATTATGTTAGCAGTTGCTGCATTTTTCGATTAGGAAATCTGGCAGATGGATGTCAAAATATCGTTTCCTTAATCGTATCCGTGAGGAAAGGTTGTATGTGATACAACCGGAAGGTTTTGCCAGTCCTAAGGATGCTAAAATGTATGCAAGCTCCAGCAATCCTTCTATCGACTGGAGCAAGCATCTCGGAGTTGGAATATACGCTTTGATGAGGTGATCAAAGTTTTTGAGTCTATACAAAGTTTATGAGAAACTTGTATTTACAATAAAGTGAGTGGGAGCACTATAGAATTTCTGATAAGTATATGTGGATGACATATTGTTGATCGAAAATGATGTAGAATTTCTGGAAAGCATAAAGGGCTGTTTGAAAAGGAGTTTTTCAAAGGAAAACTTGGATAGAAGCTACTTAAATATTGGGCATCAGGATCTATAGAGATAGATCAAGACGTCTGATAAGACTTTCAATGAGTACATACCTTGACAAGATTTTGAAAGAGTTCAAAATGGATCAGTCAGAGAAAGAGTTCTTGCCTGATTTATAAGGTGTGGAGTTGAGTGAGACTCAAAGCTCGACCATGGCAGAAGAAAGAGAAAGGACGAAAGTCGTCCCCTATGCCTTATCCATAGGCTCTGTATAGTATGCCATGCTGTGTACCGCACCTGTGTGTGCCTTGCCATGAGTCTGTCAAGGGGTACAAGAATGGTCCAGGAGTGGATCACTGTACAACGGTCAAGATTATCCTTAGTAACTAGAGGACTAAGGAAATATTTCTCGATTATGGAGGTGATAAAGAGTTCGTCGTAAAGGGTTACGTCGATGCAAGCTTTGACAGCTATCCGGACGACTCTGAGTAGCAGTCAGGATACGTATAGTGGAGCAACCATTTGGAATAGCTCCAAGTGGAGCGTGGTAGCATCTGCAGTATGACATATAGATTTGCAAAGAACACACAGATCTAAATGTTGCAGACCGTTGACTAAAGACCTCTCTCACATGCAAAGCATGATCGAACCCCAGAACTCATTGGGTGTTAGATTCATAACAATGTAAATCACATGGTGATGTGAACTAGATTATTGACTCTAGTGCAAGTGGGGACTGTTGAAAATATGCCCTAGAGGCAATAATAATTTAGTTATTATCATATTTCCTTGTTCATGATAATCGTTTATTATCCATGCTATAATTGTATTGATTGGAAACTCAAATACATGTGTGGGTACATAGACAACACTGTGTCCCTAGTATGCCTCTAATAGACTAGCTCGTTGATCAAAGATGGTCAAGGTTTCCTAGCCACAGACATGAGATGTCATTTGATAATGGGATCACATCATTAGGAGAACGATGTGATGGACAAGACCCAAACTATGAACATAGCATATGATCATGTTAGTTTATTGCTATTGTTTTCTGCATGTCAAGTATATGTTCCTATGACCATGAGATCATGCAACTCATTGACATCGGAGGAATACCTTGTGTGTATCAAACGTCGCAACGTAACTGGGTGACTATAAAGATACTCTACAGGTATCTCCGAGGGTGTCCGTTGAGTTGGCATGGATCAAGACTGGGATTTGTTACTCCGTGTGACGGAGAGGTATCTCAGGGACCACTCGGTAATACAACATCACAACAAGCCTTGCAAGCAATGTGATTAAAGTGTTAGCCACGGGATCTTGTATTACGGAACGAGTAAAGAGACTTGCCGGTAACGAGATTGAACTAGGTATAGAGATACCGACGATCGAATCTCGGGCAAGTAACATACCGAAGAAACAAAGGGAACAACATACGGGATTAACTGAATCCTTGACATAGAGGTTCAACCGATAAAGATCTTCATAGAATATGTAGGAACCAATATGGGCATCCAGGTCCTGCTATTGGTTATTGGCCGTAGAGGTGTCTCGATCATGTCTACATAGTTCTCGAACCCGCAGGGTCTACACACTTAAGGTTCGGTGACGTTTCGGTATAGTAGAGTTATGTATGGTGGTGACCGAAGGTTGTTCGGAGTCCCGGATGAGATCCTGAACGTCACGAGGAGCTCCGGAATGGTCTGGAGGTAAAAATTGATATATAGGAAGTCCTGTTTTGGTCACCGGAAAAGTTTCGGGTACTTCGGTAGTGTACCGGAAGTTCCGGGAGGGTACCGGGGGCCATCGGAAGGGGTGTCTCAACCCAAAGGACCTCATGGGCTGTGGGAGGAGTCAAACCAGCCCCTAGTGGGCTGGCCGAACCCCCCACTAAGGCCCATGCGGCTAGGGGTGGGAAAAACCCAAAGGTGGAAAGGTGGAAAGAGTTTCCAAGTGGAGAGGAGGAATCCTACTCCTAGTAGGATTGGAGTAGGACTCCTCCACCTCCTATTTCGGCCGAACCCTTGAGGGTTTGAGGCTGCCTCCTCCCCTCCCTCCCACCTATATATACTAGAGGATTTAGAGGGGAGAGAGAACCCTAATTGCCACGTGCTCCCTCTACTTCCTCTAGATCGTTTTCTCCTCTAGTCAAATTTCAGCGGTGCTTAGGCGAAGCCCTGCTGGAATAGTTCCACCACCACCGCCGCCGCGCCGTCGCGTTGCCGGAGAACTCATCTACCTCTCCGCTCCCTCTTGCTGGATCAAGAAGGCGGAGATCGTCATCGAGCTGTACGTGTGCTGAACGCGGAGGTGCTGTCCGTTCGGCACTAGATTGGAAGGACCGTGATTGGATCGTGGAATGGTTCGTGATTGGATTGCGGAACGGTTCATGATTGGATCGCGGGACGGATCGTGATTGGATCGCGGGACGCTCGGTGATTTGGATCGCGAAGACGTTCGACTACATCAACCGCATTTCTTAACGCTTCCCGCTTAGCGATCTACAAGGGTATGTAGATCCACTCTCCCTCTCGTAGATGCTCATCACCATGGATAGATCTTGCGTGTGCGTAGGAAATTTTTTGTCTCCCATGCAACGTTCCCCAACAGTTTCGAGGGTGTGCAATGGAGGCGAAGCAGATCTACGTGCCGATGGAGGTGTAGTAGGTCTTGAAGAGGCCGCTGGTGAACTGCGAGCTATTGTCTGTGATGATGCGGTTGGAGATGCCGAAACGGCACACCAAGCTCTTGATGAACTTGACCGCGGACCCTATCGATATTGTCCGGACAGGCTCCACCTCTGCCCACTTGTTGAACTTGTCGATGGTGACGTAGAGGAAGCGATAGCCGCCGGCCGCGCGGGGGAAGGGCCCGAGGATATCTAGCCCCCCAGACCACGAAGGGCCATGAGAGAGGAATGGTCTGAAGCCCTTGTGCTGGCTGATGAATTTGCTTGGCGTGGAATTGGCAAGCCTCGCATGCCTGTACCAGCTCCATAGCATCGTCGAGCATCGTGGGCCAGTAGAAGCCGTTGCGGAACGCTTTGCGTGTGAGGGTGCGCGAGGACGAGTGGTGGCCGCAGTCGCCTCCGTGGATATCGGCAAGCAGCTCACGCCCTTGCTCCTTGGAGATGCATCGCAACGTGACCTCATTTGGCCGGTAATGGTATAGGTCACCCTCCTTCAAGTGGTGGAGGGTAGCTTGGCAGACCACCCGCTCTGCTTCTACGGCAATCTCCGGGAGGGCGCCGCCCTCCAAGTAAGCCTTGATTTCCGTGGTCTAGCTCTCAGGCTACGACTCAAGCGCCAGCAGCAGGGGGGCGCCTGAGGATGGTCCGCAGTCTGGTGCACCCATGGGTGGTGCAGGAGGGAGCTCCTCATGAGGCGCCGCAGGGCTGACGGCCGAAGGCGCCGTCGAGGGCTTCAGGAGTCGCTCTTCGAAGACGTCGGGGATCTGGGGCTCGCGGTGAGAAGCGCGCTTGGCAATCTCGCTTGCCTCACTGTTGTCGCCGCGAGGGATGTGTTGGAGCTCTATGCCCATGAAGCGCTTCTCGAGCTTGCGCACCTCCTCTAGGTAGGCCGCCATGTTCTCATCCTTCGGCTTGTACTTCTTGTTGGAGAAATTGATGAGGAGCTATGAGTCCCCCTTGATTATGTTGCGCCTGACTCCAAGCGCGATGGCAGCCTTGAGCCTAGCGATGAGTCCCTCGTATTCGGCGATGTTGTTGGAGACCTTGTGTAGGATCCGAAGTATGTCTAGAGGGGGGCGATTAGACTACTTGACCAATTTAAAATCTAGCCTTTTCCCAATTTTAGGTGTTGGCAACTTTTAGCAATTGTAGCAAGTCAGGTACACCCTCCACATGCAAGTCTAAGAGTATAGTAGCGGAAACTAAAGACATGCACATGAAAGTAAAGGTAGGGAGAGGAGAATCAAACGCAATTGATGACACGAAGATTTTTCCTGTGGTTCCGATAGGTGGTGCTATCGTACATCCATGCTGATGGAGACTTCAACCCATGGAGGGTAGCGGTCGCGAGCGTCCACGGAGGGCTCTGACGTGGCTTGAGACTGCGTCGGTATTTCCCCAAAGAGGAAGGGATGATGCAGCATAGCTACGGTAAGTATTTCCCTCACTTATGAAACCAAGGTTATCGAACAAGTAGGAGAACCAAGCAACACTATGTAAGCAGTACATGCACACAAAGAACAAGTACTTGCAACCTGACGCGTAAGAGAGGTTGTCAATCTCTCCACGGTAAAAAGATAGATTGGTTTGTATTAGATTGGATAAATGGATCGCACAAGAACACACAAAAAAGATGCAAATAAAAAATGCAGCAAGGTATTTTTGGGTTTTTGGAATAATATATCTGAAAACAAATGCGGAAAAAGATAGATCGGAAAGCAATATGTTAAAAGAATAGACCCCGGGGCCGTAGATTTCACTAGTGGCTTCTCTCAAGGAAATAACACACGGTGGGTAAACAAATTGATGTTGGGCAATTGATAGAAGATCAAATAATCATGACGATATCCAAGGCAATGATCAATATATAGGCATCACGTCCAAGATTAGTAGACCAAAACGATTATGCGTCTACTACTATTACTCCACACATCGACCGCTATCCAGCATGCATCTAGTGTATTAAGTTCATGGAGAAACAGAGTAATGCAATAAGAACGATGACATGATGCAGACAAGATCTATTCATGTAGGAATAGACCCCATCTTGTTATCCTTAATAGCAACGATACATGTGTGCCTCGTTGCCTCTTCTGTCACTGGGAGAGGACACCGCAAGATCGAACCCATCACAAAGCACCTCTTCCCATGGCAATAAAAATCAATCTAGTTGGCCTAACTAAACCAAAGATTCAAAGAAGAAATACGAGGTTATAAATAATCATGCATATAAGAGATCAAAGAAGACTCAAATAATATTCATGGATAGAAACTGATCATGAACTCAAACTTCATCGAATCCCAACAAACACACCGCAAAAAGTCATTACATCAAATAGATCTCCAAGAGACCATTGTATTGAGAATCAAAAGGGAGAGAGAAAGCCATCTAGCTACTGCCTACGGACCCGTAGGTCTATGGACTACTCACGCATCATCGGAGAGGCAACAATGAGGATGATGAACCCCTCTGTGATGGTGTTAGATTGGATCTCATGGTTTTGGAACTTGCGGCGGCTGGAATTGTGTTTCATTGACTCCTCTAGGGTTTCTGGAATTTCTAAGGATTTATAGAGCAGAGAGGCAGTTGAAAAGACCTCCGTGGCCCCCACGATACATTAGGGCGTGTCGGGGTCCTCTAGCGTGCCCATGTGTATCTTGGGCCCCACGGGCCTTCCCCCAGGTGCTTCCTTGGCTCTCAAGTTGTCTTCTGGTCCAAAAAAATCTCCAAAAAGTTTCGTGGCAATTGGACTAAGTTTGGTACTGATATTCTGCGAAGTAAAAAACAAGCAAAAAAACAGCAACTGGCACTGGGCACTATGTCAATAGGTTAGTCCCAAAAAATGATATAAAGTTGCTATAAAATGATTATAAAACATCCAAGAATGATAATATAACAACATGGAACAATAAAAAATTATAGATACGTTGGAGACGTATCAGCATCCCAAGCTTAATTCTTGCTCGTCCTCGGGTAGCTAAATGATAAAAACAGAATTTTTGATATGGAATCCTGCCTAACATGTTCATAACATATTCTTTTCTTTGGTAACATGGACATTTGGACTTTTTAGATGGTTCAAAGCAATAGTCTAGTTTTGAGATGAAGACTTTAATACTCAAGCATACCAACAAGCAACCATGTCTTTCAAAATATCAACACTAAAGAAAGTTATCCCTAGCCCATCATGCTCAATCATTTATCCAATCATGAAACACACTCGAATATTGGCTACACCCAATGCACAAGTATGATCATAGTGCCCCCTAGTTGGTGCTTTATAAGAGAAGATGGAGACTCATATTAAAAATAAAAATTGCATAAAGTAAATAGATAGGCCCTTCGCAGAGGGAAGTAGGGATTTGTAGAGGTTCCAAAGCTCAAAGCTTAAATTGAGAGAGAGAAATATTTTGGGTGGCATGCCTTTCCTGTCAACGAAAACGACCGAGTAGTTCTCAATACTTTCCATGCTAGATACATCATAGGCGGTTCCCAAACATAAAATAAAGTTTATTCCTTTTTCCACCATTCTTTCACAATCCATGGCTAGCCGTATCCACGGTTGCCTTCCATACCAACATTTTCCAAGGAATTTATTATTTGACAACATAAAGTAAATTTCTTTTTCATTTCAGGATTGGGCATCCCTATTACCGCCGTGCTCTCATGCAATGATAAGTGGATAAACACTCATCTTGAGAATAACACATCTAGCATGGAAAAATATTGGCCACCCCCTGCCGCTTCATGAGCGGTACGAGCACACAAAAAGGAAATTCATTTTGAAAATTAGAGATGGCACATACAAATTTGCTTGTAACGGCAGGGAAATACCGCATATAGGTAGGTATGATGGACTCATATGGCAAAACTGGGTTTAAGGATTTTGGATGCACAAGTAGTATTACTACTTAGTACAAGTGGTGACTAGCAAATAGATTGAGAAGCAACCAACCAAGAAACGGAATTCACATAAACGGGCATTAAGCATAACTAACACCGAATAATGCACCACAAGTAGGATGCAATTTCATTGCATAACTATTGACTTTCGTGCTTGCATAGGGAATCACAAACCTTAACACCAATATTCTTACTAAAGCATAATTACTCACCAACATGACTCACATATTACTATCATCATGTCTCAAAACTATTACAAGGAATCAAGTTTAATTTGTCCAATGATTTTTATGAAAGTTTTTATTATATCCCTCTTGAATATCTATCACTTTGGGACTAGTTTCATATATTGCCATTGCTTTTGACAAGCTCAAATAAATTTAAGTGAAGAACATGAGCATAAAATTTTCATCTCTCGAAATAATATAAGTGAAGCATGAGAGAATTTCTTCAAAATTTACTAACTCTCAAATTAATCTAAGTGAAGCATGAGAGTATTTATTCAAAAATTTAAAGCACACCGTGCTCAAAAAGATATAAGTGAAGCACTAGAGAAATTCCATAGCTCAAAAAATTTAAGTGAAGCATATAGAGCAATTCTAACAAATCATAGCATAATTTTGGCATAGCAATCATAACAAGATCATCACACTTTTATTTACTTACAACTCAATACCTATAACAAGATATGACTCTATATGAATGCTTCCGGTGGAGGACCGGGATGTGCAATGATCTAGCATAGCAAATGACATCGAAAAAGCGGACAAGCCATGAAAATATCAAGCTAGCTGTCTTACGATCATGCAAAGCAATATGACAATGATGGTGTGTGTCATAAAAAAACGGAACGGTGGAAGTTGCATGGCAATATATCTCGGAATGGCTATGGAAATGCCATAATAGGAAGGTATGGTGGCTGTTTTGAGGAAGGTATATGGTGGCTGTTTTGAGGAAGGTGGGTTTAATGCACCGGCGAAAGTTGCGCGGTACTAGAGAAGCTAGCAAAGGTGGAAGGGTGAGAGTGCGTATAATCCATGGACTCACATTAGTCATAAAGAACTCACATACTTATTGCAAAAATCTATTAGTTATCAAAGCAAAGTGTTAGACGCATGCTCCTAGGGGAGAGGTTGGTAGGAGTAAACCATCGCGCGCTCCCGACCCTCACACAAAGGATGACAATCATTAAACAAATCATGCTCCGACTTCGTTACATAACGGTTCACCATACGTGCATGCTACGGGAGTCACAAACTTCAACACAAGTATTTTTACCATTCCACAATTACTCACTAGCATGACTCTAGCATCGCCATCTTTATATCTCAAAACTATATGCAAGGAATCCAACTTCTCATAGTATTCAATGCACTTTATATGAAAGTTTTTATTATATCCCTCTTGGATGCCTATTATATTAGGACTATATTCATAACCTAAACCAATTACCATGCTGTTTAGAGAGACTCTCAAAATAATATAAGTGAGGTATGAGAGTTCAATTATTTCTATAAAACAAAACACCGCCGTGCTCTAAAAAGATATAAGTGAAGCACTAGAGCAACATTGCCTAGCTCAAAAGATATAAGTGAAGCACATAGAGTATTCTAATAAATTCACGATTAGTGCGTGTCCTTCTCAAAAGATGTGTGCAGCAAGGATGATTTTGGAAAACTAAAAAGCAAAGACTCATATCATACAAGACGCTCCAAGCAAAACACATATCATGTGGTGAATAAAAATATAGCCTCAAGTAAATTTACCGATGGATTGAAGACGAAAGAGGGGATGCCTTCCGGGGCATCCCCAAGCTTAGGCTCTTTGGTATCCTTGAATATGGCTTGGGGTGCCTTGGGCATCCCCAAGCTTAGGCTCTTGCCACTCCTTATTCCATAATCCATCAAATCTTTACCCAAAACTTGAAAACTTCACAACACAAAACTCAACAGAAAACTCATGAGATCCGTTAGTATAAGAAAAATAAATCACCACTTTAGGTACTGTTGTGAACTCATTCTTTATTTATATTGGTGTAATATTTAATGTATTCTAACTTCTCCATGGTTCATACCCCCCGATACAACCCATAGATACATCAAAATAAGCAAACAACACAAAGAAAACAGAATCTGTCAAAAACAGAACAGTCTGTAGCAATCTGTAGACTTCGAATACTTCTATAACTCTAAAACTTCTGAAAAATTAGTACAATCAGGGAAATTTGTATATAAATGTTGTGTAAAAAATTCAGATCCATTTGATGCTCTGGTGAATTTATAAAATTCCTGGACTGAGCACAAAAGTTTCTGTTTTTCAGCAAAACCAAATCAACAATCACCGTAAACCATCCCAAAGGTCTTACTTGGCACAAAAACTAATTAAAACAATAAAATAAAATTACTACAGAGGTAACAATGTGTAAAACACTCAAGAACAGAAACAAAAAACAGAAACATAAAATAAAATTGGGTTGCCTCCCAACAAGCGCTATTGTTTAACGCCCCTAGCTAGGCATAACGCAATAGATCTAGGTATTGTCATCTTTGGTATGAAATCCATAAGTAGCTCTCATAATAGATTCATAAGGTAATTTGATTTTATTTCTAGGAAAGTGTTCCATCCCTTTCCTTAACGGTAATTGGAATCTAATGTTTCTTTCTTTCATATCAATACTTGCACCAATCGTTCTAAGGAAAGGTCTACCAAGAATAATAGGACATGTAGGATTGCAATATATATCAAGAACAATGAAATCTATGGGCACATAATTACTATTTGCAACAATAAGAACATCATTAATCCTTCCCATAGGTTTCTTAATAGTGGAATCCGCTAGATGCAAATTTAAAGAGCAATCATCAAGATCATGGAAACCTAGCACATCACATAAAGTTTTCGGAATCGTGGAAACGCTAGCACCCAAATCACACAAAGCATGGAACTCATAATCTTTAATTTTAATCTTAATAGTAGGTTCCCACTCATCATAAAGCTTTCTAGGTATAGAAACTTCCAACTCAAGCTTTTCTTCAAAAGATTTCATCATAGCATCAACGATATGTTTAGTAAAAGCCTTATTTTGATTATAAGCATGCGGAGAATTCAACATGGATTGCAACAAGGAAATACAATCAATCAAAGAACAACTATAATAATTAAAGTCCTTGAAATCCAAAAGAGTGGGTTCATTGCTATTTAAAGTTTTGACCTCTTCAATCCCACTTTTATCAATCTTAGCATTAAGATCTATAAACTCCGAATCATTGGGACGCCTTTTAACTAAAGTTGACTTATCTACAGTCCCATCTTTATCAAGATTTGTTTTAGAAAACAAAGATTCAATAGGAGTCACATCAATCACTTTAAGATTTTCATCATTATTATCACGAGAACACACCTTTTCAAGCCATTCACGCTTAGCACGAATTCTAGCGGTTCTTTCCTTACACTCATCAATAGAAGTTCTCATAGCTTTTAAAGACTCATTAATATCACGCTTAGGTGGAGTAGATCTAATTTTCAAAGAATCAATCTCAAGAGAAATTCTATCAACGTTCCTAGCCAAATCATCAATCTTGAGCATTTTTTCTTCAATCGTAGCATTGAAAACCTTTTGCGAACTAATAAAATCTTTAATATTATTCTCAAGATCAGAGGGCATCTTATTATAATTTCCATAATAATTTTTGTAGGAATTACCATAATTATTAGAGGAATTACTAGGAAACGGCCTAGAGTTGAAATTACCTCTATACGCGTTATTACCAAAATTGTTCCTACCAACAAAATTCACATCCATAGATTCATTATTATTTCCAATCAAAGAAGACAAAGGCATATCATTAGGATCAATAGGAGCACTCTTACTAGCAAACAATTTCATTAATTCATCCATATTTTCACTCAAAGTATTTATTTCTTCAATAGCATGCACCTTTTTACTAGTAGGAGATCTTTCGGTATGCCATTGAGAGTAATTTGCCATAATATTATCTAGGAGTTTAGTAGCTTCTCCTAATGTGATTTCCATAAAAGTACCACCCGCGGCGGAATATAAAAGATTTCTAGATGCAAAATTCATTCCCGCATAAAAAAATTGTATAATCATCCATAAACTCAAACCATGTGTGGGGCAATTTCTAATCATTAGTTTCATCCTCTCCCAAGATTGTGCAACATGCTCATGATCAAGTTGCTTAAAATTCATTATATCGTTCCTAAGGGAGATGATCTTAGCGGGCGGAAAATACTTGGAAATAAAAGCATCTTTACACTTATTCCATGAATCAATACTATTTTTAGGCAAAGATGAAAACCAAGTTTTAGCACGATCTCGAAGCGAGAAAGGAAATAGCTTCAATTTAACAATATCATTATCCACATATTTCTTCTTTTGCATATCACACAACTCAACGAAAGTATTTAGATGGTATGCGGCATCTTCATTAGGAAGGCCGGAAAATTGTTCTTTCATAACAAGATTAAGCAAAGCGGCATTAATTTCATAAGATTCCGCACTAGTGGCGGGAGCAATCGGAGTACTAATAAAATCATTATTATTACTATTGGAAAAGTCACACAACTTGGTATTCTCTTGAGTCATCGTGATAAAGCAAGCAATCTAGTACACAAGCAAACAAAAGCAAACGAAAAGACGAACGGAAGAAGGGCGAATAAAAAGGCAAATCTTTTCGGAAAATCGTTTTAGAAGTGGGGAGAGGAAAACGAGAGGCAAATGGCAAATAATGTAAATGCAAGAGATGAGTTTGTGATGGGTACTTGGTAGGCTTGATGTAGATCTCCCCGGCAACGGCGCCAGAAATCCTTCTTGCTACTTCTTGAGCATGCGTTGGTTTTCCCTTGAAGAGGAAAGGGTGATGCAGCAAAGTAGATAAGTATTTCCCTCAGTTGTTGAGAACCAAGGTATCAATCCAGTAGGAGATACAAGCAAGTCCCCAATAGATGTACCTACACAAATAATCAAACACTTGCACCCAACGCTATAAAGGGGTTGTCAATCCCTTCACGGTTACTTGCAAGGATGAGATCTGATAGAGATAGATATAGAAGATTACTAGAACGGAAAGTAAAACAAAAGTAAAAAGATTGCAGCAAAGTATTTTTGTTATTTCTGGTTTATAGATCTGAAAATATAATATGGAAAATAGACCCGGGGGCCATAGGTTTCACTAGAGGCTTCTCTCTTGAAGGAAAATAATACGATGGGTGAACAAATTACTGTCGAGCAATTTATAGAAAAGCGCATAGTTATGACGATATCCAAGGCAATGATTATGCATATAGGCATCACGTCCATGTCAAGTAGACCGAAACGATTCTGCATCTACTACTATTACTCCACACATCGACCGACTCCTGCCTGCATCGAGAGTATTAAGTTCATGAAGAACAGAGTAACGCATTAAGTAAGATGACATGATGTAGAGGGATAAACTCAAGCAATATGATGAAAACCCCATCTTTTTATCCTCAATGGCAACAATACAAATACGTGCCTCGCTACCCCTACTATGTCACTGGGTGAGGACACCGCAAGATTGAACCCAAAACCAAGCACTTCTCCCATTGCAAGAATTACCAATCTAGTTGGCCAAACCAAACCAATAACTCGAAGAGACTTGCAAGGATATGAAATCATGCATATAAGAATTCAGAGAAGATTCAAATAATATTCATAGATAATCTGATCATAAACCCACAATTCATCGGATCTCGACAAACAAACCGCAAAAGAGTATTACATCGGATAGAGAACATGGTATTGAAGAGCAAAGAGAGAGAAGAAGCAATCTAGCTACTAGCTATGGACCCGAAGGTCTGTGGTGGACTACTCACGCATCATTGGAGGGGCAATGGAGTTGATGTAGATGCCCTCCGTGATGGAATCCCCCTCCGGCAGATTACCGGAAAAGGCTCCAAGATGGGATCTCACGGGAACAGAGGGTTCCGGCGGCGGAAAAGTATTTTCGTGGCACTCTTTGGTATTGGGGGAATATTTGGGAATTTATAGGCCGAAGAATAGGGTTAGGAGACCTGTCGTGGGGCACAAGCCAGGGGGCGCCCCCCCCCCCAGGGCGCGCCTTGGTGGCTTGTCGCCACACGGCAGCTCTTCTGCCTTCATCTCCAAGTCTGGCAGGTTTCTTCTGATCCAAGAAAAATCATTCCGAAGATTTTATTCCATTTGGACTCCGTTTAATATTCCTTATCTGCAATACTCAAAAACAAGGAAAAAACAGAAACTGGCACTAGGCACTAGATTAATAGGTTAGTCCCAAAAATAATATAAAATAGCATAATAATGCATATAAAACATCCAAAACGGATAATTTAATAGCATGGAACAATCAAAAATTATAGATACGTTGGAGACGTATCAGGGCCCGTTTAAGGTCTTATGTCTAAGTCGCCAACTTCCTAACCTGGCCCCTCCTGGGCGGGTCATACCATGGGGTTATATCCCCAACATTAGGCCCTAGATTGATTTGAACATGTTCATGTCAATCTTCAAGTCTTCTGGTTGGCGAGTCTTGTGTTCTTCATAATCACTTAACTTGAAATAAATCTTCATGACCCGCCATGTAAAATGGATGACGTCATCTCTGGTAAATCCAAAAAATCTTAATGACATCACAACGGATCTTTGCATTAACTGGTCAACCCAAAAATCGAGGCGTTTTCTTGGTCAATCATCATCCTGTCCCCTCGATTCCCGCGTTGGATTGTTGCTGTTCCATCTCCCCCTTATAAATAGGCGCGGGGGTCCCATCCTTTTCACTTTCCCCCGCTGCCACTTCTCTCTTCTTCTTCCTCCAGACGCCCGCGTAACCAAAGCTCCGCCGCACCGTCCGGACCGCGCCGTCGTCCTCAACAAAGGCCGCTGCATCACCCTGTTTGCGTCCAGAGCCCGCCGACGCACACGCCCGCACTCCCTGCATCTTCCAGGTTCCACTCTTCTTCCCTCTTAGATCCGCATTAGTTCATCGGAGATCTTCCGAATCCGCCGCCGTTCGTTGGAGTGTTTACCATAGATTGGAAAGGAAAACATCTTTTGGTTCCGAAATGCTAGCAAAATCGCGCTGGCTCTGCTTAGCATATATTCCATATTCAGTGTAGATCGCTCCTTCACTCGAATCCATGTATCAACTGCCTGTTCTTCCACTGATGTTTTTAGGTTTAGAAAATGTTCCCCTTTTATCTTCGTCCGTAGATCTTGTAATTGCAGCTGTAGTTGGTGGAACTTGTTTGTTCAGACTTAGCAACATTTTCAATATTCACTGTCCATTTGATCCGCCATCACGCAGCCGGCTTTCCCTAGCAAAATATAATCCGCTTCATATCTGTAGTTGACGGCAGCTCATAATTTAACAATGACCCGCCAAATAGCGTTGTCGTCTTAGAGTCGTAACTGTTTTGGTCATGTAGCGTTCTTAACCCGCCGTATCTCCATGCCTTTCTACAGCATTTAACCTGCTCTATCATGGCTAAGGCCCCCGCTTCTTGCGATTGGGTAGGCTCCGGGGTTACCGAGGATATACTCAATGATTTCGTAGTCATGGGGGTTTTTTCGGCTCAAGACGTCATTCATTGGTGGGTTCCTGGTTCCGAGGTCACTCCCGAACCTAAGGAAGGGGAGGTGCTTATCTTTACGGATCATCTTCTTCGTGGCTTCTCACCGCCCGGGTCAAAGTTTTTCCGGGACGCCTTGCACTTTTATAAACTCCACCCTCAAGACATTGGCCCCAATTTTGTCACCAACTTGTGCAAATTTCAAGTGTTCTGCGAGGCGTATCTACAAGAGGAACCCACTGTTGAACTCTTCAGAGACTTCTTCTATATCAACCGTAGACCGAAATAGCAGACGGGCCAAGTTTTGAGTTCGGAGGAATTTCAATCCAAAGGCGGAGAGATGTGTCTTTTCCCTCAGCCACTCTGCCCAGCCATCCCAAGGAATGGAATCGCACCTGGTTTTACTGCAAAGATACTGCCCCGGATGAAGAGAATCCATTGGCGGGTTATCGTCCCTACCGGCTCTGCACCACCACCGAGCTTCCAGACCGGTTGTCCGCCATAGAGCGCGCCCAATACGCTCAGACATTTTCAAAGATTAGAGCCTTATTAGCCAACGGGTTGACCGGTGTTGATTTAACCCGATGCTGGGTTTCCTGGAGAATCTTACCATTGAGCCGGCGCGGCGGCTTAATGTGTGAATATACTGGTGAAGTAAATGACCCTCAGCGCTTCAACGAGATGCCTCTGACAGACAAGGATCACAACTTGATTGTCAAATCATTACTGGGAGAACCTTAGGAGGTCTGCAACAAGATGGGGTTAAGCCCCTTCTATGATCTTAACCCGGCTCCCGCAGTAAGACTTTTTACTTTAACCTTCACTCTTTCCCTTTAGATTTTGCACTTCACACACCTCATTTAACCTCTCTATGAATGTATTTATGTATGTAGGCCGACTCTCCCTTCTGGAAGAGGAGAATAACCACAGCCTCCACTTCAAAGAAGAAGACCAAGGCAACTAAGACCCGGGCTCCGGCTCGTAAGAAGAAGCCGACGGCTCAAGAGCTGCTCGAACTGGATGACTCGGAGGTAGAACTTGACTCTCTTGGCCTTCTTTTCATGCAACTTATTGACGCTGACTCCTCTCAGGGTGAAGTGGAGACGAGTCAAGCCGACGCAGCAGAGGTAACTACCATCTCCTCCGACTCGGAACCTTTGCCAAGAGAGAAAATACGGCGGGTCATCTGGAAAGTAAAGTTTTCACGCCCCTTTCCTCACTTGGATCCCAACTTTCTTTTGAAGAAGCAGCAACATGACTCCAGGCGTCAGACCCGGAGCGGCGGCTCTAAAGATCTAGTGGCCGGCTTACCCGACGCTCCGGCTCCTCGGAAATGCCGTAATGAGGTAATTTATAACTTTGTTTTCATTTCTTCTGCATGCTAGCCTCATGCAGTAAACTGATCATATCGCCCAACTTTAACTTTTTAGGAAACATCTCCTTCCTCTGGCGACTCAACAGCTTCAAAACTGCCACCTCTTGTCATCAACCCAGGCTAATTTTCTTCTTTTCATCTAATGTTGTTTACTAATTTTTTTATCCTTGCATACAAATTATCATGAAATCCTTTGTTCACAGGGCCGAAGCCAAGAAGAGGAAAATAAGCGGGTCATCCGCCAATCCTGATACCCCCGAGCCGGAGAATTCGAAGCTTGACACTCCTGACACCCGTGTTGAGCCCTCTGAAGCTCAACAAGGCGCCCATGAAGAAACTCCCAAGCCTACCGAGCCGGCGGATGTTGATATTGTGATTACTGAAGCTAATCCGGAAGCTAGTCCTAAGCCGCCCAGCCCTCTGCCAACAGCTGAAGATGTGACTTCCCATGAAGAAGGGGTTATCATTACTGGGACGGGTTATTTAACTCCAGCCCCTTCCAATGTGCTGACCAAGCATATTAGCAAGGATGATGCACCTTCACCTGAGAAGGAGAAGGTTAAACTTGATCTCCCCAATCTAGAGAAGCTTACTGTTGACGAGTTGCACTCCGGATATTTGAGCCGCCTCTCCGCAAGCCGGGACATGGAAGCCAATTTAGTTGGTATGATGAAGAAAAAATATGAGGTATACGCAACTTATCTGCATTCCTTATATCCTTACATAGCCCCCAAGAGCCGGCTTATGTTCTTGAAGATAAGCCGGGTCTTTGATAACATATGCACTGTACTTCATCAGCGTGTAGCCCCCAAGGGTCGGGTCATTATGCAAATAATGAGTCGGCACTTATTCTGCGGACATGAAAAAATTCCAGCCGTAGCCCCCAAGGGCCGGCTTATCTCTTGAGATAGCCGGGTCTTTTACTTTTGTAAAGGAAAATTAGTCTTCTGTTCTGCAAATTGTAGAGCCTATAGCCCCCAAGAGCCGGTTTATCTTCTTGAAGATGATCCGGGTCTGCTTGTATTATATGCTTGAAAGAACTTATATACATTAGCCCCCAAGCGTCAAGAATATTGCTTGCAATGTGCTTGAGACTTGTAATAAATTTCTTCACTGCCCCCAAGAGTCATTATGCACCGTGCTACCGGCTTAGGATTGGCAAACTCCCGCTAAATAATTGGTATTGTGCAGGAAACTTTAAATGTGGCCGAGTCAAGTTTAACCGATCTGAGGAAAAACCTGGCGCTTCAACAAGATGCCCGAGCCAAAGCTGACGCAAAATGGCGGCTCTCCTCAACAGAGCTGGAAAAGACCAAGGCAGACTTTGAAGCCTACAAACAATCTGTTGAAGCTGAACAAGCCTCCTTGATCAAACGTGCAGAAGACGCCGAGGGGCAACTTAAACCCGTTACTGAAGAACTGACCAGTCTTAAATGCCATGTAGCTCGGATGACTAAAGCTGTGTTTGGTAAGTATTGTTGACTATCTTATGAGCATTCTGTTCAAACAGTCTTATAAAAGACTCGCCCGGCGACTTATGCACTTTGAACTGTTTGCAGGCCGTCGGACTCGCAATCTTCCAGACGACAGCTTGTTGAAGCTGAAAGCTTTATATTCATTCACTGAGTAGCTATACGCGGGAAACCTTTTCACCATTAGGGTTGTTATGGGTGAAAAGGGCACACCAAAGCTCATCAAAGACGTGCTGAAATGCCTCTCAACAATCCAGAAGCAGTTTGAAGAGTTGAAGAAATCAGCCGCCCGTAAAGGCGCAATAGCTGCTTTGAGCCGGGCTTTGGCGTATGCACCAGAGCTTAACCTGGAAGAGATGGTTGGAGGGTTTCCATAGCTAAAAGACGTCGGGTCAGAATTTACGCAAGACAACTATGCTCGTTGCTTCAAGGCGTCTCGAGTATTGGCCAGCCAACTAGCCGTAGAGGCTGATCTGAAGGTTTATCAGGCGGCTTATGACGACAACAATGCACGAGTTCGGGCGCCTACTTTTGAGCCGGTGGATCTGACTCCTCAGCGTCGTAAGCATATCTTTGCCCCTGATGTTGACCCATCTCCCATCTTGCATGATGAAGCTGAATTCCAGGCCTTAATCAATTGCAACTGGGATGTGGACAACCTTCAGATCCAGGAGACAGAAGACCCGGTGGAGGATGACCCGACAGCAACTTAGGTGAGGAGTTGACCCAGGATGAAGTTTAACCCGGATAAACTAACAGCCGGATTGTGATCGTATGAAAAACTTTGGTCCAAAATTTTGGGCTCCGCGCTGCCTTGTAATAGACTTAGCTAAAAACTGTTTGCCTGTGATGTGCCTTCGTGCACGTTTTGAGCTTTATCAACTTATATCCTGGCTGCTTAGCCGCTGCAATCTTTTATCATCATGTGCATATTGGATGTGATCATATCTCTTAATGCTTCATGAGAGTAGAATCAACTCCTGTGCTGGCAGCTTATGGCCACACTCCTGGGTGAGTTAATAACTCAATACCTCCAAATCTTGAAAATATGGAAATAAGACCCGCTGGCGGGTCATGACAATAATAAGCTTTAATTAATGAGTAGTCATCGAAATAACCTCCTCATGAAAAATTCCTGCAAAAACAACGAACAGAAAATACAGACATGTATACTTTCAGTTGTTGTAAGGCGGCTTTGAAGGCACAGCCCAAAAGAGATCAACCCTTATATATATTTTTGAGAAAACTCAAGATTTTTGCTTCAAAGAAGCTAGGCATTAACACCTATAATCCCGTAGGTCGGCTCTCACGTGACACAAATCCATCATTTTAACCTTAACAAGTTCAGGGTCTTTAAAAAGATTGATTGTTAAGAGTATGAACGGGCCACATAGCGGAGAGACTACAACGAACATGTGAGTTTGTCCTAGCTCTCTGTAAGCCGGCTCTCACGTGACATAAGCCGCCGTTTTAACTTTGACTAGTTCAGGGTCTTGAAAAAGATTGACTGTCAAATGTTCGGCGGGTCACCTGGTGGAGTAGCAACTTGCAAACAGGCAGGTTTAACTCAAATATGGATTTTAAGCCGGTCAAGAGGGTATGAAAGCTAAACCCAGTGGGCTGGAATCCCCCAAGTGACCTTATGAACAATGAACTCTTTGCCCCAACAATCGCTGCATGAAAACGGCAGAGACCCCGAATTACGGGGATGCCGGCTTTATTATATTGAAAAAGGTATATACAATGACAGAGGTATGTACATTGATGAGAGTCAATGACTCAAGTATAGTAAGGCCGAAGATGAGCAATATTCCACGGCCTGCTGGTCTCTTCTCTGGAAGTGTGTGACTTGTCGCTTTCCCGTATATCAATGAGGTAATATGACCCATTGTTGAGATTCTTGCTGACCACAAAAGGTCCCTCCCAGGGGGGTGACCACTTATGCATATCTGTCTGATCTTGAATCAAACGGAGCACTAAGTCGCCTTCTTGGAACGTCCGGGTATTCACTCTGCGGCTATGATAGCGACGCATATCTTGTTGATAAATCGCTAATCGTGCAGCTGCAAGATCCCGCTCTTCATCCAAAGCATCCAGTGCGTCCTGACGTGCCGTCTCATTGTTAGTTTCAACGTAAGCCGCCACCCTGGGCGAGTCATGACGAATATCACTGGGGAGAACGGCTTCTGCGCCATAAACCATGAAGAAAGGCGTGTAGCATGTTGATCTGTTGGGGGTGGTTCTGATACTCGAAAGAACTGAAGGTAATTCCTCCACCCAACAACCCGGCGTTCGTTCCAAAGGAACCATAAGCCGGGGTTTTATCCCTCTCAAAATTTCCTGGTTAGCACGTTCTGCTTGACCATTAGACTGTGGATGAGCCAGGGAAGAGACATTGAGGCGGATGTGTTCGCCTTCGCAAAATTCTTTCATAGCCCCCTTGGACAGATTTGTACCATTGTCAGTAATGATACTGTGAGGGTAAAAAAACGAAAGATCGGCTTCTTGACAAACTGAACTGTTGTTGCGCCGCACTTGCTGACCAGCTCCACCTCAATCCACTTGGTAAACTTGTCAACCGCCACCAAAAGGTGGGTCTTCTTATCTTTAGACCTCTTAAATGGTCCAACCATATCAAGCCCCCAGACCGCAAACGGACAGGTGATCGGAATCATCCGCAACTCTTGAGCTGGCACATGGGCTCGTCGTCCAAATTTCTGACACCCATCACATTTGCTAACCAAGTGCTCTGCATCTGCATGAGCTGTTAGCCAGTAAAAACCATGCCGAAAAGCTTTGGCCACCAAGGATTTTGACCCGGCGTGATGACCACAATCGCCGGCATGTATCTCTTGCAAGATTTCACGGCCCTCCTCAGGAGAAACACAGCGTTGAAAGACACCAGTCACGCTGCACCTGTGCAACTCACCATTGATGATAGTAATGGACTTAGACCGCCTCGTGATTTGTCGTGCCAAGGTTTCATCTTCAGGTAACTCACCACGGGTCAAATATGTAAGATAAGGCAGTGTCCAATCTGGAATCGTGTGAAGAGCCGCCACCAACTGTCCTTCCGGGTCAGGTATAGCAAGATCCTCCTCAGAAGGTAACTTGACTGATGGGTGATGCAATACATCTAGAAAGACATTAGGTGGCACCGGCTTATGCTGAGACCCCAGCCGTGACAAGGCATCAGCCGCCTCATTCTTCCGACGATCAATGTGATCCACCTAATAACCCTTAAAGTGACCAGCAATGATATCAACCGCCTCGCGATAAGCCGCCATACGAGGGTCTTTAGAATCCCATGTGCCTGAGACTTGTTGGGCCACAAGGTCTGAGTCGCCTAAGCATCTGACCCGGCTCAAATTCATCTCCTTGGCCACACGGAGCCCATGAAGCAAAGCTTCATACTCAGCTGCATTGTTAGTACAAGGAAACATTAACCTTAATACATAACAAAATTTGTCACCTCTAGGGGAAGTCAAAACAACTCCAGCCCCTGAGCCTTCCAACTATCTGGATCCATCAAAATGAATTTTCCAATATGTATTGTCCGGCTTCTCCTCAGGTGCTTGACACTCCATCCAGTCATTGATGAAATCCACCAGGGCCTGAGACTTGATAGCCGTTCGAGGCACATACTTTAAATTAAGAGGCCCAAGCTCAATTGCCCACTTAGCAATCCTGCCGGTGGCCTCTCTATTGTGAATAATATCGCCCAAAGGAGCAGAGCTAACCACCGTGATTGGATGTCCAAGGAAATAATGCTTCAGCTTGCGATTCACCATGAACACTCCAAACACTAGCTTTTGCCAATGCGGGTATCTTTGCTTGGACTCTGTCGAAACCTCGCTGACTTAATAAATCGGCCGCTGGACTGGGTACTCTTTGCCTTCCTCCTTGCGCTCCACAACAACTGCAGCGCTGATAGCCTTGTTATTTTTTTTACTATAAACAGTTGGGTAAAAACCCCATTGTAACTTTTTTAATTAATCAGAGAAAAAAGAGTATAATACAAAGTACCTGAAGGCTTGAGATAGGCCAAAAGAAGAAGAAACAAACTACTGGCAAGAGAAAAAGAAACAACATAAAAAGGCCTATTACAAACTATAAAAGAAAAAGAACAAAAGGAGATTACAGAAAGCTCTCTAGCCATTGGGAGAAAATGTTTGCATATTTCTTTTTCATCCTGACCCTTAACAATTTAAGTTCCTCCAGATAAATGGCTTTCTAACCTTGGAAGCTTGGCATTATGTTCTAAAAGATCTTGTTGTTCCTAGAAATCCAGATGGCCCAAGATCCTAGAATAATGATCTCCATGAAAAAAGGCAATCTGAGTTTATTCTTGAGGTCTTGGTAAGCTTCCAGTACTGAGAGGTTATGTGTTCTTGAAGGGCAGATGAAATCCCAGCATTGTGCTGCAAAAGGACATCCCCAAAACAAATGATGTAAAGTTTCCTCATGTTGATAATTATTCACAGCACAATTATATGCTTCAAGTATAAAGTTCTTCCTTCTAAGTAGGTTTCTGGTATTAATTCTGTCATGAAGGAGCATCCAGAAAAAGACCTTGTGCTTGTTATTAGCCGCCACGTACAGGAGCAATGGATCTTTTTCCATGGGAGCGGCCAAGACAGGCGGCTCAACTAATTGTTTTTAAGCGCCTCAAACGCATCATTGGCAGCATCACTCCAGACAAAATCATCTGTCTTCTTCATCATCTGATACAAAGGGATGGCCTTCTCGCCCAGGCGGCTTATGAACCGGCTTAAAGCGGCAATACGACCCGCCAAGCGCTGGACGTCATTGATACACGCTGGCTTAGATAATGAGGTGATGGCCTTTATTTTATTCGGGTTAGCTTCAATGCCCCGCTCTGAGACCAAAAATCCCACGAGCTTGCCTGCAGGTACACCAAAAACACACTTAGCCGGATTAAGCATCATCTTGTAAACCCGCAGGTTATCAAAAGTTTCCTTCAAATCATCTAGCAGAGTCTCCTTCTTCCTTGATTTGACCACAATATCGTCCACATAAGCATGAACATTGCGTCCGATCTGACTATGAAGGCAATTCTGCACACAGCGCTGGTAAGTCGCCTGAGCACTTTTGAGTCCAAAAGGCATGGACACGTAGCAAAAAGCTCCAAAAGGTGTTATAAAAGATGTCTTCTCTTGGTCTTTAACTACCATCTTGATCTGATGATAACCCGAATAAGCATCCAGGAAACATAAGCTCTCGCAACCCGCCGTTGCGTCAATGATCTAGTCGATACGGGGGAGAGCAAATGGATCAACCGGACAAGCTTTATTAAGGTCTGTGTAGTCCACACACATCCTCCACGTGCCGTTTTTCTTAAGAACGAGCACCGGGTTAGCCAACCACTCTAGGTGAAAGACTTCCACAATAAATCCAGCTGCCAAGGGCCGGGCTACCTCTTCTCCAATAGCTTTACGCCGCTCTTCGTTGAAACGACGGAGGAATTGCTTGACTGGCTTAAACTTAGGATCCACATTATGATGGTGCTCAGCGAATTCTCTCGGTACACTTGGCATGTCAGAAGGCTTCCATGCAAAGATGTCCCGATTCTCACGGATGAATTCGATGAGCGCGCTTTCCTATTTGGGGTCCATATTAGCCCCTATAGTGAACTGCTGCGATGAGTCGCCAGGAACGAAATCCACCAGCTTGGTATCCTCTGCCACGAATTTCAGGGGCGGGTCAGACTCTATGCTAGGCTTCTTTAACGGGGTCATATCCGCCGGGTCAACATTATCTTTATACAATTTGAGCTTTGCCTCAGCACAACTTGACTCCGCATACGCAGCATCACCTTCCTCGCACTCAAGAGCGATTTTTCGATCACCATGCACTGTAATCGTCCCCTTTAGACCTGGCATCTTAAGCTGTAAGTAAACATAATAGGGCCGAGCCATGAATTTGCCATAAGCCGGACGCCCAAATAAAGCATGATATGGGCTCTTGATCTTCACCACTTCAAACCACAAGGTCTCCACCCTGTAATTGTACTCATCACCAAAAGCCACTTCCAGAGAAATTTTGCCTACTAGATACGCCGACTTGCCAGGCACTACTCCGTGAAACACTATGGACGACAGCTTGAGATCCTTGTCAGTCAGATTCATCCGGTGAAAAGTGTCATAGTACAGGATGTTGATGCTGCTGCCACCGTCCATCAGCACCTTGGTCAACATGTAGCTACCTACCTGAGGGTCTACCACAAGGGCCAAGTGCCCCGGGTTATCAACTCGTGGCGGGTGATCCTCCCTGCTCCATGATATCGTATGCTCAGACCACTTCAAATACTACAGAATAGCTGGCATTGCTGCATGAACCGCCCTCTTGCGCACCTTCTGGTCTCGTTTGTCCAGACTCGTAGTGAAGACATGATACTGGCCTCTGTTAAGCTGCTTTGGGTTACTCTGATACCTTGACTGATTGTTTTGTTGCTGACCACCATTGCCGGGCTGCTGATTGTGACCTCCATGGTTACCTTGACCCTGATAACCCGAGTTTGAGCCGCCTGCACCAAAATCTGACCCATGAGAGCCGGATCCTAACCCGCCGGGTGGTCCATTGCCGTTACCATGATGCTGGTTAAGGCTGTAATTCCAGAACTCCCGCATGATATAGCAATCCTTCCAAGCATGAGTGGACAGCTTGTTGGGTAGAATGTGCTTCGGGCAGGGGTCGTTAAGCATTGCTTCCATGTTGAAAGGCTTGCTCTTGCCAAAAGGTGGTTTACCGTTGCCCTTAGCGTGGTTGTTTCCAGTGTTGGTATTGGCCACCAGATCTGACCCGCCATCTGGATGCTTTCGTTTACTGCCATTACCTGGGTTGTTGTTTCAAGCCCCATTCTGCTGCTGACCCTTGCCATTGCCATTCTTCTTACCCTTACCAGACTTCTCATCATCGGAACCAGGATCCTTCGTGCTGTCAAAATCTGCATATTTAGTGAGAGCCGCCATGAGCTCACCCATGTCCTGGCAAGAACGCTTGCGCCATCCAAGCTTCTGCTTAAGGGGCAAAAAATGACAATTCTTCTCCAGAATCAGAACCGCCTGAGCCGTCGTGATATTATCGGACGAGTGGATAATGGTTGAGACCCGCCGGACCCAATGATGGGCCGACTCATCCTCCCGCTGCACGCAATGATCCAAATCAACGATCGTCATAGGCTGCTTGCACGTCCCTTAAAAATTCTTAATGAATCGTGCTTTCAATTCGTCCCAGGAGTTAATAGTATTGGGGGGCAGACCCTTTAACCATGTACGAGCCGGTCCTTCCAACATCATGATGAAGTACTTAGCACAGACTGCATCACTGACATCCAACATCTTCATGGCTAGCTCATAACTCTCAATCCAGGCTTCTGGAGGTAGATCAGTTGTATAGTTAGGCACTTTGCGCAGACCCTTAAAATCCTTCGGCAGGCGCTCGTTCCGTAGAGCCGGTGCTAAACACGGCACTCCAACAACCCTGGAAGTGACTCTGGCTCCCACCGAAGTTGAAGGGTTCACCGGGGGCGGCTCTTGGTAAGCCGTCGCGGCCGCCGCCTCATGCTGAGCTCTAGCATTATCCACAATTACCTGGGCATTGACAACGGGTGGTCCATCATGGGGCGGGTTCCGACGCCGCTCACTGCTGGAGACCGCTGGCGACTCCAAACGCCGACTATAACCGCGGCTTGGGATGGGGGTTGAGTGCACACGACTCCGGCTATACATATACTTCTTCTGTTGAGCCACCGCCGTCTGCAATAACTCAATGGCATTCCGTGCTTCTGCGACGAAAGGTGTTCCGTCGACGAGAGGGAGCGCATTGAGCCTAGCCGCTGCTGCTATCATGTTTTCCACCGGGTTAGAATAATGACAAGGTGGTGTCAGAAAGCGCTGTGGCGGTGTCTGATTCCTGCGGGGCGGGTCTGGCTGCCGATGCTGAGTCGCTACCCTATTCCCAGGCACCTCCGCCGTTCGGGCCACGGTCAGCGGTGCGTTCGGTCCTGCTCCTGGGGTATTGAAAAGATTTTTGGGCTCATACTGCTCAGGCAGGCGGGTCTGATGCCTCATCCGAAAAACTGCTTCTGAGGCTCGTTGATCCAGATTAAGGCGAAAAGCTTCAGCCCTGAGACGCTCCAACTCAGCATCCATCTGAGCCTGCAATGCATTGATATCCTCCTGGGCCCTGGTCATCTGGTCTTTCAGCCTCGCAATCTCTGCATTGCGGCATGCTTGATTCTCAGCTGTGACCTCGGTTCCCATCAGAGTCGTAAGCTTATTCATCAAATCCAGCAAAACTTGAGTCGGCGGCCTGGCCGATCCAGACCCTGTCGCACCGGCAGCCGATGCCGCTCCGGCCGCCGCTCCAGCCGCGGTGCTGTTGACAGCCGGCGCCATGCCTGCCATGAAGATGGCGGCTTGGCTCGGCGGCTCATAGGGCTCCGGAATACTGTCGCCATCAAAATAGCCCCCAAGCCCACCGTTAAGAAGCTGGTAGATTGACTCCGCCTCTCCACTCGAGGATCCATCCTCCGAGCAGACGAGCGTTTCTCCTCCTGACACGGAATTTTCCACAAGTTCTGCGCCTTGGGTGAAGCCGACAAAGACGCGCTTCCGGCCGGGTTGCATCCGGGCGGGTTACGCGCACCGGGCCGACTCAACGAGGTTGGTGCAGATGTCCGGTCCGGGCTTAGATCCGCCGATCTTCCCGATGAAAACATGAATTCCGCCGAGGGGGACCCGGTACCCATACTCGATTGAGTCGGCCTCGGGGCCCCAACCAGCATCATCGATATAGAGCTTGCCGCGGTGACTCTTAGTCATCTTGCCAATGGCGTATCCCTCGATCCCTGGGAGAGAGCCCTTCGAGTACTCCAAACCACCGCGCATCTGTCCCACGGTGGGCACCAACTGTCGTGGCTTTGTCACGGCAGATGTCCTAGTGAAAGGACTTAGGGGTGAAGCCATCGCTACGGCGGTTAACTCGAAGGGGTTGGTCGGGACGGAAGACACGGATTTACCCAGGTTCGGCCCCTCTCGAAGGAGGTAACAGCCTATGTCCTGCTTTGAGTTGTATTGATTGGGTATCGATTACAAGGGAGAGGATTTGCTTGACCTAGCTATCGATCAAAGGTTTCGTACCTTAAGCCGCCCAGGGAACCCACCTTTATATACACAGGTCGAGGCCCTGGGCTTAAAAGAGTCCGGGCCGGGTTACATCTAGTAAACGACCTTATCTCCAAATCACCTTGCCTTCTCTGGCAAGCTATCTCCCGGCGGCTTACGCCTCCAGGTCACACACCACCTTCCGGCTCTGGGCCTCTGCCCGGCCCTTCTCGTAAGTTGCTGATGACCCACAAGTATAGGGGATCTATCATAGTCCTTTCGAGAAGTAAGAGTGTTGAACCCAACATGGAGCAGAAGGAAATGACAAGCGGTTGTCAGTAAGGTATTCTCTGCGAGCACTGAAATTATCGGTAACAGATAGTTTTGTGATATGATAATTCGTAACAGATAGCAAGTAACAAATGTAGCAAAGGGGCAGCAAGGTGGCCCAATCCTTTTTGTAGCAAAGGACAAGCTTAGACAAACTCTTATATAAGGCAAAGCGCTCCCGAGGACACATGGGAATTTCTGTCAAGTTAGTTTTCATCATGCTCATATGATTCACGTTCGTTACTTTGATAATTCGATATGTGGGTGGACCGGTGCTTGGGTGCTGCCCTTACTTGGACAAGCCTCCCGTTTATGATTAACCTCTCTCGCAAGCATCCGCAACTACGAAAGAAGAATTAAGATAAATCTAACCATAGCATGAAACACATGGATCCAAATCAGCGCCTTACGAAGCAACGCATAAACTAGGGTTTAAGCTTCTGTCACTCCAGCAACCCATCATCTACTTATTACTTCCCAATGCCTTCCCCTAGGCCCAAATAATGGTGAAGTGTCATGTAGTCGACGTTCGCATAACACCACTAGAGGAGAGACAACATACATCTCATCAAAATATCGAACGAATACCAAATTCACATGATTACTTATAACAAGACTTATCCCATGTCCTCAGGAACAAACGTAACTACTCACAAAGCATATTCATGTTCATAATCAGAGGAGTATTAATTATCAATAAGGATCTGAACATATGATCTTCCACCAAGTAAACCAACTAGCATCAACTACAAGGAGTAATCAACACTACTAGCAACCCACAGGTACCAATCTGAGGTTTTGAGACAAAGATCGGATACAAGAGATGAACTAGTGTTTGGAGAGGAGATGGTGCTGGTGAAGATGTTGATGGAGATTGACCCCCTCTCGATGAGAGGATCGTTGGTGATGACGATGGCTTCGATTTCCCCCTCCGGGAGGGGAGTTTCCCCGGCAGAACAGCTCCGCCGGAGCCCTAGATTGGTTCTGCCCAGGTTCCACCTCGAGACGGCGGCGCTTCGTCCCGAAAGCTCTCTTATGATTTTTTCCAGGTCAAAACCCTCCATATAGCAGAAGATGGACACCGGAGGGCTGCCAGGGGGCCCACAAGCCACTGGGGCGCGCCCTGGGGGGTAGGGCGCGCCCCCCAGGCTTGTGGCCTCCTGGTGGGTCCCCTCTAGTATTTCTTTTGCCCAATATTTTTTATATATTCCAAAATAATTCTCCATAACTTTTCAGGACTTTGGAGTTGTGCAGAATAGGTCTCTCATATTTGGTCCTTTTCCAGTCCAGAATTCCAGCTGCCGGCATTCTCCCTCTTCATGTAAACCTTGTAAAATAAGAGAGAAAAGGCATAAGTATTGTACCATAATGTGTAATAACAGCCCATAATGCAATAAATATCAATATAAAAGCATGATGCAAAATGGACGTATCAACTCCCCCAAGCTTAGACCTCGCTTGTCCTCAAGCGAAAGCCGAGATCGATAAATATGTCCACATGTTTAGAGATAGAGGTCTAGATAAAATAAAATACGGACATGAGAGCATCATGATCATCTTTAGAACAGCAATACTTATTCATATATAATTTCTTATACTAGAGTGACAATTCATTCACAAGGTAAAGTATGAATCAAGAACTCTATTGAGAACCAACAAACTATGATCTCAGTCATTGAAGCAATTGCAATTTATCATAACATCGGAAAGAGTCAATATAAGAGCTTATAAAGCAAATCCACATACTCAATCATCTTTTAGTCTTTCATAATTGCTAACACTCACGCGGTACTTATGAGGTCAAAGTTTTAATTGGACACAGAGAAAGATAGGGGCTTATAGTTTTGCCTCCCAACTATTTACCTCAAGGGTAATGTCAACAAAAATAACTCATGATCACCCACATCCGAGTGGATATATGTGTCTAGATCATTCCCCAACACATGACGCTTGCCAAGAGAGAAAGGCGAAATAAAGGAAGTGGTGAAGATCACCACGACTCTTGCATAAAGGTAAGTACTAGAGAGTAAAAGTAACAGATAGGCCCTTCGCAGAGGGAAGCAGAGGTTGTCATGCGCTTTTATAGTTGGATGCGCAATCCCTTAATGCAAAAGAATGTCACTTTATATTGCCGCTTGTGATAAAGAACTTTATTATGCAGTCTGTCGCTTTTATTTCTTCCATATCACAAGTTCGTATAAAGTTTATTTTCCTCACACTAATAGATCATACATATTTAGAGAGCAATTTTTATTGCTTGCACCGATGACAACTTACTTGAAGGATCGTACTCAATCCATAGGTATGTATGGTGGACTCTCATGGCAAAACTGGGTTAAGGGTGTTTGGATGCACAAGTAGTATCTCTACTTGGTGCGGAAGTTTTGGCTGATATGGGGTGGAAGCAAGCGTCACATGTTAAAGGATCTATAACCATATAACTTCTAATTGGAAATAAGCAAACATAACCCATTATGTTGTCTTCCTTGTCCAACATCAACTTCTTAGCATATAATATTTTAATGAGTGCTCACAATCATAAAAGATGTCCAAGATAATATATTTATATGTGAACCTCTCTTTCTTTATTACTTCCTTTTAATTGCAGCAATGACCAATCGCTATGTTTGTCAACTCACAACAAATTTCAATCGACATACTTCTTATATGTGAAGTCATCACTCCCCATAAGATCATCATATATACTCGTTGCTTTTATTTTATACTTCTTTCTATTTCTTTTTCTCAAGATCATAGCAAGCAAGCAAAGCCCTCAACTCAAAACTACTTTTTATTATATAACTCTCGGACTCGCTTACATAGGGGGAACATAAAGGAAAACTCAAAACTAGATCACACTAAAAACTTTATTCTACAAGATCAAGATATAACCAAAAGGATCGAACTAAGAAAAACGATAAAAGTAAAAGATGTGATGGTGATACGATACCGTGGCACCTCCCCCAAGCTTGGCACAAGCCAAGGGGAGTGCCCATACCCATGGGTTTAGTTGTCTTTCTTCGGAGGTGGTGATGTTATATTCTTGGTGATGATGCCCCTCAGAATGCGATTCTCCTCCTCAAGCTTGTTATTTTGCTGTCTAAGATCCATTATTTCCTTGCGAAGTTTTCTAGTGACGGTTAGAGCTCCGATCACCCATGGATGTTTCATTGCTGCGGGGGAAGAAACAACACTCTTTTTCATATTTTCATAAGTAAGAAATTTAGCATTGGGAGGGATGACCGAATTCGGAATTGCTGAGCTCTGAAGTTCCTCCAACATGGCTCCAGGTTGTAGATGAGAGTTGACTTCTTGGTCTTCCTCCATGGCATCCACCCTTTTCAAGTCGGCCTCCATCTCTTCCTCCGTGGCCTGCCCGAAGTGGTTGGCTTCGCTGTATGCTCCGGGCCCCGGTGTCTGGTGAGAAACACGGCTCTCCCCGACCGACTCTTTCGAAGACATCTTGCTCTAAATCTGCTGCAGAAACAGCTCAAAACGAAAACATGAGGTATTGTCATGATACGAAGGTCCAAACCTTCGGGAGATTATATAATCAATTTTTACCGACCTAAAGGAGTATACCACAAGAAAACGGAGTCTGGAGGGTGCACGGGGTGGCCACAAGCCACAGGGGGGCGCCCAGGGGGGTAGGGCGCGCCCCCCTGGCTTGTCGCCTCCTCGTGCACTTTTCGGACTACTTTAGATTTTCCTAATTTATTAAATATTCCAAAACGGAGAAAAAATGCTATTGGAAAAGTTTTGGAGTCGGTTTGCTTACCGTACCACATACCTATTCCTTTTCGGAGTCTGAAACGTTCTGGTAGGTCTCCCTAATGTACTCCTCTGGAGTTATGGTATTGATGATATTGGTTTCAACATTTATGGGAGTACCTGAGATATAATGTTTGATTCTTCGCCCGTTTACCACCTTTGGGTTAGTGCCTTCGGCGTTGTTGATCTTGATGGCACCGGAACGATATACTTCCTCGATAATGTAAGGCCCTTCCCATTTAGAGAGAAGTTTTCCTGCAAAAAATCTTAAACGAGAATTGTATAGCAAGACATGGTCACCTACATTGAATTCACGCTTTTGTATCCTTTTATCATGCCATCTCTTAACTTTTTCTTTAAACAACTTGGCATTCTCATAGGCCTAGGTTCTCCATTCATCAAGTGAGCTAATGTCAAATAACCTCTTCTCACCAGCAAGTTTGAAATCATAGTTGAGCTCTTTGATTGCCCAATAAGCTTTATATTCTAGTTCTAGAGGTAAGTGACATGCTTTACCATAAACCATTTTATACGGAGACATACCCATAGGGTTTTTGTAAGCAGTTCTATAAGCCCATAATGCGTCATCAAGTTTCTTAGACCAATTCTTTCTAGATCTATTAACAGTCTTTTGCAAGATCAATTTAATTTCTCTATTGCTTAATTCTACTTGACCACTAGACTAAGGATGATAAGGAGATGCAATTCTACGATTAACATCATACTTAGCAAGCAATTTATGAAAAGCACCATGAATAAAGTGTGAACCACCATCAGTCATTAAATATTTGGGGACTCCAAATCTAGGGAAAATAACTTCTTTAAGCATTTTAATAGAAGTGTTATGATCAGCACTACTAGTTGGAATAGCTTCTACCCACTTAGTAACATAATCAACAGCAACTAGAATATGGGTATACCCGTTGGACTTTGGAAAAGGTCCCATATAATCAAAACCCCAAACATCAAATGGTTCAATAACAAGTGAGTAATTCATAGGCATTTCCTGGCGTCTACTAATATTACCAATTCTTTGACATTCATCACAAGACAAGACAAACTTACGAGCATCTTTGAAGGGAGTAGGCCAATAAAAACCAGATTGTAATACCTTGTGTGCAGTTCTATCTCCAGCGTGGTGTCCTCCGTAGGCCTCGGAGTGACACTTGTGTAGGATCTGTTCCTGTTCATGCTCAGGTACACAATGTCTAATAACACCATCTACTCCTTCTTTATAAAGGTGTGGGTCATCCCAAAAGTAATGTCTTAAATCATAGAAGAACTTTTTCTTTTGTTGGTATGTGAAACTAGGTGGTATAAATTTAGCAACAATGTAATTAGCATAATCAGCATACCATGGAGCATTACGTGAAGCATTTATGACAGCTAATTGTTCATTAGGAAAGCTATCATCAATAGGTAGTGGGTCATCAAGAACATTTTCTAACCTAGACAAGTTGTCTGCTACGGGGTTCTCAACTCCCTTTCTATCAATAATATGCAAATCAAATTCTTGTAGCAGAAGAACCCATCTAATAATTCTAGGTTTAGCATCTTTCTTTTCCATAAGATATTTAATAGCAGCATGATCAGTGTGAAGAGTTACTTTGGAATCAACAATATAAGGTCTGAACTTATCACAAGCAAACACAACTGCTAAAAATTCCTTTTCAGTGGTAGCATAATTTCTTTGAACATTGTCTAGAGTTTTACTAGCATAATGGATAACATTTAATTTCTTATCAACTCTTTGTCCTAGAACAGCACCAACGGCACAATCACTAGCATCACACATAATTTCAAAGGGTAGGTTCCAATCAGGTGGTTGAACAACAGGTGCAGAAATCAAGGCTTTCTTAAGAATTTCAAATGCTTCTACACAATCATCATCAAAAATGAATGGAACATCTTTTTGCAAGAGATTAGTGAGAGGCCTAGAAATTTTAGAGAAGTCTTTAATAAATCTCCTATAGAAACCAGCATGATCAAGGAAACTTCTTATACCTCTGATATCCGTGGGACACGGCATTTTTTCAATAGCATCAACTTTAGCTTTATCCACCTCAATACCTCTTTCGGAGATTTTGTGTCCCAAGACAATGCCCTCATTAACCATAAAGTGGCACTTCTCCCAATTCAAGACAAGATTAGTTTCTTCACATCTCTGCAAAACTCGATCAAGGTTGCTCAAGCAATCATCAAAAGAAGTTCCGTAAATGGAGAAATCATCCATGAAGACCTCAACAATCTTTTCACAAAAGTCAGAGAATATAACAGTCATACATCTTTGAAAGGTAGCAGGTGCCTTGCATAAATGAAAAGGCATACGTCTATAAGCAAAGGTACCGAAAGGACAAGTAAAAGTGGTCTTCTCTTGGTCCTCTTTTGACATGGGTATTTGAGAAAAACCAGAATAACCATCTAGAAAGCAAAAGTGTGTGTGTTTGGATAGTCTTTCTAGCGTTTGATCAATAAAAGGTAGAGGGTAATGATCTTTCCTAGTAGCTTTATTTAATTTCCTAAAATCAATTACCATTCTATATCATGTAACAATTCTTTGCGGGGTCAATTCATTTTTATCATTAGGAACAACGGTAATACCTCCCTTCTTAGGGACACAATGAACGGGACTAACCCATCTACTATCAGCAATAGGATAAATTATACCTACCTCCAGAAGCTTTAATATTTCATTTCTTACCACTTCTTTCATTTTAGGATTTAACCGTCGTTGGTGATCAACAACTGGTTTAGCATCAGGCTCCATATTAATTTTATGCTGACATAGAGTGGGACTAATGCCCTTAAGATCATCAAGAGTATATCCAATAGCAGCACGGTGCTTCCTCGGAGTTTTCAATAATCTATTTTCTTCATGCTCTGAAAGGTTAGCACTAATAATAACAGGATATATCTTCTTTTCATCAAGATAAGCGTATTTTAGAGTATCCGGTAATTGTTTAAGCTCAAACACGGGATCACCCTTGGGTGGAGGAGGATCCCCAAGTATTTCAACAGGCAGGTTGTGTTTCAAAATAGGATGCTGATCAAAGAAAATCTTATCTATTTCATTCCTTTCATTCATATGCATATCGTTTTCATGGTCTAGCAAATATTGTTCTAAGGGATCAGTAGGAGGCACAGCAATAGAAGCAAGACCAACAATTTCATCTTTACTAGGCAATTCTTTGTCATGGGGTTGTCTACGAAATTTAGAGAAATTGAACTCATGAGACACATCCCCAAAACTTACAGTAACAGTTTCTTTCTCACAATCTATCTTAGCATTAACAGTATTCAAGAAAGGTCTACCAAATATAATGGGACAAAAATCATCTTGTGGGGAACCAAGAACAAGAAAATCAGTAGGATATTTTATTTTCCCACACAAGACTTCAACATCTCTAACAATCCCAACTGGTGCTATAGTATCTCTATTAGCAAGCTTAATGGTAACATCAATTTCTTCTAACTCAGCTGGTGCAATATCATTCATAATTTCTTGATATAAGGTAAAGGGAATTGCACTCACACTAGCACCCACATCACATAAGCCATGATAACAATGATCTCCTATTTTAACAAAAATAACAGGCATGCCAACTATAGGTCTATGTTTATCTTTAGTATCAGGTCTAGCAATTCTAGCAGCTTCATCGCAGAAATGAATAACATGCCCATCTATATTATCGACCAAGAGATCTTTAACCATAGCAATACTAGGTTCAACTTTTATTTGTTCTGGGGGTCTAGGTGTTCTAGTATAACTCTTACGAACCACAGTTGAAGCTTTAGCATGTTCCTTTATTCTAACAGGGAAAGGTGGTTTCTCAATATAAGCAGCAGGAATAACAGGATCAACATTATAAGTAATAGTTTCTTGTTCAACTTTGATAGGTTCAACTACTTTCACTTCAATGGGAGGATGATATTTAAACTACTTCTCCTTAGGGAGATCAACATGAGTAGCAAACAATTCACAGAAAGAAGCTACTATCTCAGAGTCAAGTCCATATTTAGTGCTAAATTCACGAAAAGCATCGGTGTCTATAAAGGGTTTAACACAATCAAACTTAAGGTTTATACCTAACTCCTTACCTTCGTCGAGTTCCCAATCTTCACAGTTGCGTTTAATTCTTTCCAATAAATCCCATTTGAATTCAATATCTTTCTTCATAAAGGAACCAGTACAAGAAGTATCGAGCATGGATTGATCATTACGAGAAAGCCGAGCATAAAAATTCTGAATAATAATTTCTCTTGAGAGCTCATGGTTGGGGCATGAATATAACATTGACTTAAGCCTCCCCCAATCTTGAGCGATACTTTCTCCTTCACGAGGCCAAAAATTATAAATATAATTCCGATCATGATGAACCAGATGCATAGGATAAAACTTCTGATGAAATTCCAATTTCAATCGGTTGTAGTTCCATGATCCAATATCATCACATAGCCTATACCATGTCAATGCCTTCTCCTTCAAAGATAAAAGAAAGAACTTCTTCTTGACATCATCCTAGGGCAAACCTGCAAGCTTAAATAATCCACAAACTTCATCCACATAGATTAGATGCAAATCAGGATGTAGTGTTCCATCTCCTGCATAAGGATTAGCTAGCAGTTTCTCTATCATACCCAAAGGAATTTCATAATAAATATTTTTAGTAGGTTCAGTAGGTTGAGGAGCAACTCTTTGTGCTTCCGATCGAGGTGAAGATACCCCGAACAAGCCCCTCAAAGGATTATTTTCCATAGTAACAAGTGACAGTAAATTTCAGCACACTATATAAATTTTTCCTTACCAAATTCCACTCACCAAAGGCGCTTCACTCCCCAGCAACGGCGCCAGAAAAGAGTCTTGATGACCCACAAGTATAGGGGATCTATCATAGTCCTTTCGATAAGTAAGAGTGTCGAACCCAACGTGGAGCAGAAGGAAATGACAAGCGGTTTTCAGTAAGGTATTCTCTGCGAGCACTGAAATTATGGGTAACAGATAGTTTTGTGATAAGATAATTCATAACGAATAGCAAGTAACAAATGTAGCAAAGGTGCAGAAAGGTGGCCCAATATTTTTTGTAGCAAAGGACAAGCCTGGACAAACTCTTATATAAAGCAAAGCGCTCCCGAGGACACATGGGAATTTCTGTCAAGCTAGTTTTCATCATGCTCATATGATTCGCGTTCGTTACTTTGATAATTTGATATGTGGGTGGACCGGTGCTTGGGTGCTGCCCTTACTTGGACAAGCCTCCCGCTTATGATTAACCTCTCTCGCAAGCATCCTCAACTACGAAAGAAGAATTAAGATAAATCTAACCATAGCATGAAACATATGGATCCAAATCAGCCCCTTACGAAGCAACGCATAAACTAGGGTTTAAGTTTCTGTCACTCTAGCAACCCCTCATCTACTTATTACTTCCCAATGCCTTCCCCTAGGCCCAAATAATGGTGAAGTGCCATGTAGTCGACGTTCACATAACACCACTAGAGGAGAGACAACATACATCTAATCAAAATATCGAACGAATACCAAATTCACATGATTACTTAGAACAAGACTTATCCCATGTCCTCAGGAACAAACGTAACTACTCACAAAGCATATTCATGTTCATAATCAGAGGAGTATTAATTATCAATAAGGATCTGAACATATGATCTTTCACGAAGTAAACCAACTAGCATCAACTACAAGGAGTAATCAACACTACTAGCAACCCACAGGTACCAATCTGAGGTTTTGAGACAAAGATCGGATACAAGAGATGAACTAGGGTTTGGAGAGGAGATGGTGCTGGTGAAGATGTTGATGGAGATTGACCCCCTCTCGATGAGAGGATCGTTGGTGATGACGATGGCTTCGATTTCCCCCTCCGGGAGGGAAGTTTCCCCGGCAGAACAGCTCCGTCGGAGCCCTAGATTGGTTCTGCCCAGGTTCCGCCTCGAGACGGCGGCGCTTCGTCCCGAAAGCTCACTTATGATTTTTTCCAGGTCAAAACCCTCCATATAGCAGAAGATGGACACCAGAGGGTTGCCAGGGGGCCCACAAGCCATAGGGGCGCGCCCTGGGGGGTAGGGCGCGCCCCCCAGGCTTGTGGCCTCCTGGTGGGTCCCCTCTGGTATTTCTTTCGCCCAATATTTTTTATATATTCCAAAATAATTCTCCGTAACTTTTTAGGACTTTTGGAGTTGTGCAGAATAGGTCTCTCATATTTGCTCCTTTTCCAGTCCAGAATTCCAGCTGCCGGCATTCTCCCTCTTCATGTAAACCTTGTAAAATAAGAGAGAAAAGGCATAAGTATTGCACCATAATGTGTAATAATAGCCCATAATGCAATAAATATCAATATAAAAGCATGATGCAAAATGGACGTATCAGTTGCCTCCAGGCTTGTCTAGGTCTTCGGGCCCATTTAAGGCCTTATGGCTAAGTCGCCAACTTCCTAACCTGGCCCCTCCTGGGCGGGTCATTCCATGGGGTTATATCCCCAACAGCACCGATTTTGGATATTTGGTTTTGGACAAAATATTTGTGGCAAAATTTCATGTATATTTTTGGTGGTTAATCTCTAAGCACTTGAGCAATCAGATCATCATAGACACCTCATCCCCTTTTAATAGTATTGGCTTTCCTATGGACTCAAAGTGATTTCTCACATAAAGTAAAATGTAGAGTCTTCAAGCTTGTTGTCAATGGATGTTCCTTGCATCTAGGGAATTTCCTCACAATCCTTTTGCCAATCCATTCATTGAACTTTTCCTGAAATATACTTGGTGGAAACATTAGTCCAATGAAATATATGTTGTTATTAATTACCAAGACTACCTAGGAAGAAGTTGTGCTTTCAATCTCCCCCTTTTTGGTAATTGATGACAACATATAGATCAATGCTTCGATAGGGATAAAACAATGAGTAGCATCGTCGCTTTGAGAACTATGTGATAAGCAAGAGCTCCCCCTAAATTTGTGCATTATTTAAAATTTGCGTTTGAATGCAAATGCACAATCGATTAGGAGTGTGGGTAACTCTTTCATGTCACATACAACTTGGTGGTGCACATAAATGATATGAATGGATTACAAAGCACATGACACCAAAAATGAATGAGTGATCATAATATTAACATCACATGGATAGGAAATAGCAGCATCATCAAGCAAGTGTATGATCAAACACAACGAAGTTTAAGAACAGCCAAGTGATAAACCAAATGTTTTTTAAACAAGGAGAGCGACAAAAAGCAAGACACTCTCTCTCGAAGCCCTATGATCTATACACTTCTCCCCCTTTGGCAACAAGTTACCAAAAGGTTCAAAGTATGTTAGAACTAATCATCTCTCTGGGCTTGATCTCCTCCTGTAGCAGTTGAAGGAGTCGAGAGAAGGGCATCGGCAAATGCTTCAGCTGAAGTCCTCTGAGGTGGTGGAGTAGACACCAAAGGTGCAAGCGGAGCTGAAGGAGCAGTAGCTGGTACTGACGAGGAAGGCCTCAACTTTGGATCAAGCACTGTAGACGATCTGGCTTGAGTCTTGAACTGAGTGTTGGGCCGGAGAGGAGGACTATCATCATCATTGGAGTGGGGACTGGGCACTGCATCCACTTCCTGTTTTAGCTCATTGACAGTCACTGTCAGCTCATCAACTTTGTTGTCAAGAGCATGAAACTTTGTCTCCACAATCCTCTCAAGACTCTTTTGGTTCTTGAGGATCTCAGCCACATTCTTTTCGATCCTAAAAGCACAAATGCTCCCTTGGTGGTTTTGATAATTCATGACAACATACCATGTCTCCTGGACTAATAGTTTTACCTAGCGTATTTCAGATGAAGTCCACAGAGAGGATTGGCTAAAGGATTGTGAGGAGAATTCCCAAGAAGAAGAAGGGAAGTAATAGCATTGGCCATAATTCAAGCTTGAAGACTCTACGTTTCATATTTTTGTGAGAAATCACTTTGAGTCCATAGGAAAGCCAATACTATTTAAAGGGGGTGAGGAATTATGATGATCTGGTTGCTCAAGTGATTAGAGATTAGCCACCAAAAATACTCATCCATTCTCCCACAAAATTCTCTGTCCAAAACTAAAGTTCAAAATCGGTGCCACCAAGTTTTCCCACTCGGCCATACCGATTTTCTCTTAAGACAGAACCTAGTCAAAACCGTAGCAACTCGGTACAACCAATATTGGTTTCGGTACGACCAGGAATCAGTAACCAACTCTCTGGTTAGCTAATTCCTAAACTCGGAATTTCTGAGTTTTGTGAATCGGTATCACCGAGATGAGGAACTGCCCTGGTCAGACCAAAATTGGTAGGACCGAGTTGTGTATATCGGTACCATCGAAAAGCCTAAAGTTGCCACATTTTGCACTAGTCGGTGCAACCAAGTTTTCACTTTGGTTTCACCGAGTTGGGCAATAATGTTGTAACAGTTGGATTTTTGGAGATGCCTATATATACCCCTCCACCACCTATCACTCGAAAGTGAAGCACTTAGAACATACAATCACTTGTCCTATCCATTTTTCTGAGAGAGAGCCACCTACTCATGCGTTGAGATCAAGATAATCCACTCCAACCATATGGATCTTGATTTCTAGCCTCCCCAAGTTGCTTTCCATCCAATCAATCTCTTCTACCCATGCCAAACCTGTGAGAGATTCATTGAGTGTTGAGGAGACTATCTTTTGACACACAAGAGGAAGGAGTTCATCATACTACCACATCTATTACCTTTTGGAGGGTGGTGCCTCCTAGATTGGTTAGGTGTCGCTTGGGAGCCTCCTTTTTCATGATTGTGGAGTTGAACCAAGATGTTTGTACAGGCAAGGAGATCTCCTACTTCGTGAAGATCCACCCATAGTGAGGCTAGTCCTTCGTGGACGGAAGCCGTGATGGAATAGACAAAGTTGCTACTTTATGGACCCTAATGGGTGGAGCCCTTCGTGGACTCTCATGACTGCTACCCTCCGTGGGTTGAAGTCTCCATCAGCGTGGACGTACGATAGCACCACCTATTGGAACCACAGGAAAAATCTTCGTGTCATCTATTGTATTTGATCTTCCTATCTCTACTCACTTACATATACTTGTCTTTACTTTCCGCTGCCAGATTTGTTGACTAGCATGTGTAGGGTGGACTAGACTTGTTAGAATTGCTAAAATCTGCCAACCAATTAACTTGGGAAAAGGTTAGGTTTTTAATTTGTCAAGTAGTCTATTCACCCCCCCCCCTCTAGACGTCTCTTCTAGTGATCCCACAATTAGTATCAGAGCTTTGATCTCCATAGCTTTGGTTTCATCGCCGTTGGAGGAAGATGGATGTGTCTCATTTGGGGAGTCTTAGTTGTAGAGTGCCCGTTCTCGATGGGGAGTACTATAGTCAGTGGAAATATGAGATGCTTGAGTTATTCAATGAATTCCATTTGAACAAGTATGTTAAGAACCCTTATGTACCTCCCATTGATCCTTTACATCCCACACATGAAGTGGAAATTGATATGCTTCGTAATCTTAGAACTGTTAATCTTATCATTAGAGGATTGCCTAGAATTGTGTTTGATCAAATGAAGAATTTTGAATGTGCTCATACTTTGTGGAATGATTTGGAGAAACGATATCCAAATTATTCATTGAGTAATCTTGATGAAATTCTTCATAAATATATTGCTTTTCACAAAATGATGCCTAGTGATCCTAAGTTTGATGATTATGTATTTGAGCTTAGAGATCTCATGCGTGCTAAAGGAGATGTCATAACTATCAACAACATCATTGTTGAAGCCATTCGCATTCATAATCTTGAACATTGTCATGATCACAACCCTAACGAATCTCTTGTTTCTTATGACGAGGATTTCCCACTTGATGATGACAATGTGGAACATGGCTACTATGATGAAGATGAGTTGTTCGACATCGACTATGAGAATACTATGAAGAATCTAAGTCTCATGGCAGACTTCAAGGATTACATGTCCGGAGGAAAAGAGTGGATTCTCGACAGTCGATGCACCGATCACATGACCGGAGATAGAGACATGTTTCAAGAGATCACACCAAACCATGGACCGCGAAGGTATGTGACTTTTGGAGACAACTCCAAGCGTAAGGTACTCGGTCTTGGTTAGGTGGCCATATCTCATGATAGCTCCATTCAAAATGTCATGCTTGTTGAATCCCTTGGCTACAATCTTCTTTCTGTATGTAGACTTGTCGATTTCAGTTTTAATGTGCTATTTACCAAAGTAGATTGCCAAGTGTTTCATCAAGACAATCATAGCATGGTCTTTACCGGTTTCCGTAGAGGTGATCTATACATTGTTGATTTCACTAAGAGATCCAAACCTCGCACTAAGAGACCCAAGTGGAAGCCCCTACTTCGCGTCAAGGAGAACCTCAACACAACATTGAGGCATCCACAAGCGGTACACGACAAGATGAAGAGGAGGAAGAAGTACATCATGATGATCCACCACAACCACCTTCACCACCACCTCAAGCCAACGACACCCTCAACACCAATGAAGAAGAAGATGATGATGAGGAAGCTCCACGGTCCAACAAGCAAAAGCTACCTCGAGTTCGAGCAAGAGTGAACAAAAATCATCCCTTAGAGCAAATCTTTGGCGACATACAAACCGGGAGAATAACTCGCTCTAAAACTTGATTGGCTAATTTTTGTGAGGACTACTCATTTATCTCTAGTATTGAGCCCTTGAAGGTGGAAGAAGCTCTTCAAGACCCAGATTGGGTGAATGCTATGCACGAGGAGCTACATAACTTTGAGAGGAACAAAGTGTGGACACTAGTGGAGAAGCCCAAGGACGAGCAAAACATCATCGGAACCAAGTGGGTGTTTCGGAACAAACAAGACGAAGGCGGTCAAGTCGTACGCAACAAGGCACGTCTCGTGGCTCAAGGCTACACCCAAGTCGAAGGTATGGACTACAGTGAGACCTATTCCCCCATTGCTAGACTTAAAGCTATACGTATACTTCTTGCTTATGCTAATCACCATGATATCACTCTTTATCAAATGGATATTAAAAGTGCATTTTTAAATAGTGATATTGAGGAAGAGGTCTATGTTAAACAACCCCCTAGTTCTGTAAACCCTAAGATACCTAACCATGTTTACAAGCTTCGTAAAGCTCTCTATGGTCTTAAGCAAGCTCCACGAGCTTGGTACAAATGCTTAACGAAGTTTCTTATCGAAAAGGGTTTTGAAATTGGTAAAATTGACGCAACCTTATTCACTAAGAGAGTTAATGGTGAATTGTTTGTCTTCCAAATTTATGTGGATGATATTATCTTTGGATCTACTAACCCACAATTTAGTGAGAAATTTGGAAGGTTGATGTTCGAGAAATATGAGATGTCCATGATGTGTGAGCTGAAATTTTTCCTTAGTTTGCAAATCAAGCAAACGAGAGAAGGAACTTTCATCTCTCAAACCAAGTATACCAAGGACTTGATCAAGAAGTTCAACATGCAAGAGACAACTTATTCACCAACATGAGCTTGATGTCTTATTTTGTGTAGCTCTTGGTGTACTTGCCCTTCTTCTCCAAGTCCTTGCTTCTCTGGGAGGGTCTTCGTTCATAGCGATCTTCTCTACTCCTTCTCTCTCTAGGAGGTGATTCATCTCTTGAGCTTCGTCTTCTAGGTGACTCTTCTTTTGTTTTGTGGGGGGGCGTGCACTCATCTGTGTCCGGGCCTTCCACAATTGTAACAATTCCGACCACGACTAGAGGAACGCTTCTCTTCATATCTTGAATTGGAGGTTCTCTCTTTGCCTCTACTCTTGTAGAACTTGTTGAATTTCTTGACCATGAGGCTTATTTCTTCATTGGTAACAAGGTTGTCACTTGAAGTAGTGGGAGTGTCACTTGTAGATTTGTATGCACCACTTAACTTGGTGTGGAGTACTTCTTTGTCCTTGAGTGACATCTCATGAGCAACAATCCCTCCAATGAGTTCCGTAGGCTTGAGATCTTTGTAGTTTGGCATCATTTGGATCAATGTGCACACGGTGTCGTACTTTCCATCCAAGGCTCTAAGGATCTTCTTGATGATGACTTTCTCGGTCATCTCTTCACTTCCTAAGCCTGCAATCTCATTGGTGATGAGAGCAAGCCTAGAGTACATTTCCGCGACTCCTTCACCATCCTTCATCTTGAACTTATCAAGTTGACTTTGTAGCACATCCAACTTAGATTCCCTGACGGATTCGGTACCTTCGTGCATATCAACCAAAGTATCCCAAATCTCTTTTGCATTCTCAAGACGGCTTATCTTGTTGAATTCTTCGGGGCATAAGCAGTTGAATAGAATGTCGCATGCTTGAGCGTTGTATTGCAACATCTTCAATTCTTCCGTGGTTGCTTCACGATCTGGCTCCTTTCCATCTCCAAAGAATTCATCTTGCAAGCCAACACGAATAAAAGCCCATACGACGAGGTTATGACCAAGAATATGCATTTTCATTTTGTGCTTCCGACACCTCTACGATGATAACTTCCCTCACTAGACGCCATACGCTCCTAGGTTGTGAAACAAATGCAATGGAGACCAAAGCTTTGATACCAGTTGTAGGATCCGAAGTATGTCTAGAGGGGGGTGATTAGACTACTTGACCAATTAAAAATCTAGCCTTTTCCCAATTTTAGGTGTTGGCAAGTTTAAGCAATTGTAGCATGTCAAGTACACCCTACACATGTAAGTCTAAGAGTATAGCAGCGGAAAGTAAAGACATGCACATGAAAGTAAAGGTAGGGAGAGGAGAATCAAACGCAATTGATGACACGAAGATTTTTCCTGTGATTCCGATAGGTGGTGCTATCGTACGTCCACGCTGATGGAGACTTCAACCCACGGAGGGTAGCGGTCGCGAGAGCCCACGAAGGGCTCCACCCGTTAGGGTCCACAAAGTAGCAACCTCGTTTATTCTATCACGGCTTCCGTGCACGAAGGACTAGCCTCACTATGGGTAGATCTTCATGAAGTAGGCGATCTCCTTGCCCGTACAAACTTCTTGGTTCAACTCCACAACACGAAGAAGGAGGCTCCCAAGCGACACCTAACCAATCTAGGAGGCACCACCCTCCAAAAGGTAATAGATGTGGTAACAATGATGAACTCCTTGCTCTTGTGCTTCAAAAGATAGTCTCCTCAACACACAATCACTCTCTCAAATATTTGGCTTGGTAGAAGAGATTGATTGGGTGGAAAGAAACTTGGGGAGGCTAGAAATGAAGATTCATATGGTTGTAGTGGAAGATCCGGATCTCAACACATGAGCAGGTGATTCTCTCTCAGAAAATGGATGAGGGCAAGTGTAAGTGTGTTCTGAGTGCTTCCTCTATGAATGAGAGGTGGTGGAGGGGTATATATAGGCATCTCCAAAAATCCAACCCTTACAACATTATTGCCCAACTCGGTGACACCGGCCCAAAAACTCGGTTGTACCGACTAGTACAAAATTTGGCAACTTTAGGCTTTTCGGTGAGACCGATATATAAATCTCGGTGGTACCGATTCTTGAAAATGTCTAACCATAGAGTTGGTCCAAAAACTTGGTTGTTCCGATTCTCAAAACTCGGTGGTGCCGATTCCTGAAAATGGCTGACCAGAGAGTTGGTCCAAAACTCGGTTCGTCTGTTTCTCAAAACTTGGTGGTACCAAGATGCTAGGGTTTGGCTTAGGATCTGTCTGAGGCAAAACTCGGTAGGGATGGATGGAAATAGTTGGTGGCACCGATTTTGGATATTTGGTTTTGGACAGAATATTTGTGGGAGAATTTCATCTATATTTTTGGTGGCTAGTCTCTAAGCACTTGAGCAACCAGATCATCATAGACACCTCATCCCCTTTTAATAGTATTGGCTTTCCTATGGACCCAAAGTGATTTCTCACATAAAGTAAAATGTAGAGTCTTCAAGCTTGTTGTCAATGGATGTTCCTTGCATCTAGGGAATCTCCTCACAATCCTTTTGTCAATCCATTCATTGAACTTTCCTTAAATATACTTGGTGGAAACATTAGTCCAATGAAGTATATGTTGTTATTAATTATCAAAACCACCTAGGAAGAAGTTGTTCTTTCACCTTTTCGGTGCACCTGAAACAGAGTTGTACTGCGTAGTAAAGCTTGTCACCTGTGAGAGTAGTGAGAGCCACACCAGCCCCCGCGCCCTGGTGCGTGAAGGCCCCGTCAAAGTGCATGCTCCATCCCCCGGAGGTGGCCTCCTTGAGCAAGGGAGACTCCTCATGAGACTCGTCCTGGTGTGGGTCCATCCACTCTGCTGCGAAGTCCGCTAAGGCCGCACCCTTGATGGTCCTGGTGGTGAGGAACTCCAGCTAGAAGGGTTGCAGCTCGATGTTCCATTTAGCTATGCGGTCGGTGGCGTTCGGGCTCTACAGGACTTGCTCCAGCGGGTAGGAGGAGATCACTCTGACTGGGTGCCCCTGGAAGTAGTGACACAGCTTCCTTGAGGCCATGAGGAGCGCCAAGAGGAGCTTTTGCTGCATGGGGTATCGCTCGCGTGCGTCTTGCAGCACCATGTTGACGAAGTAGACGGGGTGCTAAATGAGGCGCGTGACCGTGGTGTCCGAGTCATGCTCGCCAGGGGGCTCTGACCGTGGCGCCGCGGGGGCCTCCGGAGGCGAGACTCCAGACGACTCCTGAGGGGGTGATGGGGCCTCCTGAGGAGGGCCCTCAGCAGGCACCGGCAGGGTCTTGAGGGGCTCAAGCGGTGCCTCCGCGGGGGTGGCGACTGCAGGTGCGGACTCGGCGGGCTTCTTCTTGACGCAAGCTTGCTGCTCCCGCTCCACCACAAGGGCCACGCTGGCCGTCTGGGGGTGGCCACCAGGTACAGCAGCAGGCGCTCGCGAGGGCGCGGGGCGACCATGATAGGAGGGCTCGTCAGGTACCTCTTGCGGTCCTCGAAGGCAGCGTCGGCCTTGGGGGTCCACTTGAAGGGGTCGGACCTCTTCATGAGCTTGAAGAACTGAAAGCACAACTTCTCCCTAGGTGGTTTTGGTAATTAATATATTTCATTGGACTAATGTTTCCACTAAATATGTTTCAGGAAAAAGTTCAATGCTTGATTTGCAAAGGATTGTGAGGAGACCCCAAGATGCAAGGAACATGATTGGCTAAGCTACAAGCATGAAGACTCTACATTTTACTTTGTGAGAAATCACTTTGAGTCCATAGGAAAGCCAATACTAACAAAAGGGGGTGAGGTAATAATGGTGAATGAAATGCTCAAGTGATCAAGTGTTAGTCACCAAAAACACCCACAAGCTCTCCCACAAATATTCTGTCATAGTGCCTACCACTCAAAATCGGTGTCACCAACATTTCCATATCGGCTACACCGAGTCTAAAGTCTAGACAGAAACCCTAGCCAAGACCCACTACTCGGTACTACCAACATTCCCTTTCGGTGCCACCGAAACCAGTGACCAACTTCCTGGTTAGCCATTTTCATGATTCGATCCCACCGACTCTTACAAATCGGTTTCACCGAGAAGTTGGGCCAACTCTCTGTTAACCCATTTCTCCAAATCGATCCCACCAAGTTTGAGAAATCGGTCTCACCGAGATTTGGTAACTGCCTAGGTCACCCATATCGGTACCACTGAGTATTCCATATCGGTCTCACCGAAAAGCCTAAAGTTGCCACATTTTGAACAAGTCGGTGCCACCGAGTTTCACTTCGGTTCCACCGAGTTGGGCAATAATGTTGTAACGGTTGGATTTTTGGAGATGCCTATATATACTCCTCCACCACATCCCACTTGCAAGGGAAGCACTCAGAACACACACCCACTTGCCATATCCAATTTTCTGAGAGAGAACCACCTATCCTTGTGTTGAGGTCAAGATCATCCACTCCAACCATATGGATCTTGATTTCTAGCCTCCCCAAGTTGCTTTCCATCCAATCAATCTCTTCTACCCAAGCCAAATCTGTGAGAGAGTGATTGAGTGTTGAGGAGACTATCATTTGAAACACAAGAGCAAGGAGTTCATCGTTACTATCGAGCCTATTACCTTTTGGAGGGTGGTGCCTCCTAGATTGGTTAGGTGTCGCTTGGGAGCCTCCTAGTTCGTGTTGTGGAGTTGAACCAAGAAGTTTGTACAGGCAAGGAGATCGCCTACTTCGTGAAGATCTACCCATAGTGAGGCTAGTCCTTCATGGACGGAAGCCGTTATGGAATAGTCAAGGTTGCTACTTAGTGGACCCTTACGGGTGGAGCCCTCCATGGACTCTCGCGACCGCTACCCTCCGTGGGTTGAAGACTCCATAAACGTGGACGTACGATAGCACCACCTATCAGAACCACGGGAAAAATCTTTGTGTCTTCAAATTGCATTTGATCTTCCTACCCTTATCCTTTTACATATGCTTGTCATTACTTTCCGCTGCAATACTCGTAGACATGCATGTGTAGGGTGAACTTGACTTGTGCGAATTGCTAAAATCTGCCGACAACTAAAATTGGGAAAAGGATAGATTTTTATTTCGTCAAGTAGTCTAATCACCCCCCCTCTAGACAAACTTTGGATCCTACAAGTGGTATCAGAGCTTTGGTCTCCGTTGCATTAGTTTCACAACCTAGGAGAGTATGGCGTCTAGTGAGGGAAATTATCACCGTAGAGGTCCATATTTCGATGGTACAAACTTTGCTAGTTGGAAGCATAAGATGAAAATGCATATTCTCGGTCATAACCCTGCCGTATGGGCTGTTGTTCGTCTTGGCTTGCAAGGTGAATTCTTTGGTGATGGAAAGGAACCGGATCGTGAAGCGACCACGGAAGAATTGAAGATGTTGCAATACAACGCTCAAGCATGTGACATTCTATTCAACTGCCTATGCCCCGAAGAATTCAACAAAATCAGCCATCTTGAGAATGCAAAGGAAATTTGGGACACTTTGGTTGATATGCACGAAGGTACCGAATCCTTCAGGGAATCTAAGTTGGATGTGCTTCAAAGTCAACTTGACAAGTTCAAGATGAAGGATGGTGAAGGAGTTGCGGAAATGTACTCTAGGCTTGCTCTCATCACCAATTAGATTGCCGGCTTAGGAAGCAAAGAAATGACCGACCAATTCATCATCAAGAAGATCCTTGGAGCCTTGGATGGAAATTATGACACCGTGTGCACATTGATCCAAATGATGCCAAACTACAAAGATCTCAAGCCTACGGAAGTGATTGGAAGGATTGTTCCTCATGAGATGTCACTAAAAGACAATGAAGAACTTCACACCAAGTCAAGCGGTTCTTACAAAGCTACAAGCGACACTCCCGCTACATCAATGACAACCTTGTAACCAATGAAGAGATAAGCCTCATGGTCAAGAAATTCAACAAGTTCCATAAGAGTAGAGGCAAATAGAGAAGCTCCAATTCAAGATATGAAGATAAGCGTTCATCTAGTCGTGATCGAAATTGCTACAATTGTGGAAGACCTGGACACTACTCCAATGAGTGCATGGCCCCCCACAAGAGAAGAGAAGAATCACCTACAAGACGAAGCTCAGGAGATGAGTCACCTCGAAGAGAGAGAAGGAGTAGAGATGATCATATGAACGAAGACCATCAAGGAGTCGGAGAAGAAGGACAATTACACCAAGAGCTACACAAGAAGAAGACATCAAGCTCATGTTGGTGAATGGGTTTCCGGCTCCGAATCCGATAACCAATCCAAGAGAAGCTATCACTCCAACTACGACTATAGTCAAGATGAAGGTGTTGCCGGACTTGCACTCGTAACCTCCAACTCCTATGACATATTTGATTCACCAAATGAAGGGAGTGGAAGTTGCTTCATGGCTAAAGGCCCCAAGGTATCACACCCCGAATACAATGACTTCAATAGTGATGAGGATGACTTACTTGGAGATGATGACTTGCTATTTGATAAAACTAGTGATATTAGTCAAAATGAGCTAGACGATGATCATGCTAGTCAAGATGAGCCATGTGATGATGATAAGAAGGAAATAGAATGACTAATTAAAGAATTAAACACTCTTAAGTTAGCTCATGAATCTACTTTAGAAGATCATAGAGAGCTTGTAAGAACTCATGAGAAGGTACGCTTCGAGAAGCTCAATTTAGAGCAAGAACATGAGTTTCTTAAAGAAATCAATGACGATCTCTGAAAGAAGACTTCTTCTTATCTAGCCAAACGACTACTCTTGTCTACATTTATTCCACAAGTTAAGACTAAGCAATCTAGTAACAAAGGCAAGAAAGGTTCTTCATCTAGTAAGAACAAAGCTAATGATAAATCAAATGTTGTTGTTTCTAGTAGTTCTATTGATTCCACTAATGATTCTCTTAGCCAAGTTACACTTGTGACGCCCCCAATTTCGACCCTACGCTAATCATACAGGCAATGCGTACGACCAAGATTAGGGACTCACTGATTGATATCACAACACAACACTAGACACAAATTAAAGTCATACAGCTTCATATTACAAGCCAGGGGCCTCGAGGGCTCGAATACAAAGCTCGACAAACACGAGTCAGCGGAAGCAAATAATATCTGAGTACAGACATAAGTTAAACAAGTTTTGCCTTAAGAAGGCTAGCACAAACATAAGCAGTGAATCGAAAGAGGCGAGGCCTCCTGCCTGGGAACCTCCTAACTACTCCTGAGCGTCGGCACTCTCCACGTAGTAGTAGGCCCCAGCGGTGGTGTAGTAGTCGTCTCCGGCATACTCCATCTCCTGGGTTCCATCGTCTGAATGCGGAATCGTATCGAGGGGGAAAGAGAAAGCAAAGCAGCGGTGAGTACTCATCCAAAGTACTCGCAAGACTGACATCAGAACTATGCTAAGTATGCATCAGTATCAAGGAATGGGGTGATATCTGGGCTGACTGCAAAAAGCAAGAATAGGGGGAAAGGCCTAGTCCTATCGAAGACTAGCATCTTCATCATCTTGCAGCAATAGAAGAGAGTAGACTAGTATCTCATATATAGTCATATTATTGTAGCAATTTTATTAAGAAACCACGCCTAGAGATTCTTCCTCGACTCCCCGCGAGGAAGCAATCTCGGAGCCACTTTCATCTCAAATTTAAATCACAGTTGTAGTTGTATAAGGTCAAGGTACAACTCCAAGTCGTCCTGTTACCGTGGACACGGCTATTCGAATAGATAAATTCTTCCCTGCAGGGGTGCACCGCATCTCCAACACGCTTGATCACCTCCGGCCGGACACACTTTTCTGGGTAATGCCCGGCCTCGGGATAGCAACACGTCATCGCCCCACCTAGGCTCAACAGAGAGGCCAGCCCGCAGGTCTAAATCCTAAGCGCCCAGGGGTCGTGGGCCCACTTGCCCTACGCGCTCCTGCACGATGCGAACGCGGCCGAGGTCAGCCCTAGCACACTCCAGTCCAAGAGCTGTACCGTCCAGGCCACTCGGGTGCGCGCCGCTCCATTGCTGACGTCCGAAGAGCTTCGGCTGATACAACGACGCTGAGTACCCATAACTTCTCCCACGTGATGGTTTGGTGCGCAATAAGGTCAACGACCAACTCAGATCAAATACCCAACCCATTAGCATTTTATTAATGTGGGGCAAGCGCGACCCATGAAGTGCGGTCCCGTCGCCCCGTCTCGAGGATGTGTGGCAAGGGCCTCTCCTGCCCGTCCATGCCTCATCACCATCAAACCGTGGGTACCCCTCAGGGCCGACCCATCACCAACATGTTTCTGTAACCCGGTCATAGTAACTGTGTGTATAAAACATCAAGACGGAACCTGAGGAATCACCCTCAAAGGGTCCCGCTCGATGAAACCGTCAAGGTGGACTTAGAGGAATCACCCTCGAGGGTCCCACACTTGAGGGGTTGCACGACAGAGTCATCGTCGGGAGCGGTGAAGGAGGAATCACCCTCGATAACCGCGACCGACTAGCCGCACTACAAAGTTAGCATCATGAGTACTTCACGAGGTGTCACCCTCGGTACTCAATAGTAACTCTGCAGAGTCGTACAACTAAGGGGTGTGCGGTGATGTGAGGGGCCTGGCTCGTCGGTCGGTTGACCGAATCTTCGAGTCTTCGGGTCGTCGAGTCGTCGATGAAGAAGCAGGGGCAACTAGGACTAAGGGGGTCACTGGGGATTCACTGATCAACCTATACTAAGCAGTTGATATGATTGCAGGTATGGTAGCAGTTTATCAAAAACAGGCTATGCATCAGAATAGGAGCTAACTAATACAGTAGCAAAATCTAATGCAAGGATAAGAGGGAAGAATGGGCGATATCGGAATGCTCAAGGGGGGGGGGGTTGCTTGCCTTGCTGCTCTGCGGCAAAAGGCTGATCGTTAGCGGTGTAGTCGTACCCAGCAGCAGCGTCAGTCTCGGGGTCTACCGGAGAGAAGAGGGGGGAAGAAACAATAAATATAAAGCACAGATGTAATCACGATGCATGTCATGGCAATATGCAGGGCTAAGCATGCACTAACGCAGTATTACACGTTGCAGACGGATCGGAAGAATATCTGACGATATTTTCCGGGTCTCGGGCTACTACCGGATGGACGAAATCGATGGAAAAGTTCCATGTTCGCTATGCTAGGAGTACGTGACAGACTAACGGACTGCGTATTCGGATTCGTCTCATCGTTCTAAGCAACTTTCATGTATAAAGTATTTTCATCCAAGTTACGGTTTATTTTATATTAATTATTAAAGATGTAATAAATTTTCTGGAATCAATAAATTAATTTAATTCAAAAATGCAATTATGACGTCAGCATGACGTCAGCAGTCAACTGTACTGTTGACTGGGTCAAACTGACGTGTGGGTCCCACCGGTCAGTGGCACAGCAGCTTAATTAGGTTTTATTTAAACTAATTAGGATTAATTATTGGGTGGGCCCCACTAGTCAGTGTCAGATTAACTAATTAATTAACTTAATTAGGTTAATTTAGGTTTAATAGACAATTAACATTTTATTTAGTTAATAAAATCAATTAAATTTCGGCGGGACCCACATGTCATAGACACGGGGCCGCCCAGTCAGCGTTGACCGAGGTCAACAAGTCAGCCGGGCCCCTGGGGCCCACGGGTCAGTGACCCAGGGGGTTGCCCCAGGTTGGCCACGTCGGCGCGGCCGGCGTTCAGCCGCCGGCGACGCAAAGAGGCGGCAGAGACGCTCGGGAGGGGCCGGATTTCGCGCTCCGGCGACCATTTGGACGGCGGAGTGGCGCGGTCGAACCAGTGCGGCGAGCCGCATCGCGTGATGGTGGTGGTTGGCTCGGGGATCGCCGGAAACGAAGCGCTAAGACATCACCGGCAGCGAGCTTCTCGGGTGGGCTACGGCTACGGCGACGCAGTGCGCTAGCGGGCGAACTAAAAGGCCAGGCGAGGCGTATGCGATGCGGCAATGCCAAGGAACGCGGGCCCGTGACCATTTGGTCACCGGAGCCTCGCCGGCGACGAGCTCCACAACGATGCGTTCGGGCACATGCGGGACGGCGTCTACGGGCATGTTGGACCGAGGAGAAGAGAGCGGGGAGGAGCTGTGGCTCACCGGGAGGGCGCAAGGAGGCCCGGCGACAGTCTTAGTAGCAGCAGTGCAACGAATCGACGGCGGTGAACGGCGGCGGCCGAGGTTGGGGAAGGGCTCGAGACGAGAGCTGCGAGGCACCCCGGCTCCAACGGCTGGATCCAGGCAATGTGGAAGACGATGGCGGAGCTAGCAGACACGGCGGTGAGGCGAGGCGAGGTCGGTGGCCGCGGCTGCGACGGTGACGGCGCGTTCGGGCGCTCTGCGGGAGAGAGGAACGGCGCGAGGGAGAAGAGAGATAGGGTTAGGGTTTGTCCAGGGGGGGCTCGGGCATTCTTATCCTCCCGGGGAGTCGTCGGATGATTGACAACGCGAGATCGAGCGCGTGGACGGCATGCAAGCCTCGGCCGCGCGCCATGGCTTCTGGCCAGCGAGAGGAAGGAGAAGGCCTAGCCAGGCCGGGCCGAATCGCACTATAGGGCTTAAGCCCACTAGCACAGTGCCCACTTTCATTTCTCCTTTTCCTTTTCCGGCTTTCTTTCTTTCTTCTGTTTCATTTATTTTTGGCCATATTTCTTCTCAGCAAAAATGTGTGACATGGCCCAACAAATATGTTGCAATATTCTGCATGGCCACAACAAGTTTGAAGAATTTTGGAGACTGTTTGCATTTTTCATTTGAATTTAATAGCACTTTAAATTGCTTTAAGCTGCTGTTATTGATGGTGGGGTCCGCACCACATGTTTGGTGATGTTGTTTTCCTCAACAACAATTGTTTTGTGATTTATAACAAGTGTGCAACATTTTATTCTTGCTGTTTGCAATTTTATTTTATCACATTAAAATTCAATTGGCTTTTGAAGTGGAATTTGAATTGAGATATGAATTTCAACTTGATCATATCCTATTTAGCAAAAATGATTTGTTGCTGATCATGGTCATCACTGTAGCTTAATTACAATCATTACTGTAGCAGAAATCCAGAGTGTCACAACACTTGAGCAAGAAAACAAATTATTGAAAGGAATTATAGAGAAAGGTGTCTACAAAAGTCTTGCCGGATGTAAGCAATTCGAAGAGATTGTACGCAAGCATGGAGGATACCGAAAGAACCATGGTATTGGCTACTTCAACGCCAATGGAGTCGAATGGGAAGAAGGTCAATACCCCAAGCCTAAGTTTGTTCCTCAAAGGGAGAAGTATGAACCTACTCCTCCCAAGGGAACAAGCTCTCAAGATGACCTTCCTCCACAAGACTACAAGGGCAAGGGCAAGCTTCATGATGACATTGACACACTTGAAGATGAATCCCTAGCCATGGTGAAGTGGGTTCCCAAGGCTACTCCAAGTTCTACTTCAACTAATACTACTTCAACACCAAGGATCCCCATCAACTTGATGTGGGTCCCCAAGAAGAAGAACTAGAGAAGTTCTTGAGGGGTGACTCCGCCAATGAAATTCACTCTTAATCATTATTGGCAAGAGCTATTTGCAATCAACTCCAACTCTATGCAATAGTTCAAGGAGTCACACATTCCCTCAAAGGTAAGCAAGAGACAAGGTAATGAAAGAATCCATGGACATCATCATGTGTACATTGCACTCCATGTCCATAGATATCCTTGTATGTGTCTCTTGTTTGGGACTAACCCATGTAGGTGAGAAGAGTAAGAAACAATGAGGATTTCTCCCAACTCAAGATGATCTTCATCAACTATGAGCATCCACTACTACATCACCCACATGAAGTCTTCTATGACAAAACCCAAGGTTAGTTTATCCCTCTTAGGGGGGATGTCACATCAAGGGGGAGCTTTACTCTAAGACTTGAGTTAAAGCATCTCTTAAGAATGTGACAACGTTGAATGCTTTATGTAAAAGTGGTAACCCCACTTGTGCTTAAACGATGAGTATGACCTATGATCAAGTATTCTTACTTGACTCCTAAGTCAATATACTCATATATAGATGACTCTGTCATCGCCAAAGTGCTTGTTAGATGCTAGAGTGGTTTTGCATGTTTGTCATGATTTCATTGGACACCTTATTGTATGAGCATGTTTGTATGCATATCTTTTCTCATTCGAGGACATCCAATTGCTGCTATTTGGTTCTTGTTTTTCTTTTGACCAATTGGATGTACAAGAATGCCTAGGACCCCTCTCTACCTATCTATGCCTTCTTGTCTCAAGTTCTATTCTTGCTTCATCACAAAACTTGAACAAGCACTTCTCGAACCCTTTGTGTGAGGAGCACTCGGAGTTCTGTTTCATCAAAAGCTGACCACCAAAACCTCCCAAGTGCAACTCGGTGGAACCAACACAAAATTCTTGGTCTCACCGATGCCTAGGGTTGATCTGATTTTCCCATCTCAGTAACACCGATTCCATATTCTCGATTTCACCGAGTTTCCCTATTAACTAACAGTTGAGGAACTCGGTGGCACAGATAATTTTGAACCGGTGTCATCGACAGCGATGGGTATATATTGTGGCGGACCCGACTTTTGAAATCAGACCTTCAAACGTCCGATTCCTCCAAACCCTAGCTGTCGCTCGTGGACCCCTGGTCGTCGCCCTTGACTCCCCGTGCGCCCTCGCCGTTGGGATCTTCGCCGTCGACGGAATCTTCACCGCCGTCGTCGCCGTAGCGGAATCCTCGCCGAGTTAGGGTGAGATTCTGATCCCCTCTTGCGCTCCACCATCTAATTCTTGCGCATCAGGGTCGTTCCATCTATATGCCACTGTTTGAGATTGATCCATCCTCGAAAAACCTCCATTAGAATAGGAGAACGAAATTTTTTAGGGTTGAGTTTCCGCCAAGTGTGTCTCGGTGACACCAAGTTGGAAATATCGGTCGTACCGATATTTGGTTTAGGGCAACCGAGAACACTCTTGATGAAACCGAGTACCTCTTTTCGGTCCCACCAAAAAAAGTTGCCAAGTTTTTGTTACATGAGAGTGTCAGTCTCGGTGGCTCCAAATTTTCTAACTCAGTGGTACCGAAACCCACTTAGCAGAAATTCAAAACTAAGAGTTTGAGTTCAAATTTGAGAAAAACTTCTACATTTTGTGATGCTCAACCTATCTGCTCTTCTATACTCTATTCATAGGGTCAGCATGTCAGGTTCAGATGATAGTCAGAACAACTTCAGAGAAGGAGATGTGGACATGAGTGAAGGCACTAGCCCTGAAGGAAGTTCATATTCTTATGATGATGTGCCTAGTTCTCCTGACTTGCCCAAGGCTGCCACCAGGGCAAGGAAGAAGTTGAACTCAGATGAGGAAGATATTGATTTTGTGCCAGAAGAAATATTAGCCAAGAAGCAGAAAGAAAAGGCTGCCAAGAGCACAAGTGCAGAGGCTACTTCTACAAAGAGAGCTGTAAGAAAGGAATATGCTAGCACTGATGCTAGGAGAGCTCCTGAAAGTGCCAAGGCTAACACATCTGTTTCTGCTGAGCCATCAAAGAGCTCTATGCCTAAGAAGGTAGGAGACAAGAAGAAGAGGATCAGGAAGAGGATCATACATGTTGTTGGCACACCAACTTCAATGTATGAAGATCCAGCAGAAGCTGAGGAACAAGAGGAGGAGGAGGAACCAGGTGCCAAAGCCCCTCCAGCTAAGAAGAAGAAATTGATGGTAGATGATATGCCCAAGGATGTTCCAGCAAAGAACACCAAGTCTGCTCCCAAGAAGACTGCTGCAGCCTCCAAGTCAAAGAAGTCTACCAGAGACATTCCTAGTGCTGCTAAGAACAAGAAGTCCACCATGATAGAAGAAGAGGAGGACATATCTGTTTCGAGGAAGCTGAGGCCCCACTTGCCTATTCATAATGATGATCACCCAGTTGCAGAAGATATGAAGAAGAGGAAAGATTCAGGGCTGAGGAAGTGGGGAGCTGTTGATCCCTATGCCTCCAGGAGAAGGACTGCTGTCGATGCCAGATTTCACACCAAGGAACAGCAGGACTTTTATGAGACTGTCCTATTGGACAAGAGCCCAGCTGTTAGTGACATGAGATATGTCGACTGGGACTACATCAAGGACAATGAAGATTTCTTTCCCAGTGTTAGAGACAACTTCCAGTGCATTGATCTTGCAAATTTTGTTGGCAGAGAATTTTCAGCATGGAATGATGAGATGATCATGCTGTTTTATTCCACTGCATACTTTTATCCAGATGGCAGGATTGTTTGGATGACAGAAGGAGAGAGGTACCAATCAACTGTTGATGAGTGGGCTACCATCTTAGGAGCTCCACAGGTACAAGAGGGAGATTTGGATGTCTATACTGAATCCAAGATGAGCCACAACTCCATGGCAAATATGTACAAGGAAATCCCTGCTTCAAATGTGCATTCACATAAGTTTGGGTCTGTCTATTTCCTGCAAGCAGGACTACCCACCATTAACACAATTTTGAGGCATACCTTGATGCCCAAATCTGGAGATGATAAGATGATAAGGGGGTACTCCATCAACATGCTGCATCACATAGACTCCATGCCAGGATAAGAGTGATGGACCTGATTGTAGAGACAGTGAAGAGGACAGCTGCAGACCAAAAGAGATCTTGTGGATATGCACCATACATTCAGATGCTCATTAACTCTAAGTTAGAGAAGAATGTGTATGCACTTGATCATCCCCATTTGCCACTCTAGCCAGAGTTAGAGGATAATGGTGTGGTGATGGATCCTAGTCATCCCACTTCATCTACTGCACAGGCAGAGGCTGAGGCAGCTAGAGCCACCAGTGCTCAGGCTCCTAGAACAAGGAATGAGCAAATGGATCTTCTTATTAGCACCATTCAGAGCATGCAGAAGGACATCAAGATCATTCAGCTCAATCAGGATAGTCTTGTGAGGATTTTGGAGGATAAGTTTTCCACGCTGAACAACAAAGTGGATGGACTGACTAAGACTGTAGATGAGCTTAAGAAGGAAGTGGACAAAGCTCCCATTCCCCGCTCCACAGATTCTGATGATGATGACAGTCCACCTCTCTGGACCAGCACTCAGTTCAAGACTCAAGCCAGAACTCCTACAGTGTTTGCTCCAGAGATGAGGCCATCATCTTCAGCACCTGCTACAGATCCATTAGTTCCATCAGCACCGGTGTCTACTCCACCACCTCAGAGGACTTCAGCTGGAGACTTTGCGGATGCTCTTTGACGTGGCTTGAGACTGCATCGGTATTTCCCCAAAGAGGAAGGGATGATGCAGCACAGCGACGGTAAGTATTACCCTCAGTTATGAAACCAAGGATATCAAACCAATAGGAGGATCACCAACACCCAATAAACAGCACCTGCACACAAACAACAAATACTTGCAACCCGACGCGAAAGAGAGGTTGTCAATCTCTCTACGGTAATAAGATAGATTAGGTAGTGCTAGATAGGAGAGATAGATCTCTCAAGAACACAAATAAAAAGAGTAAATATGCAGCAATATATTTTTGGGTTTTTGGTTTTGTAGATCTGAAAACAAAGAGTGCAAAAAACGTAGATCAGAAAGCAATATGATGGAAAAGTAGACCCGGGGGCCGTAGGGTTCACTAGTGGCTTCTCTCATGAGTATAGCGCACGGTGGGTGAACAAATTACTGTTGGGCAATTGATAGAAAATCGAATAGTCATGACGATATCCAAGGCGATGATCATTATATAGGCATCACGTCCAAGATAACTAGACCGACTCCTGCCTGCATCTACCACTATTACTCCACACATCGACCGCTATCCAGCATGCATCTAGTGTATTAAGTTCATGGAAAATGGAGTAATGCAATAAGAATGATGACATGATGTAGACAAGATCTATTCATGTAGGAATAGACCCCATCTTGTTATCCTTAATGGCAATGATACATGCGTGCCTTGCTGCTCCTTCTGTCAGTGGGAAAGGACACCGCAAGATCGAACCCATCACAAAGCACCTCTTCCCATGGCAAGAAAAATCGATCTAGTCGGCCTAACTAAACCAAAGATTCGGAGAAGAAATACGAGGCTATAAGTAATCATGCATATAAGAGATCAAAGAAGACTCAAATAATATCCATGGATAGAAACTGATTATGAACTCAAAATTCATCGGATCCCAACAAACACACCGCAAAAGTTTACATCAAATAGATCTCCAAGAGACCATTCTATTGAGAATCATAAGAGAGAGAGAAGAAGCCATCTAGCTACTGCCTACGGACCCGTAGGTATATGGTGGACTACTCACGCATCATCGGAGAGGCACCTATGAGGAAGATGAACCCCTCTGTGATGGTGTTTAAATTAGATCTCGCGGTTCTGGAACTTGCGGCGGCTGGAATTGTGTTTCGTCGACTCCCCTAGGGTTTTTGGAATATTTGGGAATTTATAGGCATCAGAGGTGGTGCGGAAGGGGGCCGAGGAGGGCACAACCCATCAGGGCACACCGGGGCCCCCGGGCGCGCCCTGGTGGGTTGTGCTCTCCACAGCCCATTGGGTGTCTTCTGGTCCAGAAAAAATCTCCAAAAAGTTTTGTCGCGATTGGACTCCGTTTGGTATTGATTTTCTGCGAAGTAAAAAACAAGCAAAAATAGCAACTGGCACTTTGGCACTATGTCAATAGGTTAGTCCCAAAAAATGATATAAAGTTGTTATAAAATGATTGTAAAACATCCAAGAATGATAATATAACAGCATGGAACAAGCAAAAATTATAGATACGTTGGAGACGTATCAGCATCCCCAAGCTTAATTCCTACTCGTCCTCGAGTAGGTAAATGATAAAAATAGAATTTTAGATGTAGAATGCTGCCTAACATGTTCATCACATTCTTTTCTTTTGTATAGCATGGACATTTGGACTTATAATGATTCAAAGCAATAGTCTATTTTGAACATAATGACTTCAATACTCAAGCATGTCAACAAGCAACCATGTCTTTCAAAATATCAACACTAAAGAAAGTTATCCCTAGCCCATCATGCTCAATCATTGATCCATTCATGAAACACACTCAAATATTAGCTATGCCCAATGCTCAAGTACGATCATAGTGCCCCTAGTTGGTGCTTATAAGAGAAGATGGAGACTCAAAGTAAAAAAATGCATAAAGTAAATAGATAGGCCCTTCGCAGAGGGAAGTAGGGATTTGTAGAGGTGCCAGAGCTCAAGGTTTAAATTGAGAGAGAGAAAATATTTTGGGTGGCATGCTTTTCCTGCCAACGAAAACGACAAAGTAGCTCACAAAACTTTCCATGCTAGATATATCATAGGCGGTTCCCAAACAGAAAATAAAGTTTATTCCTTTTTCCACCAAACTTTCACTTTCCATGGCGGGCCGTATCCACGGTTGCCTTCCATACCAACACTTTCTAAGGAATTTATTATTTGACAACATAAAGTAAATATTTTTTTCTTTTTCATTTCGGGAATGGGCATCCCTATTACCGCCGCACTCTCGTGCAATGACAAGTGAATAAACACTCATCTTGAGAATAACACATCTAGCATGGAAAAATATTGGACACTCCCCACCGTTTCATGAGCGGTATGGGCACACAAAAGAGAAAATTTATTTTGAAAATTTAGAGATGGCACATACAAATTTGCTTGGAACGGCATGGAAATACCGCATATAGGTAGGTATGGTGGACTCATAAGGC